>CM070553.1:34049044-34649044 GCA_036346405.1 Phyllostachys edulis
ATAGTTTTTGCAAATAAATTTATTTTTGGCTTTAAAATACTTAGTGAAAAGCTTTTAAAATTTCGTAAAATCCACAAAATCAATTAAGTTTTTATTTTTCACTTTAAATCCAATAAAACTTCAATAAATTTTATTTTTGATTTTTTTAAAACTTTCAAAATTCATGAAAAGCAATCAAACTCTTTCAAATTTTAGAAAATTCAATAAAATAATAATTTTATTAATTTTTAATTTGGCAACAGTACTTTGGGATGTTACAACCGTGTTCCCAACTCCATTACGATGTTGGGAGTGTTCGTGCACTTGTGCGAGGCCTACCTGGGGATTCCGACCGACCTGGAGTTGTTCCGTTACTTCTACGGAATGACCAGTCGGGCCGGAGTTGCCAGAGTTGTAGTTTGAAGCTCCAATGATGGGAAGTCAAGGAATACGCTCAGATAAGCCATCTTGGGGTCATGGCCTGGTGGAAGAAGAGGTGGTTCTATTGGGAGATAACCAACGAGGATAGCCTCTCCTTCACGGAAGCCACGAGAAGATTTCTTCCTCGATTCGACTCCCAAAGATCTCTTGGCCGGATCACCACCTTTATTCAAGCCATTGCGCACTTGAAGGAAGAGGGTTACCAGATGGCACGTGGTGAAGGATTTCACACGTACATATCGCTCCTCAAGAAGAGGGCTCATCCGATGTGGAGGTACTGGGGTTAAAGACCCCACCAAGGACTACGAGGAGGGTAAATAAACTTCAAGCTTAGTCTTCTTTTCGTTAATTTTTAGACTTGGCTTATTGAAAGTTTTCTCATCCCTACAGATCTCTCACAAGAAGAGATTGACGCTCGCGTCAAGCTCATCTGTGAGAAACCGCCAGCCCATGTGGTGGCACCTCCAATCTTGGCGGACCTATCTCCAGAGGACAAGGTGGAGCGCCTAGAGGTAATCAAGAATTGATTTCATCTTAGGAACTTGTAGTCATAGAAGAAACTTATGACTAGGTATTGGTCGCAAAAAAGCTTACGACCAGGAACTGGTCGTAGAAAAGCTTATGACTAAGGGGTTGTCGTAGAAAAGCTTACGACATGGTGATGGTCGTAGAAAAACTTACGATCGCTTTTGTAATATCTCTCTTCTCGATTTATGCGTAAAGTAGGCATGGAGAACCGCTTGATGATGAAGAAGTCGAACTAATGGTTGTTGGCGCGGTGGTAGAGCGCTTTAATTCTCCCCGCCAAGAAGCCACTGCTCAAGTCATGGACAAGGGAGGCGCGAGCTCGAGTTCTTTTGACCCAACTAGGCCTTTTGCAAAATTTGTCATGGATTTGGCTATGCAGAGAGGTTACGGAGGTCAAGTGCTCGAGCCTCTCAAGCGCAAAGCCCCCAAGACCAAGGTACCATTTTATTACTTACAATAAGACTTTCGCAGCTTCGCCTCGTGGCTTTTGTCAAGTGACTAGAAAAGGAGAACCGAAGAGCTTTATGTCTTTTGTGAAGGAAACTATTGCACCAAAGAAGACTGTGGTCGAGGGTAGTGCTACCCTCGAGGTGGTTGAGACAAGTTTCACCATCCCAAGAGCTAGGAGGCCCAAGGAGCAATGTGCTTTCAGCCAAGACCCACGACTGCACGTGGTTGTGGCTATTACTCAACTCGATTCTCGACTGATGTGGTTGAGAAAGTCGAAGAAATCTTCTTTGGGGAAGGTTTCTTCCAAATTCAAGATCAAGTCTAGCACACGGAAGGTATGTAAAAAAAAGTGTAAGGACAACATTTACCTTTTGCTTTTTACCACCTAATCGTGTTTTCCTTTTTATAATCTTAGCCCGGCTCCTCTCACCATCAAGGATGTTCTGCCGAGGAACCCACCGCTATTTCTCCCAGAGATGGAGGAATAACGGTGGTGGTGGTCTAAAGATCGCCCATTGTCCAAGTGGTGGAAGGTGTCGTTGGTGCTGAGCGACTACGACCACTAGAGCGGCCGAGAGCCAGAGGCTAAGATGGTAGTGGCGAGGCATCCGCCATGGGGGTGAAATATTCAATCACCACGCTAGGAAGGAAATCGCCGCAAACGCTCCTCCCGGCTCTCAAGGTCAAACTATTGATGTCGCTACTCAAGGAGAAGAAGAGTTCGTGTTCTTCGACCATTCCTTTGGGTTCTTCGCTCCCCGCCATCGCTATGGGCTCGTATGCTCAGATCTCGTGATCGTGCTCCTCACCCTAAGGACATTCCAACAGAGGGGATGTTTTCGGCGACGAGCGCCTCGAAGGGTATGGTGGAACCGAGTTGAAGAGATTGATGAACCGAGGAATCCCACGAGGGTAGTGTCTTCATTTGCTCAAACGGCTATGAATGTAAGTACAAGTTCAGTATTTACATACATACATTTTCTTGCTTTCACCGTTTTCTTTATGTAGAAAGTATTGGAACAAATTGTTACTATTGCATGATAGATTATGCCATCTAGGTCTTAGGATGATGGGAAATATAATTAACAATTCACAGGATATAATATCAATCTAAACAATTTCCTAATTAGGAAGATTTAGTGTGACTCGCATGTACCATCGAAATTAATTACTAGACCTTCTACTCGAAAAGCTTAAGGATGAAGTCCCTACATTCTGCATCTGAACCAAGGAGACATTTATGTCCTATACAAACCTCGTTAGGGCCATTTAGGTATTTTATGATGCTCATCGATGCTTCCTCTAAATGATCGTGATATATATTTATTATCTACGAAACCACGCTTTTGCAAAGCTAATCTAGCGTATAATTAAAATTAAGAATAATTTATCTAATCATCATGTGAAGTTCATCGAATGGACAACGTCAAGAGTTTATTTCAAGGCATTTGATGATTATTGCATGAAAATGGGTATTAAAGTTGAGCATTCTGTACCGCATGTCCACACCTAGAATGGACTAGCAGAGGCATTAATTAAAAGGATTAAATTTTTGCCTGACCACTTTGAAGAATTGTAATTTATCAACTACATATTAGGGACATGCAAGCCCTACTCAGAGCAACTCTCACAATTTTAGACCGTCAACATATAACATTCATTCACCTATGCAACTAGTACAAGGGTCAAGACCAAAATTTCTCATCTTTGAAGATTTGGTTGTAAGATTTATGTACCTATACCACCACCACAGCGAACTGCAATGGGCCCTCTCCGAAAGTCTAGGGTATACGTTGGTTATGAGACAACATCCATAATTAGGTATTTGGACCATATGACTGGAGATTTGCATATTACCCGATTCATCGATAATATATTAGATGAGGATAATTTCCCATCATTAGAGGGAGGAAATCAACCCCTTCATGAAAAATATCGGAAATAAAGAGTCCAAGAAAATTAAAGTCCATAAGATAATTGAAAACTGTGCACATGATCCGCAAGACTAGTGAAGCATATAGAGAAGTCTAGAAGAAAATTTGAAGTATAGAAGACAATCAAGTCTAGAAGACAATTGCGCCTAGAAGATAATTGATTTACAAGCATTAGCGAATCAACCGCCTCGACCACTTTAGTGATTTGAAGAGCGTGACCGAAGTCGTGATATGCCTCGCACGCAATGCACCGAGAGGGTTGAAATACCGATGAAGGTATCCTAATCCCGCCCTAAGGCCTTAGAAAGGACGAGAACTCTAGCCCTCGAATCCCAAGTAACGGGGACGCCGGTGAAAAAGGATAAAATGACTTGACACAACCCACCACCAAAGTTCCCTAGAACTAGAAGGGAGCCAGCTTGAGACTTGGCACTAGTATAGAACCTTCGAAAAAGGCATACCGATTTGAACATACCCATGAAGGAGACATCAACATGGATATGTGCGCACACATCGGAACCTAAAAACTAAAGGGACTTGCCCCGCAATTGGGAGGAGCAAGGAGTAAGTAGAAGCATTAGAAGAATCGCCCCATGAAGAAATAGCTATAAATTATGTGACCACTGGAGAATCTATGAATAGAACAACAGCTAATGTAGACATTTATTTTATAAAAAATTATCACAATCATCGATCTTGATCTAGAGCCCGATCGCTAGTCAATGCAAGAAAAGATCGATTGAGAAGATTGGAAGAAGATAATAGAAGCGTAATTATTATCTCTGAATAAAAGAGAGGTGTTTAGGTTTCTAAACCTCACGCCTCCCCATGTGCACCAGAGGGACATAAGTGGGTATTTGTTCAAAAAGAAATAAAAATAAGCAAGGTCCGCATAAGATTTCACTCAACGCCCAAGAGTTGTTTATGAAGATACCTATTCCCTGGTCATGGGCAGAATTACCCTTTAGATATTCAATCTCAATGGCAGTAAACTTGAATTTAGAAATGAATTTGATGGATGTGGTAACTGCATTCCTTTATGGAAATTCGGATTCGGATATTTATATGAAGGTACCTGAATGTATCTCTAACCGGAACCAAGATAGAGCAAATGGAAATCTGTACAATGGAAAACTCAAAAAATCATTGTACGGACTTAAGCAATTAGGCAGGATGTGGTATAATCGCCAGCTTACTTTCTATGCAAAAAAGGCTACAAGAACAATGAGAATTATCCCTATGTATTTATAATGATTTATCCCGTAATGGATTTTGTTTAATATCGCAGTATGTATATGATCCGAATATCCCATTAGAACCCTCGAAGGTATTAAGAAAGTAAGCTCTACCTAGAGTCGGTGTTTGAAATAAAAGATTTGGATAAAACCAAATATTGCCTAGACTTGCAACTTGAGCATGCCCTCAAGGGATTTTAGTGCATCACCAACATACACTCAGAAGGTGCTAGAAAAGTTCGGCTTTGAAAAGGCATACCCTTCGAAAGTGCCAATGGCTCCGGAGATCTTTGCAAGAAGACAGGATCCGCATGCATCTAGAGAAGAGGGGAGGAAGTCTTGGGACCGGAATTCTATACTTAATTACAATAGAAGCACTAATGTACTTAGCAAACCTGTACTAGATCGACATTACATTCATCATGAACCTATTAGCAAGGTATAGTGCGTAACCTACCAAAAGACATTGACAGTGAATAAAAGGACATCTTCCGATACCTTCAAGGAAATAAAGATCTTGGTCTGTTCTACAGAAAGGACCAGGACTTAACTATAACTGGCTATGCAGATGCTGGGTACTTCGCCAATTCGTGATACAACCAAATCGCAAACAAAGTTATGAACTCTATGTGGTGGAACTACAATTATATGGAAATCGCTCTAAGTAGAGTCTTGTATCGACTTCGATTTAACCACTCGAAAATCGTAGCAATCAGACGAGGCCTCACGAGAACGCAGTTTGGCTTCGTGAATGATTCACTATGTCCAAAGAATCCTGCTGTGGATTGAATACAACAGAACCCCCACTATTATCTATGAAGATAATATAGCTTGTGTTGCATACGCAGATGGGTTATGTGAAGAGTCATCTCACAAAGCCTATCAACACTAAGTTCTTCTATGCTCATAAATTGTAAAAGATGGACTAAATTAAAGCATCGATACTAAGTCATGTGAAAATCTTGCAGTTTATTCATTAAGTCACTTCTAGTGTCTAGATTTGAAATATGCATATATGAAATTGGAATGATGAGACTTGGAGAAGTGCGAATTCATAGGGAAAATCTTTATGAACTCTTTATTAAAGCTTGATCACGTAAAATCGAGTACCTAAAGAATAATCCTAGAGATTAAAAGAAATTGGGTGGATTGTACTGCTTCCTCGACGAGTTTTCCTCAAGTTTTCGACTAAGGTTTTTAATGAGGCAATTTGCAAGATTGCAGTAACGTGTTTCATGTACTCTTTTCTAAAATTTTCCTATCGGATTTTTATGGAGTTTTGATGAGACATAAACATGATAAATGAGTGCCTAAGAGGGGTGTTAAGAAACCAGCAAAGTTAGGCAAAATCTGCCCACGATAGACTCTCATCTATCCAAGAGTTTATATAAAGGAGAACCCCAACCATTATACTACCGCTTACATAAAAGAGCAATAAAGAGAAGCCAAAAATTACATCGTGATATCCGTGTTCAATCTGCTATTATGTTATTACGCTTCGATTGTTTTACGATTTTAAGTCATTTCACGAGATAATTGCTTGAATTAGACTTACCGGTGACGGTTCAAAAAATACACCGGATCGAGTGTCGTATACAGCGCAATGACATTGTTCCACGGGACCAGCCTGTTCTAAAAATGTATACCAATGACAGCCATGCTAATAAACTCGCTAGCACGGATCAGGCCAAGCAGCGTCTTGAGTGGAGTGGAAATTCTGCGTCAGTACTTCGGCCAGCACAAGCGATGTGCGAATATTCGCTGCAGCTCCTTTCCTCGTTTGCCTCTTTTGCTCTACTGCACAGATCAACCGGCCGGCCTTGAAGTTGCGAAACTACCCGTGCAAGCTGGGACCCTGATTTGGGTTGGGCTATCGTCCTACGATGAGCCCGGGAAGAGAGTCCAGACCGCAGAACCTCCGGGAGCCCACAATATCACACACTTGGTCTGGCCACCATCCTACGATGGAGCCTGGGAAGAGAGTCCAGACCACAAAAACACGCAATCAAGGGTCAAGGCTGGATTTCCTACGAGGCTTCACCTGGGACCTGGCATCTCTAACGCTGGAACAGCGAAAGCTGCAGGCCCAACGATCCAGGTGCGCCACAGGCCCGTGCCAAAACGCAAACGCTGACGGCTTTTGACCAGTGTGTTGTGTCGCTTCCTACCAGCGGCCGTGCCCGCGCAGCGAGGGTGCAGGTGTGTGCTTGTGCCACAGACTGATCTGCGAGGAAACTGTGGAGTTTTTTTTTTTACATATCTGTCACTGTTGACGACGGTATTAGCAAATATGGTGGTTGGGCGGCGAAATGTCATTTTTGGCACCACGACATTCCGCGAGCGACACGTGTCCTATACCGTCATCCAATACAGACGATACCACCGTGTTCATGCCCCCTAGCTCAGACAAATTTCACGACGCCGCTGGTTGTGTGTCGTATGCTCACAAGACGGCCGTTTCTTTGTCCGTGCTATCCTCGCCCGGACAGCCCTAGACCCGCCACACGGCAGTTAGCTTGTCCCTTGTCTGTACCACCGGCATGGACTTCAGCGACATGACGCGCCCGGACGCAGTACCACGCCTGCATTGGTTGCTTGGACGCCAGCCACGCTGCTGATCGGTGGTCTTGACGCTGCTGCTGCGCCGCTGATTGGTGTCCCCAGCCCGAGCCCCTTTGCCTTTCGCTCTTCCATTGTCCCTCGGGTCGATTTCAAAGACCTTTTTATGGATAAACACACGCCTCTACGACTAGGCATCGCACGGGCGATTCCACAAAAGCACCGCCTCATCCTTGCGCAAATCCTATTCTTCACAAACTTGCGCTGCCCAAAGAACGATCATTAGAGCTAGCCAATTGATGAAATTCGCCGATTTACTTTGGAATTGAATGGTGTTTTTGCTCTTGTCCTAATATTACTAAGATTTTGTGTGTTGGAACCTCAAGTATCCGGGGATACTGTAGGCTACGCTTAGTTCGTAATTCAAAAAATTCTACCACATAAACCAGATGCAACGCAAAAAGAGATCATAGATCATTCCCACTAGACGCCAAGAAGGCAACGAAGAAGAGTTAGAGCAACCGATCCAACGAGAGCTGCCGATGAAGTGATCGTAGTCGATCGCCTAGCGCCCTCGGCCACGATCGCCTCCTCCAAAGAACCTATCGTGTTCCTTGCGGTCGGATCCTCCTCGAGCGCAATAAAGAATCGCCGTAGTGCCTCTACCAGATCCACATCGCCCAGGATGGAACACCGCACGCCGTGTGCTAGCACCAACTCGCACGGTAGACTCTCTCGAGAAGATGGCGGTTAGGGTTTCAGAGAAGCAACTCACGCTATGCGGTTTGTCTCAGATATCCAAGTAGCCTCATGCATTTCTCATATAGAGCCTATGACGGATCCTATCCGAACACGCTTGTTCCAACCCGCTAAGTGTGTGACCAGAGGCTCATGCGTAATCGGCCAGACTCTAAACTCTTTTCCCACCACTAGTCGTTAGTGGTTCCTAGCAGACATAACGATTCCCTAATACACATAAATTATATTGAACGAACCTTAATGAAATATGATCTACGAGTAGGTCCTTATCACTTACTTAACTAGTTCAGATATCTATACGGCTAGTTCATATTTAGTCATAACCAGCTCAGAACTCCTTAAGACTAGTTTACTTACCGCTAGTGATCATGTTCGACCGCCTACCACCACTCAGATTCCATATGACTAGTCTCAGATCTCGATCGAATCGAACGACTTGCTCGTATTCTCCTCCGCCTCATGATATCCGGTTGAACTCTAGGTGAGAAGTTTTGCCATCCATGGACTATTCAATACTTTCTCGATCAAGTGTTTGATAATTTCATGTGATCGAATCTTCACCACTAGTGGTATGGTTATGTACTTTCTTTATCAGACCACATCGAGGGCCCAGAGATATCTCTTGTTATGTTAGGAGGGCAAATTCTATATCTAACTACCATATTCTCTCGCATGTTTTATAGCATACCCAAAGCTACCTTTGTAACTACCCGCCATTTTAATAGCGTTTGGCAACCCCTAAGTGCACTATTACACATGTAGAAAACCATGTTGATCTCAGGTCTAAGGATTATACATCACCATTGCTTGAGACCAACTGATGACACATAAAATCATAACAATCTCAATAGTGTCTCAAGGTGGGTCAATCCAACACCATGTTCTCTAACATGTGTTCACATTATTGATTCGATATCCCTATATCCATGACCGTGAAACATGATCATCAATCAATACATGTGTTATCGATAAGTCACTAGTGTTCCAACTAGTGACATCCGACTAGGGATATATTTAGAACAACATCATATAAGTTAAAGTGCTTCACCAACAAGTCATATACTTGTTAATCTTTATAACTAATGATTCATTCAAGGAACATAATAATATTTATTATATAACTCATAAATATAGACGTGATACAATCATCTCTATGATTGCCTCTAGGCATATCACCAACAAGATCCACCTATTTCGCCATTCATTCTCAACTCAAAACTTTCGCTTTTAATTGATCAAAGGAGTTCTTGCATCCAAAAAGAAAAACCTCAAAAGTGAACACTAAAACATGTATTGTAGTTAATTTTCTTGTGCTTTTCCACTGTTGGACTGACAAAGGCAACTAGAGGAGTGAATAGGAGCACCTACTCTTCTTCAACTCAACAGTATTCAACTTCTTCTTCACTTCAGTAGCTATGGAAGCTATGAAGATCAAAAACACAAGCACAGTGGAAGTCTTACATTAAAACCAAAGCAAAGTCCTCAAGGCCGGTTTGACCACCAAGAATGGGCCGGCTCGACCATGGTCGGCCGGCCAAAGCACCGAGGTAGAGCAAGCAAATGAAGATATCAAATCCACCTAACTTTTGATTCTAATATCTAAATCCCTTGAGATTTCAACCATAGATCATCAACAAGACCATAAACATATTCCAATCAACGATCGGAACGATCAAAGCCAAGGTTCCACGGATTTCTTGGACAGGGACAAGGAGACACAAAAATCGAGGAAATTCAAACTTTGATCCAAAATCTCGGTCATAGGTGGAATATGGTCAATATGACCCTAAATCAATTCTCATAAGTCCTAGCAAGCTACATCATAGCAAAAGACCCAAGCAAAACCAAAGGAACACAAAAATCTCAATGACATCAAAGAGAGAGAGCAAGAACAAGATAGAACTTATCTTGGGGCAAACCTTGCTCAGATTAATTCAAGAGATTGTTTGTTTACAACCACTCCACCATAGAGGACAAAAGCTTAACACTTGAGCACTCAATCAATCCATCTCCCTCAAACCCTAGTCTCATCTATCTCCACTTTCCTCAAATCATAAATTAGGGTTTCTTCATATGAGAGGGTTGAGTGCAAATTCGTGACTCTAATCTTTTATATTGGAGGTTAGTTCTAGAAAGAAAACCTTATCGAGGCGTCTGCTTGCTTACACATAAACGGATCTACACTCATGCACGCTTCTCAAAGCGGATAATGAACTAGGTCTCCGAATCTGCCTCTTCGTGAAACTGCCTTCTTGGCCTAAACTATCTCTTCTTGTGCCGCCTTATGCCATGCGGTTTCTCCAAGGTCACCACCGTATTTTGGCAAAGATACCGTAATACCCTTCTCAATCCTTCTACAAAGACCGACTCTAATCGTTATAAAGCAATCACATGCTTCGCCATGTGTAGGTTGATCAATGGCTCTTCATGTCGCCAAGTCTCTCGCCATCTAGCTCTCACCGAAACCACCATACTACTTGCATCGACCCCAAGCCGCTTTGGTGCAACCCGTCACACCAACATCACATTCTGGTTGTTCTTGTCCATCTTGCTTCATGCTTGAGTCCAACCACTTCACCTAGTATCCTTGATCGCTTTTGGATCTCAATTTTCCTAGCCTAGTCCCGATCATCCTCGCTGCTGACCGTCATTCACTGGCCACCGCACAACAATAGACCAAGAAATAGATTTTGGGCACAAGTTCTTGCAACTTAACCCACGTTAGCCAAAACATACATCATGCAACACCTATGCACTAAATCTTATGACTTTAGCAAATTCCACGAAATTGCCGCTTCCCAAATAAGATGAGATGTCAGCTAGTTAGACCGCCTTCTAATCGGGTCCGACCGCCAACCAACAAATGGGTCGATCGCTAGGGACTTAGGAAATTTTCGTAAGTCTCTAGATCAAGACTCTCTCAAAATTTCAAACTCTATCTAGTTTTACTCAAACTTCGCTTTTTGCCAATTCAAAAATACAACTTTTCAACTTCTATTTATTCGACTGCTGTTTAGACCGGTTTGACTGTCAGGTTCTCGCCGTCTCAACACCATTTCAAGGCCGATCAGACCACCGCGTCTCAAACCGGTTTGACCACTCAGCCCAAGGCGCTTAGCTAGATCACGACCAAAGGGCTTGCCTCGACCACCCACATGGGCAATAAACCACCAATGACCTCACAAAGAAATAGAACTACCCGAAAACGAGGGTTTCTCCAAACACCTAGACACCATTACCAATTATTTCATCACACTAAGATTAGTATCATCTACCCAAGATCTCCACAATCTCCTCTTGATGAACACATTGGCAATTTCCCAAAATGCAAATTGAGATTGTTTTGAAAAACTCCCGCAGAAGTGTTTCAACTCCCATCGAACCTCTACAGATGAATAAAATGTTGTTGAACATGTAGATGAGGCATCACCTTTCGAGATCTAAAAGGCTACATCAATTGCCTATAACGATAGGCATGACATATTATTTTTGAATAATGATGAGCCTAAGACTTATGAGGAAGCAATGATGGACCCAGACTCGAGTCATGGCATGAGGCCATGAGATCTCAAATAAAGTTCATGCATGATAATCAAGTTTGAACTTGGTTTATGCACCGATGGTATTAAGACCATTGAGTGCAAATGGATTTTTAAGAAAAGATAAATATGGATGGAAAAATTCACATCCATAAGGCACGATCGTTGCGGCGATTTCGCATAAATTCAAGGTATTGATTATGATGAAACCTTTCTCTCCCGTCGCGATGCTTAAGTCTATTTGGATCATTCTAACTATTGCTGCATATTTCGACTATGAGATATGTAAAATGGATGTCAAAACGGCTTTCCTTCATGGAAACCTAAGTGAGGATGTGTACATGACACACCGAGGGTTTTGTCGA
The DNA here is from genome assembly GCA_036346405.1 of Phyllostachys edulis. NCBI lineage: Eukaryota > Viridiplantae > Streptophyta > Magnoliopsida > Poales > Poaceae > Phyllostachys > Phyllostachys edulis. The sequence continues at coordinate 34,060,834 of CM070553.1, forward strand.
TCCAAAGGAAGCTAGAAAGGTATGCAAGCTTAATAAATCCATCTATGGATTGAAGCAAGCACCTCGAGTTGGAACATTCATTTTGATAAAGTGGTCAAAGAGTTTGACTTCATCAAGAATGAAGAAGAACCTTGTGTTTACAAAAAGGTTAGTGGGAGCAAGCTTGTGTTTTTGATATTGTATGTGGATGAAATACTACTGGTCAGAAATGATATTCCAATACTTGAATCTATTAAAACTTCATTGAGAAATAGTTTCTCAATGAAAGATTTTGGAGATGCAAGATATATTCTTGGTATTAGGATCTATAGAGATAGATCTAAGAGGCTAATTGATTAAGCCAGATATGTACATAGACAAAGTGTTGAAACGGTTCAACATGCAAGATTCCAAGAAAGGTTTCTTGCCCATGGCACATGGCATTAATCTTAGCAAGTGTCGGTGTCCATCGACCAATCGATGAGCGAGACAAAATGAGTAGAATTCTATATGCTTTGGCTATTGGATCTATCATGTATGCCATGTTATGTACACGACTAGATGTATCATATGCTCTAAGTGTTACTTAGTAGATACCAAGTCGATCCGTGAAGGTCATCGACAACAGGAAAAACATTCTTAAGTACTTGAGAAGGACTAAGAATGCGTTCCTAGTTTATGGCGGTGATGAAGAGCTCGTTGTAAATGGTTACACCGATGCAAGCTTCCAAACCAACAAAGATGATTATCGTTCGTAATCTGGTTTTGTATTCATTTTGAATGGAGGAGCAGTGAGCTGGAAAAGTTCCAAGCAAGTGACGGTTGCTGATTCTGCAATGGAGGCCAAGTACATTGCAACTTCTAAAGCTACAAAAGAAGGTGTTTGGATAAGAAATTTCCTTACTGAGTTGGGTATGGTTCCAAGTGTTTCAAGCCCGATGGATCTCTATTGTGACAACAATAGAGCCATTGCACAGGCTAAGGAGCCAAGATCCCATCAGAAGTCCAAACATATACTCAGGCGTTATCATCTTATTCACGAGTTAGTGAATAGAGGAGATGTTAAGATATGCAAAGTTCATACGGATTTAAATATTGTCGATCTGCTGACTAAGCCTCTCACATAACCAAAGCATGAGGCGACACAAGAGCTATCCAGATAGATACCTAAATGATTGACTCTAGTGCAAGTGGGAGATCATTGAAAATATGCCCTAGAGGCAATCATAGAGATGGTTATATTTCATTATGTTCATAATATTGATAATATGTTATCATGCTCCTTGAATGAATCATTGGTTATGAAGATTAACAAGTATGGGACTTGTTGGTGAAACTCTTTAACTTATATGATGTCGTTTCTAAATGGATCCTCGGTCGGATGTCATTGGTCGAACACTATTGACTCTATCGATCAAAGACATTGTATTGATTGATGTCCATGTTTCACCGATCATGGGTATAGGATATCGAATCAATAATGTGAACACATGTTAGAGAACATGGGGTTGGATTGACCCGCCTTGAGACACTATTGAGATTGTTATGATTCTATGTGTCGTTAGTTGGTCTCAAGCAATGATGATGTATAATCCTTAAACCGAGATCAACATAGTTTTCTACATGTGTAATAGCACTCTTAGGGGTTGCTAATTGCTACTCATAATCGGGTAGTTATAAAGGTAGCTTTGCATGCTATGAAACATACAGAGGAATGTGACTAGTCGGATATGGATTTGCCCTCCTAACATAACAGAGAGATGTCTCGCCCCTCATTCTCGTTGATAAAGTAAATGCATGGCCATGCCACTAGTGGTCAAGTGTTCACCACGTGAAGTTATTCGACACTCGACGAGAAAGTATTGAATGTTGCATGGATGACACAACATCTCACTTGGAGTTCAACCAGATATCGTGAGGCAAAGGGAGAATACACGAGTAGGTCGCTTAGTTAGATCAGTTATGGATCGGTCGATGGAGATACGAATCGGTCAGAGACCGTCGAACGAATCACAGAGTGGTCGAATCGTCGTAAGGAGTTATGAATCGTCGTGACCAAATAGGAATTGGTTGTAAAGAGATAGGACCGGTCGTAAGTGATGAGGACTTGGTCGAGATCATATTGCATTAAGGTTCATCCGATATAATTTGTGTGTATTCGGAATCATTATGTCCTCGCTAGGAACCGCTAATCCACTCGTGGTCGGAAGAGTTTCCGAGTCACAACCGACACGATGAACCTATAGGGTGACACACTTAACGGTTGGAACAAAATGTGTTCGGATAGGATCCGCTTGAGCACTATATAAAGAGATGCTTGAGGCTATTGGGTGTGTTGGGGGTGAACGTAATGCATTGAGACACACGAAAGTTGTGAGTTGAGTTGATCCACCAAACCCTAGCCGCCATCTTCTTGAGAGCTCGCCATGCGACTTGGTGCTAGTACACCGGCAGACGGTTGTTCCTTCCTCGACGGTGGATACCGAGAGGCGCCATCGGGTTACTATTGCGCTTGAGGACGATCCAAGATTTTTGAGCCGAGCCGAGCCCATCTCCCGCTCGTTAATCAAACGAGCCGAGCTCGAGCCGACTCATGAGCCAAACTTGGCTCGCCCATTTTTCCAATCCGCCCAAAGCACTCCAAAAATGAAATGCCAATAAATGCCCCTCCCTTTCCCCGTCCCCCAAGAATCCTACCACCACCTCCCTTTACTCGTCCCCTCGTGGGCCTCACCCAGATCCACCCCCGCCTCCCTCCCTCCGGCCTCCCTCACCCAGATCCATGCCTCCACAAAGGAGGCTCCACCCACCACCACCGCCTCCACGCCCACCTCGCCCATGCTCCACGCCCACCTCCGCCTGCTCCCCACCATCGCCGCCCTCCAGTTCCAAATTTCACCATCGTCACCCTTCCATCAAGGCCGCGTGCCTAGCTACCACCACGCACTGTGATGATGGAGGAGATTGAATGCTTGATCTTGCAATTTGCTTGTTTGTTCTTGCGGTTATGGCGAATGCTTGCTTCGCTTTTGTTGATCTCGTGAATGGATGATTTCTTGATCTATGAATGGATGATAGATTATTTCTTGATCTGTGAATGGATATGGATGAATGGATTAGTTTATTGCAAATTTGCAATGAGGATGCTACCAAATGTAGTCATGTTTTTGGTCTTGGGCTCGGAGCCGCCGAGCCACTCGAGCTCCATCCCGAGCCCAAGCCAAGCCCTCTCCTAGCTCATTTTGGAAATGAGCCGAGCCGAGCTCATTGCTCATCCGAGCTAGAACGATCCTGCTCGAGCTCGGCCAAATTTCATTTCCACCCCTAACGACCACTTCCTCGACGTATATACGCTGGACCAAAGCTACTCTAACTCTTCTTCTCTGTTCACAGGTGCTTGGTGGTAATGATCGTGATCATCTACTTGCTTAGCTTCCCGGTTTACTGGTAGAAATTTTGATTTGTTGCTATCGTAGCTCTACCCATAACCCAACAGATACTACTTGAAGAAAGTATCGTAAAAGATCCACTTCCCCTGAAACCAACCCATAAGGGTAAACTACCCCTAACTCACTCCTCAAGGTGGCAAACCTAGTAGTATCTAATGGTTTGGTGAGGATATCGGCTAATTGTGCTTCTGACTCCACAAATTCTAGCAAAATGTCCCCTTTTTTCACATGGTCTCTAAGGAAGTGATACTAATGTCAATGAGCTTGGTCCTAGAGTGTTGCAATCGATTTTAGCAACGTTGATGGCACTAGTGTTGTCACACAAAAGTGGTACACTATCAAAGGTTAACCCATAGCCCTTAAGAGTGGAGACCATCCACAAGATCTGCTACAACAACTAGCAACATCTACATCCTCAACGTTAGGAGTGGATCGGCAATGTAAGATTGCTTCCTAGATGACCAAGAGACAAGAGAAGTGTCTAAGAAATGACAAGTGTCCAAGTGCTCTTCCTATCAAGTCTACAACCCACAAAATCAATCAAAATCCTCGAATAGATAATGGAGATGAACATGAATACCAACATCAGATCGAAGGGTTGACTGGAGGTACCTAAAGATACGCTTAACGGCTTGACGATAATAAGACCTCGAAGATGCTTGAAATCTCGCACTGAGGCACACCGAGAAGTGGATATCTGGTCTCAAAGTTGTTAGATAGAGAAGGGAGCCGATCAGGTGTGGTACTCGCATTGAACCATGGCTTCACCATCCTCATCTCAATCCAAAGCAGTCGAAGTAGCTATTGGTGTGGCAATCAGCTTGCAGTCACCCATATCAAATCTCTTCAAAATATCCTTGGTGTATTTCGTCTGATAGATGAAGATTCCTTCCTTGCATTGTTTGATTTGGAGCCCCACAAAATAATTTAGCTCCTCACATACTCATCTCAAATTCACCTGACATGGTCTCGTAAAAACCGAAACAAGAGCATGAAAGGAACCATCAAGATAATGTCGCCCACATATATTTGTGCAAGAAGGAAATCATTGCCATGCTTGAGAATGAATAGAGTCTTATCTACTTTGCTCATCTCAAAATTATTCTTAAGCAAGAAGATCTTAAGCCTATCATACCAAGCTCTAGGGGCTTGCTCAAGGCCATACAAGCCTTTAGATAGCTTGAATACATGGTTAGGTACTTAGGACCCTCAAAGCCTTTGGGTTGTCTAGCACACACTTCCTCCTCTATGTAGCTATTAAGGAAAGCACACTTTACATCTATTTGATACAACTTAAAACCTTTAGATGCAGCAAATGCAAGCATGATACTAATAGCTTCCAGCCTAGCTATGGGAGCGAAGGTCTCATCAAAGTCTAAACCCTCTACTTGGCTAAACCCCCTCTACTTGGCTAAAACCCCGAGGCACTAATCTAGCCTTGTTTCTAATCACTAACCATGCTTACTTTGTTTATTCTGAACACCCATCATTTTCCTATCACATTATGACCACTAGAAGGCTCTACAAGATTACACACCTTGTTTCTCTTAAAGTTCTCTAACTTCTCATGCATGCCAAAGGACCCAACTAGCATTAGATAAAACATGAGATACATCTCGGCTCAAAAGATGCTATAAATACAAAATAGGAGTAGAGATTAGGATCAAGAGGAGAGGAAAACTCAAACTCAATACCCTTCTAAGCACAGTAAAGAAGCAAATGAAGAATTGTAACATCCCAAAAATTTAACATTTAAAACTGCTTAAAAATGAGGATTTTAAATACTTTTTGTTGCACTTCATCGATGTTCAAATTTCTGGGTTGTTATTTGAAACCTCAACCTCAAAAAGTGTGGTATGTGTCGAAGCCACCTACCAAATTTCGACTTGCCATTATTTTCTTCGCCGCCGCCACTTAGCCAGCCGCATTTACTCTAGTGTCGTATGGCCACGACGCCTTGGCCGCACTAATCGCACTACATTGCCCACACCCATGTTGCCGCCGCCTCAAGACGCCGACCGATCACACACCAACAGTGTGCTACATTGTCGCTTCTATATGTTGTGCCATCCAAAGAAGGCTCACACGCCAGTCTCCCTCCTTTCTAGCTCTCCTGGCACCATGCTGAGCTCAACCGCTCCATCGCTCCCATCTCGTTGCCTCCACTGGTGTTGTGCCATCCGCACGACACTGCCACTTGCTCTGCCCGATGTGTCACCATCGCCAAGCTAACATGCCGCCTAACCAGACATTAGCACAACGCCACCAATCAAGGCCCCGCCACCATCGCAAGGCTCAGGCTATCCCATCGCCGCCAAATTCGCTCCTCCTTTTTTCCCTGTGCCCACCCACATCCTCTAGCTCATTCTTTCTTCATCCCCCGCCGCACAACCACCCCGGTGCCATGCCACCCTACCGCCTCCCTTCCACGTGTCACGCTGCGGCTCGCTTGCTTGCACCGGCACCATACTCATCGCCGCTCTCACCGCCGCCACCCGCCCCTGCCAATGCCATCCCATCGCTGTTCTCAGAGCCACACCACCACTCGTGACGGGCGCCATGTCGCCAGCCCACGACGCTGTTTCTACCCCGTCCGGCCGCTGTCATGCTCCCGCCTCGCCCTCACCATCGAGCCAGATCGCACCCACTTCCCCACGTGACCATCGCCCGCTTCCTACTTAAGCCGCACGGTGCACCTTCTTCCTCCCTCCTCGCTTGGAAACACCTCACCAAACATGCGCCGAGTCAGGCTCACACGACCACCGCCAAGACCGCCATCGTTCCCACCGCCTCGTGAGCCCTCACTCACCACGCACATCACCGCGTGTTCGGAACACGAGGAGTCTTTCCCTCCACTAATTCGCCTTTGTCCACAAGAAATCGCCGACAACCTCTCCTTCCCTTCACCAGCCAAGATCGCCATTTCGCCGCCGCCTCGCCGGTGAGCTCCTTTCCGACAGCACTCGCCCAAAGCACCTCTCTCAACCATTCCCCACCGCCATGCCCTCTCCTCCCCAGAGCGCCGCCATGAAGACCTCACAGGCCGCCTGTGGCCCACATCCTCGATTGCCTCAGCCTCCCTCCGCTCACATGGCCCACACCAAGAGGTTCCTCACCTCCTAGTGCTCGTGCTTGCCCTACCTTCCTCCGCCTCCCACCCGAGCACCATCGCCTCACCTCCCCTAGCGCTGGTCGCCGCCCTACCTGGTGCTCGCCGGCTTGGGTCGCCCCAAGCCACGACGCCCCCCTAGGTCCCCTAGCCGTGAGCAACCCATTTTGGGGTCCAAGCTACCTCACCACCGCCCCCTCGCTGTCGGCAAAGTGTGCCTGTGAGCTCCCTAACTTCCTCTATTTCAGCTACACTATCTCCCTCTCTGGCTCTCTTTGTTGTTGCGTATGACAGGTGGGGCCTCTATCTCTCTGTGATCTCCCTCTGTCTGAGTAGAGTGAATGATAGTGGGGTCCACCCGTAAATGCCTAATCATTAGTTAGTTTGCTATGAAAGCAATTGTTACTGGCCCTCCCCTCTCTGTGGTCCTCTCTCTCTCTCTCTCTGTGTGTGTGTGTGTGTGTGTGCGCGCGCGTGCTTATGATAGTGGACTCATTCCAGTAGATGGGTAGTTAGTAGGGGATGGTAGATTGATTAGTATTAAGCAAGGATTAAGGGGATTGTCGATGTAGGTTTCAGTTGCCATACACTCCTTTCACTAAACCAATTAGTGAATCAATTGGGTGGATGATTCGAGTACGTACAAGCCATTAGCAAGTAAAACACAACATCAAGCAACCAGTGATCAACACCAGTTAGTGTTTAGTTAGAATAACGTAGTTAGTCGAACCCAGCAACCAATAGGTCAAACCCTAAACGAGAGATCGATCAGTAAGTAAACTATCGATTGTGATTCACTCAGGTGGTTAGAGCTTAAGATGGTATAGTCATGGTTGGGCGATACCCACGCAGATGATCGTACACCGCCGCCCATAGACCTTAGATGGTAATTATCCGCCTAACTAGAGGTAGTCGTTAGCGATAGTAGAGCTAAGGATCAACCTAGTGTGATAGGTTACTTTAGTGTATGTCAAGCCACACAAGTAATGAAGCTAGCTAAAGATCGCCAGAACGATGAACCCAAACCCATAGACACGACTAAGGGTGTAAGGTCGATGCCTAGTTAATGCTTGGAAGTTCCAACTAAGGATCATGGAACTTCCTTGATAAATATGAATCGATAAGAAAAACCATTAAATGAACTAGACCCCATGTATCGGTGAGACTTATGTCTACCCTACGTGAACCTTGAACCCACGCATGGGTTCCACTTGACTTTCATGGAACTTCCTCGATAAATAGGAAGTAATCACTAAAGAAACCATTAGATTAGCTAGGCACCGCGTGTGGGTAGCAATGAGATGTTCTTGAGTGGGTGATAGTAACTCAGCCACCAAACAGCCTCCTATAGGCTCCAACTATCACCCATCGCTATTCGCTCCTCGTGGAAGTGCGATTTGTGATCCAAAAGTGGATAAGAGAATCCCACCTAGCAAAGTGATCTCTCCCATCTTGGTAACCATTAAGGAATGTTCCTACAGACATTCTCAACCTCTCTGTTGGATTCATAACTTTCTACACCAACGGACTTTCTGAGAGCTCGATCCCTCTTGCCCTCACTCCGGATCAAGTAGACACTTGACCCTAAGACTAACTAGCAACCCAAAACCCCACCCATCGACCAAATAAATATAGTTTGGATCTATCTACTTTGGTCTCGAGAATTTCCTTCATTCCAACTATCACTAGATGTGCTTCATTTAGTCTGAAGTATTTCCTTCATCAACTTCATTGGATATACTTCGTCTGAAGTATTTCCTTCATCAACTCCACTAAGTATGATTAGTTTCATCTCGAGTACTTCCTTCTTTCAAGATGTTAATATATTTACTTTTCATTTGAATTGTTTCATTTTGTTTGAATGTCTTTGGGTTTATTGAATTTCATTTGAATGCTTTCAGCGCCCTTGGGTTCGATCAGATATATGAAGTTAGAATCTAAAGCCATGACAGAACAGCTTGTCCCAACAAGAACAAGGTCGAGATCAAGATTATCGTAACATTGAGCAAGGCGAAGTCAACTGTTGATCATGTTGCACCTACTTTTGAAATGCAATTATATTGTTTTAAAATATGAAATTGCATCGCTATGATTTATACAACTATGTTGATCTAGCTCATAGTTAATACCTTAATATACTTGAATATAACCTTCCCATCCTTGAACTTGGACACTATCCTTTGCCACCCTAGAACTAATGGTATACATACTAGTTGATAAGTCCGTATCTAAGTGTCATGCTTAGCCTTGCTTAGATACATTGATATGTGGGCAATGATTTTCCCCAATATTGTTCAAAACATGAAAACCGGATTTGGCCACGAGGTTGGAGCTATCGACATGAACTTGAAAAATATTTTAAAACAAAAGGAAAACCAAAATAGATTTCGACTTGGGTGGTCGAAAGTGGTAAGGTGCTAAGAAGAGCACGACAGAGTGGGTATGGGGAAGTACCGCCAAGTCAATAAAGGACCGGTTCTTGTGATGACCTCTCATATAAAAAATAGTGCAACCACTAGTCTATAATGGGTACGATCGGCTAACTAATTTGTTCACCTCATTGCAACCTTGCCATTGGTGGGTGTGTAGGTGGGTGTGGGTAGGAGCCACGAACTACATGGCGAAATGGAGACCTCCCGGGCAAGGCCCAAGGAGGTGATGCCTAACGTGTGGGGTTACGTTGAGGTGGGGCATTGTAAAGTTTATGTGATAATCAACTTAGTCGCACACCTATGGAAGTGTATCGTGACATTATAAGTTGATTGTCTCTTGTGGGTAATGAAGGATACGGTAGGCTACTACTGGCCGACAATTCAAAAAATTTACCACGAAACCAGATGGCATGCAAGGTGAGATCATAGATCGTTACCAATGTAAGTGTAGTGGCAGAAGAAGAGTTGGAGCAAACTGATCCAATGAAGAGCGCTACGATGAAGTGGTCGAGGCGATCATCCACTTCCTCACAAGTCGATTGTCTCCTCTAGCAACCTCTCGGTTCCTCAGAAGATCGTGGATCGCCCTCAAGCGCAATAAATGATCGCAGAGCGCTCTACGGTGATCCACACATCTAGAGAAGGAACATCGCATGCCGTGTGCTAGCACCAAGTCACATGAAAAGGCTCTCTCAAGAAGATGGTGGCTTGGGTTTCAGCTTGAAAACTCACATGTATCGCGCCTCTCCCAATAGCCTCAAGCATCTCCTTATATAGTGCCCGTGACGGATCCTATCCCAACATGTTTGACTTAATCGATCCGCATTTAGTATGTTCCAACTGCTATGTGTGACCTGTTAGGTTTATGCATAATCGGTTGTGACTCTGAAACTCCTTTCCGATCACGAGTCGTCAGCGGCTCCTAGCAGAACATAACGATTCCTGAATACAGATAAATTATAACAAACGAACCTTAATGCAATATGATCTACAACCAGGTCCACATCACTAATGACCAGCTCGTATCTCTATATGACTAGTTCATATTTGGTCTCGACTAGTTCGTAACTCCTTACGACTAGGTTTCACCACTTAGTGATCACGCTTGACCAACCTATGACTAGCTCAGATTCCATATGACTAGTCCAGATCCGATCAAACCGAAAGACCTTCTCGTATTCTATCTTTGCCTCACGATATCTGGTTGAACTCTAGGTGAGATGTTGTGTCATCTATGAACTATTCAATGCTTTCTCGATTGAGTGTCGATAATCTCACATGGTCGAACACTTCGACCACTAGTGGCATGGCCATGCACTTTCTTTATCCGAACACATCGAGGGACCCAGAGATATCTCTCCTGTTATGTTAGGAGGGGCAAATCCCATATCCAACCAAATACATTCCTCCGCATGTTTCACAACATACCGAAAACTACCTTTATAACTACCCGCCATTTTGAGTAGTGTTTTGTAACCCCAAAGTATACTCTTACGCATGTAGGAAACCATGCCGATCTCGTGTCTAAGGATTATACATCATCATTGCTTGAGACCAACCGATGACACATAAAATCATAACAATCTCAACAAAGGTCTCAAGGTAGATCAATCCAACCCCATATTCCCCAACATGTGTTCATATTATTGATTCGATATCCTCATATCCATGACCAAAGGAAACATGGTCATCAATCAATACATGTGTTTGCCGATAGAGTCACTAGTGTTCGACTAGTGACATCTCGACTAGGATTTATTTAGAATGACATCATATAGGCTAAAAGAGTTTCACCAACAAGTCACATACTTGTTAATCTTTATAACCAATGATTCATTCAAGGAACATAATAACATTTATTCAATAACTCATAAATATAAACGTGATATAATCATATCTATGATTGCCTCTATGGCATATCACCAACAGCTTCCCACTTGCACTAGAGTCAATTATATAGGTATCTTATACCCATTGCTCTTGTGTGCACCTCATGCTTAGGTTATGGAGAGACTTTGTCAATGGATCGTAAATATTCAAATCAGGTGCACTTTGCATATATTCACATCACCTCTCTCAACAATCTCACTAATGATGTGATATCGTCAAGTAGGTGCTTGAACTTTTGATGCAATCTAGGCTCCTTAGCTTGTAAATGGCTCCGTAATTATCACAATAGAGATCTATTGGACCGAAGCACTAGAGACCACACCAGCTCATTAATGAACTTTCTAATCCATACACCTCTTTTGTAGCTTTTGAAGCCACAATGTATTCACCTCTGCTAGAATCAAGAACTGCTCCCTACTTGGAACTCTTCTAGCTTATCGCTCCTCCATTCAAACAAAACACAAACCCTAATTATGATCTGAATCATCCTTGTCGGCTTGGAAGCTTGCATCGTGTAACCATTTACGCACCAGCTCTTCCTCACCTCCATAAACAAGGAATGCATACTTAGTCCTTCTCAAGTATTTAAGGATATTCTTGATCGCTATCCAAAGGACCTTCACCGATTCGACCGATATCCGCCAGAACACTTAGAGCATACAACACATCTGGGTCGTGGTACATAGCATGGCATACATTATAGATCCAATAGCCGAAGCATATAGAATTCTACTCATTTTGTCTTGCTCATCAGTGGTCGTAGGACGCTGACTCTTGCTAAGATTAATGCCATGTGCCATGGACAAGAAACCTTTCTTGGAATCTTGCATGTTGAACCGTTTCAACACCTTATCTATGTACATATCCCGCTCAATCCAATTAGCCTTTTAGATCTATCTCTATAGATCCTTATACTAAGAATATATGTCGCATCTCCTAAATCTTTCATTGAGAAACTATTTCTCAAAGAAGTTTTAACAGATTCAAGCATAGGAATATCATTTCTGACCAGTAGTATTTCATCCACATACAATATCAGAAACACAAGCTTGCTCCCACTAACCTTCTTGTAAACACAAGATTCTTCTTCGTTCTTGATGAAGTCAAACCGTTTAACCATTTCATCAAAATGAATGTTCCAACTCTGAGATGCTTGCTTCAATCCATAGATGGATTTATTAAGCTTGCATACCTTTCTAGCTTCCTTTGGATCGACAAAACCTTCGGGCTGTGTCATGTACACATCCTCACTTAGGTTTTCATTTAGGAAAGCTGTTTTGACGTCCATTTTCCATATCTCATAGTTGAAATATGCAGTAATAGCTAGAATGATCCGGATAGATTTAAGCATCGTGACAGGAGAGAAGGTTTCATCATAATCAACACCTTGAATTTGTCTCAAACCCTTCGCGAATCGTCAGGCCTTATGAATGTAAACATTTCCATCCATATCTATCTTTTTCTTAAAAATCCACTTGCACTCAATGGTCTTAATACCATCAGGTGCATCAACCAAGTTCCAAACTTGATTATCATGCATGGACTTTATTTCGGATCTCATGGCTTCATGCCATGACTCAGAGTCTGGGTCCACCATTGCTTCCGCATAAGTTTTAGGCTCATCATTATTCAACAATAAAACATCATGCCCATACCTTATAGGCAATTAACGTGGCCTTTTTTTTTATCTACGTGGGGTTGATGCCTCATCTACAGGTTTAACAACATTTTGTTCATCCTGTAGAGGTTCAGTAGGAGTTGAAATATTTTCATATGGTCCTCGAATTTCTTCGAGTTGCGCCTTACTCCTATCGACTCCTTTGGAAAGAAACTTTTCTCCAAGAAGACACCATCACGCAACAAACACTTTGTTATCAACCCGATTATAAAAATAATATCCTTTAGTTTCCTTAGGATACCCCACAAAGAAACACTTATCGGACTTGGGTGTGAGTTTATCAGACATCAAACATTTGACATATACCTCACAGCCCCATACCTTGAGAAAAGACAATCCAGGACTCTTCCCAGTCTATATCTCATATGGAGTCTTTTCTACAGATTTTGGTAGAACCCTATTTAAAGTGAAAGCCGCTGTTTCTAGAGCATATCCCCAGAATTGCAATAGAAGATCATATTGGCTCGTCATTGACCGAACCATGTCTAACAATGTTCGGTTCCGTCGTTCCGATACCCCATTCCATTAAGGTGTTCTCGGTGGAGTAAGCTGTTGAACAATTCCACACTTCTTTAGATGATCACCAAACTCATTGCTCAAATATTCACCTCCACGATAAGATCATAGACATTTGATTGTATTGCCAAGTTGATTATGTACTTCATTCTAAAATTCTTTGAACTTTTGAAAGGATTTCGACTTATGTCTCATCAAGTAGACATAGACATATCTACTGAAATCATCAGTAAAAGTTATGAAGTACTGAAAACCACCTCTCGTCGAGTGCTCATTCGCCCACATACATCCAATGTATTACTTACCAAGAGATCACTCGCCCTCTCACCTCTAGTCGTGAAGGGCGCCTTTGTCATCTTGCTAAGTAAACAAGATTCACATGTTTCAAATGATTCAAAATCAAATGAGTTTATAAGACCATCTCTATGGAGCTTCATCATACGCTTCTCATTTATATGACCAAGATGACAATGCCAAACGAAGGTGGGATTCACATCATTAGGTCAAAGTCTCTTAGCATTAATGTTATAGATGGGTTCATCCTCAAGATTCAAAACATACAATCCACTCACCAATGGAGCATGGCCATAAAGCATATCTTCAAAATAAATCGAACAACAATTGTTCTTTATTCTGAACTCATAACCTTCTGCTCCTAAACAAGAAGCAGAAATAATATTTTTGCTTAAGGCTGGAACATAATAACAATTATTTAGTTCCATAACTAATCCTAAGGGCAAAGCTAATGGTAAAGTGCCAATAGCTAATGTAGCAACTCTTGCTCCATTGCCCACACGAAGATCAACATCTCCTCTTGCTATGCTTCTACTCCTTACCAATCCCTGCATCGAATTGCAAATATGAGCAACCGATCCGGTATCAACTACCCAAGAACTGGTCGGAGAAGTGGCAAGATTCATTTGTATAACATTTATACCTGAACTGGAAGTCTTACTTTCTTTGTTTTTTTCATTTCTGCTAATTACTTCTTGCAGTTTCTCTTCCAATGCTCAATCTCATGACAATGGTAACATTCTGATTCAGGCTTAGGACCCAACTTGAGTTTCTTAAGCTCCTTGAGACTCTCGATCTCATCTTGAGTCTTTTCTTTGCCTTTTTCCCTTTCCCGACTTACCCTTCTTCTTGAAGGTTGTAGTCTTTTGAATTATCATCACATGATTGAACTTTTCTTGATGCTCTCTCAAGACTTTTAAGCATGCCATGCAACTCGGTCAATGACTTCTCCATGCCATTCATATGAAAATTCAATATGACGGGCTCAAAGCTCGAGGAGCAATTAGAGAATTATATCAAGAGCCAACTCTTGGCTAAGGGAAAACCAAGCTTTTTCAACTCTCAATGTGATCAATCATCTTGATCACATGAGGACCGATCGGGTTGCCCTCCCATGACCTCATAAGAAAACAATGCCTTAGAGGTATTAAACCTCTCGCCTTACTTGATCCTCGAAACATACCCTTCGCACTCCACAATCATATTGTATGCGCTCGTGGTCTCAGATTGCTTCTAAAGCTCAGAGCTCATGGTTGCAAACAAAAGGCAAGGCACATCGATCGCCATTGCAATGCTTCTCATAAGTATTCTTTTTAGTTCGAGTAGCATCAACATTCGGTTCCTCTAGATAGGGACTCTCTAAAACATATTCCTTCTTTTCTTGTTTGAGAACAATTCTCAAATTACGAAACCAATCAATGAAGTTTGAACCATTCAACTTTTCTCTCTCAAGAATAGATCGCAAATTAAAGGTAGGTGCAGAAGAAGTAGTAGGTGCCATGATCTACAACATAATATGCAAAAATTCAGCACTATGTTTATGTAAGATCTTCTATTAGACACTCATGTTGGTGGTTATGTTCGACCAGTCTATGATCAGCTCGTATCACCATACGACTAGTCTTTACCTGGTCATATCCCCATACGACTAGTCTAAACCTAGTCGTATCACCATACGACTAGTTCATACCTGGTCGAACTTAATCATCAACAGTTAATAAAAGATACTCCAACTATATGTTCTAAACCACGTTTCCCTCAAACAACATATAGTGAGTTCAAGATCCATAAATCATTAAGTCCTAGTGAGCTTTAGCATCATTGCTAGAAACTTAGTGATTTTAGGTAACCAATCCTTTGTTAATCATATCACATATGACTCTTGTTTGATCGGTGACATCTCCATGCACTTCCGACCAACACTATGCCCCAAGGCCCAAAACCCTTTTGATAGCCTTGTCAAGTTAAACCAACACTATACATGTGGGTGTCCAACACCCACCCTATCTTATTAAGATAGTTAATGGCACCCTACTTTGGTAGACCTACCAATTAACGATCAAATTCGTGATGGTCGTAGCAATTGGAAAGGTATCAAATTAACTTAATTTTTCTTGAGGGATACTATTCTACCATGTTAAAACATCTAATGATAAAACATGATCAAATAGCATGACAGGAATAAACATTCATAGACAATCAAATTAAACTGGCCCTTAACATGACGATCTCCATCACCATACTTCATGTCCTCCGACCATCATGCTTGAAGTCTCTGACCGAATTTATCTACTAAGCAATTACTCCTAAAAGCTAGTAATGAATTACAGACGATAATATTAAGCATCACATGTCGTTACGCAGACATCTATACAATAATATGTAGCTCGATGGCTATCACACAGCATGACACGCAGGCCATGTGAAATCCATTCATGCATCACATACACAATGGGCCATACTATTCACATCAATCCCTGCAAAAATGAGTTGTGCATAGAATCCAATTCACAAAGCGATATGAACACATACAACTATATAACATGGCTACGACCTTGGCGGTCCCGCTAGCTGGTTAGCGAGTGGGATTCGAAGGGGCAGTGCCTTGATATGACCACTCATTGCGGTATACTTCGATGGCAGAATTCCGACCAGTATGAGTATCATGCAATGTGATCGTAAACAAGCGCAATTAACCATCTAGTCCTTTTAGCTCATACCTCCTTGTAGACTCATCTACTAACACCAAAAACCGATCGATCTTATCGACCAGTGCCAAGATCATTCCATCCGTATGAACCGATCTAGGTTACCAGACCTAACCAGTAATAGATCCAATCTACTACTGCCACATATCCAAAGATATGTGACCGATCTAGATCAAAAACTATGCAGGATGGCTCGATACTCATCAAGTGTAACATCCCAAAGTTCTCATACCAAAATAAAAATTAATAAAGTTATTATTTTGTTGGATTTTCTGAAATTTGAAAGAGTTTTATTGCTTTATTTGAATTTCTCGAGTTTTAAAAGTCAAAAGTAAAATTTATTAAAGTTTTTGAAGTTTTATTTGAGTTAAAGTTTAAAAAAATTTAATTGTTTTCTAGAATTTTTCGGAGTTTTAAAAGCTTTTTCCTAAGTATTTTAAAGCCAAAATAATTTATTTGCAAAATTAAAAGCTAACTTTAAGTTGGAAATAATTTTATTAAGTCCAAAATAACTCTAGAAATTTCTATGAATTTTTCTAGAAATTTTGGATGTTATTTGGTATTTTATAAAAACCTTTTATTTATTTGGGTTATTTAAATTGGAAAATCAATTTGAAAATCCAATCGCTTTTAGTAAACCTTGGTCCGCCTATTCTTCCACGCCAAGACCGCCCATTCAACCCAACTCTGCGGCTACCGCTTTTTATCGCCACCGTCGGATTGAAATCCGACGGCAGCCGCTTCCTCCCTCTCTCGTTCCGATCCTCTCCACCGCCCGCAACCGTCGGATGGAGATCCGACGGCCAGCACGCCATCGCTCGCACCCTTTCTTCCCCCTCCCACCTCCTTTCTTCTCCAACGCGTCGGCCACCATTTTCGCCCGAGCCGAAGCTTCGCCAACACCGCGAATCTCGCCCACTTCCTTTACGGTTCCATGCGCGTTCAATCCCATGATCTCCGCCTCCCTCGTTCCCGCCCGTTGCCCCTCAATCATGCGCACGATCACCAGAATACCGCAATCGCCGCCGAAGACCCACGCGCCCGATCTCCACCCTCGCCTCCCCAAATTTCTATAAAGGGAGCACCGGGTGAGCCCTTCCTCCCTCGTCCAAACCCCTCTACTCTCTCCCCCCTCTCTCCCCTCTCAATCGCCGGCATTTTGAGTTCTTCCTCGCGCAATCGAAGCACGGAATTTCTTTGATTCCAACGCCGACACCACCTCCTTGCCATCGCCGTCTGCACCGCCGGCACCGCCACCGTGTCGCCTACCCCTTGCGCACACTAGATTCGCAGGAACGCCGTCGAAGCCGCCACGCCACCAGAGGCCGATCCTTGCCGCTGCCGTTTTGCTTGCCGCCGCTGTTTCCATCGCGCCCTAGCACCGTCGTGGTGAGCACCTTAACCCCCACGCCCTCCTCTCTCTCATTTGGTACCACTCACACCCCCTCGTCGGAGCCCCTATAGCCAGCGAGGTGGTCGTCGAGCCGCTGGCGGCCTTGTGCCGACGTGGACGCCCACCGCAACGCCACCCGTACGCCACCTCTGCGCCAAAAGGCCATGTGGCAGCCCCGTGTCTGCACAATCATCGCTGACGTGGCACCACGTGTGCCACATCACCCGCACCCTCCCCTCACGTGCACTGTTCCGGTGAACCACGTCCATGGTGAACCTTTGACCACCCGTGGACCCGGTCTTTTGACCGCAGGCCCACCTGTCATAGACTCTGAGTTTTCTGATTAAAAATAAATCGGCCGAAAATTCAAATCCCTGAGGGATGATGTCATAAACCGTATTTTCCTTTAGGAAAATAAATCGTAAATTCTTTTAAATCCAAATTAGGGTTTAAAAGTTCTCATGTTCGATTCTCCTTCATACGAACTCCGATTTCATTAATTCAAATTTCTAAATTCATATAAATTCAAGATCTAGCTAAATAAACCAAAATTATTTAATTTGGAGTTCATTTGAATCTTCATTTGATTTTTTTAATTTGGCTTATTGTCACGATAGATTTTAACGATTTTGAGAGTCGATTACCGCTTGAGAGTAACTAATCAAGCAAGGCAAGTTATACCCTTGGTCATATTTGATCCCATTATTTAAAATTATTTAATTTCTATTTTAAATTATTGTATGTTTATTTATATTTAAGTTAATTTAAATTCCTGTTTTAAATTATAGTTATGTCTAAATCCTTTGTACTGCCAATCTTGCCATTGAAATAAATCTACCTTGACATCTTAGATGAAAATCTAGTTCATGCAATAGTATGAACTAGAACATTTTGAGAAAAAATATGCTTAGCCATGCTTAGACCAAAAATATTTTATTTGGGAATTTCACCAAAAATCAAATGATGTTTAAAAGTCTATGGCATTGGTTTGTCATGGAAGATTTTGTAAATGTTTTTGAAAAGCAAAAAGGAAAAGTTGGTTTGTACTTGGGCTAAATGGTTGTTGGTGGGTGCAGGTTTATGCACGGGCTCAATTCGGGTATGGGTTGAAGCTCAGGGGTTTTGTGGATAGTCGCCCAAGTCAGTTAAGGACCGACCTCTGAGCATTCCTTTGCTATGCCTATAATGGGCTATGCCTCATTGTGCAACCACATGTCTTGAGAATAGGAAGGGACTGGTCGACTAATTTGCAATGTTCCACCGTGGTCATTCCCTTCAGATACGGTGGGTAGTCATGTTATGACCTACGTTAGTCCCACCTGGCACAAGAGGGGGCTAGGAACTCTGCGGATTTCCATCCAAAGGGGGTGAAACCTTAGCGAGGGGAGACTGCGGTAGAATAGCGCATTGTAAAAGCCTTGACACGTGCTCTAGACTGCTTACCTAAGGTAGTGAGCGGTGGTATCGACGGGTGCCAAACAAACTAGAGAATTCATGTCATGTGGGTAAAGCCGCATAACCTCTCGCAGAGTGTAAAACTATTCAATAGCCGTGTCACGGTCATGGACATGCTAGCAAAGTCACTCAAAGTTAGATTTTGATTTTGTTTTGAAAAGACTTTATCAAATGGTTTATGCAAATGGGAATTGGGAAGGAAGCCTAGTGACAGGAGGGTATCCTTCACCACTTGTTGATGAATGTTATCCAAACTGTAAAACTGATTTGGGAAAATGAATTTTAGTTATTGTATAACTGCCTTGGAACTTAGTATTTATATTTGAAAGAGACTTGGCTTTATGCAAATCAACCATATTAAGCCTTCCTTTGAGATATCCATGTATGCATGTCATTCTGTTATTTGACGGGTGTAACTTGTGAGCACAGTAGTTGTGCTCATACTTGCTTTATGCAAACAAATTTCAAAGGAGAAGGACTTTGCTACCGGTGTGGATCCCGATGACTAGGCCGCTACCCCAGTCGATTGCTGTGGCAGATCAGCTGGATTCCACTACGTCTTCTTCGTCTTCCGCTGTGTTCTTTATTGTTGGCTTATAAGCCTCTTTTGTAATAAAATCTGTTGATTATTAATAAAGTATTGCGATTTATGGATGTTACCATATCTGTTTACTGTGTGAACTAGCTACTGATCATAGGACTAGTTCAGAAATGCACAGAGGATTTGGGGTGTTAATCCTGGGTCCGACAGAAGGGATACGGGTAGGCTACGCTAGCTAACAATTCAAAAATTCTACCATGTAAACTAGGACACCATGCAAGCAGGAGATCATAGATCGTTACCACCAGACGCGTAGTGCAGCGGAAGAAGAGTTGGAGCAATCTGGTCCAAAAAAGGGCGCGTCGATAAAGTGGTCGTAGACGATCATCCAGCTTCCTCGCAAGTCGATCGTCTCCTTTAGCAACCTCTGCAATTCCTTGTGAAAATCGCGGATTGTCCTCAAGCGCAACAGCGACCGCAATAGCGCCTCTACGGTATCCACACGTCCAAGGAAGGAACACCGTACGTCGGTGTGTTAGCACCATGTCGCACGGGAAGGCTCTCACAAGAAGATGGTGGCTAGGGTTTCAGTGGAATAACTCACGTGTATCGCGCCCTCTCCCAATAGCCTCAAACATCTCCTTATATAGTGCCCGTGATGGATCATATCTGAACACGTTTGACGAATCGTCTCTGTACCGGTATGTTCCAACCCGTTAAGTGTGTGACCCGTTAGGTTTATGTGTAATCAGTTGTGACTCGGAAACTCCTTTCCGGTCATGAGTCGTCAGCGGCTCCTAGCAGAACATAACGATTCCCGAATACAGACAAATTATATCGAACAAACCTTAATGCAATATGATCTACGATCAGGTCCATATCACTAACGACCAGCTCGTATCTCTATACGACCAGTTCATATTTGGTCTCGACTACTTCGTAACTCCTGATGACCAGGTTTCGACCACTTAGTGATCATGTTCGACCAAATTTCACGACTAGCTCAGATTCCATACGACTAGTCTCAGATTCCGATCGAACCGAAAGACCTTCTCGTATTCTCCTTTGCCTCACGATATCTGGTTGAACTCCTGTGAGATGTTGTGTTATCCATGGATCTGCTCAATACTTTCTCGATCGAGTGTCGGATAACTTCACGTGGTCGAACACTTCGATCGCTAGTGGCATGGCCATGCATTCTTTATCCGAACACATCGAGAGGCCTAGAGATATCTCTCCTATTATGTTAGGAGGGCAAATCCCATATCCCACCGGTCACATTCCTCCCAGATATTTCACAAAGATACCGAAAACTACCTTTATAACTACCCGATTCATTGAGTAGCGTTTGGTAACCCCAAAGTGTACTCTTACACATGTAGGAAACCATGTTGATCTCGTGTCTAAGGATTATACATCATCATTGCTTGAGACCAACCGACGACACATAAAATCATAACAATCTTAATAGTTGTCTTAAGGTAGGTCAATCCAACCCTATGTTCTCCAACATGTGTTCACATTATTGATTCGATATCCCCATATCCATGATCGGTGAAACATGGTCATCAATCAATACATGTGCCGGTCGATAGAGTTACTAGTGTTCCGACTAGTGACATCTGACTAGGGATTCATTTAGAACGACATCATATAGGCTAAAAGAGTTTCACCAATAAGTCACATACTTGTTAATCTTTATAACGAATGATTCATTCAAGGAACATAATATCATTTATTCAATACCTAATAAACATAGACGTGATACAATCATCTCTATGATTGCCTCTAGGGCACATCACCAACAGGTAAAGTGTACTAACTCTGTAGAGTAAGAAAACTATCTAGATAGCCGTGCCCACAATCAAGGGCGGTGCCGAGAACTTACTTGAATTAGCTTTCATTTGTATAAAATAATTTATGGGTGGAGTGAAAAGATGGGTTGGAACCCAGAGATTTGAGATGGCCTGGTTGAGAACCAGTGAGATGTACGAGATGTGACCCGAGAAAGAATATGAGCATTGGGTGGATGGAGACACTCAATAGTATAGGAGGTTGGAACGTCCACTAGTACTTTACAACAAAACTCAGTTTTGTTAGTTAAAATGCTAGGTCTTAGGAATTGCTTACTAACTGTTCTAATTCAAACTTAGCTTTGTGCAAATAAAAGAATCATGAACCTCCCTTTGATTAGCCTTGCATATATAATAATTATATTATGTGTGTTGGCTCACGAGTACGGTTGTATACTCATGCTCGCTCATTATATTATTATTCAGTAAGCATAAAAGAAGACTACATGGACAATTATGAGCATTGGTCAAGACTGAAGATCAAGAAGACCAAGAACTAGGTCGCGGAAACCAATCGATTGCCTATGGGTATATCGTGTGGGTTCCACGTGTTGTATTTCAATTTCACTTTCGCTGCTGATTCTTTAAAGGTATTTGGCCTAGTCGGTCATTCTAAAAGACAAACACCATAAGGTATATTTACGCTTTGTTTATTATTATGCAATAGCTTTACATTTTTTTTTATATGTGTTTGATATCCAATGATGTAATTGTGGGCACTAGCTACTGATTCAGGGACTAGTGCTGTGAACACAGAAGATTCCAAATTTCAAATGTCAAGTCTAACAAGAATTCTTAAACTTCGTGACATTGTCACTATAGATCGCTCTTAAGGCACCAGGGAATTCAGAAGTCAAGCGAAGAACCAAATCGTGAAAATGGCCAAAGCTTCATCCTTACAAGCCAAGAAGAACACCAAAGAGTATCTCAAGAAATCATTGACTGTGATAAGAATATACCATTTCCCACCAACTGATCAAACCCTGGAAGGACCAACGGTGTCCATATGTAATAATGTCCAGGTTAATCAGTCATGACCATAGTCAAGGAAGGGTGTACGGCGGCAACTTGCTTGCCATGCCTACAGGGCGTACATACAATATCCTTGATATCTTTGAGTTTGAGCAAACCTCCCATGAGATCAAGACTGCAAACTCGTGTTAGACGATCAAAAGCAATGTGCTCCAAATGTCAGTGCCAAAGCTAGAACTTAGAAGAAGAAGCAAGTAAACACTTGGAAGAACTGACAAGAGATTCAAAAAAGTAAATGCCAAATATCCTACCAACTCTAGAAATCCCAAAGACGAGCTCACCAACTGAATCAAGCACATGACAAGCATTCTTCTTAAATCTAGTCTCATAGCTATCATCAAGAAGCTAACAGACAGAGAGCAAGTTATACCTTAGCTTGTATATAAGGGTGACGTCCTTCGAGTTGAATTTTTCATTCACCATGATCGATCCAGTTCCTTCAATCTGCCCTTGTGTATCATCCCCAAAGTGGATGAAGTCATCATCCGATGCACGCTTCAAGGAGGTGAACCATCTTGACTCCCTGGTCATGTGGTGTGAACACCCAGAGTCGACGAGCCACGTGTTCTTTTTCCTTATGCGGTGAACCTAAAAATCAAGGCACAAAAGATTTATATGTCTCAATACTGGGGTTAGTTAAAAATGACTTGAGAACCCAGTAGTGAGGCACACACCTACCAGAAGCATATGAATGAATATTAGCCTTGACTCTACTTGAAGTTCTAGCATGAGAACATTCAAGGAAGAATGAGATGTAGCCTATCTAGGAGAATGAAGACGAGCATTTGAGTTAAAACATAGACCATGTCTCTTCTTCTCTACATGACCATTTCTCATGAAGGCCTTAGGTTGATGTGAGTCAATTCTAGCAAGGTTCTTCCTAGCATTCTTCAACCTACGCCAACAAAACTCAAGTAAATACTCATCCCTCTTGCAATATGTGCAATGGTATTTGGTACCACTGGGAGAAGCACTCTTTGACTCAAAGATCATTTGAGCAAAACATGCAGATTTGAAAAGGATCTTTGCAGGCTCGGTTTTGAATTCAACTAAGCTATCTTCTAGGAGTTGAATGACATTAGGCTTGGTTTTGTTCTTAGCAAAGTTGTATCATAACCCTTGCTTCCCATAAGGAGTCTTGGACTTGTCTAGGATTATGTTCAATTGTTTCTTACCTTTAGAAAAAATTTCTAGAGTATCCTTAAGGTAAGTGTTCTCACAATATTTATCCTTAATGATTCTAGCATGTTTCTCCTTATGAATAGTGACTTGAAGCTTATGGGCTTCACAAGAAGTGCAAGAAGAAGAATTAATTTTGTCCTTAAGCTTATCATATTTGGCTCAAAATGCATCTAGCATGTCATTCATTTCTTGGTCACGTTCAGTGCAGAATGCACAAGCATTAGAGTCAATTTTCTCATGAGCTACCAACTTGCTAGAATCTAAACATTTTTCACAATGATTGGATTTCAATTCAATCAACTCATTCCTAGCATTCTCAAGTTGGCACAAAGCGATATCATGAACATTTTGCAATTTAGTAAGTTCATAATATAAAGCATGGAAAGAAGCATTTTTATCATTCTCAAGGTCCTTAGCATCCACAAGTTCAAGAGTAAGACTATCAACTTGAGACTCTAAGTCCTTAGCCCTAGCCATGATCATCTTTAAAGCCTTATCCTGACTAAGCACTTGCTTATACAATCCATCACATCGTATGGAGAGAACTTCATAAAAAGGAGGTACCTCATCGGATGTGTCATCGTCGTCGTTGGAATCTACCATGAAGCACATGCTGGTGAAGTCCTTGGCCTTACCCTTGTTCTTCTCATGAGGGATCTCCACCTCCTTGTCCTCCTACTCCCGAAGTCCACATCACTCATGGAGTGATCTCCCAAGGCGATAAGGACCCGTTGACAACCTTCATGAGCTTGGTGGCATTGAACTTCGCCTTGTTCCCTTGAGGCTTCCTCTGAGTGGCCTTCTTCTTCTTGTGGTTGTCCTTCCTCTTCAGCTTGGGGCAGTTCACTCGAATATGGTAGAGCTCACCACACTCATAGCATGTCACTAGACCATCTCTCTTCTTGTTCCTCATATTGTGGTAAGCCCGTGTGAACTTTCTGGCTAGGAGGGCTAACTCGGGCTTAGGGATGGACTCAAGTTCCTCTTGAATGATTGTAGAAATACAAGCAAGAAAAAAGCCCAAAAAACGAGAAGAGCCATCAAGAGATCTCTTGGTGGGATCGGCTACCAAGATCATGTTCTCCTTCTTAGGATGATCAACTCTATTGATCTCATATGTGTTGAGTTTGCTATAAAGCAACTCCAAGGTGAGACTAGACAAGTTGACATTCTCCTCAATGACGGTAGCTTCTATCTCCCACTCCTTGGTGGTGATTGCAGCGAAGAGATGGATTGCATTCTAGGATTGAGAATACTCAATGTCAACTACTCTCAATTGGTTGAGCACCTTGTTGAAGCGAATGAAAATGTCAACGATGCTCTCTCCAGGACGCATCTCAAACTTGTTGTATTCTCGCTTGAAGACCGCTTGGCGAACTTGTTTGATTTGGCACGAAACCTCATGGTAAGTCTCGAGAGTGTGTCAAATCTTGTATGCGGTCTCAAGATGACAACTTGTCGAGACCCAAATATGCAAATCTGAACCTCTGTGTATAATGCATAAGTCCAGAATCACGCTGTAGGATCGTAATGGCAATCAGAAGGGGGGGTTGAATGATTCAGCGAATAGTCCCCCTAATTCCAACTTCTTTTTGTTATCAAGAACTCCAGCAAACTCTTTGGATGACTTGAAAAACTTCACAGCGAGTATCACCAAAGACAAGAAGATCAACAAATCAAGAACCAAAGTTGAACGAATCTAAACTTTATATATCAAACTTGATTTGTGTCTACAAGACTTTCAGCAATCACCCCTCAAAGCCTCAACACAAAGGACCTCTAAACCATAGCAAAAACAGTAAAACAAGCTATCGTCAAAAACCCTAAAATCTGCTCGCAATCAAAGTGCACCCTCTGCCTCTTCTTATAGGCTAGAGTCCTATTCACGTCCAACATGACACCAATACGGACTCTATCTCAAAACAACCAGATTTGGAACTCCTTCCAAAACTGTCTTTCCAAAAACTCCATGCCGTAAGCCTCCAGGACTCCATCCCGTAGCTTCCAGCATGCACCCCTTGATCTCCACGTGCTCCAGCGTGATCCAAACCACCTCTTGACATCCACGACTTCCAAGACCTCAGATTCCCCATCCTAGTCCGAATCAATCCCGTCACCGAACGTAGTTCGTCCTCACGCCTCAACCTGCACATGCAAAGATCAAACAAACCCAAAACTTGGCACAAGTTCTCCAACTTGACCATCCATTAGCTCACTCACACCCATAAACACTATCATGCATCATGCAACACAATAAAGCTTACTTAAATCAACAAACCGCAGACAATTCCCAAAAGTGACAACTTTCCGAGCATAATCGAACTACCGCCATTATACGTCCCAGATATCAAGACACGCAATGCATCGCTCAAAACACTCGGTATTACCGATTCTCAAGAACTTCAAAACTTCCAAAACATCGCTTCGAAAAACCATACGCGCCCTCGCGGTATTACATCTTGTGGTACTACCGCCAACCAAATCTGCGGTATTGCCGTCTGCGATGGTTAGTCTCCTCTCTCCCGAACAACCGAATTTGACTTAACGAAGACTGCCGAAGTTCTCTTTCGAAAAACCAAGTGCGGTACTACCGCCGGCAAACCCACGGTACTACCGCTCCACAAACATCCGCAAAGACCTCGTAACAACGCCCTTGACACGTGGACGCCCGATTCATGGGCCGATCGGACCATGCATCTTAGCCGTTGGATGTTCGGATGGTCCGAACGTCACACGAAATCTCCACCGTTAATCGTCAAACCAACGATCAAAAAACATTTCACTTTCGGACTAGAGAGATTTGGAAGACTTGCGGTACTACCGCAATAAAAACGCGGTTGTACCGGTTCGCGGTAGTTCTGCGCCAACAACTCCGGAACTACCGTGTCAAGGAAAAAATCCAGAGCTCAAGCCCTTGGCCACGTGGACGGCCCAGATCAATTGAGTCATTCGGACCAAGGTATCAGCCGTTGATTCTTCGGAAAGTCCGAACATTTCACAAGATCTCAATCGTCCAAACTAAATCCAACGGTCACAAGAGAACGGTCCGAACGTTTTCTCAATTCCACTGACTTGCGGTACTACCGCGCTCACAAGCGGTCATACTGCACTTCGGTAGTTCCGCATGTACAAAGCCGGTACTACCGATAATTCTAACAAGAACTGATTTTCAGCAGAAACTGACATAACTCAAATGCAAGTCAGTTGAAGAGCACAAACAGGTTCCAGAGACAATGTATTCATCATTAAGTACTGAGACTAAGTCTAGCTTATTGTCAATGTGTTCATCATCAAATATCATGGCCAAAAACCTCTTGGTCTTACAATCTCCCCCTTGATGACCACATTGACAATACTTTCAATAAACAGAGAAGTGTGAGTGAAAAGAGGTGACACAAAGTCAAAGCTGCCAAGCAAAGTGAACTGCAACTGAAGGACTTCCTCTAAGACTAGAAGATCAAATTTTTTGCAAGATTTTCTCAGTTTTCTCCCCCTTTGGCAATGTGATCATCAAGAGCAGAAAGAGAAAGAGCAGGAAGAGAAAAAGTCCAGAAGCTTTATGAAAATCTATTTAATGGATTGACCAAGCCAAATTGGTGAGTAGAGCTAATCAAGATCATATAAATGCATGTATCACAGAGCAATATCTAGACAAGTATTTCAGAATGATAAATCAATTTAGATTCATGACAAGCATATCACACAATGACTAAAAAGATTATAAGACCACAAAGTGAAGTCACCAAAAGTGAAAAGCCAAACAAAGGAGACAAACTCTAACTGGATGAGCTACAGCCTCATGAATAATCCTTTTGCTTCACTTTCAATTTTATGTGCATGTGGCATGCTTGGAGCATACATCTTTTCAGGTGGCATGCTTGAAGCATACTTCTTTTGATGAAGCACTTTTGTGTATATTTTTTTTAATTTCAAAACACATAGTGGGTATGGCATGCTTGAAGCACACTTCTTGTCATTTGAGCATCGTTATGTACCCTTTTTTGTTTGATACACACTATGCATGGCATGCTTGAAGCACACATCTTTTCATATTTTTTTCTCAACCCTTTTATCTTTTAAAACATGCCAAATTGAGTGAGTAACACAGGACTGAAAAGAAGGACCTTATTGCTTCAAATCCAAGACTTAAAATGGGACTCACAAATCAGCTTATCCTTTTCAATAAACACCACAAAGTGATTCCAATAATCAAACTAGTCAAAGATTTCAGCCATGTCATGCTTTAGTTATTTATGTAGCAGGTTTATTAGACCACCCGCATCAAGGCTACATAGCACATGAATAAAAATGATAAAGAAAGCTCTACTACTCCTTTTATTTCAATGGCTTGGACTTAATGAATCATCAAAGCTTCTGAAATTTAACCAACAGCTCCCCCTAAAAAAAACCCATAGGATGAACAACACCCAATTCACTTCGCAAACAAACAAATCGAGAAGTATCAAGCGGCTTAGTGAAAATATCAGCAATTTGAAAATCAGTTTCAACAAAATGAAGAACAATATCACCTTTTTCAACATGATCTCTTAGAAAGTGAAATCTGATATCAATGTGTTTGGTTCTAGAATGTTGCACAGGATTCTTAGCAATGTTAATAGCACTAGTGTTATCACAATAAAGAGGAACAGTTCCCAACTCTAAACCAAAATCTCTGAGAGTGGAAGAGATCCAAAGGACTTGAGAGCAGCTAGCAGCAGCAGCAACATACTCAGCTTTAGCAGTTGATTGAGCAACAGAGGATTGTTTTCGTGAAGACCAAGACACTAGTGATGTGCCTAAAAAGTGACAGGTGCCAGATGTGCTTTTTCTATTAATCCTACACCCCGCAAAATCACTATCCGAATATGCATGCAACGTAAGACAGGATGAAGATGAATAGAAAAGACCAAATTCTAGGGTTGATTGGAGATACCTGAGAATTCTTTTCACAGCCTGTCGATGAGATGCACGAGGTGATGCTTGAAATCGAGCACATAAGCATACAGCAAAGTGTATATCTGGCCTTAAAGCAGTCAAATAAAGTAGGGATCCAATCATACTCCTGTATTCTTTTTGATCCACTATCTCACCTTCTTCATTTGGATCAAGAATAGTTGTAGACCCCATTAGTGTAGAGATGGTTTTGCAAGTTGCCATGTCAAAACGCTTAAGCAAGTCTTTAGTATACTTGGTTTGATGAATGAAATTGCCTTGCTTGGTCTGTTTTACTTGCAAGCCTAGGAAATAGGTTAACTCCCCCATCATACTCATCTCAAACTCCCTGCTCATGGTATCTCAAAACTTGGAAACCAAAGCATGAGAGGAGCCCCAAAGATGATATCATCCACATAAATCAACAAGTAATAGATCATTGCCATGTCTAAAAGTGAAAAGAGTTTTATCTACCTTGCCCATTTGAAAATCATTTTTAGTAAAAACAAATTTTAAGCCTCTCATACCAAGCTCGAGGAGCTTGCTTCAAACCATACAAAGCTTTTGAGAGTTTTAGACATGATTAGGAAACTTAGGATTTTCAAAACCAGTGGTTGCTTAACATAAACTTCTTCCTCAATGTAGCCATTTAGAAAAGCACTTTTAACATCCATTTGAAACAATTTGAATCCTTTAGATGCAAACAAAGGCTAAAATAATTCTAATTGCTTCAAGTCCAGCTCTGAGGGCAAAAGTTTCACCAAAATCAAGACCCTCCACCTGAGAAAATCCTTGAGCAACAAGTCTAGCCTTATTCCTCACAACAACACCATCCTCACTTTGTTTATTTTTAAAAACCCATTTAGTTCCAATTACATTATGTCCATGAGAAGGTTCAACTAAGGTCCAGACTTTATTACACTCAAAGTTTTCTAATTCTTCATGCATGGCATTGATCCAAGACTCATCAGATAAAGCGTGACTTACATCATTAGGCTCAAAGGAGGCAATAAAAGCAGAATGAGCATGTGAGTCAGGAGAAGTAAACTTAGAACGTGTTACCCTTTCATGAATATCACCAATCATCAGTTCTGGAGGATGAAGTCGCTGAATCCTCAAAGGTGCGAAAGGTTCATCTTGTCTTCAATATTTTGAACATCCACTTGTGGTGGCGCAACCGCTTGAGAGTAGGATCTTGATTTTCGATAGTTGATGGCAAGGGAGAAAAGTCATTACCAAAATCAAGATCATCTTCTTCATTAAGGAATATGCTTTCAGACTCCCCCTGAACTTGTGTACCTGAAATGTCAGTTCTAGAACAGGTACTGACCTCATCAAAAGTAACTTCACAAGTTTCAATAATTTTGTTAGTTTCAAGATTAAGCACTCGATAGCCACGAGAGTGAAGAGGATATCCAAGAAATATGCCATCAGTTGATCTAGCTTCAAATTTATCTAGATTACCATGCTTAAGAATAAAACATTTGCAACCAAAAACTCTGAAGTGAGAGACACTGGGCCTTTTGCCAAATCTCGGCTCATAAGAAGTCTTGTGCAAAGAGGCTCTCAAAAATACTCTATTAGAGATATGACAAGCAGTTGAAATAGCCTCTGCCCAATACTTCCTAGGAGTGGCATGTTCATCAAGCATGGTTCTTGCCATCTCAACCAAGGTTCTATTTTTCCTCTCAACTACACCATTCTGTTGAGGAATACGTGGAGAGGAAAATTGATGTTCCAAACCTTTTTCAGAGCAAAAGGAAGCAAATAAGGAATTCTTGAACTCAGTACCATTATCACTTCTTATTACTTTCACAACACCATTTAATTCATTATTCAATCTGAGAAATAAATCTTTGAAATAACCAAAAGCTTCATCCTTAGACACCATAAAATACACCCAAGAGTACCTAGAGTAATCATCAACAATCACAAGAATATACCACTTACCACCAACAAATTGAACTCTTGAGGGACTTACAGTGTCCATATGCAACAATTGTCCAGGGCCATCTGTGATGATTACAGAAATAGGAAAATGTGGAGCAGCAACCATCTTACCATGTCGACAGGGAGAGCAAACCAAGTCTTTCTCATTTTTCAATTTCGGCAGATCCCTAATGAGATCAGTTCCACTAATTCGAACAAGATGATCAAAACCAATATGTCCTAGTCTACGATGCCAAAAGAACAGATCTCTAAATTCAGAAGCTACCAAACATCTAACATTAGGTGAAAAGGAATGATTGAAATCAGCTTTAAAAACTCTCCCTAACCGAGTGATATTAAAGACAAGATCTCCAGAGGCATCTAAAACCCTGCAAGCATGTTTCCTAAAACTTACCTCAAGATTTTCTTCGATCAATTGTGAAACCGAAAGCAAGTTGTATTTCAATTTACTTACCAAGGCAACATCTTTGAGAATGAACTTGTCATTTACGCGCACAGTACCTTTTGCCATCACAATTCCAGTTGAAACATCCCCAAAAGTAATCAATTCATCATTGGATGCCTTAGTGAGGGAGGAGAACCACTTTGAATCACCGGTCATATGACGAGAACAACCTGAATCAACTAACCAAAAGTTCCCCTTCCTCAACTGTTGTACCTGCATTTAAGAGAGTATTGGTCTCACAGTACCGGGGTTAGTAAGACATGATTTAGGAACCCAATACTGTGACACACGATGAGTAGGATCAACAAAAACAATTCTGTTTTGAATATCCCTCTGGTCAGTTTGTGCAAAAACTCCTAAAACTGCAGCATTTTGTTTAGTGAAAGCAACAGGAGCTTGAAAAACCTTTCTTTGTCTATCTCTCTTTTCTTTCTTTACTTTCCGAAAACAAAACTGAACCAAATGACCTTCTTTACCACAGTAAGTGCACTGATACCTTTTTTGAAATGAAAATTCAGCTTTTCCTCTTACAGTGCTTACTTTAGTAATCGAATCCTTTGCAAAACCAGCAGATTTAAACACAACATGTTTAGGTTCAGATTCAATTTCGAATTTTCCAGGTTCTAGAAGCTTAAGAACTTTGGGAGGGTGATTCTTGGCATGAACAGCAGAATTAAAACCTAGACCTTGTTTTTTAGAACTCACTTTTGATCTGTCTAGAATCATGTTCAGATTTTTCTTGCCAAAAGAAAACCTCTCCAAGGTGTCTTTAAGATATTCATTCTCTTTAGCCAATTCAGGACAAGTTGTGCACTTAACAAAACCATTCAAGACTTTCTTAGAAGCAACAGACTGAGCCATCTTTTCTTTTTCAGCAAA
Organism: Phyllostachys edulis; assembly: GCA_036346405.1. Lineage (NCBI taxonomy): Eukaryota > Viridiplantae > Streptophyta > Magnoliopsida > Poales > Poaceae > Phyllostachys > Phyllostachys edulis. Next base: position 34,092,551 of record CM070553.1, read on the forward strand.
CTCACTTAATTGTCTAGACAAAGCATCAATTTCAGTTCTGAGTTTAGGATAATTTGTGCAAGAAAGTGTCTCATGGTAAAGCATTTGTTGTATAGAATCCTGAGATGACTTTAATCTAGCTTCTAGCAGTTCACAATTTGAACAAGTCTTATTTTGAGCATTCACAGTACTTGTTTCTAAACAAATTGAACTAGACTTTAGTTTTTTAATTTCAGCATGTGCAAGTATCACTTTATCATCACATGAATCATGAGCAAGTTTTAGTTTTTCAAATTCAGCATGTAATGATCTAGCAACTTTCAATTCAGAATGCAATACTTGACATGATTAACATGATTCATCATCAGGAATAGCAACTTTAAGTCTATCAATTTCAGAATTCAAGCTATCAACAACAAGATCATGTTTCTTCACTTTCTTTTTGTATTTTCTAAGCTCATTTGTTAATTTCAGCACAGCACATGATAAATCAGCATAAGAGGAATTTACCTCATCAAGGTCACTGTAGAGATCATCATTATCATTAATTTCTTCACTACTTGCTATAAAGCACATCCCTGTGAAATCAACATCTTTTGCCTTCTTGTGATCATCCTCATTATCATTTATGCGAATCAACATCACTTAACACAATCTCCTCAAGAGTGAAAGCACCTTGTTGTGACCCTTCGATAATTTTGTTTCTTGCTTGAATCAAATTTGAATTTTGAACGCCGAAATGGTGCTTTGTCATCCTTAGCTTCTTTACCTCTCAGTTTGGGACAGTTCACCTTAATGTGGTTTGGCTCACCACATTCAAAGCATCTAATTGGTCCTCCTATTCTCCTTGATCTGACATTGTTAATTGCTTTAGTCACCCTATTTGAGAAGAGGACAAGTTGTTCTTCTGGGATCTCCTCCAATTGTTCATCTGAAATTGAACTCAAAGAGCATAAAGAGAAACTAGAAGAACTTGATAAAGCTATCGGTTTGGTTAGTCACTAAACCCAAAGAATTTGGCTTGTTTATTCTGGCCAAAATATCAATCTCATGTGTTTTCATCTTGGAATAAAGATCATTTAATGTGAGTGTTTCCATATTAACAAAGTGATTGATTGTAGTGACTAGGACCTCCCAAACAGACATATCCAAAGCATTCAAAATCTGTCTAGCATTGTCAGAATCGGAATAAATCACATCAACAGATTGCAAATAACTAATGATTTTATTGAAGCGATCAAAAGTGCATCTACTGATTCTCTGGTTTCATCTCAAACTTAGAATACTCCTTTTGAATTGATTTTGACGAACACCTTTAATGATTTTGAACCTTCATGATAATCGGCAAGAGTTGTCCAAATTTTGTTAGCAGATTTTATATTAGCAATTCTAACAAACTCATTCCTACTTAAACCTTGCAACAAAATATTTCTAGCCTTAGCATTTGCTTCAACATCGCCATATTGTTGTTAGTAATCACAAAGCAGCACTTCATAAGGATTTTCAACTTTTTGCCAGATGACATTACCTTGAGCTTGCAGAAAAAACTTCCATCCTTGTCTTCCAATAGATGTAGTCAGATCCATCGAAATACGGTGGCTTACCTGAGAATCGATCTCGATCTGATGCCATTGTAACCTTGCTCTGATACCACTTGTAGGATCGTAATGGCAATCAGAAGGGGGGTTGAATGATTGCAGCGAATAGTCCCCCTAATTCCAACTTCTTTTTGTTATCAAGAACTCCAGCAAACTCTTTGGATGACTTGAAAAACTTCACAGCGAGTATCACGCTAGTGCACACAGTGTCAACATCGATAAATATGATTTCACACAAAATGAATATAATAATAAACGACTAATTTTATTAATAAATAACGGCTATGACCTTACGGTCGAGTTTACATTTATTAAGCCACATAGGACGGACACTAAATATAGAAATGACAACGGAACGAAAGCAACTCCAATGGAAACCCGTCGACTTGCCACAGGCAACCGACTAGGATCAAGACCTAGCGATCAACATCCTCGTATAGCTCCTCCTCAAAAGCAGGCGAAGATTCCTACACTTCACTGAATAATTGCAGCAAGAATGAGTACTCTGAGTACTCAACAAGTTGTACCACAGAATGCAATTATAAATGATGGCTCATTCCAAAGAAAATAGCTTCTATGGTTCTTTTGCACAGTTGAATATGAATAATAGATTGAAAGAGCAATTTAAAACAAATAACAATAAAGGTTAACAAGTATTTTCACAAAGCTCCCAACCTAATCAGTTTCTTTCACACAGCTGCTTAAGTTTACTCACACAGCTGCCTCTCCCAATTGTTTTTTTGAAAATCTATCCCTCGTGTGAAATCTCCGAGCATGTCCATGACCACGGACGTGACTATTCGAATAGATTAATTAACACTCTGCAGAGCTTGTACACTTTACCCATAAGATATAACCAGTGTAGCTAGCACCAATCATAACAAAATCTTTCAGAAGTTTCATATCAACAATTGACTCTCCCGATGTGCATACAGTCGACCCCAATCTCGCTCGCTGGTCCGACGCACATCATTGGACCTGGAGATGGCGAACTGCCTATAGATATGACTTTCAGAGTAGTCCACACCTCTACCCATCACTAACCTACTACCTGAGTAGTCAATGTCAAAACTCCACAACTTACTAAGTTAGGCATGTCCTATACCAGGCAGGTGGTTGTACAGTTGTGGCTCAGTTCAATGGCGCACAAAGTTAAGTCCTTAATTGACCAAGGTGAGACTGCAAACATTTTACTAGTAAACATCATTCACTTATCCCAATCACACATCCACCATATCATCAATTTGTTCCACTTGCCTCAGTTTAAATCTTTTTCCTAGCCTGCTGGTTAAGTGCATCACATGTCATCAACGAGTAACAATATACAGTACACAGTCTTTTCATAACATGTTCCATAATCATTTAGTCAAGTTTATATCTTGCAACTCAAAATGATATCAATAACCCATTGCATGGCTAAGCAGACTATTCGTATCTAACCAACCCACATTGGTGCTATGATAATACCAACTAATAATTAACCAATCTAGGGTGACAAAAGATTAGGGTAATAGAATGAGCAAAGTGGATATAATCAAATGGGTGAATAGCTAATCCCAAAACATTTAAATAAATATTTAAAGTAAAATTCAATAATTTGAATCAAGGTAATTTTGGAAAACTGGTTTCAACATGGTCAAAGATACAATTTGCCTTGAAAGAAGTCTTGGTATAGGTCTTGAGCTTGATCAACTCCTCCTTCCTCAAAAGCTCTCAAGGAATCAACGTCTACTCGCAAGCGAAAGCGAAAACCAAATAAATACAAAATAGAGCAATAAATACACTCCAAAAAAAAATCTCAAGAAGGTAGAACTTGATTTTAGATGAATTTAGAAACTTGGATGAGTTCAATCGGAGTTCGTATGAGGAAGAATGGGCTCTCAGAATATTTATATCTAAGAAAAAGAGAAAGAAATTACTATTTCAAATTTTTAGAATTTTCTTTCTAAAAGAAATACTGAAATATTGCATCAGCGTGACATCAGCAATGATTTCCGAATTAAAAGAAAATCCAAAAAATAGGAAACAGAGGCTGACAAGTGGGACCTTCGGTCTATGGACCAAGTCCATGGCTATGGCTCACGGGTCTATGGCTCACTGGTCTATGGAATAGCGAATCTAATAGGTGGGGTCCATATGTCACAGACACAACTTATGGTAGACTAGGCCCACCTAGAGTTATGTTTAGGGTTAGGGTACGGGTTTGCCATGTGGGCTACAATGTGATGCTGACTAGGCGACACGAGGGCGATGGAGCTGACGTGGAGCTGAGGTAGACAACCACGTGGGAGACACCTGGACGATAGTGGCGGCGCTCTAGGACCAAGGGTCACCAGCGTTTGAGGCTACGGCGACGGACATTGAGGGGTGCGGTGAGTAGCTACGGCGGCGGCGATCTCAACGGGGTACCTGCGGCGGCCGAAGGTGGACAATGGTGGTCGACGACGAGGTTGAAGCGGCTAGGGTTTTCGAGGGCGGTACGGCTCAAGATGCCCTTAAATAGGTGGCGACGAGGAGTCCAAAAGAAACATGGCAGTGAAGGCGTGTCAAACTTGGAGAAGGAAGTCCGTGTCGGGGACGACAAGGACACCTGACAAGTGAGACCCACCTGTGAGTGGCTGAAGCGCAGGTGCAAGACATGGTGGCGACGCCTGGCGGCAAAGGTGGGTTGGGCTGATGGCGTGCGAAACTGGGCCAGCGGTTGGGCTGGGCTTAAGAAGAAATGGGCCAAGGGAATAGGGTTTGAGCCCAAAGATTTTCCTAAGATTTTAAATAGTTTTTCTAATTTAGAAATACCAGAAAATCCAAATGGAAAATTTAAAATAGCAAAGGAACTCAGAAAAATTCCAGAAACATCTGGAAAATATTTTCAAGCACAAAGAACTCAAAAAAATAGTTTTAGAATTAATTCATGTTCATATTAGTCACATTAAATTGTTTTAATATTTGAAAGTCTCATTTAAGCTTGATCAAATTCAAATAAATTTTAGTGAATTTTTCCAAGGGACTAAACTACTCAAAAGGTTTTGAAACTCAAAAAATTAGGATGTTACAACCCCCCCCCAAAGGAATCTCGACCCCGAGATTCAGGCTAGCTAGAGTAAAGGCTAGAAAACTCAGCTTTCAGCTCTTCTTCACGTTCCCATGTTGCTTCACGTTCTGAGTGATTACAACACTAAACTTTGCAAAAACGAACGACCTTACTTCTGGGCAAATGCTCCGCCACATCCAAAATTTTGACTATTTGCTCCTCGTAAGTGATATCTTTTTTCAACTCAATTGAATCCAAGGGGGTCTATTCTGTTGGCACACGAAGACAGTTTTTCAACTGCGAGACATGAAAGACATCATGTACTCCTGCTAACGACTGTGTCAGTTCAAGCTGGTAAGCAACTTCTCCTCAGTGCTTCACAATCCTCAAAGGACCAACATACCTAGGGGCAAGCTTCCCTCTAGCATGAAACCTTCTGACACCTTTAACAAGAGTAACTCGAAGATAAATAAAATCCTCTAGTTCAAAGCTTAGATCACAACGACAATTATCCGCATAACTTTTCTATCTAGACTGAGTTATCTTTAATCTTTCTCTGATCATAGACACTTGGTCTTCATATTCCTGAATAATATCTTGTCCGAATACCAAACGTTCGACTGTTTCTTTCCAATTTAGAGGGGTTCTACATGCACGACCATACAAAGCTTCAAATGGTGACATTTGCAGACTGACTTGATAACTATTATTGTATGAGAATTCTTCATAAGGCAAACTCTTATCCCAACTAGTAGCATGAGCTAGAGCACAAGCTCTCAACATGTCCTCCAATACTTAATTTACCCTTTCAATCTATCCATCCGTCTGAGAGTGATAAGCAGTACTAAAATTTAAATGAGTCCCCAAAGTCTCATGCAAACTTTGCCAAAAACGAGAGGTGAACTGGGATCCTCGATTTGACACTATCTTCTTAGGCACGCCATGCAAATTGCAATTCCTGTCATATACAATTCTGTAAGGTGTTATCCTGAGTAAGTGGTTTTGACTATTAAGAAATGTACAACTTTCATCAAATGATCTACTATTACCCAAATGGAATCGTAACCCGATTGAGTCCTGAATAAACTGGTGATAAAATCCATTTTGATCTCTTCCCATTTCTATTCTGGAATTTTCAAGTACTGTAACAAGCCTGCTGGTCTCTGATGTTCTGCTTTTACTCTCTGACACACATCACATAAGGCAACAAACTCTACGACTTCTCGCTTCAGATTTGGCCACCAAAATTTATTCTTAACATCATGATACATCTTAGTGCTTCTAGGGTGAATAGAATACTTCGAATCATGAACCTCCTTTAAAATTAGTTGTCTCAATCCATCCATATCAGGCACACAGATACGTTTATTGCTCCAAAGTGTATCCTAACCATCCTTAGTGAAATCCTTAAATTTCCCTTCTTCCATCTTGAGCTTAATATCCTTAATTATAGGATCATTTGGTTGGGCTGCATGGATGTAGCTAGGGTACAAGCAGTCTCCCTGAGTCATAGGAAACAAGATCCATCCAAACAGGAACAAAAGGTACGCGACGAAGTGTGTCATCACTGCCTCCTCAGTAACATGCACGGGGTAGGTCATGTACTCCTGTAGCTAGGAATGTGGCACACCCGATATGTTGTCAGGGATTGGGTGACCGAATCTGTCAGCCATACGCACCTTTCAATCTACTCACCTGGGAGGTGGCACTACTGGAAGACCGCGCAGCGGTATACCTATAAGTATAGCTACATCCTCTAGAGTTACAGTCATCTCTCCCCACCAGAAGTGGAAGGTGTGAGTCTCTGGTCTCCAATGGTCCACGAGCGCAGATAGCAGTGCCACGTCAAACTGGAATGCGCACGATAGGTCCAACAAGCAGGCAATGGGCAGGAGACCGGTGTCCCGCGGTTTTGGGACATACCGCTCGTCCAGAGGCCAGTGCTCTCTAGGGCACCTCAGGACTAGGCTCGGAGGGCCGACACCGGAGGACCACGCCAGGCATCGGTGTTTCCCATCCCAGCGTGCATCGAGAAGCTCATGCGCGGCGTCAACTGGAGGATGCACCATCTCCTACCGAGAGTGAAACAACATGTTAGTCTGCAGCAAAAACAGGACGTACAGCAAACGAAAACAAAGCAAAACATATGACCGGAGATCAAAACATGCCTACCATTATCAAATGTATTACACTGTAAACAAATTAGGGTCATGATTAACACCATACACACACCCATACAACATAACGGCAGATATGACCATAATACGTTAACATATGACCCATACAACATAACATTAGGGCCGTACACAATGCAACTCATACAACAAGAGAACATTTGACTGAGGTCCCTTTCAACCCATTAAAATAAGCATGCAACATCACGACAAGGTAATTATATCTTGGTCTGTACGGTACGTTGCTTGTTCTAGGTCTGTTTGAGCAGTTGCTGATGGAGTGCCCAACCGTCTTGCACAATCTGCATCAAGGGCGATGAACCCGTTGCCCGCGCTGGCTGTCGTCCATGTCATTCCAGATGCATCGTGACTGTCATCTACCGCGGCCGGGCTGCTTGAGTGCATTGTTCGGCATCCACTTCACCTTCCTTAGACAAAGGTTCCTATAGTGCATGTCCAGGCTATACGAATGACACTCGGCACTGCAAGTGCCATACAGGTGGTGGATGTCGTAGTACTCGGAGATGTAACGCGCTATGGCCTGGCGCCACGTCGTGCACGCCACGTACACATGGGAGCATGGTTTCTGAAGAAGCAACGGCTTGTTGCATGTGCACGACGCTTCGTCAGCAATCGTGCAGACCTGCTTTCGATCCCCTCTAGCTTGGCCCATGACGTACTTCTCCCTGAGCTAGATCTCAAACTTCTACCTGACGCCATCCATGGTACAAGCAACATGCGAACAAGTCTTGTTGATCTTATTCTCCATGTACGCGTGCATTACTTCCGAGAATTGTTTGCCATTCTCCAGATGCTTCTTGGCCATCATGGCTCTATAAACTAAGTACCCGACGGTATGGTTACAGCTCTCCTCCACGATTGCAGTGATCGGCAGGGATCGGATACCCTTGAGGACACCGTTGTACACCTCGGACATGTTGGTCATCATGATTCTGTATCTTGCACCACCGGTGTCATGCAGCAGGGACCATTTCTCCAAGTCGGATGTGTGCGAGTTAATCCACTGTGTGAACTTCCCAACTCTCGTGGACCCTCCTGCCGCTGCCCCTTCCTCGGCGTCCTCCGAGTTCCTTAAATGCTTCTCGGTTTCCTCATCAAGTTGTCTCAACACCGCCTCGAACTTCCTCCTTTGGTTCTTCATGCTGAGCTTCTTGAACATCTTCATTAGGTCCTTGCTCCGAAACCTCATGTGGGAGTTCACCGCGAGATGCCTCATGCACCAACAGCCAGAATGTGGCGTTCCATGGAGCAGCGCTAAGGCGTCTGCTTTACATCGTGGTCAACGCGACAAGAACCCAAAGATTGCGATCTCGAGATGACACACACATCTCGGTGGTCTTGGACCATCTCCTGCTTCACATTGGAAAGGAAGCACAGCTAGCTATCGGTGTTCTCACTCTCAACAATTGCAAAGGCCATAGGGAGTAACTGGTCGTTCGCATCGGTTGCAACCGCGGTGAGGATGGTACCCTTGTACTTCCCAGATAGGAAGGTGTTGTCCATCGTCAGCATGGGACGGCAATGCTTGAACCCTTCGATCACCTGACGGAAGGCCCAGAAGACCCTATCAAGAACAAAACGATTGGGCCCCTCCGTCGGATGAAACCAGTCAAGCTTGTTTATGTATGTCCCGGGATTTGATTTTGCTATTTGATGCAGCATTCTTGGGACTAGGTTGTAAGCCTCTTCGAATGTGCCGAACATATGCTCCACGATCTTCCGTTTCACCCACCATGCCTTCTTGTAGCTAACATAGAAACCCACCATATTGGCAACATCCGTCAGTAGAAGCTTCAGCGAAATTGAAACATCTCCAACGACGAGGTGACTTATCAGGCTGGCAACATACGAGGACGTCATGTTGCGGTGCCTATGCAGTGGCTCAGCTAGCTTGCATGTGTGGTCCTTCAGCACGGTTATCCAGAAGCCCGTGGCCGCGGTCGTGAACCACTACACACAGACCTTGCCAGCACAAGATTCATCAACACACCTAACGATGTAGGTGTCAGGGTTGGACCTCTGCACCCGATACGTTCGGCCAATTTTAATGGTGTATCTAGCAATAGCATGCTAGGCGGCGCTCTTGTTAGGGAAGTGCTGCCCTAGGAGCAGGGTGTCTTTATTGAACCCCCATTCGGCCCCCTCTGGCTGGGGCAAAACCAACGATGTCGTTGCGATGACGTCCAATCTTGAGGGGACGTAAGCAATGTCGGTGGTCACAACACCACCAACTACACCTCCTGTAGCAGCTTCTCCATCTTCCTCGTCTTCAGAACTGGTTGTTTCCACATCCTCCTCCTCCTCGCTTTCGAGCTCTTCCACCTGGTCGGCCAGGTACTCATGGCAATCAATACGGGCTACCCACCATCTCTCTACTCCTTCATTGGGCTCAAAATTATCGGCACGCCTCCTTAGGTCTCCATCGCCCACTTCCTCGCCCACGTCTCCTCCAACACCAGAGACCAATGCAGGCTCCTCCTCACCAACAGCTTCACCGGAACCACCCACGCCGGATGTCCCCATCCTCTCCACGAACAGAACATTGAGCATCGGCCGCACATATATCACAACAGTAGGGTTGCAAACAACCTCCATGTAATTGGCCCATGAAGCGTTACTAGTCACCTTCATAAGTTACCAAACGGTTTCCCCTACACCACCCACCACCGAGGCATACAACGCCTCGATGCATAGCATCTTCCTTGTAGTGGCACGATCGAACGCGGAATGCATGCACCGCCTTAGCTCCGAGAGGCTCATGTCTTTCAGACTTGGCACCCAGATCATGGTCCGGTCATAATTTGATAGGTCCGCCCCGTACGGTCCGTCGCGTACGAGAGCGTTCCCATGGAACACGAACAGATTTTGAATATCCGCCATGAAGTACCTACCTAACACAGGTGCATATGAAGAATAAAACCACTTATATGCAATGCTCGTACCATCTAGCAACTGCTATCGTACATTAGCCGGCTTTCTTCATATGTAACCACTGCTATCGTTTTGACAACATGTTCCAAATTGTTCAAAATTTTATTTCCAGTTATAAAAATATATTTGACGAATTACATGCTAATCACATAATAGCATTTATGACGAACATCTTAGTATGTACTATCTACAGATGCTAGAATGTGTGAAGAAATATGGCAACATACAAGAAATGCACAAATACAGTAGACAAGTTTCCATGAGCTAATGTCTTTGGACAGGTAAGTTATTTTGTGTAGTGAGTAAATAGAGCAAAATTTACATAAACATACATTACGAGCAAATTGGACGGAAAAAACTGCAAAGACAACATTATTATGGAAAGTTGCTAATCAACCTTCCCTAATCTAGAACATTACAAATGTTACTCGGTGGAAACAAGACTATTTGTATTAAGTGCTAACAATCCAACATTTACTCTGAGATGATTATTATGCAAGGAATACATCTAAGTGAGCACCCAAATACAAGACCTTGAGCTCAAATGCTAAATTAAGAGTAAATGACTTATGTGCCGCTGCATGTTATTAATGGGATTCTTATTAATGCGCCAAACCTTTCAAACAAGAACAACTACTTTTTTATATCTGTATGGTCATGAGATTTCACATCCGAGTAAATTATTTATGTTCCACTGCCATTGATGACAAAAAGACAACTAACAAAGCAGTACTCAAAATCTTACTGCCACTGAACTTACAGGTTTCATTCTCACTAGTTTTTTCCTCATCATTTTACCTAGCATATATATTACTGTAGCGAATTACGTGCTAATCACATTGCTAAAACTATAACCGCATGTCAATAATAATTACCTTTTCTTGGTACTCGCAAGACGATACACAACTTTCGCAACTGCGCGAACTTCAACTGCTCTCTGGTTAGCTTCTCCCTTCTCTTCCTCTTTGGTTTCTCTCTTCCTCTCTGGTTCAACGAGAAAATAAAAGCGCAGGGAGAAGAAGAGAATGTGACGGCATCGGGGCTCATCTTGTTTTATTGCAACGCAGGGCAAAGAAAGCGAGCGCGCAGAGCGGCGTGTAGGCCACAAAGAAACAAGCGGCATGCATCTTGGGGGGTAGCGTGGTACCAAGATGCGTGGGGCATCGTGAAAAAGGTGCGGCGGCGGCGTGGCGCAGCGAGGGCGTCGTGTGAAGGCAAGACCGGCCTAAACGGTTACTCTGACCTAGCAAATAAGATGCATTCATTGTCGCGTTCCTCGAGCATAGCAATGCTTCTTTGTGGGCCGGCGTAGTAGTTGTGCACATGCGCGATTTGGCAAGAAGACTAGTTGTCAGATTACCCGGCGCTATAGCTAGTTGTTGTGTTCCCCGTGTGCAGCAGGAGGGAGGGGGGCAGATAAGGAATTTCTGGGATATGGGGGCTATATTTGGAATTTAGGATGCACAGGGGGCCAATAGTGCCCAAACTTCTTAAATCCTTTCAGGAAACGACTCTATCAAGCCTTGCCGATAGCGACATCTTCTACAGCATAACGTGCAAGCTGAGATAACTTGTTGAGGTAATCAGACATCACCATACCTCCTTACTTAAGTGCACAGAACTCATCCTTTTCCAGGTCTATGATTCCCTCCTACACACGGTACTGGCGGAAAGTTGTAGAGAACTCTTCCTAAGTAATACTATGCGGTGTCTCATGTGCAGCACAAAAATTCTCCCACCATTCAGTGGAAATTCCTTCCATCTGAAGGGTAGCATAAAGGACCTTCTCGTGATCGTTGCACTGGGTTATCAACAACTTCCTTTCAATCACTCGAGCCCAATCATCAGCTTCCACTGGTGAAACACTTCCAGAGAAAGTTGGCGGGCGAGTCCTCATGAACTCTGCTAACTTAGACTGTCCATGGTGACCATGAGCAGCTGGTGCTACATTGTTGTTATTGGGTTGATTATTTTTCATGTTCTGCATTTGATTCATCATTGTATACATCATCTGAGTCTGGACGGCCATGAATGCTCCAAAGTTCTGTAGATCTATCAATGGTGCTTGAGGTGGAACTGCTCCCACAGGGGTCTGTTCACTTCCCTCTGCTCCATTGGTTCCATTGGTTCTTGATCCACTGGCAGCGGTGTTGTGAGTTTGAACCATCTAGCAGAAGCTTGAAGGATTAGATAAGGTAGCAAGCACAAGGTAAGTTAAGAACTAAGCAGGGGTAGGTTAAACCCAACAAACACAACACAAAGAACTCAACTGAAATAACTATGTGTTAATAAGGGTCTTAGCATGGCCGCAACAAATGCCAAAGGGCTTTTGCAGCTCATACTGCACATAAGAAAACGAAAGCGAACCGATCACACAAATCTATCGTCTAAAGGATGACACTCCTAATCTTAAGCTAACGCGGCTCTCGCACACTGAGCCTCAACTGACTAAGCCTAAACCTCGGGTGACTCAATTACTGAGGTTACCTCCATAACCACGACAGTGCTTCTCCCTACCGTAGGCTGGTAGACGAGCAACTATCCTCGCGAACTGATCCCGATGTCCTTGAACTGGCGCAACAGGAACAGGTGGCTCAAGTGCAAGCATGACCGACTCTGGCTCCTCAGGCTCCTCGAGCTCCTCAGGCTCCAGAACATACAAAGCTTCCTCCAGCTCTGCAATCCTCTCTTCTGCAAATTGCAGTGTCTCGTAGACTTCTTGTACTTCTGTGGCAGTAGTCTCTAAGGCTTCCTCTTGGGCGGCCATGAATTGAGCAAGATGAACCACGGTAGCATCTTCTTCTCCATTAGTGGACGGGTAGCGGGCTAGAAGATCCACGACGGAGGCGCGGGGGTGAAGGCAAAAAATTGAAGCCTTTAACACATTGGCGTAGATATTGCACACTCGTAGGGTGGCAAGATATGAAGACTCCTGGATCCCTTCACCGAAGATGATCCTTCGAATGGTGATGTTCATGGGACAACTGGTCTTGGTATCCTTTCGGGCATAGATGGTCAATCAACATAGCACACCACGACTCCAACCATTCACCATCCAGTTGGTGCCTTGGTAGTGTAGCCTCTCAAATCCTCCAAGTGCTTGTACAATCTTCCACAACTCAACAGCGAAACCTTCGGTATGCTCTCCATAGGTCTGAAGTCGTGCCATCTAACAAAGACAGGCAAAAGGTAAGAACCCACTTAAAATCATTGAAGAGGAGATTTTCAGCAATAGACGTTCCAAGAGAGAGATAAGAGGAGTTAAGCAATGCACTAATCTTGCAAGATAATTTTTGCTTTAGAAAATAGTTTTGAACTTCTTAAGGATGGTCGATCTAACTAAGGCTAAGACCTACAGTCAACCAGACTCTATACCACCTCTGTCAGGACCCAAATATGTAAATATGGACCCTCTGTGTATAATGCACTAGTCCAGGATCACGCTAGTGCACACAGTGTCAACATATATGAATATCATTCCACACAAGACGAATATAAGAATAAATGACTAATTTGATTAATAAATAATGGTTATGACATTATGGTCGAGTTTACATTTATTAAGCTGTCGGGACCTCGGATATACAATCCCCGGGAACCTCTGTGTATTCTGAACTAGTCCCACGATCAGTAGCTAGCTCACACAGTTACACCATTGGTGTAATCATATCCATACAACAAATTATAGATGAAGCAGACAAATTAATACTATTTAGTAGCAAAAGGACCTTATGGTCAAGTCTTACAAAGTTTGCCACGCAGAGCTTAACAACAAAAGGTAACTTGCAGCGGAAACCAAACATCTTGTGGAGGTCACCCCACATGCCCACAGGCAATCGAGTGGAGGACGTGATCTAATTCGCATAGTCTTCAAAGTAGTCTTCCTTGTAGAACTCGGTGTTCCCTGGTTCTTCTTCGGCGACTGATCAACAAATGGCACAAAGTCGTGAGTACTTAAAGTACTCAGCAAGTCATAGGAAAATGTTTGCAAGTAATATTCATGCTAGGCTTGACAAGGATAGCTCTATGGCTATTTTGCAGAAAGCAATATTGACAGTAGATACAATTTAAAAGACTAATACATAAATAATCAATTTTCTTTGAAACAACTAGTGAACACCACCCCCCCCCCCGGTTCACTTCTCAACTATCAACCAAAACCAACTACTCAGATCCATCCAACCCATTCCAATATTTTTGAGAAAGTCTACCCCTCATGTGAAATCACCAGGCATTATCCATAACCGGGGATACGGCTATTCGAATAGTTTTACACTCTGCAGAGATTGTACAGCTTGATCCACAAGAGATAATCATCTTATAATGTCAGGCATTTCACGCTTCCGAAGGCGTGTGACTAAGTGATTATCACAAGACTTTTACAAAGCTCTGTTTTGACTCGGTTCTGCCCGCTAAGGTTTCACCATTCTGGGGCCCCTCTTGCGCTGCTTATCCACCCTTAACAAAACTGAACCAAAATATTACTAATTAGTTAGCCAGGTCCACCCCATAAATGGACTTGTGGTTGCACGGTATGGCCCAGATCAATGGCACATAAAGTTAAGTCCTTAGTGGTTGCTCAAACGAGACTTCTGCATCCCAATGTGCTTCCACACCCGCCGTCACCACCGCCCACTCGCCCGAGCATAACTCGTTTTCGTTCAACCCGGCCAAATGACAACCCTTGCCATGGCATAACAAATTTTATCAATAGTGGCTCCGCCACAATTCCACAATTCATTAAGTCATGTTCATTCATTCTTTGAGTAAGTGATCATGAATATATCGCGACTAAGCAAGGCTAAGCATAATGCAACCCAAGTTGGTAGTACAATAATGTCCAACTAGTAATTAACCTTCCTAAGGTGTCCAAGGAATTATGTCATCCAAGGGTACATGTCATTCTCAATTTATCAAGGAGACATAATGGCAATTAGGTAATTAACTATTCCTGAAACCATTTATTATAAAATTAGCACTGCATGTTTATATCAAACAATATACTTTTATAAATTGGGTACAACATGATCAAAGGTTTATAACTTGCCTTCGTTGAAGAGCTGAGATACTTCGGTCGTCAGGTTCACAAGTTCGTCCGAAACGTTGGAATCTATACGTGCGAACAAAGCTAAATAAAAATAATAATTTCAAATAAAATCAAAAAATTACCAAATAAGCACCAATAGAAAGTAATGAATTTATATGAATTTAGAAATTTGAATCACTCGAATCGGAGTTCGAACGGAGAAGATATGGCCTTCGGAATTTTGAAATTACATAAAATGAAGAAAAGGGGATTTTTCCTAATTTTCTAAAATATTTTTCTAAATAAAATTCATTTTATTGCGTTAGCATGACGTCAGCCCTAGGATTTTTATTTTGGTTGAATTATTTTTCAATGGGAAAAACCCGGAAATGCCATGTGGGTGCGACTGGGTGGCCATGTCAGCGAGGGAGGCTGAGGTGGCACTGACGGAGCACCACGGTGGTGGCCACATCGGACCCGAGCCGACGGCGCTCGGGGCCCAAGGGCTCACCGGCGAACGGCGGCGAGTTGGCCGGTGGCGAAGGCACCGATGCGAAGAGGGAGGTGCGGCGAACACGATGCTCACGGTCTCGTGGATGCGGTGCCAAGGAATGGCCGGTGGCGAGGAAGAAAAGCGGCGGCGGTGGCGGTCCGGTGAGCTTCCGGCGATGGGGAGGTGCGCACGGGGATGGCGACAATCTTGCGACGCCGGAGGTGGAGACGAGAGCGGCGGAGGAGACTTGGCGGCGGCGCTAGAGGTGGCAGAGTCATGCGGTGGTCGGTGGCGACAAGCTCAAATCGTGACCAGAGGAGAGCGAGAGAGAGGGGGGGAAAGAGGGGAAAAGAGAGGGGGCTGCTGACTTCTCTATGCTCGCATTTATAGAGCTTGGGGACGCCGAGAGATAGGGATGGGCAGCGGCGCGGCGGTGGGATTCACGGAGCTCCGGGCATGGGCGCGCAACGGGAAGAAAAGGGGCAGGGCATGGGGAGGAGTGGGTGGCGGCAGTGGGCGCGACGGTCGTCCACAAGATTGAACGCTTGTGGTCGACAATGACGTCTTGGGACGAAGCGAGTGGCGTAAAAACGCGTGTGGTTGCACAATGACGCGGCAAAGGTGGAAGATGACCAGGGCGAGGGTGGCGGTGACTGGCAGGTGGGCCCCACCGGTCGGAGACGCAGCGAAGCGAGAAAAAAGACGGGTTTGGTAGTCGTCTGATTTTGATCGGACAGTGTTCGATGGAGGAAGGCGCAGGCAAAGCGGGTCGGCGGAGCTGGGCCGCGTGGGAAAGAAAAGAAACGGACCAGAGGAATTCGGCCCAAGATGAATAGGAAGGATTACAAGGATTTTTCTAATAAAGAAAATACCAAAAATTGAAAAGCATTTTTGGAAAATAGTAAATAAAATCCAAAAATTCAAGAAAAATGCACATCAATTACTTGAATTATTTGGAACTTAAAAAATACTTTCAACTTGACTTTTGCTTTTGATTTTGCAAATAAATTATTTTTAGCTTCGGACAAAAAGGAAAACCATTTTTTAAAATCCAATAAAATGCTTAAAATAATATTTTTGACTTTAAATCCAGTTAAGATCCAGAAAATTTAAATAAACCAACTTTGAATTAATTGAAGTTTGATTAATTCAAATTAAATTACTTTTAAAATTCTAAATTTCAAATTAAGCTTTAACAATTCCATAAAACCAAATGGTTATTTTTTAATTTTGAAAATTTTCAAAAAAACCCAAAAAATAGGGATGTTACATAAGCCATGCAGGGCTGACACTAAATAAAGAAACGGCAGTGAAACGAAAGCAACTCCTGCAGAAATCCATCGAGTTGCCATAGGCAACCGACTGGGATCAAGACCTAGCAATCACAATCCTCGTATAGCTCCTCCTCAAAAGCAGGCAAATATTTCTCCACTTCAGCTAAATGATTGCAACAAGAATGAGTACTCTGAGTACTCAACAAGTTGTACCACATAATGCAATTATAGATCATGGCTCTTTTCAAAGAAAATGGCTTCTATGGTTCTTTTGCATAAAAGCAACAGTTACAGTTGAATATGAATAATAGATTGAAAGCGTAATATAAAACAAATAACAACAATAGGTTAACAAGTATCTTCACAAAGCTCTCAACCTAATCAGTTTCTTTCACACATCTGCATAAGTTTACTCACACAACCGCCCCTTCCAATTGTTTTATGAAAATATACCCCTCGTGTGAAATCCCTGAGTATGTCCATGACCGCGGATGCGGCTATTCGAATAGATTAATTAATACTCTGCAGAGGTTGCACACTTTACCCACAAGATATAACCAGTGTAGCTAGCATCAATCATAACAAAACCTTTCAAAAGTTTTATCTCAACAATTGACTCTCCCGATATGCATACAGTCGACCTCAGCTTCACTCGCTGGTCCGACCCACACCGTTGGACCTGGAGATAGCGAACCACCTATATATGTGACTTTTAGAGTAGTTCACACCTCCACCTATCACTAACCTACTACCTGAGTAGTCAACGTCAAAACTCCACAACTTATTAAGTTAGGCATGTCCCATACCAGGCATGTGGTTGTACAGTTGTGGCTCAGTTCAATGGCGCACAAAGTTAAATCTTTAATTCACCAAGGCGAGACTGCCAACATTTTACTAGTAACCATCATTCACTTATCCCAATCACACATCCACCATATCATCAATTTGTTCAACTCGCCTTAGTCTAAATCTTTTTCCCATCCTATTGACTAAGTGCATCACATGCCATCAACGAGTAACAACATATAGCACACAGTCTTTTCATAACATGTTATATAATCATTTTGTCAAGTTTATATCTTGCAACTCAAAATGATATCAATAATTCGTTGCATGGCTAAATAGACTATTCGTATCTAACCAGCGCACGTTAGTGCTATGATAATACCAACTAATAATTAACCAAACTAGGGTGATAAAATATTATGGTAATACAATGAGCAAAGTGGATATAATCAAATGGATGAATAGCTAATCACAAAACATTTAAATAAACACTTAAAGTAAAATACAATAATTTGAATCAAGGCAATTTTAGAAAACTGGGTTCAACATGGTCAAAGGTACAACTTGCCTTGAAACAATTTTTGGTATAGCTCTTGATCTTGATCAACTCCTCCTTCCTCAAAAGCCATGGTCTACTCGCAAGCGAAAGCGAAAACCAAATAAATACAAAACAGAGCAATAAATAAACACCAAAAAAAATTAAATAAAACTCTTAGAAAGGTAGAGCTTGAATTTAGATGAATTTAGAAACTTTAATGGGTTCAATCGGAGTTCGTATGAGGAAGAACGAGCCCTCGAAAGATTTATATCTAAGAAAAAGAGAGAGAGAAAATACTATTTCGAATTTTCAGAATTTTCTTTCTAAAGGAAATCCCAAAATATTGCATCAACATGACGTCAACAATAATTTCCGAATTAAAAGAAAATCCAGAAAATAGGAAACAAAGGCTGACAGGTGGGACCTTCGGTCTATGGACCAAGTCCATGGCTCTAGCTCACTGGTCTATGGAATAGCGGATCTGACAGGTAGGGTCCACATGTCATAGACACGGCTTATGGTAGACTAGGCCCACATAGAGTTAGGTTTAGGGTTAGGGTACAGGTTTGCCACGAGATGCTGACGAGGCGACACGAGGGCGATGGAGCTGACGTGGAGCTGAGATGGACTACCATGTGGGCAACACCTGGACAGCGGCAGCGGCGCTCCAGGACTGAGGGTCACTGGCGTTTGAGGCTGCGGTGGCGGACACGGAGGGGTGCGGCAGGTAGCTATAGTAGCAGTGATCTCAACGAGGTACCTACGGCGGCCAGAGGTGGACTATGGTGGCCGACGGCGAGGTTGAAGCGACGAAGATGACTCGGGCTTAACGGTGATGGGGCTACAACAGCGCTCCAGTGACGTTAAGCTGACAGCAGTGTAGATCAAGCCCTTGAGATGCTGGCGATGGTGACGATGAGGCTTGGGGCTCACCAACAGCGGCGGAAGACGTCGACGAAGAGTTCGGCGGCGGCTTTTCTTCTTCGCGTGATTCCAGCGGCTAGGCAACGAGTGTGAGGTGGTGGCTAGCGTTTTCGAGGGCAGTGCGTCACAGGGTGCAGAAAACGAGGGTCGGGGTGCCCTTAAATAGGTGGCGGCGAGGTGTCTTGAAGAAACATGGCGGCGAAGGCGTGTTAGACTCGGAGAAGGAAGTCTGTGTCAGGATGACAGGGACACCTGACAGGTGGGAACCACCCGTCAGTGGCTGAAGCGTGGGTGCGAGACGTGGTGGCGACGCGTGGCGACGAAGGTGGATTGGGCTTGTTGTCGCATGGAACTGGGCCAGCGGTTGGGCTAGGCTGAAGAGGAAATGGGCCAAGGGAATAGGTTTGAGCCCAAAGATTTTTCTGAGATATTAAATAGCTTTTATAATTTAGAAATACCAGAAAATCCAAATGGCATATTAAAAACAGCAAAGCATCTCGAAAAAAAATTCCAGAAAATATTTGGAAAATATTTCCAAGCACAAAGAACTCAAATAAAATAGTTTTGGAATTAATTAATGTTGAGATTAGTCACATTAAATTGTTTTGACATTTGAAAGTCTCATTTAAGCTTTATCAAATTCAAATAAAATTTGATGGATTTTTTTCAAGGGACTAAACTACTCAAAAGATTTTGGAACTCGGAAAATTAGGATGTTACATAATTCCTATCATATTCCTACCTACCAAGCCCAACATATAGGAGGTTCTTTGTCCTGTGGTTGTTAGCCAAGAGGGCCACAGAAGCCGGCGTAGCAATCTCTCGCAAAACGAGTGGAGCTCGAACAACCTCTCATATGGCTTGACCTTCGTTCTGAAGGTATACACGCATGCGGTTCTTCCAGTAGGCATAGTTGAGCCTATCAAAAATATACGTCTTGGTGGAGTACTTCTTCATTGTCATCTCCATTGTCGTGTTTAGTGACTGGTTAAGATCAAGAGCGAAATAACCAGACTCTAATACCACTTGTTCGACCGGAATGGCAACTAGAGGGGGTGAATAGGAGCACTACTCTTTTTCGACCCTAGCCAATTTCAACTTGTCCTCCTCAGTAGCTATAGAAGCTATGAAGATCAGAAGCACAAGCACAACAAAAGTCTTATGTTGCAACGGATGAACCTTGAGGAAAACACCTCAACATGGCACAGGGTCAGTCTGACCGCCAGGGATGACCGATCTAACCGCCCTAATGGCATGTCTGGTCGCTTGTTGCCTGGGAGCAGCCCGCGAAGATCATAAAATGACCTAACTTCTAAATCCATGATCAAAATCCCCTGAAATTTGAACCATAGCTCATTAAGAAGATAAGAAACCTATTCCAATCGATGATCGGGAAGATCGAAGCAAAGGTTCCATTAATTTCTTGGATGATATCAAGTAGGCACAAGAACTGAGGAAATTCGAACTTCGATCCAAAAACTTGTGGGTGGATGATGCTCAAGATGACCCAAGATGGATTCCCACACATTCTAGTAAGCTAGATCACAACAAAAGATCCAAGAGAACAAATGGAACACACAATATCCCAAAAGGTATCAAAGAGAGAGAGAGAGAACAAGAGAGAACTCATCTTGGAGGAAATCTTGCTTGGATTGATTCAAGATATTGATGGTTTACAGCCACTCCACCATGAGGGACAAAACCTCAACACTTGAGCACTCAATTAATCCATCTCCCTCATACCCTAGCCTCCTCTACTACACTTTCCCAAAATCATAAATTAGGGTTTCTACTTAGAAAGGCTTAAGAGGCACAAATCCTGCACTTCTCCCTTTTATAGTGGAGGTAGATAAAGAGAGAAAACCTTACCAGCACCCGTTAAGCCCATGCATAAACGGGTCTACACTCATGCACGTTTCTCAATACGAATGACGAATCAGGCTTCCCAAATATGTCTCTTCGTGATCTTCATCTTATCTTGACCTAAACCACATCTCCTTGCACCGTCTTGCGCCGCGGTTTCTCCAAATGTCACCAACCCGGTCTTTTGGTGAAGATACCAAAATACCTCTTGTCGATCCTTCTCCAAAGACCGAGTCCAATCACTGTGAAGCAATCCCATGCTTCGTCACGTTAAGGTTGATCAACAACTCTCTTTATGTCAGCAAGTCTCTCCCATCTGGCTTCCACCGAAACCACCATGACACTTGCACTGACCCTCGCGTCGCTTGATGCAACCCGTCGCACCGAACCTCCCATTCGGTCATCCTTGTCATCTTGCGTCATGCTTGAGTCTAATTACTTCACTGTGGATCCTTGATCGTTCTGGACATCAACTCTCCTAGCCTAGTTTCGATCATCCTCGTCGTTAACCATCATTAACTCCAAGTCACATGCACAACAATAGACTAAGAAATCGTTTTCGGACACAAATTCTTCGCAGCTTGACCCACGTTAACCAAAACATGCATCATGCAACACATTTCACCGTCATCCCGGTGCATGAACAGACCACCCAGGGACTTAGCCAAATTTCCAGCCCCAGAAATCCACACTCTCTCTGGAATTTTCAAACTCTATCTAGTTTCGGTTTGAAGCTCCAAAAATTATGAGACCAAGTGCAAACGCATCCTCTCACTGTCATACGTGATTTTTGGCTGATCGTATGACTTTTGGTTGATTGCCAAAATTCTTTTCAAAATGGCCAGTCAGACTGTCACCATGGCCGGTCTGACCTCCTAAAATCTGTTACCGGTATGAAATTCCCAAAAACGAGGATTTAGCCAAACGCCTCGATGCTATTACCAATTGTTTAATACACTGAGACTAGGAGCGTATCTTCCTGACATCCACACAGGCACATTCACCCTTAGGTAAGCCTGGATCACCTGAGTTCGAGGTGGCAAGCATTCTTAGCAACCCTATTGTCATCTCTGTTGCCGAGAGGTTACAGAAAACTCCTGCACATGTTGCTCTACACTGGGGTATTCAAATGGGCCAGAGTGTACTTCCAAAAAGCACCAATGAAGCAAGGATAAAGGACAACTTAAGCATATTTGATTGGTCTATTCGTGAAGATTTGATGGCAAAGTTCTCTGAAATCCAACAGGTATGTCTCAGCACCTTTTCACCCCATGTTGCATGTTCCTGTCTATCTTTATTATTTTGGTTATCTTGAAACAGAAGCATATCCATACGGTAATCTATAGAATTTTTTTAAGATAATCTATTTTTTATTAGAAATTACAAAAATATTCTAGCGTTCTTTTTTTTACAGAAATATCCATCTGTCGCCGAACGATTGGGCAACTGGATCCAGTCGCTCCACTATTAGGCGACTGGAGTCCTATCGCCCAACCGTTCGGCATTTATGGCGCGGGCGCCGAACCGTTAGGCGTCATTATTGCAGTCGCTGAACCGTAGAGTGACCACAGTTCCAGTCGCCCAACGGTTGGGCGACTGGATGCCTATATAAGAAACCGCGCGGTCCCCGCCGACTGATCGAGAAGGAGAGAGAAAACATTTGGATCCAGCGCTCGTGGGGAGAGGGGAGAAAAGAGGGAGAGGAGAGGGAAAATAGAGGGAGAGGAGAGGAAAACAGCATCTGCGAGGAGAGGAAAAATAGAGGGGGAGGAAGGGAAAATGGCCCCGGTCCACGCAGTAGGTCAGGTTATTATGTAGTAGTCCCCCGTCCTACCCCCATGTTGTTTACTATCCCCTAAAGGCATGTAGACTTACATGGTCCGGATGCTTGTGTCGTAGTGTACCCTAGTAGTAGTGAGCATGACTAAAGCAATTAGCCGAACCATCATGCCATGTGACTATGTGTAATGTGCTTCTGTCCGCGGACTCTAATGTAGTTTTGGTTCTGTGTATCTGCTAAGCCATCAAAGCAAGCCTACATTGCAAGTATGCCTCTTCTAGTGCAATCCCAGAAAGAACCATTCGCACCGACGTCGAATCCTCCATGTTTTAGGGCATCTTCATAATCACAACGAGCGTTCTCAGCCCGTTCAATCATATCCCTGGCACATGATAATATCGCTTACCTTTCTACTTACAACTCATCACTATCTCAATCGTTCTCCCAAAATTCTACAGAAATTTGTGCACTACAACAATATACGATGATCACAAAATGTTATTGTGAGTCTCACAAATTTCGTACTGTTGATATTCTACGAAAATAACAAACATACCAGCGACTGGGTCCAGTCGCCCAATTGTTCGGCGACAGACGGATATTTCTGTAAAAAAAAAAAAGAACGCTGGAATATTTTTGTAATTTCATATAAAAAATAGATTATTTTAAAAAAAATTCTAATCTGTAATGGTTTGCGTCATTCTTTTCTCAGAGAAATGTCGAACATGACAACCTTTAGAATTTACCTTCTCATATTGGTTATCTGAGATTTATTTTGGTTTTGAACATGCAGGTTAAGACGCTAAGAGCTGACTCTCTAATGTTGTATTTTAGTCGGTTCAAATGAGGAGAGAGAAACATTGAATCGATTTAATATATTGGAGGAGTCGATTCCAACAAAAAAAATGCATGGAACCGAACTCTATTTAGGAGTCGATTCAGAGCATTAAACAACTCATATGAGCATTAAACAACTACATAGAAGAGAGTGCGATTGAGAGTTGATATTATTATTTTGTGGTTTTTTAATGTAACGTGGGTCCCAGTTATTAGTAGGAATCGGTTCAATACATTAGAGAAAAATAAGCTCAGTTCCAAAAATACTTACATGGTATAACTTTGAATCGATATCGGTCCAATACACTATAGATGCTCTAAAGGCATCGCATGCTAGCATACCACCCTACTTCTTGTCTTCGATTCTGTGCCGATATTTTCCTTGAACTGCTGGGAATAAATGCTTTTCTTTTAGGATCATATATCTTCCTCTGTACTGCTGTCGTTTCGATTGTTATCTCCCTTTATCAAAAAAATATATATTTGAAGTATGAAAAATATGTTTTAATACTGTAGTCCTTAATCGAAAGTTGAGCAGCTGGATCGACATGCTAGTTGAGTGCTTAAACCAGATGAGATCATGAGATACTGAGACGGCTCGACTGAAAAGCTGAAAGTGTGTGTGTGGTCTCTCAGGGCCATCGAAAGATTGGATGGCTGGGATCTTCTATTGGCGAGGATTCAGTTCTTTGTTGTGCTGACAGCCATTTCTTTTGAAAAAATATTCGATCAGATATTCTTTTGCTGTTGGCCTACTGTAGGATTTCGGGAATACTGTATGTCGCTTAGCATCACCATACCCTTTATTTATATTGCTAAATATTACTGTCTGACTTGTATACAACTTAGACTCTTATCTAATCTTTAATATCTCCAACACTCCCCTTCAAGATAGGTATGAGATAACAATCATGTCCGTCTTATTACATATTACAATACTATTACTATAATTTACCAAACCTACAATCAACTCTATAATTAATATCATCACAAAGACCAAAAATTGCTCACCACCAATACTATCAGGGACATCACTAAATCTATCGACACCATCTGCCAGCTCTCCAACCTCAACCTCATCTTCCTCTACCCTCATGCCCCTAGCCACCCCCAGCCTCCACCACTATGCCCACACGCCCCCAGTCTCGGCCTCCACCACATTTACCTCTATCACAGACCATTACGCCTAACTCCAGTCACAATCCTCTTCCGGACCTCTTCAGCAACACTATCTTCGACACCCATACCAACACCACTGCACGACACTAATTCCACCATTAGCACAACCACCAAAACACCTGAACGGTCTTCTCCCCCTATCTTCCATGCCTTCTGTTGTAACCACCGATACTATCACTACCAAGCAATACAGTAGCTAGAACTCTCAGCAAACACACCATCATTTCTCTTCTTTCCCCAACTCAACACACGTAGCCACACCAGATCCTCCACACCGAATCAGAAGATCCTCCACCCTCGAAGCACCTACACCAGATCAGATCCCCCACACCTCCACAACAGATCCTGATCACTAGATCCCCTTCTCACCTTTTTTTTTCTTTCCTTTTTTTTCCTTTTTTCCTTTCATTTCTTTTTCTTCCCCTTTTCTATTTTTTTCCTTTTTCTTTTCCCTATTCTTCTTTTCACCGGTTTCCTCGTTTCTTCCTCCCGCGTGCCTCCTTCACCTCTGTGTCTTCCTCCTTTCTTCCTTCCTCTCAACCTCCCCCCCCCCCATCTCCTCTCCCCGAGCGCCTCCTCCCGTCCCTCTCCTCCTCTACCACCGACCCCCTCCTCACCGGATCTCCTCCCTTCTTCCTGAGCCCGAGCGCAACCCCGACTCTCCTCTCCCCTTCCTCCACCACCAGCCCGAACGCCTCTTCTCCACCGGTCGCCGCCTCTCCGTAGGTCACCACCGCCCTCGGACGCCTGTCGTCGCTCCAAATCCGTCGCCTTCCCGGCCGCTGTGCCCTCGATGCACCGCCCTCGGCCTTGGCGCCACCTGCGCCAGCCGCCGCTATGCCTCCAAATCTGGCCATAGGGTGCCGGATCCGACCGCCTTCGATCGAGCCGCCTCCACCGCTCGGTGACGCCTCAAGCCTCCCCTCGGCTGCCGCCACTTCTCCCACACCGCATGCTCCTACCTCAGCATTGTCACCTGGGTTGCCGCCTACTCCACCGCGCCGCCTGCTCCACCACAAGCCGCTGCAGCTGGCCTTCGTCGCTCGTCCTCGGCTCTGCCACCGCCGCTGCTCTCTGCCTTCGGTTGCCACCGCCAAGCCGCCTCTGTGCCTCCTCCGGACACAATTCGCTTCCGCGCGATGCGGCCGCGGAGGACCACGTGCAACGAGGCAGCGCGGCCGGCGGATCGACAGATGGCGGCGGCGGTTCTTCATGTAAGGGTTTTTTTGTCGGGTTAGGGTTTTGGATGGATTGGCTTTGATACCATGTATGATTTTGGAAATATTATGTGTCTCTTAGGATTCCCACATCCTTTATTTATAGTGCTAAATATTACAGTCTGACTTGCATACGACTTAGACTCTTACCTAAACTCTAGACGTAATCTTTAATATCTCCAACAACTACCCTTGGACTATACGGTGGCTATAGTAATTGAAGTGGAAGGAATCATTCTTTACTTTGGCTATATTAATTGAAGTTGAAGGAATCATTCTTTACTTTGTGCAAGACATGTTAGCTATACCACGTGCATGCAGTAATGCAGTATGCACTATACACCCTTTTCAGCATATCTATTGGAACTTTTTTATTAATTAACTCTTTTTTAATTTATTTTTATTATTAACCCCCACAAACTTTATTTCTAATTCTAATTATTTTAGTCACGTCACCACCCGTGGCGTGACAAAACAATATTGTCATGCTATAGAATAAGTCCGCTAAATAGCATTTTTTGTCACACCACTGGTGGTAGCGTGATCAAACAATATTGTCACGCCAGTAATTGTGGTGTGACAAGAGCTTAACAAGATACGGGCTGACGTGTCAGTGTCGTTTTGTCACGTCACGGGTAATAGCGTGACCAAAGGGATCAAAATTAGAAATAAAATTTGTCGGAGTTAACAATAAAAATAAATTAAAAAAAGATTAATTAATAATAAAAATTCTATCTATTCTATTGGCCTTAAGGCTAGCCTGCTCAGAGGCATCACCTGAGAGAGTGGATTGCTTCTGCGAGAATTCAGCACACGGATATCACGTTGTGCACTCCTAGTTTTTTTTTCAGTTGCTTTCAGTAGGCCCCGCTGAAAGTTCTGTACCTTCGTTACGGTTTCTTCTTAATGAAAATACGCCCATGTCTCCTGCGTATGTTCTCGAAAAAAAAAATCTGCTCTCAGAAACTAGTTATTCAACATCTTTATGTTGTTGTATGACTTCCTCTGCTACTCTTTCTATTTATATATTTGTTTTCCTCCGTCAAAAACTATGTATAGATTTGCTTTTTCTATATAAATTGACTTGACCTATCCTTAAAAAAAATGACTTGGCCCGGTGTGTGCTAGTTTCTTGGCGTGGTTTTGCCATGCTTGTCCTTCTCTGCAGCGGTTGAGTTGATTGTAGATGGTGCACCAACCCCAAGTGGTGATGACTGGATGAGCTTAGCTATCTGCATCACGAAATCTCAAGTCTCGTCAGATGCAGCTTGCTCAAAGCTTCGCCTCGGGTGGCCACTGACCAATGAGGCTATCTGCAATGGATTGTAAAAGTTAACTTTTGGGTTCAGGGCTTCAGGCGTCCAGCCAAACGAGCTGGCTGCCTAGCTAAGTTCTTCAGAAGGTGGTGCCTCATGGTTCTCCTCTGGGGCACAGCTAGGTGTGGATTCCAGCCCATGGGACCTACCGAGCTCAACTACCCCACTATGCCATGACCTCCTGACATTGGCTTTCAGAGTGTCTTCCTCACACACTGGGTGAGTCCAAGTCCACTCTTTCTCATTCATCCACCACAAGAAAATATCTTTGCTGATAGTTTGATTATTTTTTTGTTATAGCATTAGGCATCTTCAACTTCATCCTGCCAAGCTCCAGCAACTAAGGCAATCTCTTATTCGCACTTTGTCTGCTTAGTTTCTTGTCCCGCTCCAAGCAAGTTCAGTTTGGTCTTTGGAGAGCGCAGATGGCTAAGTCCTCTGTCCTGAACACCGGGGCGACTATCCCATCTGTTGGCCTCGGCACATGGCAAATTTCACCTGGTGTTGTTGAAGATGCAATCCGTGCTGCTGTCAAGGTCTTGTCACTTCAAGCTTATATTTAATCCATATGTCATGGTCTTGTTCTCTTTTGTTTGTTTGTTTCTAATTGTGCATTCCTTTGCATATAGCAATCCAGAATTGCTCAACTGGAGATTTCTGTTGTTTCAGCTACCCAGTTAGCCCAGAAAGTTAATGGACACTGAGAGAGAAAATTTAGTTGCCTTGACTGCTGTATGTTGCTTTTTGCTGCACACGAATGAATGGCATTAGTGTATTCAAGGGTGTGTTTGTGTGTATTTTAAATAAGGGGTATTCAAGGTTTTGAGCGTTGGGAACAAAAAAAAATTACGTGAACTTTGGGAACATATATCATCTGGGATTCTTCTGTTTGAATAATTGAATGTAAATGTTTTCTACTTGTAATGATGCAGGCAGGTTATGGTCATATTGACTGCTCTCCGCAGTATGGTAATCAGAAAGAGGTAATTAATTTCGAGTTGCTTTACATCACAAGATTACCCCTTAAACATGTATGCTGCTAGTTTGTATTAATCTTCAGTGTCAGCTTATATGAAATGTATTATTTGGCTGTGGGGTATTTGACCTCTTTGAAGGTTTACAGAATTTTAAAAGTGTCAAGACATCTGAATTCTGAAGTAACTCTGTATTTCTGATAGGCTTTTGCTAGAAAACTTGCGACTGTTTTCTTGAGTTCAAAACAGTCACATTATGAGCCGTTTGATATGCGTTGAGATGTGTGCTGAGTTTCTTTTTTAAGCATATTTCTAAGATGAATAATATCTGATCTCATCCTACGGATTTCAGTAATAGCTTGATAAATGTTGCACCAAAGTAGAAGAAAGTAATATTACACAGATGGTGTCATAATCTTTTCAATTTAACCACACAAATTAATTATCTTCATTGTCAGATCATCACCCCTCCGGAGCTGAAAGTAACTCTTGTAAGTTGCTACTTCTTTTGCAGGTTGGTTTGGCTCTGAAGAAACTATTTGAGGAGGCTGTAGTTAAGCGTGAAGATTTATTCATCACCTCTAAGCTGTGGTAATTTGTCAACCTCTATCTTTCCAGTTGCTGAAAGCCTGAAATGTTTAGGAAGAATTCGTATCATGTCAACTGATTATAAAAAATGTTCGCTTGTTTCAAAAAATATATATAATATGTTCTGAATTTTCAGGTGCACTCATCATGCCCCAGAAGACGTGCCAGAGGCGATTGATTCCACGCTACAGGATCTGCAGCTTGAATACTTAGATCTTTACCTTGTAAATTCCATATCTATCCAGCTTACCTTCTTAATGTAGTCCCTCGCACTTCAGTAGTATTTGCAGTTGCACCAACGGTTAATAGGACAGGCATTCCAAATCCATTAGATTGTGACGGTCTTTAATCCGCCCTACAATTTATCACTTCGCAGGTCCACGGTCCAGTTCGTGCCAAGAAAGGAGCTAAATTGAGCGTGGAAAACTACCTCAAGCCTGATATCCCGGCTACATGGGAAGCAATGGAGAAGCTGTATGAATCAGGCAAAGCTCGCGCCATTGGCGTGAGCAATTTTTCCTGCAAGAAACTGGAGGACCTGCTCGCCGTCACGCGCGTGCCTCCAGCGGTCAACCAGATGGAGTGCCACCCGGTTTGGCAGCAACACAAGCTCCGTAATCTTTGCCGGTCAAAGGGCATTCACCTTGCTGTAAGTTTACTGGTTTGTTTTGATTGTCTGTTCACTATTTACTTCCCATTTCTCTTGTTCACCTTGGCAATTATTTTCTGCCGTCTGAATTGCCATTTTCTTGCAGGCATATGCACCATTAGGTTCACCTGGGTCACCAGGGAACGATGGACCAAACGTCCTTCGCCACCCTATTGTCATTTCTGTTGCCGAGAAGTTGCAGAAAGCTCCTGCTCAAGTCGCTCTTCGCTGGGGTATTCAGATGGGACAGAGCGTACTTCCGAAGAGCGACAACGAAGCGTGGACGAGGGAGAACATTGACATATTTGATTGGTGCATCCCTGAAGACCTGATGGCGAAGTTCTATGAGATTGAGCAGGCATGGTTACATATTTACTTTTCTTCCAGGAGAGATCTATGACATATAAACGCGATGAGTTACTAGCTGAAAACTTGGCGCTTAGATTTTATTTGGTTTACCTGAGATTTATATTCTGTTTGCAAAATGCAGGTTAGGCTTTTCAAGTACGAGTTTGTAACTCATCCAACGAGCTTTTACAAGTCTCTGGATGATTTCTGGGACGGTGAAATCTGAAGCCACCAGCATCTTTCTCCAGACCAGGTGCTCGTGACATCGCATCCGAGCAGAAAGTTCACTCTTGTTAGCGCATCCATCCTGTTTGGAGGTTGTGCAGCCTGTAAGTTGAGGTCCACCGGTGACTTCTAAGCTTAGCACAATTCATTGCCATGTTTAGCACATTCAATTGGCTCTAAGGTGGAACTTATAAATGAATAAGTTAAAAGCAAAAATTATTTCTCTCTCATCTCTATTCCCAAACCTCTCGCTCTGACAAGTTGGTCAACAAGCTTAGAGGACGCGAAAAATGTTGTTACCATGTTCGTGTTTGCCAAATACGCACGGCAAAAAAAAGGGAGATTTGATTATTTGCCAATGCTAAATATGCGTAATTGATTATTTGCCACTGATGTGAGTATGACATGTGGTCCTGAGACCCACATGTCATACTCACATACAGTGGTAAATTGTAAAATTCACCTTTTTACAGTAGCAAATAATCAATTCTTCCAAAAAAAGGACAATAATATCGTATATACGTCCAGACCCGCAAAGACTCATTCCACTTTTCCCACATCCTGGCTTTTTGTGCTATCTCCCTGTGTTGGCTCGTCTATCCATCTCTTTCCCACACTAGCCACCCATTCCCCATCCACGTTTCTTAACCACCCATGGCTCTCCCTCTTGCCTCTTGAGACTCTCCTTGGATTCCACTCCTCTCCTCGGAGCAGTAGCTGCAGCCTCCGCGTCCCCAGATCAGCAGATCCATCCCATCCACCTGCATGGCCAGCACCTCCCCACCCATCTCGGGGATAGTGTCGTAACATGGGCCAATCCCCCTCCTCCTCCATCCTCTCCAAGTCCAGCCCCTCCTCCCCGCTGAGCTGCAGGTCATTCTCCTCCATGGAGCCGCCGACACTGACGCTCGTGCCTCCCGTGTTGGGGAGCAGGAGTGAAAGTGCCCCCTTCGTGACGCCCTCGCCCATGCGCAACCACACACAGGACCTGCCCAACGAGACCCTCACGCTCGTCTTCGTGTCGCTCTCTCCCACCGACCACGACGCCTACTCCCTCACCTACGTGCAATGGAAGGAGGTCGCCGCCGCCACACGCCACTGCCTCTCCCTCGACGCACGGGCCGCGCTGGGCTACGCCGTGCCATGGTTGTTCACGCGGTTCACGACCGTCACGAAGCCCACGCTCCGCTACGCCCGTGGCTCAGGCGCCGATAGCCTCACAGATGATGGCGTCATGGCCGTCGCTGCCGCGCTTACCTCCCAACGCCTCGCTAATGTTGCAGACTTGTGTACCTCCTCTAAAATTGATGTTGCAATAAGAGTTTTTATTTGCTGCAATAGTATTTTCAATTTGTTGCTACAACATGTGTTTTTGTTGAATTAGTTATGTTGATTTATTGTACAAGAGTTCTTTTTTTTTGCAATAATTGTTGGTAATTGTTGCAACCGAGTTCTTCTGTGTTGCATCATGGAGTTGGTGTTCTTTTGTTGAAATATGAAGTTGTTTTGTTGCACATGGTGTTTATTTTTGTTGCGGGATCAACTGCTAAGTCTGGAATTTGTTGTATTTTTTGTTACATCGGATATTGATTTGTTGTAGGCTTACTAAATAATTGTTGTGTCTCACTGATTTTTGTTGCGCTCAATCGAATGGTTGAGATCGAACATTTCAAGTTAGATCCAACAATAGAGAGGAGCGTACAATGGGAAAACCCCCATCATAGGTCCGGGCGCTAGTTGCTCAAAAAAATGTGCATCACCAAGGTTGAAAACCGCGTGGAGTGGTCATCAGGCAGGCGCATGGCATGTAAATGTTTGCTGCTTGGACATGTTCTCGTAGTGTGAGGAGGCGCTGGCACCAGGCACCGCATTGCGCAACACGGTGGGCAACGAAGGTAGTTGCACGGTGCATTGCTTGGGTGTAAGCGTGTGGCCGTACGGGTGAGGGTGTGGGGCAGACGATGTAACGGGTGGAGTGGGCAGCCGACGCGCGCGATAGTAAAGTAATTAATGGTCGTTCAGGTAAAGAAAGGGTCTTTGGTACATCTGCATTTTTCCAAAAAACTACCGGTTGGGCCGAATCTACCGAAATAAGAGGTTTGGTGGCTGGTGGCTCGCTTTTTGGTAGGCTAACTAGAGCATCTGAGTTGGGAAATATCTTAAATGCCCCTAAGGCAAATGATGGCTTGTTTGATGGTGTTTAACGATAATTAATGATAACGGGAGGCAATTGACAACTATTAATGATAATTGACGGTAATTAATGACAACTAACGACAATTCGCACACAAGTAAATCTTGATGACAATTAACGACAATTGACAGCAATTAACATCAATTCGCACAAAGTAAATCTTAACGATAATAAAGGACAACTGACCGCAAGTAATGACAACTAACGATAATTAACAACAATTAACGGTAATTAACAACAATTAACGGTAATTAACAACAATTAACGGAAATTAACAACGATCAGTACAATGATTACATAAATAATTAATCTTTATCAGAAAAAAGAAAAGAGAATGGCAACGGCGGGAGGAGGACAGAGCCGGGGGAGGACGAGGCCGGAGGCGGTGCGAGCGAGTAGATGCGCCGAAGGAGGAGGAGAGTGTCGGAGGAGGAAAAGAGGGAGGTCGGGGCCGAAGACAGAGGTGGGTGACGTTGTGGGCGTGCGAAGGCACCGAGGGAAGGAGGGAGGAGAAAGGGCAAGGCGACGGCGAGAGAAGGATGAAGGAGGCGTGGGCGTGGGAGGAGGAGGGAGAAGGGCGGCGGCGGCGGCGGTGGGAGAAGGATGGAGGAGGCGCGGGCGCAAGAGGTCGAGAGGGGGGAGGGGCGGTGGCGGTGGCACGGGAGGAGAAGGGGCGGAGGCTGCGGTGCAGGAGGAGGAAGGACTGAGGGAGGCTAGGGTTTTGGTCAGGGGAGGTGGAGGGTATTTGGGGGTTTTGTGGAGTGGCATTGGCGGGTAATTACCCCCAACTCTAGGGGTAATTGAGGAAGGCAAACCTGCCGAAGCCAAGGGAAGTTGTCCCCGGACGGCTTTCGACTTCCATGCATTGTAAACGGCTTTTAGCCGCTGGAAAAAGGCGGTCATTTGGGACGTCTTCCGGCTTTTCCAAGCGAAAATTTGAAGTCAAAGTCGTCCCAAACAGGGCCAAAGGCTTGCCCATTTCCCTTGCGTTTGTATATGGTTTTTGCCGCGGCTGCCCATCGAGGCTCGTGTGCCGAGTGCTCAGTGGTGATTGCTGAGAACGTCCAAACATTCAACTCTTCAAAATTTCAACTTCCAACTCAAGAATTCCAAACCTTTCAATTTGGATTGCAAACTTTCACTTCGAGAATTCGGCTTTCAGCTATAAACTCCAAGCTTTCGACTAAAAGGTTTTAAAACTTGCAAAAAAAAAAAAACCCCAACGTCTAGCTTAGGATTTGGGGGTTTTCACCTTCATGTCACGGCTGTGGACCACTTAAAGTTGGGCTCCAGGGTGGACAAATAGGTGGGCTGGCCCTTGGCCTACTCGGCTGGGAAGGGCACTACACGGGAAGAGCAGCAGCAACGCCAGGAGCCATCAAAGAATAGACACCAGAAGGCCTTCGCCTCGGCTCTCCTCTCTCCATTGTTGTCCTCCCCCGAACTCTCATTCTCTGATTTCCCAGTCTTTCCTTCCAGTTCTCCCCAATTTGTATCCCAAATACTTTGTATCCAGTGTTGGAACTGAAAATATATGTATTGTGCTTGTTGTTGATCAGTGATAACCAAATGGGATGGTAACACTTCATGCTACCGCGCCCACGTTACTCACCAGCGCCGGGACGTGGTGGAGGGGAATTCTTGGTGGTGGAGACTGAAGCAGTGACGGCAACACTTGGCGACTGAAAGCAAAATCAGTAGTGGTGTTATCGGATCCAGTGTCGAGCAGGGCTTTGTTGCAGAGTGCATTCGACGGATGATCCACCATGTCCGATAAATCGGACTAAGCGGAGGTGCGTCCATTGGAAACTTAAGTTCGTGCGTCTTTGATTTAGTAAAATTGCTTCGAAAAATTGTAGTACTACAAGTAATTTTTTGCACAACTAGGAACCACCACTCGGTGAGAGAGGGTTGGTGAAGTCGTGGGAGGAGTATCACTCAACCCTGTAATCCCAACCCTAGTGTTTAACTTTACAATCAGTAAGTGCATCTAAGTAGGAAAGCACATGTCCGCGTTTTTTTGAGGTTGTGGAGTTATTTCTGACCTCCGCAATTTGTCATGTGCTTGGACGCACTCACGTATATGCGTACGTGGTGTGCATATGTGTCTACCTTGTACTCTTATAAAATAGACAAAAACTAGCCTACCCTATATCGTAGAAACAACTAATAGCGGGGTAAATGAAAACCATTCAATCAAATACAATGGACGACATCAGACACACCCACCTCTCCTTCCTTATCTTATCTCTTCCCCTTACTCCGCCCGCAGCGTCGTCTTCACACATCCCTGCAACAACCCACCTCCACTCTCTCTCTCTCTCTCTCTCTCTCTCTTCCTTCCTTCATTGCTTTCCCTCCAGAGCGACGATGGCCGATTTGAGGGCCCTCAACGGCGACGAGCGTAGCCATGGCAAGCAGCGGCGAGCGGGTTTGATGTTAGAGGCGAGGGGCGCGGCCATGGAGAGCTCGGGCAAGTTCAACAACGAGAGCAAGGGGCGCGACGGCGCTCGCCCTCGATAGAAGTGGGTACGTCCATAGCTATCAGGCAGTGGAAGGCGGGAAGGCGAGCGGCCACGGTGTACTTGTTGAAACTCTCTCGCTAAAACTTGTTAAAACTTTTTTTGGTTAAAATTTGTTAAAACTCGAGTTCAAGAATTTGAAACTCATTGAATTTTTTGGAATCTTCTAAAAACGCGTGAAACTCACTAAAACTGATCGCCTCCTATAAAATAATTTCACAGGTATCTGAATTAGTACGTTAACTCTGAGCGTTCAATCCGACCGGCCGACGTGCAATCGGACGGCCCAAACGTCCCGACAAATGCTAGTAGCTGGGGGCTTGCATTAGTAGATATGTACTAGTGGGCCCGGCATGTCCTTGGACACGCCCAATCGGAAGGAGCAGCGCATCTCGCGAGGCCAAAATAAAATGCAACCACGGAGTGAAGCTCAGCGTGGAGGACGGCGGTGGGGCCGCGCAGATGAGGCAAGGCGAAAAACGCGTGAGCGCCACCAAGGCGGAAAAAGGTGGCAGCAGGCGTGCGTGGGGCGCGCTCGCCCCACGGCGAAAATTTCAGCGCTCGATCGAACGGCCGAGAAAGAAAGCGAACGAAGATCGGACGGCCAAAAAAAAACAGTGACGTGGACCTCTATCTGCGTCCGAAACTGCTTCTCATTTATACCTGAGGTTCTGTAGATGGGAAAAGGGGAGAGAACCGGAAAACCCCCTCACGAACCCTTGCAGCAATGGCCGTCACCTACACCCTACGCCGCGCTCCCTGGGCGGCGGCCGTGAGCAGCCTTCTCACCACCTGGAGCGGCCGATCCGGCGGCTGCGTCCGTCGTCCCCACCATCGCGCCGCGTCCGCGTCTCCCTTCTCTTCCCTCTCCGCTCCGCAACCGAGCGCCGCCTCCGACGCCCAGCTCCTCCGGATCATAAACTTCGAGATATCCTACGCCCAGCAAGACTGCAAGAACCGCGACTGGGTAAGAATCCACGTCTTATTAATACTTTCCCCATTTTTACGAAACTCTGAGGGAAAACACCATCTGCAACGCCGCCATCTTTAGACGGTGCTGAGATTAGGCGCTGCTAGAAATTGTATAGTCAGAGAAGAATAGGGTTTGTCATTTTCTTCCCCGTCATTGTAGATGATTCAAGGATAGTAGAAGATATCATCTTTTTATCTGGAGATGTAATACGTGATTATGTTGCGCCAGGCAAAGGAATTAGGGGAAGGCTTCCCTTTTGAGATCCAAGATAAGGAGGGTACGAACAGGATAACACTCACAAGGAGCGATCAGAAGGAGCAAATTGAGGTGGAAGTGTTATTGCCGAGCCCTGTCGATGCAGCCGTGCAAGATGGCGAGCAAAAGGACCAGGCCGAAGATGGCAAACACCGGAGTCACACTGGCAATGGTGTCCCAAATCAGTACTGTATCCCACTGACAGTGAGAATTCGCAAAGGGGTGGCTTCATGCTTGGAAATTAGCTGTAGCTCTTACCCTGCGGAACTCGTCATCGAGAGTTTGGAATTTGGACCGAGTGATGAATCCGGTGGCTCGTTAAGTGGCGGAACTACATTCAGGTTAGCATTAAGCCCTTGATTAGTTGATAGTGTGATGGTTTGTTATGTCTGATGTAGGTTTACTTATCATGGATTTACATCCTTTTGCAGTAATATTCCTGAGGGGCTTCAGAAGGCTTTGCATTCCTACTTGAGGAGTAGGGGCATCTCGACAGATTTTACCAACTTCTTACATGCGTACATGATAAACAAAGAGTGCCATGAGTACTTGTCTTGGCTGAGAAAACTCAAGGGCATGATTAAAAGTTTAATATAGTGGAAATAGGAGTTTTTTCCCTTTAATTTACATGTTTTGGGCAAGTTTCTTTTGCTCAGTTTTTTAGCCTTTCCTCAGTAGGATTGTGTAACCTGAGTTACGAGTCTTGTGACCAAGGAGGCAAATGCTGCTACAAAATGTAGTTCTACTTTGAGTTGTAGTTTTACACAATGACATGTAACAGTTGATGTGCTCTGCTGCTGCTGTGGGCAGTGGCTATGGGTTGATTTGGTTAAAAAGGTGGTGAATTGACTAGTGCAAGATTTCTTCCTTGAATATGTGAACTTTTACTGATACTATATTTGTTGAGCTCCAATCGTAGTGAAAAATGTTTGCTACTCTTACTCTGGCATTGGACTGGAATGATAAGAATTGAAATTGATTCAGTCCAGAATCATGACTTCTGTTGACAGGACGGATATACGCCTTAAAATAACCAGAAGAAATTCTTACGCACCAAGCTGATGAGATCCTATTTTTTTAGCCTGAGCCAAGGAAATATCGAAGGTAAGTAGTTCATGAAAAACGATTAGGTCGTTGGAAACCATATGAGATGTACTGGTACACAAATATTAAAGTCTACATTGATTAGCTGTACTTCATAAAAACATGAGAAATCTTGCTTGCCAGCAATGGATTGTACAGACAAAAAAATGTGTCCATTCTTACTGACCACCGTGAACAAACGCATGCCAAGTATTTGTCACGAAATAGTTATTGTACAGCAAAGTGGTAGAAAGTTCAACGAGTGCAAATTTAGATGGCAAACTCAGTAACTCTGTACTGGAACACACAGTGAAACTCTGTTAACTACAGGACGAGTCAAAAACATTAAAAATCAGACACTTCAAATTCGACCACACCCAAGGTCTATCAATCTAGGGTCAATATGTATGTCGAGTAAAACTAGTCCGCCTGGTCCTCAAAAAGATGCTTGCCAGAACAGAATAATGGGAACAAAGAACACATCCAGCTCACCTGCCAAAAGCAAAATAAAATGTATTAAAATGGCTTGCCCCCACTTAAATAACGAACTATGTTATTATAGAGTACTCGATAACATGTCATAAAGGTATGGACTGTTGAGAAGGGTGTAATGGGATATTATGGAAGGAGAACTGAGGGATATGCAGTTATACACTAAAAGAGAGGCAAACCTGAGCAACACCAAAAAAAGATAATCTCAGGCAAAAAAGAAAACTTTGATGAACAGTGACAGGGCAAACTGCAGCGCTGCTGCACTAGCAATCAAAACCATCATATCAGCTCCTGCAGTGCATTCCTTTAAGTTTAAAGCGATGAACCAAGATGATGCACCACCAGCAAGAACTATGATGACCCACCGAAGAAACTCCACAGGGATAAGTAACAGTATCTGAAGCAAAGAAAAATAGCAGAGCAATCCGTATTAGACATAAAAAAGCACCCTTCACGTGCAAGAACAGAAGTGCAAGTCAAAATGCTGACAACCATAGTAGCATCATGAATTCTTTACATTGAGAGTCGATCTTCAGACTAGAGATTCCAGGAACCATTACATATATTTGCATAAAAGAGATAGTGAAAATTCCTAAGAATATAAACAAAGGTACATATGCATAGCGCTAATGACAACATAAATAGGACTAGAATACTTACAGATGCTGGTATGAAGATAAACAGAGAATAGCCCCACATACACCAAAACCGAACAAGACTTGGGCGCGATCCAAAATACTGAAACAGGAAAAAGAATGCAGCAGGTACCACAATAGCATAACCGTACATGACTGATGCCGCCCAATTGAAATAGCCAACATCAAAGTTCCATATGTTCAGATCAGTTTTCTTTTGTATCAGATAAGTAGCAAAGTTTCCAAATGCAGCTAGCATGAATATCAGTGTAGTGGTGATCCATAAGGGCCCATACCTGCGGAAATCAGAATGATTCATCACATCGAAAAGTAGACTGCAGGGATCGAAATGATTAAAGTACAAAAAAGTAAAAGATTTACTGTACAATGTACAAAAAAATCCAGTTAGGTAATAACCAGTAAGAAGCTAAAGTACAGAACTGGGTGAAAAAGACCCTTAAAAAAACTGGCTTTTCCTGTTCCCTTAAAAATCATGCTGCTCACATAACAAACCCCATCTGTTACAACATATGCCTTACCACCATATTTCTGCAAA
The DNA here is from genome assembly GCA_036346405.1 of Phyllostachys edulis. NCBI lineage: Eukaryota > Viridiplantae > Streptophyta > Magnoliopsida > Poales > Poaceae > Phyllostachys > Phyllostachys edulis. The sequence goes on from CM070553.1 coordinate 34,131,012, forward strand.
ACTTTTATTTAAACTACCGCATTTTCCCTATTTAAATGCCCATTTCATGCTACTATTACTTCACCACACAATTTTGGCACATTACAACTTACAACAGAGCTCTTAGTATGGCTGCAGCATGTGCATCTGCTACAACTTACAATATCACTTGGCATGTTAACAACACACAGTACAATGTAGCCAATTATTGTATGTTGCCCTTTTTTTGTTACAAAATTGCATATTAGACTTGCCTGGAATCATTTATTAGAAATCATAACATCAATACCATAAGGTACTTAAATCCATTTTTTGAAACATGAAGGCAGATTGGCAACAGCCTAATAGTTGAAACTTACATGTCAGGATTAGCATCAATCTTCCTGAAAAACCCATCCATTGGATAAACTGAACTGATGAGCCTGTCAATTACGACATCAGTATCAACATTGAAATATGGAGCATAAGATGCAACATTGAAGTATCCTTTCCAGTTTGTCTGGGTTTCTATGTCTCCATCTGCAAAAGTACAGAGAGAATTCAACATGGAGCAACGCATGCAAAAGAAACATCAGTAACGTGCCATTCTAGATGCAATATTGAGCAAAACCCAATCATTTGACTCACTAATACAAAACACTGCCAAGGATCAAAGTTCAAAGTAACAAATAACAACAAGCCATGGCGGTGCTTGCTTCAAATTGGAGATGGTTAGAAGATCATGATTATTTTTTTTTCTGAAGACCTAAAAATGTTGTGAGGTAGGCACAGACAGTACCATTCATCAAATGCACAAGATTATCATCAGAGTGCTCCATGCAACAGCCCTAATACTCAATGACTCACACAAACAAAAGTTGCTCCTAGCAATCAATTCCATCTACACGATAAAAATGTACACTGCAAGTATCTACCTATGTAGCTACAAATTTTCAATAGACATTAGTATTTTTGCACATGCACCTTAAACAAAGTAATACCAGGCTAATACACTAATGTCATATTCTGGAGGAAAATCATGGGGGAAACAGTGTCCTTCATTCAAGATTTCTCATTTAAGTGACAGCACCGCCACTCAGCTGAGCACGTCAAAATATTTCTTTCTAAATGCTCCCATTTTGAACTCAAAATCTTAAGCCATATACACTTGGGCCTTGGCAGTCAAACATGATCACGTATAAGTGAGAAAGAACTCAACAGCACACCCACTAGCACCAAAATATATCCACATCCGTAAATCTGATACATCGCGCATCCATAGCTGGATTCATACAAATATTTCAAACAAACTAACGTGGAACACGCTGATTGTTAAGAAACAGGCCGACTTGTTACCTGGAGGGGTCCCTGGAGGCTGATACCCTCCTCCATTAGCGCCAGGAACAGGCGGGAACTGTTGCAAACGCGAGGTGGCAGCTGCATTTCCAACCGAAACCTAATTAATGACAATTACAATAACCCCGACCCAGCAACAGCAGTACTAACCTCACACACACACACACACACACAGAAACCACTACCTTCGGCAGGGCCACCGGGACCGGGCTTCCTCTCTTCGGGAGTCACAGCCTACAGAAACCATCAAATCAATCACCCCAAATCAACAACAACCCTAGCGAAACTAGATACACGAAGCGACTAGGGAAAGGAGGGGTTCGGTACCGGGACGGAGCCGAGGAGGTGGCTGGTGGGGAGGCTGGCGTAGCCCTCGTCCATGGTCGCCTTCGCGTGGTCGTGGCGTCCGTCGCCTCTCAGCAACTGCGCATGGCCGCGTCACCGGAGTCGGGATGGGGTTGGAGGATTTCGTGGGGAGGGGGGAGGGGGGGGGGGTCTCTGCCGTGGGGAAGTCGTCGTACGTCCTCGTCCTCGGTTTTGCTTCGACAGGAAGGAGGGTATGGGAAGCCCGTTAAGGAAACCATTTGCGCAATATCATCGGCCGGCCCATTAAAGCATCTGAAGTTGTTTTTTGTTTTTTGTTTTTGAAAATTTCGTTGGTGCTACCAAAAAGATGCGGAATCGATTCTACCATCGGAAATTAGACCAGGTCATTTTTGCTTCATTTTACTTTTGCCACTACTATCAACCAAGGCTTTGACTGTCAAATTATGTGCGAAAATACTTATTTACTCTTCTTGTTCTTCTTCTTCGTCCCTCCTCTCTCTCTTTACCAACGCCATCCTAGCCTCTCCACCCCGCCGCTGCGCCCAATGCCTCCTCCTCCTCTCCACCCTGCCCACCTCTGCCTCTGCCTTGTCGCGTTGCTCTCCTCCCGCCGTCCTCTTCCACCACGCTCCCCTCCCCACCCCCAATTCCCTCCCTCTAGTGCGTCCTCTGTGAGAGCCCGCCAGAAATTTGACTTGTAATGCTTGACCTTCCCACGTGCCCTATGGACTTGACCCGAGTTCATATGTAAACACGAAAGGAAAAGCTGGACACACGCGGGAATGATTGTCCTAGCATTACAAGAAAAATTTCTAGCTCTTAGTGTATTATGTACCTTCTAGGTCACCGGTACGCATACACCTTTACAAACATCAAGTCATACCTGAGTTATTACAATACTGAAATCATCATAATTTACAACACGATAAACATACAAGGTTCAAAGTTCATACATAGGACCAACCGGCCAAATAGCACGATAAAATACCAAGTTTGCAGCGGAAACACAAGCCATAAATGAAGGAATACGGGTAAGCTACGCTAGCTGGCAATTCAAAAATTCTACCACGTAAACCAAGAAGTCATGCAAGTAGAAGATCACAAATCGTTACCACCAGACGCACAGTGCAGCAGAAGAAGAGTTGGAGAAGCCTGATCCAACGTAGAGCGCGTCGATGAAGTGGTCGTAGTAGATTGTCCAACGTCGAGCACGTCGATACAGTGGTTGTAGTCGATCGTCCAACGTCCTCGCGAGTCGATCGTATCCTCCAGCAACCTCTACAGTTCCTCATGAAGATCGCGAATCGTCCTCAAGCACAACAGCAACCGCAGTAGCGCCTCTACGGTATCCACACGTCCAGGAAAGGAACACTGCATGCTAGTGTGCTAGTACCAAGTCGTACGGCAGAGCTCTCTTGAGAAAATGGCGGCTAGGGTTTCGGTGGAGCAACTCACGTCAACTCGTATCTCTCCCAATAGCCTTATGCATCTCCTTATATAGTGTCCTTGACGAATCCTATCCGAACACGTTTGTTCCAACCCGTTAAGTGTGTGACCCTATAGGTTCATGCGTAATCGGTTGTGACTCAGAAACCCTTTTCGACCACAAGTTGTTAGCGGTTCCTAGCAGGACATAACGATTCTCGAATATACACAAATTATATCGGACGAACCTTAAAGCAATATGATCTATGACCAGGTCCTTATCACTAATGAACAGCTCGTATCTCTATACGACTAGTCCATATTTAGTTTCGACCAGTTCGTAACTCCTTATGAGCAAGTTTCGACCACTTAGTGATTATGTTCGACCAGTCCACTACTAGCTCAAATCTCCATACAACTAGTCCGTATCTGATCGAACTGAACAACCTTCTCGTGTATTCTCCCTTTGCCTCACGGTATCTGATTAAACTCCAGGTGAGATATTATGCCATCCATGGACTGTTCAATACTTTCTCGATCAAGCATCGTATAACTTCATGTGGTCGAACTCTTCGACCACCAGTGGCATGGCCATGCACTTTCTTTATTCGACCACATAAAGGAGCCTAGAGATATCTCTCCTGTTATGTTAGGAGGGGCAAATCTCATATCCGACCAGTCACATTTCTCCGCATATTTCATAGCATATCCGAAAGCTACCTTTATAACTACCCAGTTACGAGTAGCGTTTGACAACCCTTAAGTGTACTATTACACATGTAGGAAACCATGCTGATCTTAGGTCTAAGGATTATACATCATCATTGCTTGAGACTAACTGATGACACATAGAATCATAATAATCTCAACAGTGTCTCAAGGTGGGTCAATCCAACACCATGTTCTTTAACATGTGTTCACATTATTGATTCGATATCCCTATATCCATGACTGGTGAAACATGGTCATCAATCAATACATGTGTTAGTCGATAAGTCACTAGTATTCCGACCAGTGACATCCGATCAGGGATAAATTTAGAACGACATCATATAAGTTAAAGAGCTTCACCAACAAGTCACATATTTGTTGATCTATATAAGTGATGATTCATTCAAGGAACATAATAACATTTATTCAATAACTCATAAATATAGACGTGATACAATCATCTCTATCATTGCCTCTAGGGCATATCACCAACAATAAGATGGCAGCGATAAAGTCCAACCGACTGCCCTTACCCACAAGGCAACCGACCGGTAAACCACCAAGCTAATCATCACGTTCTTAGTCAATCACACATTGGCTAACCCCTTAGGGGTCAACCTCCTCTGCAGCAAGTGGACAATCCGGTTGAGTACAAAGTTGTACTTGCAAGACTTACAAACAACAAAATAAAGTAGATGCATTCAAGTATCAAAGGAAGGCTACTACACTAGGCAATTTTTAGCATAAAGACATTTTTCTTTGCAATAGAGTAATAGGTTGCAAGGCAATATACCCAATCTGTTTTTATTTGTTTAAATAACAGTGTGACAATATTTAGAGACATAATTAACAACCTAGAAATGGCTGCCCACAGCCACCACAACATTAGCGCGAATTGCACATTCGTACCACCCGATTCTAAGTTTTATCGAAAATGTAGAGTCAAACTCTTGCACGACCTAACCCAGCATGTCCATAACCAAGGACTTGGCTATTCGAATAGACTATACCCTGCAGGGGTGTACAACTTTACCCACATGCCAACCACTCCTTTGCCATTCGAAATTAAGCACACTTCCTAAGGTATGCCGGCGAAGCTAGATTGTACGAGACGTTTTCCAATGAAATGCACTAACTAGGAACCACACTATGGGTGTGAAGACCTCCGTGAACCACCCTTGTGTGTGTGTAGACGGGGCTCCCACGGAGGATCCATACATTGTGATGGGGTCACCGGTAAAGCCTCAGCAACTACCGATGCTCCTCAGGCGAAGGAACCTACACGTAACCCAGCCCGCACATTTTCATTAACAACAGAACATTTTTCTCCCTACAACTACCACCTGCGGCTTATAGTTAACACACAACAAAGTAATAAGTCAAGAGGGATTCCCAATACCCTCATGTGGATGCACGCAATAATGTTTGGATCAGTGACACAAGATGTTCGGTTATTGTTGACTCGGGCACAAACCACACACCTGATAAACACACCATTCAACCATCTGTCCAAGTCCAATTTTTTTTATTTTCAGTTTTAATTTTTTAAATACAATACTTACATGAGTACCCTAACCCAAGTAATTAAAGTGATTATATAGTAACCATGGCCGAAACGATGATCCCCATTCTACCGAACTAAGCATTGCTAAGCGACACCGACTCGTATATGGTATAAATGACCATAACACATCCACCGAGCTCTAATTCATCAGCGGGAATATTAACCTAGGCTCAGTGGCAAGGGATGAACATTTACCTATAGCTCATACAACTACTAGGATTAACTACCTCTAACGAGAAATTAATCATCAAATAGAGCAAGCATACATACAGTTGCAAAACAAGATAATAGAGTTGAACATAGTAGGATCAATATGATCAAAAGAGGGGGTTGCTTGCCTTGCTGGGGATAGTCTAGGTGCTGCTGAGGATCACTTTTGTACACACTCAAATCTTCAAAATCTACCGAACGAACGAGAAGAACGAATAACGCTGAATTTAACCAAAAAATCGAATTCAACCAAAATACATGAAAATTACACATCAGGTAGAGTATGATTTTAGATGAATTTATCAAGAAGAATCAACTAAAATGGAGTTCGTATGTGAGAGTTGTGCCCTAAATAATTTCTGCTGGGAGGGAAAATGGAAAACTAGGGTTTACTATTTTTGGAATCGAAATTAATTCGAATTCCAAAATTTTCTATGATAGTAACATGTTTAAAACCTATGACAAGTGAAAATACATTAAAAATCAAAACCAACAAAATTGGTTTCACTCAATTTGAAGTTGATTTGAATTAGTTATGGATTTTTGAAGTTTAAACCAATTCCTAGTGTAAAAATAATTCGTTTTAGAATTTCTAATTGCATTAAATACTGTTTATACATGAGTGCGCCAAGATACAGGTAATGACAGGTGGGGTCCACTGTACAGTGTTTTCTTTTTCTTTTTAATTTTTGAATAATTCTTTACTCACATGTAGGGTCCACCTGTCATAGGCTCGGTTCACCAAACAGTACGTGGACTAAAGTCTATGCATTGCTTGGGCCCGCATGTCAGTGATTCACAGAGAATCTCAGGATGTTAATGCGCATGGATTTCTGTTCACGGGCCTGCTTGTCATTGAGGTTCGGCATCATTTAAACCTAGATTTATTCAATGATTAACATTAAGACACTGATTTGGTTTCTTAATTGTGCGCTACAGTAATGGTCCCGTTCGGATAGAGCAGAGAGCAATCAGGTACTCCCTTGCTGCACTCGTCGTCAGCGATGCGGTCCATGGTGGCGGCCCGTAATACCCAAAATGGAACCCCACGAGGTAGACGGTCCCAAGGGTACCGGCAGCGAGGCCTACGATGGTCTAATGCAGTGGCGCGACAAAGAGAAGCGGAGGTGGCGTTCGGGCAAACATGCACTTTGCCACTCGGTGGTGCTCCAAGCTATCTAACGCACGCATGAGTGACCATGTGGTACTAGGAACTCACCAAAGTGACGCGGGGTGGAGGAGCTCCCTAGAGATGGGCTAGCGTCATTGAACCGAGGCGGCGAGTGGAGCTCCATGTGGAGAAGATAACCTGAGCAAGGAGGAGGGAAATGGAAGGTAGGGGAAGCTCAAGAGAGGTGAGTAGATGGTGGTATAGCAAGGAATTTAAGGATTACTCACCGTGTCGGGGATGAGGAGGAAGGAGGATGTTTTCGGTCGGAGGTGAGGAAGAACCAAATTCCAGTAGCTCCTGAGAATGAAAACTAGAATTAGTTGAGGGGAAACAATGGTGGGGGTCTGGAACATGGTATGACACAGGTAAAGGAGGAGGAGCTTCACTGGTGCACCGGCGGCGTAGTGGCGGCGTGTTCGGCTGAACCGGGAGCTCAACCTTACCTTGCGCTCGGCTCAGTGGAGGAACGGAGAAGGTGGAAGAAAGACCGAGGAGGACATGGCGAGGAGGAAAAGGTGTCCAGGGAGCTCTAGGGTTGCTATTTACAGCCAGAGGCAGAGAACGCACGAGGAGGAGTCTGGCATGGGCATTGACGTTCTCTCGGGTGCGCTGACGGGCACGAGTGACGCTAGTGGTTGAGGGACTTGACCGGCAGTTAAGGCGACACGGGCGATGCGGCCGAAGCGACAAAACCGTGGGCGGAGTTCTGGTGCACTGGCGCAACTGGAGCATCCACGATGCGCGCGCAGGTGAGCTGGCATAGTGTGCTATGCCACGTGGAGAAGAATACCTGTAGGTGGGGCCCGCAGGTCAGTGAGAGGGAAAGACAAATGGGTTTTCCAGATTTCAGAAAAAGGTTGAGGGCTTAACGGAATTATTAGATATAGTTGCCTAGCTCCAAAAATAATGAAAATTTTAGGGAAGGCTGAGGACACAAAGGAAGTTATTTTGTAATTTTTCTAGGGTTTTAGTTTTAATACATTTTTCCCTAAAATTATTTCAAGCTTCTGTTTGTATTTACTTTTATTATTTGATTTGAGGAAAATTTTAAAACATGTGTGAGAATATTTTCCCCATTTATTAACAATACAATTGATGCCAAGTTTGGGATTTTTTTACTTATCACCTTTTATCTCAATTTGTTCTTATTTTCAATTAGGTTTGTATTCTAGAATTGATGCTTAAGTTTTAAAATCCAATAAAACCTTTGAATGAAAATCCAGAGAAATCAAATGACAACAAGATGCATCAAAAGTTTTAAAAAGTTCACATTTTTATACATTTGAAACATAAACCCATATTTGGGGATGTTACATCCTCCTCCACCGCCGACCCCACCTTGTCGTGCTCCACCTCCTCGGCGTCGGTGGTGGCCTTCCTGGGCGGCAAAGAGAGAAATGAGGGACTGACAGTGGGGCCCATAAGTTGATAAGGGTATTGGACGTATTTTTGGAAAAAAAAAACCTAGCAATGAAATAGCAGTCAAATGATCGAAAATCAATTACAAAAGAAAATGCTCAACCATGAGGAAGTACTTCTCCCTAAGATACAGACATATCTAGCTCTATATTGTTTTAGTCAAAATGAGAATGACGTCATTGCATACTTAAAAGACTTTTTTAGATACAAAGTTATATAACATTTTGGCAGTAAAAAAAAAGCAAAATATCATAATCAAAGGAAGGTCAAAGTCTGGAATCTTTCCCTAGACCAGAAAAAAGAGTAGTAGCTTCTCAATAAAACTGACAGATACTAACAATAGTGGCAAAAGCAAAATGACACAAAAATTTCTGTGGCAAAAATGACATGGTCCAATTTTCAGTGGCAGAACCGATATTGCACATCTTTCGAATGGCACCAACAAAAAATTTCTTTTTTAAAGAGTGTGGTTGCTTGGTTTTGTTTTTCTTTTCGGATGACTGTGCTATACAAAATTACAGGCTAAGCACGATTGCATTACAGGGCCACGTTGTTGGGATACGGGTAGACTGCGCTAGAGCAATATAAAAATTTCTACCGTGCAAACTATGAAGCTATGCGAGCAAGAGATCATAGATCGTTACCACTAGACGAGCAGTGCAGTGGATAAAGAGTTGGAGCAGCCCAATCCAACATCGTGTGCGTCGATGTAGTGGAAGTACTATATTGTCCAACGTCCTTGGTCGACGATCGTCTCTTCTAGCAGCTCATCGTGTTCCTCATGTACGTCGTGGATCATCCTCAATCTGTGCAGTGGCAATCGCAGAAATATCTCTACGGTATCCACACGTCCAGTGATGGAACGTCGTGCGCTAGTGTGCTAGCACCAGTGCGCACAGCAATGCTTCTGGGGGGTGGCGGCTAGGGTTTCGGTGGGTGGTGCGATATACTACCAAAATCCCCACGCGCTCCCCTGATAAAGAGCCCCCTTAGAAGAGTCCTACACTAGGGACCCATAAAGGTGCGAAACCCATACGAACGGATCCTATCCAAACTAATTAGTTTCGTCTCATTAAGTGTGTGACCCTGTAGGTACATATGCACTCAGCCGCGACCTGAAAACTCCTTTCCAATCACAAGTTGATAGTGGTCCCTAGTAGGACATAGTAGCCCCCAAATATCAAACAAGCCTATATATTGCTCATGTGTTGATCCCTTTGCCTCACGATACCAGATCGAACTCAAGTCGAGATGTGTGTCATGTTATGATAATTCGATCATTCACTCAATCTTGTAGTATATTAGACATTTGCGAATGACTCTTCAACCACATTCGGCATGACTATGCACTTCCCTGATCCAACCACATCGAGGGGCCCGAAGATATCCCTCCCATTAAAGAGTATGGGCAAATCACATCTTAATCGTTCACAATCCTCCACATGTTTCATAGTGTGACGCCCCGTGTTATTACCCTAGGGGGTAATCACACTTAAGCATACAAATTACTATTTGTTTGCCCAGTAGAACACCGCTCTAACGAATAGTAAGTCTTTACCAGAGTTACGCAGCAGAACAATAAGATAGAACTTGTGCTTTACTAAAGTAGTTAGCCACACAAGACTAGGGTCTTACATTACAAGTAGTAATTTACAACTGCAAAATGGGACTAAGTCCCTCGCTTGCCTGCCAAGCTTCCTTGGTCGCCTACTCGTCCCATGTGCCAAATAGGGCATCCTCCTCACCCTACTTCTTGTAGTAAGGGTCCTCGTCTCCTGTAGTCTCATCTATATCTTCTTGACCTTCGTCCCACGCGGGATAATTCCCGACCGGACTAGGATCTACAAAAGAGGATAATAGCAAGGTTGAGCATAAATGTACTCAGCAAGCATTAATAGCAAAAATGCATTGGATGCCTCATCTCTATTGTCATTACATTTTCTAATTCATCTCTTTTCTGAAAATATTTTAACAAGACTTAGGTTGTAGTTTTAATTCTGAAAAGACTACTTGTCACTCGTAGAGAAGATAGACCCCTAGCAGTTCCCGCAGACTCCAATCCAGGAGACTGGCATGAATTCATGATTTGATATAGCATTGTTCGAGCTTGTACCACTTTACTCATAGCTATTCTGAGCTCTCTCTGAGCTAAGTCCACCGCATTTCTTTTGATGCGATTTCAAGTTCAGAATATAGAACGTTTTTCAAGTTATGTGATTAAGTCTCCACCCATTACCTTCCGTCGGTGCTGACCTCGTCACGGTGTTGATCTAGTCATCCACCGAGTTTCAGTAATATTGGTTGGGGCGGCTCTCGTCCGTGCCCAACACTCCACCTTGGGACGGCTCTCTTCTGTGCCCAATACTCCAATATAACCCGTTGTGGAGAACATAATTATGTAACAAGGTAGCATTTTCTGCCTGTCGAAACGAAAAAATGGTTGGCACTTAAATAAGGTCTCTAACCGGGTAAGAGTTTTGTTGATCTTTATATTTTAACCATATGTAAAGGGGTCCCACCTCTTACCTCATCATCATTGTCGTCGTCGTGTTCCCCTACCCGGGCCCCCTTTACCAACCTAGTAATTCTTAACTCTTCCTCTCTTTCATCTCTTTTCTTATCTTCATCTCATTTTCATCTTTAATCCGATTTGATTTTGAAACATAGTTTTGATGCAATACATATATGATACAGCAATATACGGTCTACATTTAATATAACTATATTCATGTTCAAGAGAGTAGCTTGCCTTCAGAATTGTAGAAGAGATTGTCGCCAAGGAAATCTGTATCAACTACTCCTGCTTGCATCGGTTCGTCTGCTGTAGTTATGCAATGGAGCGAATCATAATACATCAGTAAATAATTAGTGGCATTTGTGTGATACTAGGTGTACAATGGTCAATTGGTTCTCCTTTTTGGCAGATTTTAGTTTACTAACATTTTTCGGGTCCTACTAGGTTAGCACTCCCCACAACGGTTATTTTAGTATATTAGTTCTAGGATTGGGATAGTCGATACTCACGTTCTATCACACTACAAAGACTATACTGCACGTGCCCGCATGCAACTAAGTTTATTTAGTTTTATTCATGCGGATATGCCTAATCGATTTTATTTAAGTGTGTACACATTTATTTAATTCTCTAAATGAACTCGGGGTAGATTTATTTAATTATTCTAATATGGTTATAGTATTTCTAATCGTGTCAGACTCTTCGTCTAATTTATAAGTTTGATACGCCCGACAACTAACTTTTTATTAACAGCATTTTATGATATTTTATCTTGTTTCAATTTATCATGCACCGGACAGATCTATGGCCTCTTACCCCTACATGATCTAATTAAATTCGTTTGGTCGAATAATTACCTAGTGCCAACACATAAAACACTTATTAAAATCACTAGAAATCCCACTCTCTTTTTCCTAATTTTTCATATACTTAATTTTCTAACCCTAATTTCCTAACCCTAATTCTACTCCCACTTAATTTCTCCCATTCCTAATCCCTAATTACCTCTCTCCTTATCCACCCAAATCGGCCGACACTAGTACATTAGGCCACCATTTGCTTCTTCTCCATTTCACTTCTTCATCTCTCTCTCTTCTCTGAAGCTTCATCCTTTGCTGAAAATTTCTCTCGTGCACCCATACTATCTCCGGCTTGGTTTGGCCTGCTCCCTCAACCCACCATGGCACCGCTGCTCCCTGGGCCTCCGGCAACCGCCGCCTGCTGGCCCGGCCCCGAGCGCTCCTCCCTGGCTGAGGCTGCTCCTCGGCTCTACTTCAACTCAGCTTGGTGCCCAGCGCCGCCGCGCCTCTCCTCCTCTACGCCCGTGCCCCCATGGTTTGGCCCGCCGCCGTCGCCTTGATCCGCCCTCCAGCTCGGTCCCCTAGTGTAACATCCCAGTTTTTCTGAGCTTTTTGAAGTTTTCAAAATAAAAATAACTATTTGGTTTTGTTGAAGTTCTAAAGCTTAACTTGAGATTTTAGAATTAAAAGTGATTTAAATGACTAAATTGAACTCCAACTAATCCAAAAGTTTGGTTTATTTTGAGTTTGTTGGAGTTCTCTAGTGTTGATTTTCCTTTGTCTATTCGTTCCGTTCTCCCCCTCAGTCTAGACCTCCCTCTCGTTTGGACCTCCCCCCCAATCCAGACCTCCCTCTCAGTCCAAGACCCATGAGTAGTCCTAGAAGACCTCCCGGGTGGTCCTGGAGATCGGTCACGACCACCCCTTTGGTCACGACCTCCCCTTGGGTCACGACCTCCTCTTTGGTTACGACCTCCTCTTTGGTCACAACCACCCCATTGGTTGAACCACCCTCCCGAGTTTTGACTAGCCCCACCTGTCAGCCCTGCTCACCTTCTTCTTCCTTCTATCGTGTCACTGCTGACGCAAAAGTCCTTGCGCATTAAATGTCGTTGTGTCGCATTAAATGTTGTCGCCTCTGCCCGCAACTCTCGCCCCGTCTTAACCCCGGGCAGTTTTCTGTGCACGCCTGTACCGTGCTCTGTCATGTTGCCCACCTATCCTTGAACTCGTGCGCCTCCGAGTCTCTCAGCTACTCTCCTCGTCTCCTCTAGGCTATAAAAGCCTAAGCAGCCCTCTTTCATCTCCTTTTTCCTCACCCAACTCTCTTGCTCTCACCCAGTTCCTCCGTGCTTCGAGTTTCGCCACCGCCGGTTGGAGCCTGCGCCATTGCCTCCTCGTCGCCAAAGGGTTCACCGGAGCGCCCGCACCGTTCGCCGTCCTCCTCCAGTCTTCTCTGGTCTCTCTCTTTGTCCAGGTAAGTTTCTTCGTGCCTTGTTCTCTTTCTTTCTCTTACGACCACGTTGAGTAGTCATATCCTTCATTGGACCTCCTTCTGACCAGTCGAACCTCTTCGACCAGGTCGTTGGACCTCAGGACCTCCCTCGACCCATTGGACCTTCTCCCGAGAGCCCATTCCTAATTCATCTAAATCCAATGCCTTTTCTTTTGATTCTTAGTTTGGTAGTTTTTGGATCTTATGTGAATTTGTTGTATTTATTTGGTTCTTTTCGCGCGTATAGATTCCGACTTCTCTAAAGAGTTCTTGGACCCGACAACCTCTACCGAAGAATCTCAGCTCTTCAACGAAGGCAAGTCGTAGACCTTTGATCATGTCGTACCCAGTTTACAAAATTACATTGTTTAATACTAACATGCATGGTTAATTGTATAAAAATAGTTTGGGAAATAGCTACATACCTACTCGATAGTATGACTCCTTGAATACTTGTGATTGACATGTTGACATCTACCCTTGGACATCATAGGTTGGGTAATCTTAGTTGGACATCTTTGAGATACCAACATGGGTGCGTATATTGCTTAGACATGCTTTAGTTATACGATGTCTCTCGATCACATGATTCAATGAAGATGAATTTGACTTAATGATATATGGAATTGTGGCGTGGCCACTGTTGTTAAAAGATGTTGTGCCATGGCTAGGGTGGTCATTTGACCAGGATGAACCCAAAATGATTTATACTCGGGCGAGTGATTGTGCAGTAAAGGGGGTGCAGGAAGCACATTGGGATGTGGTTGTCTCGCCTGAGTAGTCACTAAGAACTTAACTTTGTGCGTCATTGATCTAGGCCATACCGTACAAACACAAGTATATTTATGGGGTGGACCTGGCCGACTAATTAGCAATGTTTTGGGTTGGTTCTGTCATGGTGGCGTGATCTCCGAGTTTACGGAGGGATTCACATGGTGCAAAAGGGGGTCCAGAATGGCGAAACCTTAGCGGGCAGAACCAAGTCAAAACGGAGCTTTGTAAAGGCCTTGTGATAATCTCTTAGTCGCACACCTCGGAAGTGTGTGGGCAGACAGTATAAGATGACTATCTCTAGTGGGTTAAGCTGTACAACCTCTGCAGAGTGTAAAACTATTCGAATAGCCGTGTCCCCGGTTATGGACAATGCCTGGTGATTTCACACAAGGGGTAGACTTTCTCAAAAAAAAATGTGGTCGTGGTTGGTCCGAGTGGTCTGGGAAGTGAAAAGGGTGTTCACGAGTTGTTTCAAAGAAACTTGATTACTTATGTATTAATCTTTCAACTTGTTCTTTGCAATCTACTTACTATATTTTCAGTCAATATTGCTTTCTGCAAGATAACCATAAAGCTATCCTTGTCAAGTCTTGCATGAATAGTATTTGCATACATTTCCCTCCGACTTGCTGAGTACATTCAAAGTACTCACGGCTTTACACCCTCTGGTTGATCAGTCACTGAAGAGGACCCAGGGAGCTCTGAGCTCTATGAAGAGGAGTTCTTCGAAGACCAGGCAAACTAGGAGACGTCCTCCACTCGATAGCCTATGGGCATGTCGAATGGCTTCCACAAGTTGTTTTGTTTTTCCGCTGCAAGTACTCTTTTGTTGTAAGCCCTGTGCGGCAGATCTTGTAAGACTTGACCATATGGTCTTTTGCTTCTATTAATATTAATTTGTCTGCTTCGTCTTTAGTTTGCTGTATGGTTTTGATTACATCAATGTTAAAACTGTGTGAGCTAGCTACTGATCTTGGAACTAGTTCGGAATACACAGAGGGTCTCGAGGTTGCATACTCGGGGTCCCGACACCTAGTGTCACCGGCCCGTGTGCCGCACCCGATCCCATGTCGCTCGCCTGCTCGTCGGTCACAAGCCGCCCCTAGCGCCACTCAACCCTCAAGGCTTCCACCCCGGTGCTTTCCCCTCTCCCTACGGCGTCTCCTCCCTTCGGCCGGCTCGGCGCCTAGCGCCGCCGCCCATGCGCTCCCGCGACTCCTCCCTCTACCCCATGGCTTGTGTAACATCTCAAACAATGGTGTGTGTTTCAAATGTAATAAAATGAGGATAAATTAAAACTTTTGATGCCTCATAATGTCATTTGAAATTTCTAGAAAATTTCCCCTAGCAATTCCTATTTCTAAAGAACAATGTTTCTATTGTTGTCCTTAGAAACTCCATGATCAAATATTGTGATCATTCTCTGGAAATATTTTTCCTATCATCTTGATCATCCTAGAAACCTCTCTGCAAAATCTCATAATTTCTAGATTTTATTTGCTATTTCAAAAGAGCAACTCAAACCAGTTTGAATTCTGGTCAAACCTCTAGGGCAGCAGCTTGTGAATTTTCTGGAGAGCAATGCAGTGCACAAAATTTCTGGAAAAATTACACAAGGTTGTCTTCTGGTCCAGCAAGCTTCCATAAAAATTTCAGAATTTTTGGAGCTTCGGAGCTACCTCCAAAAATTCCCTATCTCCTCAGCTTTTTAAAATCAAAATCTGAAATCACTGTTGGTCAGGCTCGAACCTGACTCAGGTCCGGCCGAGCCGACTCGGTCTAACCAAGTCGCTTAACCACGCATCGCATGCAGCCGTTCGATCACAAGAAGAACGGCCGCGATTATGCATCGCTTTGGCGATTGTAACTCCTCACGCAGAACGCCGGTCGTTGATCTCGATCCAACGGCCCGCCTCGATTTCCTTCAGGCGATCGCGACGTCAAGACTGAAGTCTGCGTCGCGGGCGGCTTGTCAGCTCCGTCCCCTTCCTTGCGCTAGCGCCCGCGCAGAGTCCGCAAGACCACGCGTTGCCTTGCTACGCTAACCCGTCACACGGCAAGCGGCGTCAATCCATCGCCCACGTCGTCCTATCCGGGTGCTTCCCCGCGTAACGCCGCCTCTTCCTTCGTCCATTGCCCCGCTCAAAACCCCCTCTTTCCCCTCCATTTCACTCACTTCTCCTCTCGGTGGCTGAGGAGAGGGGAGCTCGGGTGCGCATTCCTCGCAAGTAAAGCTCCCACCGATTTGTCCCCCAGCACCTACGTCCTTCACCGTCTCCATTTTGCTCATGTGAAGCTTTATCTTACCTTGTAGCCCCTGGACCAGCGTCGTGTCTTCTCGGCGTCCAGAGTGCGCACCCGAGGCCGCCGCCGTGCCATCTTCCCCTCCGGTGAGTATTATCCTTACTCAACCGCGTCACAATGCATGCTTGGGCTTGCTAAGTTTTTCCCCTCAATCGATTTGGCCATCCATTCGCAGGCGCTCGGGAATTTTAAGTTTTCCCAATTTTCGGCCGCAAAGCTCACCTTCTTCCCCATCTCCGGCTCGGTAAGCCATCCTTCAATTCCTCGCTCGTGCACCATCTAGGGGCACCTAGGATGCATCCTCCATCACCCATTCCTGCTCTCTGTCCTCAGGTGGAGCTCTCCTCGGTGAGGTGCCGCCTCGGGATCTCGTGCGGCTCGACTCAAGAACTCCTCCACCTCCGGGTCGTCGTGGTGAGTCCCTGGAGCCCCCCAATAGCTTATGCGCGCGCTAGCTAGGTCTTTTAGCCATTGGGTTGTGTTTTGCACCGTAGCCGTAGCTTTGCTCTCCGACATCGCCCAAGGCGTTGCTGTCAGACCACCTCCGCCTCGCCTTGATCTGCGTCGTGCGCCAGTGGTGGGATTTATTTGAGCACCCACTCGGGCCGCCATGGCGATAGCACCGGCGAAGCTGCCGGGAAGCTTCATGCGGTCGCGCGTGCCGAGCGTGTGGCGCGTTCCGACCGCACTGTAGCGGCGATGATTAGCTTTAATGACAATGATTAGTGTTAATGATGGGTCTTTGTCGGAAAATGCATGATTAGCTGAGTCTTTGTGTGACTTACATGTGGGCCCGAGGCCATTAGTGCGTAGTGATCCTGCTGTGAACCCGTGGACCCAGTTCATGGTTTTCGGTCCATGCACTATGCATGTGGACCGTGCCAATGACAGGCGGGTCCCACCTGTTAGGTTGAATCGGAAATTTCCTGGAAAATAGAAAATGGCACTGTTCATGGGACCCCACTGGTCAG
Organism: Phyllostachys edulis; assembly: GCA_036346405.1. NCBI lineage: Eukaryota > Viridiplantae > Streptophyta > Magnoliopsida > Poales > Poaceae > Phyllostachys > Phyllostachys edulis. Next base: position 34,148,012 of record CM070553.1, read on the forward strand.
TGAGTAGGGCTAGGCTAGCCTGGGTATAAAAAGTATTGTATGTTATTATAATTTCCGAAATGCTTTATTTGTGAACTAAAAATTGGTTAAACTTCAAAATTGCATAAGTAATTCATTTTAGCTCCAAAATTGATGATTCAAATTTTGTTAGTTTCATTTTTAAATGTACTTTATTATAAAAATGGTTTGAACCTTGTTACTATTCCAGAAATCTCATTTGGCAAAATTACTTTATGTTTAGCATTTTTGTTGCACTAAAAATTGCTCTAACTTTAAAAATGCATAAGTATTTCTCTGTAACTCCAAAAAGAGTAAACTCAATTTTGTTAGAATCCTCTGTTAGAGTAGTTTATTGTAAAATAGGTTGTGAGCATGATACTATTACTAAAAATCTTATTTTGCATGAAACTTGAGCACTACTTTCATAACTTTGAAAAATCATAGAAAATTCATCTTAGCTCCAAATGAGGTGAATCAAATTCCATTGTTCATCTCATGTGGTGCTCTTCCCACCATAAAAATTTCAAGTGCACCACTGTTCTGGAAATTTACACCAAAATAATTATTTAGGGTGAACAGTAACCGGTGACAATTAAAATTGGATTTTCCTGAAATCTGGCTTTCAAACTGTTATAACTTTTGCATAGAACATCTAAATGAATTGATTCTTGTTGCTAAATTCATCTAAAATCATGCTCTACCTTGGATGACTTTGAAATTTTGAGCCTTTTTGGTGTTATTCGTTCTTATTGTGCTTTCGACTTCTTTCGCTAGGTTCTAACGATATTATTGATAGCGAGAGTGCCCCTTTGCAGCAAGATAATCAACCACAGCAAGGCAAGCAATTTGATCATAAATGTCCTATTACTTTCAAGTCTAATACTTTGTTTACAAATTCTATGTATGCATGCTTTTGTGTCAAAGTAATTTTCCCCGATTAGAGGTAGCTATTCCTATTGCATGGTTGCCCTTAAATTGTTATCCCCTGCCACAAAACATAAGTTATTAATATCGCTGGTGAATTAGAGCCCGGTGATTTAATTATGCTCTTTTATTGTCCTTGCGGTGTCATGCTTAGAAATGCTTAGCTACCGGTAGAATTGGGTGGTTATTGACTTAGTTGGTAACCTTGATCACACAAAACTATTATTATCTTTATGCTTAGCACTTTGTGCTTGGTTACTTTGTAAAGTCAAAAACAAAATGAACCTGAAAATGAAATGTTTTAGACTTGGGCATATGGTTGATGGTGTGATTATCGGGTGTGTGGTGGTATGCCTAAGTCAACAAGGACCGAACATCTTGTGTCACACTATCCAGGCATTTTTGCGTGCAACCACATGAGAGGGATATGGGACCTCTCTTGACTTAGTACTTTGGCGTGTGTTAGCTCCGGGTCGCATGGTGGATGTGTGCGTTGTGTTGAAAAAGAAACTTGTGTGTGTTTGGGTGAGTAGTGGTGGAGGTTATCCACTGTAAGGAGCATCATCCTTTATAAGGAGATGAGCATCTTTGATGACTCCGCATCAACATATGGGGCTTCCTCCCATATGGGTGACTCGTAGTTAATGCACAATATTGGAAACGTCTTGTAGGACTTAGCCGTGCCGGCATACCAAAGGTAGTGTGCTTAATCATGTGACGAAAAGGCGGTCTGGCATGTGGGTAAAGTTGTACACCCCTACAGGGTTCAAACTATTCGAATAGCCTCGTCCTAGGTTATGGACACGCTTGGTTAGGTTTTGCAAGAGTTAGACTATAACATTTAATTAAAACTTGATGTGGGTGGTATGAATGGGGAATTCATGCTATTGTTGTGGTGGCTATTGGGTTAGCCACTTCCAGGATATCTTGTTATTAATGTACTTGTTTATCGCTGTTTTTATCAAATAAAATCAGATTGTAAAATTGCTTTCAATCTATTACATTATTGCAAATGAAAACTTGCTTTATGCTGAAAATAAGTCTAGAGCCTGCTCCACTTAAATAAGCTTGCATGTAGCTATTATTTAGGCTTGTTACCCTACACGTAAGTCTTACGAGTACATCTTTGTACTCATTTGCTATGCTTTAATTAAATTGTTGCAGATGAGGGAGTTGAACCCCAAGGGTTATACTTCTGCGAGATGTGCGGCGGTTTCGAGGACTAGGTTGGTTGCCTTGTGGGTTAAAGGCACACTGATTGGCTTTTGTTTATTGCCATCTTATGGCACTTTGCTTCCGCTGTTGCTTATGACTCTTTAGCTGTATTTGGCCGGTCGGCCCTTCTGTAAGAACTCTATTTTGTATGTCCTTCATATTGCTTAGTGTACTTTGGATTCTATGTGATCGAATGGAATTGATGCATAATTTTTGTATGGGGTACGTGTACTGCATTCTGGGAAGTACATATACGCCGAGGGTCGTGATATTTGGTTTGTAATGCTTGAATCATCTTAATGGTTAAGTATTACAAGTTAAATACCCCGGGTTCTCACAGCTTGGCCCCGCCATGCTGCGTTGTTGGTGTCGCCTCCCTTGGCCCGGCTTGGCCCTCTGGCCACCACCGGTCCGCCGTGCTTGTGTGTGCGTTGTGCCTCTAACGGCTCGGCTTGGCCTCTACTGGTTCGACTTGGACATCGCCTTGCTCCCTAAGGTCCCCCCCCCTGTAAGATCGAGGAGGCCGACTAGAGAGGGTGAATAGGCGGTTTTAAAATCTTTTGGCTAAAACCGAGTTTTAATGCGGAATTGTAAATCAAATCGGTTTTGCACAATTAAAGCCTAAATCAACTAGTCTTTACTAAGTGCACCAACAATATAAGTCTATTGATAATTATAGCAATCATACAAAGACATGTAATCAATTTAATTATAGGAATGTAAACTGCACAAACTAAATCACTAGAGAGCAAACCACAATGACACAATGACGTTTTACCGTGGTGTTCGGAGGCTTGCCGGTCTCCCCTAATCCACGTTGAGGTAAACCCAAACTAATTGGACCAGCTCCACGAATTAAGCCAAACACCTCGATTCCACTAGTGGTAGCTCTTTCCCGCTCCGGGTAGGTGAGCTCCAACCTTCACAACACGCCGGGCCTTCTCACAAGCTTCTTGAGAAGATCACCGGTCTACGATGCCTCCACACCGTCTAGGTGTCGGCAAACACCAAGAGTAATAAGCCAAGCCCCTAGCTTGACTCTCACCACGTGCAACGAATGCACAAGCTCAAGTGGATACGAAACCCACCTCTAGATGCAACACATGCAACTAGAGACCTCTCTCCTTGCTCACAATGTGCAACATATGCACAATTAAGAGAAGAAGCTCACACTAGCTCAAGAGAGTGAAATGGGATGCCAAAGGTTGCCCTCCAACCGGCCAAGGTGAGTATTTATAGCCCACACACAAAAACTAGCCGTTGGAGGAGAATCTGCTGAAAATCTGGGAAAACCCAGTCGGGATCGCAGCATAGGGCCGGTCGATCGAGACTCTGATCTAACGGCCATAAAATAGTCGTTACATGCAATTCGGTCGGCCCGCCCACAGGTCCGGCTCGACCGGACCCCTCGGCCGTCAAGGCCTTACAGGTGCAAGAAAACCGAAAAACATGCCCTCTGGAAAATGTTGACCGGCCGTATAAGGGCGGTCAGTCTGCAGGCATGTGGGTGGTCAGACCTCAGGCATGTGGGCGGTCAATCCGGTCCTGGATTTCAACACAGGCGACACTTGAAAAAACGGTCATAACTTTTGACTCCGATGTCGGAATTGAGTGATCTTGGACTCTATGGAAAGCTTATTCAGAGGGATACACAACCTACCTATTTGATTTGATCTCAGACACATTTTATCAAATCAAAAGGCACAACTCCAAAGAGCCACTACCATGGTCTATGTCCAAAGTATTAGCAACAAGCAATTTTAGACCATGCCAAGGGAAAATACATGAATCCCAATAATTTGCAAAACACATTTGCAAACTTAGATCATGCCACAAGGAGTAGGTACATGGACTTAAACCATTTGCAAAACACATTTGCAAAGTATAGTCACATGCTACAAGGATTAAATGCATGAGCCTCGACTATTTGCAAAACACATTTGCAAATAATAGCATCATACCTCGGAGAGCTAGAGCAAGTGAGATAGAGCTACCAACATATGATGAGACTCAAGCTACTAGACAGGACCCCTCTTAATAGTACGGCAACCTATACTAGCAACCCGGTCTCCCAACCAAACACCGAGACCGGTAAAAGACTAGGAACACATCCTTAGCCCTAGGTAGTCATACCTTTGCCTTGAGCAATCACTTGAAGCTTGATGTCGCACATCTTCGCTTCACACGTAGCACTGCATAGTTATGATATGTAAAAAAATTGGTGAATCGGTGCAAACAGGAAAAAAAAACCCTGATCCTCTGACACTTCAACAGTTTTAACCCTCCATGCAGATTCTAACTACAAAAATCAAAAGGCACCTACCATACAACAAGTAGAAAGCTCTCTATTAGATGTACAAAAACATAATTAGAAACTCTAAAAATGCAATTGAATCGAGCCTTCGTATCAGCATATTCAAGAAAATCTAGCCTACAGGATTGTAAAACATGGAAGACACATAAAATGCTCAGATCGGCACCCATAGAAAAGGCACAAATTCAACTGACAAAGTAATTAAATGCTTGGTATCACATTTACAGATTATGGAAGCATAGAGATTAATTTGGCAAACTACGTAGCTCCCTTTTCGCAAGTAAACATCATAAAACTGAAAGATAAAACTAAATCCACTGTGGGGCAACTGACTTGAGATAAAAATCAATTCATAGAAATGGATCTGAAAAAAAAGGTAGCTTTGCTGATCCGATGATAGATCTAGATGCAGTAGCTAAAATGTTCATTCTCTGTTTCTTTATGACTAATTAGAGAGCCATAGTACGTACTTTCAGCGCTACTGAATCTTTTAAAAAAAATAGAACTCCTAATTCTCTGGATGACTTTTATATGTGCTGGTTAGATCGGGGGGTGCTAATAATCATAATGTTGGTTTATTTAGTTTTGCAGCCTTTGCTTGGACACTTTGGAAAGTCAGAAACAAAGGTGCCATCGAGAAGATATTTCCTAAGTGTCCAACTGAAGTTATCTTCCAATTTGTATTTTGTTTGTAGCGGTGGAATATTCTGACCAGAAAAAGATGACCATACAAAGATGAAGGATTTGATGAATACGATCAGAGTTTGGATGAAGTCTTTTTGCTCTCTAAACAGGAGTTAGCTCTCAATTTCATTTTGCTGTCTTGAATCCTTTGTCTTTTAGAGGGTGTCGTTTTGGGGTGCTGGTAGTTTCTGGTTTTGGCGGTCAGTGTATCTGTGGATGGTCATCTTTCCTTTTTGCTGTGTATTGTGAGCTGGTAACCCCAGATTTAATCTTCTGTAATCGTACTTTGTAATTCCTGTTATGAGCTTTCTATAAAAGCCGAGCTTTGCCTTTTTTAAAAAAAATGATCACTGCGTCCATTTGCGAACTGATGGTGCCATACATGCCCATGAATTTAGAACCATAGCAGCAAACAACCGAAAGCAATCAAAATCAACAAATCTGTACTGCCTTGAGCACGTGAGAGAGCGGCATTTGGCATTGCCTTCACCAACCAGACAGCACTGGTAGGATAGCTCTTCCTGAACTCCTAAATTCATTCATGCAAACTGAGGGAAAAACCATAAGAGCATAAGAAATCTAAAAACATAACAGCAGATGATACAACGCAAAAATAAATCAACTGACTAATTGTAGAAGCTAATCAATAGCAAGAATCAGGAAAGTGTCACCAGGGTCTTCGGACAGCATGACGCCCCCTGGAGCCAAACCAGTTTTTCTGTGCCTCTCAATCCCACGTCGTCTTTTTTGCGAAAATTAGCAATAAGCCAAAAGCGGTAGGACTTGGGAGATGAGGTGGCATACGATGGAGGCGACGACGTGGAGGGTGCCGGAGCCGCACCAAGACAAAGCCGCCAAGACCGCCTCTGGTGCTGACAAGCACCGCAGTTCGAACGCCAAGACGCTCCTGCCGCGTCGCCCGTCTGGTGACCCCATCGACCATTGCCAGCCACAGATTGCTGTGACCAAGACGCGTGAACTGCAGGCTCAACAAACCGCCGCTGCTTTTGAAGGCAGGGCAAGGGGAAACCCTACCCTCCCCTGCCTCTTTGCCTCTACCGATTGGGCCAGATAGGCCGGATGGCGGATGGGGTCGACCCAATGCAATTCCGGGTGAAAGAGAAAAAAGAAAAAAAAAGGTGTTCGGACGATGCAAACGTTTTTTGAAAAAGAAAAACGGGAGAAAACCGAAAAAGAAAAGGAACTTTTGCAAAAGGACCCTCAGAATTCTGAAAATTACGAGATTTTTTTGCGAATAAGGAAATTTTGTGGAAAACCCCTCACAGTCTTTGAAAATTACGTGAAAATTTAACCCCTGGAAATTGCATACTTTGCTGAAAATTCATATTCCAGCATAAAAGGGCCTCAGGAATTCAAATTTTGAATCGGTTTTTGCATTTGAAGTACGTTTGACTTTGTTATTGTTATTTCTATGCAATTTATATATTGTATTTACTGTTTTGATTATCTATAATTGTTGATATTGCTTTTAATCACTGAAAATAGTAGTAAATCATGAAAAATGCATAGAAAAATATGGGATGACAAACCGGGAGTTCGAAGAGCATTATGAGAATTTTGCAACCATTTTATATAAATTACTAGCAGTAATCTTATGAACTTTTTGCATGAATATGAAAATGACTGGCATCACGAACTAGGAGTTCGAAGAACTGACCTAGCATGGCCAGAATTTGTACAAGCCTTCAACTCTGTGATAATGTAATCACCGATGAGCAAAAGATTGAGAAGACTCTCTCTACCTTTCACCTAAATACAGTACAATCCGTAAACAACTATCATCATGACGGCTACAAGGAGTATGCCACATTAATTGACACCATGCAAGTTGTGGAAGCTCAAGATGATGTTCTAAGGAAGAACTATATCTCACAGCCACCTAGTAGCAATGTTGGCCATGAAGCCAATGCTAGCAACTATAAGGTGATGAAGACTCTCACGAAGGAGAGGGGCAAGAAGGGTAAGGTCGTGGGTCGCACGTTATTGATACTTTTCCGTCTAAGAAGAAGGGCAAAGGACAGCATGAGGCACACCTCGCCATTGCAGGCACGGAGGATCTACATCCATTAGTTGCACTTATGAATGTGGACAGCCTAGTAGCAGCCTCCATCACTCCTCCTTTGGACATTACAGTGGCCACATCCGTAGTTGTCCAAGAGGAGAAGATCGCCATGGAGTAGATTGAGGCAGAAGTTTCTAAATACTTCATTGATTTGATCTAGTGCACGCATTGCACTTGGATCTTTTATAATAACTTGCAGTTTGTGGTTGAGTTGGAATATTGAATTATCGAATAATGGTTGTAAGATCTAGGAGAGCAAAGCATTAAATTCTTATTATGAGTCCTGCAAAGCTTGTTTTCCCGTATTTATAATAGCAAGTTATGTTCTGATATCTAAAGTATTTTTTTATGTGTTGCTTGCTTCCTACTGCATATTAATAAAGTACAATATATTAGAACGCGTGTGGCGCTCTATGGAGGAAGTGTGCTTAGTAGGATAGCGGCATAATGAATACCATCTTGAGAGAGACGAAAATCTTTCAGTCGATCGGCAAGAATGCTGGTAGTCTTACGACAATCGCAGGCAGCGATACTTGTATAATAGGCTCAGGAAGGGCCACAATTATACTTCCGATGGACGCAACTTTGGTCATTAAAGAAGTCTTGTTGTACTCAGAATTGACTAGAACTCTCAAGGATATTCGCGCTAACGGTTTCCGTATAGAGACTGAAGAAGAGTATGGTAAGGAATACCTGTTCATTAGAAAGCGTGAAGAAAGTAGAAAAATGGTATTAGAACGACTCCCTTCATTTGAAATTGGACTATACTACACTAATATTAAGGCACATGCAGCCTATACTGCCTTGAAAACCGTATTTAAAAGCTCTAAACTTTTCTATCTCCGGCATGATAGATTATGCCACCCAGGTCTTAGGATGATGAGAAATATAATTAACAATTCACAGGGACATAATATCAATATAATGAATTTCCCGAATCAGAAAGATTTTGTGTACCCCGCATATGCCACCGGGAAATTAATTACTAGACCTTCTGCTCTAAAAGCGAATGATGATGTCCCTGCATTCTTGGAACGTATCCAGGGAGACATTTGTGGTCCTATACAGCCCCTATCAGGGTCATTTAGGTATTTTATGGTGCTCATCGATGGTTTCTCGAAATGGTCGCATGTATGTTTATCGTCTACGAGAAACCACGCTTTTGCAAAGCTAAATCTTGCAGATGATTAAAATTAGAAATAATTTTCCTGATCATCATGTGAAGTCCACAAGAATGGACAATGCCGAAGAGTTTATTTTGAAAGCATTTGATGATTATTGCATGAAAATGAGAATTAAGGTTGAGCATTCCATATTGCATGTCCACACCCAGAATGGACTAGCAGAAGCATAAATTAAAGGATTAATTTTTTGCTTGACCACTTTGAAGAATTACAATTTATCAACTACATGTTGGGGACACGCAGTCCTGCTCACAGCAACTCTCATCAATTTTAGACCGTCGACATATAACATCCATTCACCTATGCAACTAGTGCAAGGGTCAGCACCGAAAATTTCCCATCTTTGAAGATTTGGTTGCAAGGTTTATGTATATATACCACCACCATAGCGAACAGCAATGGACCTTCTCTGAAAGTCTGGGATATACGTTGGTTATGGGACAATATCCATAATCAGGTGTTTAGACCCTATGACGAGAGATTTGCATACTGCCCGATTCGCTAATAGTATATTAGATGAGGATGGTTTCTCGTCATTAGGGAAAGGAAATCAACCCCTTGATGAAAAATATTGGGAAATAGATAAGTCTAGAAGATAATTGAAATACATGCACATGACCCGCGCACTAGTGAAGCAAATAGAGAAGTCCAGAAGATAATTGAAGTCTAGAAGACAATTGAAGTCTAGAAGACAATTGTAGTCTAGAAGATAATTGATTTGCAAGTATTAGTGAATTAATCGCGTGACCACTTTAGTGATTTGAAGAGTATGACCAAGTCGCATATGCCTATACGCATTGCACCGGAGAGAGTTGAAATACCGATGAAGGTGTCCCTAATCCCATCCTAAGGCCTCAGAAAGGACGAGAACTCCGGCCCCTCGAATATGAACTAACCGGGGACGCCTGGTGAAAATTGATAAAAAGGACTTGACACAGCCGATCACCGAAGTTCTCTAGAACTAGAAGGAGAGCCAGTTGAGACCTGTCACTACTATGGCACCTTCATAAAAAGGCATACCAGAATTGAACTTCCCCGTGAAGGGAGATACCAACATGGATGTGTGAAGACACACCGGAGCTGGAAAACTAAAGGGACTTGCCCCCGTAATTGGAAGTAGCAGTGAGCAAGTAGAAGTATTAGAAGAATCGCCCCATGAAGAAATAGCTATAAACCATGTGACCACAGGAGAATCTATGAATAAGATAACAGCCAATGTCGGCATTTATTTGCAAAGAAAATTGCCACAATCATCGATCTTGATCCAGAGCCTGCATCACTCACTGAATGTAAAAAAAAAAGATCAGATTGGGAAGATTAGAAGAAGGAAATAGAAACTGAATTATTATCTTTGAATAAAAGAGAGGTGTTTGGGCCTGTAAGCCGTACGCCTCTCCATGTGCACCCCGTAGGACATAAGTGGGTATTTGTTCGAAAGAGAAATGAAAATAAGTAAGGCTCGTTACACAAAGTTTCACTCAACGTCCAGGAGATGATTATGAAGAAACCTATTCACCGGTCATGGGCGAAACTACCTTTTAGATATTTAATCTCAATGGCAGCGAACTTGAATTCAGAAATGAAATTGATAGATGTGGTAACTGCATACCTTTATGGAAATTTGGATTCGGACATTTATATGAAGATACCTGAATGTATACCTGTTCTGAACCAAGACAGAGCAAATAGAAATATGTTCCATGTGAAACTTAGAAAGCCACTGTACGGACTTACGCAATCAGGCAGGATGTGGTATAATCGCTTGAAGCGACTTTCTATGCAAGAAAGGCTACACGAACAATGAGAACAATCCCTGTGTATTTATACGACGATCCCAGGATGGATTTTGTATAATCTCAGTGTATGAAGGTGATCTAAATATCATTGGAACCTTTGAAGGTATTAAGAAAGCAAGCTCTTATTTGGAGTCGGAGTTCGAAATGAAAGATTTTGGTAAAACTAAATATTGCCCAGGCTTGCAGCTTGAGCATGCCCGTGAAGGGATTTTAGTGCATCAGTTAACCTACACTCAGAAAATGCCAATGGTCCAAAGGTTCTTGTAGCAAGACAATGATCCATACAGACCTAAAGAAGAGGGGGAGGAAGTCCTGGGACTGGAATTCCCATACTTAAATGCAATAAGAGCACTCATGTATTTAGCAAACTGTACTATATCGGACATTGCATTTGCTGTGAACCTACTAGCAAGGTATAGTGCATAACCTACCAAAGGCATTGACAGGGAATGAATGACATATTCCGATACCTCCAAGAAAGCAAATAACTTGGTCTATTCTACAGAAAGAATCAAGACCTAACTATGAATGGCTATACAGATGCCGAGAATCTGTCGGACCCGCATATAGCCAAATTGCAAATAAGCTATGAACTCCTATGTGGTGGAACTGTAATTTTATAAAAATCGTCTAAGCAGAATCTTGTATCAACTTCGACGAACCACTCGAAAATAATAGCACTGTACGAGGCCTCACAAGAATGTGCTTGACTTCGGCGGATGATTCACTACATCCAGCAGTCATGTAGATTGAATACTGCGCAAACCCCTACTATTATCTATGAAGATAATGCAGCTTGTGTTGCACAAGTGCAGATGGGTTATGTGAAGAGTCATCTCACAAAGCATATCAACCTCAAGTTCTTCTATGCTTATAAATTGCAAAAGATAGACAAAATTAAAGTACTGCATACTAAGTCATATGAAAATCTTGCAGATTTATTCACTAAGTCACTTCCAGCATCTAGCTTTGAAAGGTGCATACATAGAATTGGAATGACGAGACTTAGAGAAGTGCAGAATTCAGGGGGAGAATCTTAACGAGCTCATTATTGAAACTTGATTACGAAGATCGCGTACCCAAAGAGTAAATCTTGAAGATTAAATGAAATTGGGTGGATTGTACTCTTTTTCCCTTGACGAGTTTTTCTTAAGTTTCTCAGCTAAGGTTTTTAACAAAGCAATTCGTACAACGCAACAAAACTTGTATCATGTGCTCTTTCTCTAAATTTTTTCCACTGAGTTTTTATGGGGTTTTGACGAGGCATAAATATGTGAGGATGGGTGCCCAAGGGGGAGTGTTAGGAAACTATAGACTTAGCCCAGAAGCCGGCTCATGTACAGGCTTCCAATCCCAAACCCTAGCAGGGTGTCTAGTCTATAAATAGAGGTGTTATTCATTGTAAAAAGATTGATCGATTGACGAAGGAGTAAAGAGAAACAAGAAGCCCAATATATCTATGTGTTCAATCTACAATTCTGTTATTGTGTTCTTGTATTGTTCTTATGATTCTAAATTTATTTACGAGGTAATCGTTTGAACTGGACTCACCAGCAACAGCCTCAACAGCATGAACGTGGTTCCAAAAACCTCGAGACAGGGCCGGCTCTAGGGTAAAGGCGGGCGATCACGGGGCCCATGGAGTCAGTGGGCCCAAGACTATATAGGTAATTAGTACATATAGTTATTGTTGATAATGCAATTGCTTCATTGACTAGTCGATTTGAGCAACTAAAGAAATTTGAGAAAATATTTGGTTTCTTATTCAACTCGTAAAATCTGAAATCCTTGGATGATAATGATCTCTGAAAGTCTTGCACTACTTTTGTAGAATCTTTTCTCATGAAAACAAGTCGATGTTGATTTGGATGATTTTTTCTCTGAACTAAAAGTGTTGCGAGCATCTTTGCGGAAGAATTGATGTCGCTAGTTGAGATTCTTCATTTGTTAAAGCTGCAGATTGCTATCCAAATGCCTCCGTTGCATATCGAATTCTCTTAACTATTCCGATGTGAAGAGCATCGGTAAAGAAGTTTCTCCAAATTGAAACTTTTGAAAAATTATTTGAGGTCAACTATGTCACAGAAAGATTGAATGGCTTAGCTATGTGCACCATTGAGAAGGATATTTTGGACGACATTAATCTCGAAATCGTTCTTGAATATTTTGCATCAAGAAATGCCCATAGGCGCTTTTTTACAAGGCAATCAAGCATTACATTTTATTTGAGGTAATTATAATGGTTTCTATTTTTAGTGTTTTATTACACTATAGTTATGTTCCATGAACTAAACATGATCGCAGTAATTTGTTATTCGTACTATATATATACTTTAATATTTATATTAAGAACTAGTTCAACGGACCTTATCTTCTTGCTTGCCCAAGGGTCCTTAAAATTATAGAGCCGGCGCTGCCTCGAGAGGGTTTCGAGAGAAAAAAAAAAGCGACGTGGGGCTCCTAGCCTCGCGGTTTCCTTCGTAAAGAAAATATTTATGGAAGAGTTATTAGTAAAATATATTTCTAAAAAATTATTTAATAAAGAAGTCTAGCTACACAGTAAACAGTACACACCACGGGCCACGGCACCTCGAGATGCGTCAAAAATCAACGCGGCCCCACCGTATCCACCTCGTCCCCCTCAGTGCTCTCGCTTTCGCCCGCACCCGCACCCGCACCCGGCCGTCGCGATGCCGTCGCCCGCCACGGCCGCTGCAGCTGCGGCTGCGAGAGCGCCTCTCCGCCACCGGCCACGCGCACCGCGACGCCTCTCTGCGCCCTCGTGCTCCTTCCCCTCTCCCGCGCTCGTCAAGTCCACGCACCTCACCGCCCCCGCCCCGCTGCTCGTCCACAGGCCTAGGCCGTCTCTGGCGGCGGCGAGGGCGGCTAGCCCCGACGCCGCCACCGGCCCTCTGTCACCCGCCTCCGGCGGCCAGATGCTGGTGCGGATCTGGTTACTCTTGCTGACGCTGTCTCTGCTTGCCTTTGTTTATCCATTTGCACGTGCGCGCTTAGCTGGCCTCGTGTGGTGTGGTGTGTTTGTTTCGCAGGTGTTCGTGCCGCCGCACCCGCTGATAAAGCACTGGGTCTCCGTTCTGCGCAACGAGCAGACGCCCTGCGCCATCTTCAGTGAGTGTGATTCTGAATGACTTATGAGTTGGATAGTAGTAATCGGAAATTTGGAATTACCAACCATTTGGTGCAAATTAGTTGCTGAAGCAAATTTGTTAAGCCATGGGTTAGAGGGTTGCTACTGGTGAACTGATAGCTATATAAACGAAATGCGTTTACAGAGCTATAAATTGAGCTAGTTGTTGTAACAAAACTTGAGATAAGATTTCACTGAGCAATCTGTTGTTGTAGAGAGTGCCATGGCGGAGCTTGGTCGGCTGCTCATATACGAAGCCTCTAGAGATTGGCTGGTGAGTGGAAATCTTGCATGACTGAGTGTTATCCGTTAGTCATCTTACATTTGTAAAGCTTAGATGTTGAAATTAGCCTGTGTGAGTGAATCAGTGTCAGGCAAAGTTTTGAAATTGTATGGGTATTGATATTTTACATGGTAGAATGGTAAGGCCAGCAATATCTGAAATTCTTAGTAATAAGTCTTAATGTTTCCATCGACACTTCTTTTGCCACCTTTTTCACAAGTATTTTTTAAAATACCCTTTTCACATGTATGGAGAATCCATCGTTCCATAAAAAAAGTGAAAACTGTAGTCATGTTTACTTTTTGTCAGGCACATCAATGAACATTTGCTATAGGGAGAATGCTGCCATGCTAAACTGTTTTTAACCCTTGCAGCCTACAATCACAGGAGAGATCCAAACGCCTGTAGCTGTTTCTAGTGTTGAATTTATTGATCCAAGGGAGCCTGTTATTGTAAGTCTATTTGTTAACACTAGATACTGTATATGACATTTGTAGTGTCTATGAATATATTTAGTCTTTCCATTAGCGTGTCTAACAGGTTGTTCCGATACTGAGAGCTGGTCTTGCTCTAGCTGAAAATGCTCCATCAGTTCTGCCAGCCACCAAGACTTATCACCTTGGTAAGTTGATTAGATTAATTAGAGTCAAATGTTATTCTTTTTTGTAAAGTCAATTAGCTTTTTGTTCACATATTGCTTACATAGACTGCACGACCCAGATTCCAGCAATCTAAACTGATTTGTTTCGCTTCCCTAAATACCAATGCTGGATATTCTAGATTTGATGCATGCATGGCTGGGGTCAGAAGCATAAAGTTTGAAATATGCAGAATACTGTCTATATATTCTCTACTTCATCACCAAGTCACACTTATTCTGCTTCTAAATTATTTGTTTTTGAGAATATGAAATAAATTATTGTAGCAACTAGAATAAAGAAGCTAGTGGACGCTATTTACATCCAATATTGTAGAAGTTCTTTGTCAACTACATACCCAAACTAACATGCATCTTGAAAGCTATGCACAATTTATACCTATCTGTTTTGTTTCATTGATCATGAAGGCCTACGTAGGGATGAAGAAACACTTCAACCTTCAATGTATCTGAACAAGTATGTGCTAAGTTCCTTCTCTCCTTGCAAACTCTATTTTAAGTTTTTAGATGCTGCTTTTGTAATTAGGCCGTCCCATGTTTTAGTTCACACAATCGCCTATGCAGTTATGCTTCACACTAAGCTCTCGAGTCCCTATTGGACTACTTTAATGAACATTTTATCCTGTAATTGCAAACGCAGTTCTATATTTGACTATCCAAGTAAATTCCTCTTTGTGGTACATAGTAGGATATGCAAGTATTACAAAACAAAGGTTTCATTGCTATTTATTTTGTGCTAAACTTGCGCTACCTTGATAATACCTACCAGTGATTTGTAATAGCAAGTATCATGGCTTCTATTAGTTAAGGTCCTTTACTCCTTTTCCTTCCCTATTAAGTTGTTTTGCTCTTTCTTCCATCGATGGGAAAGAATTTAAATATCTATGCCAATAGGATTAATCACGTAATCTTTGTTTCTTTCCTTTTCTCCTATTTAATGCAGCTTGCCAGACAAGATTCCGGAGGGGAGTCGTGTGCTAGTTGTTGATCCAATGCTGGCTACCGGTAACCTTCTTTCTACCTAAACAATTTATGCTGCCTAGGGTTCCTCATTTGCAAGTATATTCCTATATAAAGGAGAAATAAATAATTTGAGTATACCATGCATATTCAAGACCAAGTGATGAATGTATTCCTAGTTCTCCATCATACATATGTTGTGCAGTGTCATCTCAACTCTCAACTAAATGAACGTTAGTGTTAGTCTTAGTCCCCTCGAAGGAAAAAAGCAAAAGGAAATTGGTTCGTGTACCTGAGGAGTGTTATGTAAGGAAACTGCTAGCAACATGTCATGTGGGGCTTGACCTATTCTCAGCGCAAGAAGGAAGATAGCGCCAGCAACAGTGCTTTCCAACCAGAGCCGGCGCAAGGAGGGCTTAGAGATGAGCCTTCCAATTTCTAGTTTCCTTATTTATGGACTTTCTTTAAATTAGAGTTTTGATTAGAGATTAGTTTGTTTCAATTGCGCTGCTTGTTAGTCAAGTTTGTTAGGGTCATCTCTATTTAAAGAGACTATGCGCATTATTCAAAGATATGAAGAAAATCTGAAAACCCAATCTTCTCTCTCCCTCTGTTCGCGTCCCCCTGCCCTAGCCGCACAACTGCCGTCGCCACGGCTCCTTCGCCGCGCCGTCGGGGTCCAATGCCGTGTCCAGCCACTTATCACGACTATCCTATTCGCTCCAATCCCGTCCGTGACAACTTGGTATCAGAGACGCCTGCTGCCTCGCTAACCATGTCGGAAGGTAACAGCTCGGATGCGGTTAGCAAGAAGTTGGATGCCATGTTGCAGTAGATGGAGCTCAGCCGGCTCAAACTCTATGACAACATTGATATGTTTTCCGGCTCCATCCGCGACATCGACAACCAACAACGAGCACATCATCTCGCCATCACACATCTGGAGCAAGCCTACCATCCGCCGGCCACCGAATTCGAGCGCGACACAATCGTCGACGTCGGACTTCGAGCGGCAGATGGTCTGCTCCCTAGTCCACGCTGGGCTGCACGTGGACCTCAGGCACCCGCGAGAGGGGCTCCACACGTCGTCGACATGGAGGAGCCCCTGACGCATCGTCCCATGGCGGAGGGGCGCACCGCAGGTCGAGGAGGCGTACCTCGCTTCCACAAGCTGGATTTCCCGACGTTCGACGGCCCGAGGATCCGTTACCATGGCTCAATTGTTGTGAGCAATTTTTTTGGGGACAACAAACCATGGAAGAAGACAAGGTTTGGCTGGCAACCTTTCATATGATTGGTTCGGCACAGCTTTGGTACCATCGCCTGGAGCGTGACATGGGAACACATCTACTTGACGCCACTTCGTCGAACTAATCAACATGCTTCGGCCCTCCATTGCGTAGCAAATTGTTGGGTGAACTCATTGCGTTGCACAAGAAGGGCACTGTCTGGGAGTTCTCCGATCAGTTTCTCACCCTCCTGTGTCGTACCGATCCATTGACAGAGCGCCAACAAATCCAATTGTTTACTGTTGGCTTAGGGCAACCTCTTCAGACCGATGTCGAGCTACAAGCACCCCAATCCTTGGAGACTGCGATGAGTTTGGTTCACGCGTACGAGCGCCGCACGCAAGTAGCAGCCCCGGCTGTGCCTCCATGGCGCCCTTGGCGTTCGGCCGGGTCGACGAACGGGTCCTCCCCGGTTGTACTACCTGGCTCGGCCCAATGACGTCCTCAGCACCTAGGTCACTACCCCAGCCGTCGTGCCGTGTCGCTCGTTGACGTCGGCGAAGATGGAGCATCGCCACGCACAAGGACATTGCTATCACTACGACGGGAAGTTTTTTTGTGGGCCACCGCTATAAGCGACTCTTCATCATCGATATTCATCCGGACTTTGCCGCCGACGACGCTAACCAGGACAATGTCACAACAAACAGTATTGAGCCGGAAATTTCGTTGGCCGTCCTCAATGGCTTACAGCCCCGCTCGGGTCAGACCATGCGCTTGTTGGTGGTGATCAGCACCACTACCTTGGTCACCCTCCTCGACTCCGGATCAACGCATAATTTCATCGCTGACCACGTGGTACATGTCGCCGGCGTACACATGCAGCCTCAGTCTCGCCTTAGCGTTACGGTGGCCAATGGGGATCGTGTCACCAACCTCGGCCTCTACCATGCTATGCCCATTCATATCGAACAGGAAGCTTTCACCTTGGATTGCTATGCCATGCCATTGGAAGGATTTGATGTGGTCCTGAGGGTTCAGTGCTCGGTACTCTCGAACCGATCACTTGGGACTTCTCCTGCATGACCATGGCTTTTGCTCGCGATGGATGCAATGTGATCTGGCATGGCCTACCAATGGATGATCTACTCGACGAGTTCAACAGCCCCTTTGCTGAGCCTCATGGGTTGTCGCCGGTCCGGGACCGTTATCATCGCATCCACCTGAAACACGACACAGGCGCCATTGTCATCCGACCATACCGCTATGTGCAATTGCAGAAGGACGAGCTCAAAAAACAGTGTACCGAGATGCTTCAGCAAGGAACTATTCATCACAGTACTTCAACTTTCTCCTCATCGGTGTTACTAGTCAAGAAGACGGTTTTTGGCACTTTTGTGTCGACTATCGTGCTCTCAATGACCGAACAATCAAGGACAAATTTTGGATTCCCGTTGTGGAGGAATTAATTGATGAACTCCGTGGCACCAATTTTTTTACTAAACTCGATTTGCGCACCGGCTATCAAGTACTGATGCACCCAGCCGATGTTGAAAAGATGGTGTTCCACACTCACCAAGGGCTTTTAGAGTTCCTCGTTATGTCGTTCGGTCTCACCAACGCACTGACCACGTTTCAAGCCCTGATGAACTTCGTCCTCCACACATTCCTTCGTCATTTCATGTTGGTCTTCTTCGATGACATCCTCATCTACAGTCTGTCATGGCCTGAGCATCTCCGTCATGTTCGTGCCATCCTACGCACACTACAGTACCATCGTTTCTTCCTGAAACGTTCAAAGTGTTTTTTTGGGAGGAGACGGTCGTGTACCTGGGCCATGTTGTCTCTGCGGCCGGCATTGCCGTCAACCAAGCGAAGATCAATGCAGTCACCTCATGGCCGGTTCCAAAATCAGTACAGGCGGTTCGCGGCTTTCTTGGTCTTGCAGGTTATTACCGCAAGTTTATTCGGAATTTAGGCTCCCTCGTGGTGCCCCTTACATAGTTGCTCAAACGCGAAGCTTTTCAATGGACCGAGACAACCCACGACGCGTTCGAGCAACTCAAGGTGGCGCTAACACAAGCTCCAATACTACAACTGCCGGATTTCTCTGCGGAATTTATTGTTGAGTGTGATGCGTCAAGCCATGGCTTTGGTGCGGTACTTCACCAGGGCACGGGCGCCATTGCATATTTCAGCCGACCTATTGCACCTCGCCATGCTCTCTTGGCGACCTACGAATGCAAGCTCATCGGTCTCGTCCAGGCGATTCGACATTGACGACCTTACTTATGGGGCCGCAAGTTTTTGGTACGCATCAACCATTACAACTTAAATTTTTGCTTGATCAACAATTGTCTATGATTCCACAGC
Organism: Phyllostachys edulis; assembly: GCA_036346405.1. NCBI lineage: Eukaryota > Viridiplantae > Streptophyta > Magnoliopsida > Poales > Poaceae > Phyllostachys > Phyllostachys edulis. Next base: position 34,166,863 of record CM070553.1, read on the forward strand.
ACCAATGGGTTAGCAAACTCTTGGGATATGATTTTGGCATGGAATATAAACCGGGCCCGGAACAATGTGGTTATCGATGTTGTCCCAGCGAGACACCGACGTTCCTCCCACGGCCACCCTCCTGCCGCGCCTTCTCCAGGCAGCCCACAGCAGTGGCCATGAAGGCGTACAAAAGACGCTCACTGTTTGCTTGCAGATTTTCACGTACCCAAAGCTCGATCGGTGGTGCAGGATTTCGTTCGCGCATGTGATACGTGTCAACGGAATAAGGGTGAGCAGTTGCATCTGGCTGGCCTTCTTCAACCCTTGGACGTACGATCCACGATATGGGCTGACATCGCTATGGATTTCATTAAGGGACTGCCTCGCGTACACGGCCAAACAGTCATTCTCATGGTGGTGGACCATTTCTCGAAGTATGCTCATTTCATTCCTTTGGCTCACCTCTACACAGCACATTTGTTCGCCCAAGTGTTTTTCAGTGAGATTGTTTGGCCACATGGAGTGCCTACTTCCATTGTCAACGATCACGATTCAGTGTTCACTAGCACTTTTTGGACTGAACTATTTTGTTTGGCTGGTGTTAAGCTCCACCTTAGTACCGCTTTTCACCCCCAATCGGATGGTTAGTCCGAGGTGGTTAACAAGATTATTGTCATGTACTTTCACTGCATCACTGGAGATCAGCCTAAACAATGGCTTCGATGGTTGCCTTGGACAGAATACTGCTACAACACCTCCTTTCAAACATCACTTCACACTTCTTCGTTCGAAGTGGTGTATGGCAGGGAACCACTGTCTTTGCACTCCTATGAGCCAGGTTGCACATGTCTTCCAGCTGTGGAGCAACTAGTACGTGATCATGACGAATTCTTGTTAGAGGTCCATGACCGGTTGGTCCAGGCACAACAAATTTACAAGTGTCAGTATGACAAAGGACATCGCGATCTGGAGTTGGCTGTCGCCACGGCTCCTCCGCCGCACCATCGGGGTCCAGGGCCGCGTCCAGCCACTTATCACAACTATCCTATTCACTCCAATCCCGTCCGTGACACAACATTTGAGCAATGTGGCACTAAAGCAATTGTGTTATTTGAGCATTTGAATATGCTTCTTTTTTTAATAAAAGTGAGATACAAATTATAGATTACCAGTCCATGTAAGCAGAATGGCATGTTATATTGTAACTTTCAGAAGTACCATGATATACATTTAATTTAACTTGTACCTTTAGGTGGGACTATTGTTGCCGCTCTTGATTTGTTGGTTGATCGTGGAGTTACAAGCAAGCAGATTAAAGTTGTAAGTTCATGAAGACTTCCCTGTATTTTGCTGTTGATTATTCATTCTATCAACCTAACACTTAATTGTACTTCTGATGCAGGTATCTGCTGTTGCAGCGCCTCCTGCACTCCAAAAGCTCAGCACCAAGTTCCCTGGGTAAGAATAGATAAGTCATGTGTGTGTAATACAAGTTCGTCTTGTTTACTTACTGAATGGCTTTTTAAAAAAATTCCATTCCAGGCTCCACGTATACACAGGAACAATTGATCCTGAAGTAGATGAGAAAGGGTATTGTTCTAAACTTCTTACATTTTTCTAGTTATTGTAGAATGCGTGCAGCACGTATGCATGCTTATATATGATACACAGGTGTATAAACATAGTTCGTCTGGCCCGAGCTTCAGTAGAGTAATGACTTACTTGCTGATTTGTACGCACAGGTTCATAGTTCCGGGGTTGGGAGATGCTGGCGATAGAAGCTTTGCCACATAATCGGACTACTCAGTTTGACGCAGCAGCTGTTCTACCAGCGAGAATAGTATATTATGGAGTTTCTGAGGATCGGAGTACATGAGAGTTAATATAAGTTCCTTCTTGTTTTGTGTTCACCTGTAGATTTGCCTTCGTTCCAGTTTTTTGTTCCTTCAGTGATATACTTCCGAGCCTATCATTTTGGAATTATCCATTTTGTATGATTATCATGGAATATAGAACTAGTTCTGACGTCTCCTCCCAAAGAACAATTTGTTTTTCAAGGGATGATGCCTGTTGATATTTCTTAACAGATTTGTGGATACTCCATGAGCAAGAATGCCGACCGTGTTCGCTCTAATCAGACTAATAAAGCAATGTGATAGCCAATACTATTCTCCAAAGTACAATCATTTCGAGGACAATGTATTAGTTGTGCTGAAGCAAGCTTAACAGATCATGATGAGTGAACAATGGCAAGGGCAGGTATACTGAATGAATCATAATCTTCTTGCTCCATATCAACATTCTCAGCCTCGAGAAAAAAGCTCAACCGAAATTAAGTGACAAATATATACAGGATGGTTCAAAGTAGTGATGAAACATGAAGCGGGCATTTCAACAAACAATATATGCTTTTGTTTAGATCAGAATACTTGTTTACATCCTTTACATGCTGTTCTTTCTCCAATGCTTGGTTAGGGAGAAGTACATGAGAACAATTATTGTGATCTGGAGGGATGTATACCCAGGTGTAGCATCACCTACTGAGTCAGTCCAGGTCCACCTCCAAAACGAGCAAGTAATCACAAAGTACTGCAATTGCGTATCATCTTCGTTCATATCTCCCACAAACACAATCCACAAACAGCAGGGAAGTTTCAGCACTAGGCACCTTTTCTTATCACATGAACCTGCATAGAAAAGTAAAAGCGTGAACAAGCCCCGCTTTAACCTACTCATGACGTGCAATGAGGCACGGCGCATGCAACAGTTTCAGGTATAGATAAACTGAGGTCCTACATGGTCATGAACGCACTTACATGAGAAAAACACAGGGGACCTTATAGCTCACTATAATTCCGCCAAACTGCTCGGAATTCCTCTCTGAATGTATTCAAACGTGCTTTCAGATTAGGTGTTCTGAGGCTGGCATGTAGTATTGTTGCTGCCAACAACAAAAAACAGTTATAAGGGCATTCCAAGATATATACATATTTTCAAATTTTAAAAACCCTACACTGGCCCTACCAAGTAGAGCAATTAGAAGTGCCCATAGAACTGTGAGGAGACTGCAGGAGGTCAACCAGAGAATGCAGCTAACTGCAAACATGAAAACGGTTAGTTCCACTTTTACAAAACTATGGTATGTGAAATAGGATTATATGAAGAAAGCTAAGTGCTCTGCACACCTGCAGAAAATAACAGGACAAAAACCCAGCGAGGTCGCCCACAAATATGAATTGATCTCTTCGAGCTTGGTCGACCACGAAGAACAGGGCTGGCAATGTTGTTGACAATAGTATAAACAACACCCTCTAGTGATCCATGATAAACTAAATAAAGAACATTAAAAATTAAGACCCTCACGTTATTGGTGGTCTCATCTTGGCAGCTAAATGTGGTGAAAATCGTCTGACAGTCCTTGTGACTTTCTCATTGAAAGTGACTGCGAAGCTGAAATATCAAACAAAACAATTAGTTGATTTATTATCCTGTCAACCAATTAAGTGCAAGGAGAAACCAAAAAAGGAATTAATCACTTATTGACAGTTTGACACAAATTTATGGGGGCACTTTTAATATTTTGAGAACTGTGTTACAAATAGACATAAGGGAAAACAACCCGCAGGTATTTATGTTTTAATTCCTTGGAAGTAATGCTAGAATCCTTCATCCCTAACAACAATTTCAGGACAGTCATAAGCATGATTTTGGTGTAATTCTGTTGATCTCAATAAGTGGCTGGCATAATCCTACACAATAAAAACTTAACTGGATCTACAATTGTGTATCTCACTACCATTCAATGATTCCTGGAAATACTTTGCAGATATATATATCTTCATCCTATTGCTGATGCCATAATACAAGATGCTTGATACGCGGTAGCTTATGACGGAATGAAGGAACATGGGATTTTACCATTTTAGAAGGACATGACTAGATAAAGATGTCCTTGAATTCCTAAAGGAACTCCTAACACTTCCCTTATGTCACCAACACCGCATCCTGAAGCATTAGAGGTATTAAAGGTCTAATGTTCAGATGGAGTAACTTGCACCATACACCCTTAAACTTGCATGGATATTCCACTTAAGCTTGCAGACTTCCAAAAGTCAACATTTAGGTCTAGATTTACAAAGAGATTCGCTTGGACCCAGCCAATGCAAGTTTAAGAACCTTATGCAATATATCCACAAGCCACTTATCCAAATTCAGGGATCTAGGGCTTGTTTGGATTGGTGCGAAAGTTTGCCTTATAAAATTTTGGTTGTGCCCCCGTATTTTGGCTTGCATTTAAATGACAACCAAAGTTGGTTAGCCCCACTGAACAATTTACCCCTTTGCATAAAGAACCTAAACTACACAGTTTGTGCAGCTTTGCATAATTCTATAGATAAAGAGACATAGAAGAATATGTTGGTCATCACATAATGACTAAGTAATCGCTACTGAAGCTCATAGGAAAATATTCTTTATGAAGATTTTTGCACTAATGATGCTTACCTTTGTTAGTTCAGGGTAAAAGAGTATTTTTAACATATCTAATTGGAAAGACTCTCAAGAGAAACAAGTTAAAGGCACAAGGCAAGAACGGGCATTAGCTAAGTACTTACATACCTATCATTAAGAAATGCAATGCTGATTCCAGTCGTAAAAGCTGCAAGGATAGCAACTGGCTTCCAAAGGAAGCCCATCCCTGCATATACCAAAGGCAGCATTTCAAAATCAACCAAAAACAGGAAGAAGAGAGAATATTCAAATCTTCTTTTGCCTACCAAGGATGGACATGATCAAGATGAAGTAGTTTGTCCTGTAGCTGAGACCAAACAAAAGACGGAAAAGAACTTAAGTATAAGATAAAATGAAATCATACCAACCATATGGCTTTCTAAAAAAACTTGCAAATTGCGAACTTCATGAATTAATACTACTTTGGCATTCATTCAAATTATAAAAAATGCCTATCCATTTTGTATCTTCTGCAGATCAAGGAAATCAACTCAACCCCATATTTACACCACTTTGCATCTAGAATCTGAGTTCAAAATATCTGAACTACATAAATAAAAAAGATTAACGGATCCCAGCAAGAAATATCCAATACGATGTCTTCGATGCAAGTAGAGAGAAAAAAATATGTGACCCAAGTTACCTACTACATGTACACACTAATTACGCTCTAACATCACCGTACACAATTCAAATGCATATGCGTGCGCACACAATTCTCCCCCTAAGCCTCTTCACATCGTTGATCGATGTTCTGGAGATCTTGATATCATGCATCAGAATCAATAGTAAATGATAGCATGGGAGAACTGAGCTTATCCACAATATTTCAGCAAATCCTAATCTACCATATATATATATATATATATATATATATATATATATATATATATATATATATACAAGCAGAGGTCAAAAACCTACTCCCTTGGCAAACTTCATACCATGCTATCAATTCATCAAAGATTGTAAAAGGCATAGCCACAGCCTGAGTCGAGGCTCCTATGTAATTCCTTTAATTGTTGCCGAACTTGCTGGGATTAACAAATATAGTTCCCCTGCAACTGTGCTGCGCGTTGATAACACTATTACTATGAGCAGACTGAATTATCTGCAGTAACCGAAGGTTGCAACACAATTCCCTGCAGTAATCAAAAGAGTATCAAGCTCGCACACGCATATACCCTACTCTATTCCATGCCCGGGCGGGGGGAGGGGGGGCGCTCCTGATGCTCTGGTCCATCCCTAATTCACTCAAAACACCCACAAATCCCCGCTGAACTAGACAAACCCGGACACCCCCGCACAAATCCGCTCAAATTTGACACGACCAGCGAGTCCCCGACAAATCGTGGGTGCGCCGTGAGACACGGGCGAGGTGGGGCATTAGGGGGAGGGGGCGGATCGTACTAGTAGAGGTTGCACTTGAGGCGGCTGGTCCACTTGGAGTAGGAGCGGGGGACGGTGAAGCGGGAGAAGAACTCCGGGACGGGGCGCGGCGGCGTGGACCAATCCACCTCCCGCAGCGCGTCCACCAGGTCCTCCGCCGTCACCGCACTCCAGTCCATCGCCGGCGATCCCTCCCCGCACAGCCTCCGGCCACCGAAACCCTAACGAGCGAGCGCACGGCGACGCGTCTAGACTTTAGACGGCTCGGCGAGACGGGGGAGGTCCGGGGGTGGTTCGGTCGTGCGCTAGAGTAAAGAGTTTTCTCGCCCTTCGGCTCTCGTTGTCTCGTGCGTCTGATGTTTCCTTCGGGCTGGGGGGTCTGCGGGAGCTTGGACTCGGATTTGAGTTGAGAGATGCCTTCGCCGTTTTGCGTGTGCCGCAGGGCGCTGACGCGTTGTGCTTTCCTTGGTTTGCTTGCTGCCGTAGGGTTGTGGGGCGCGGGCGGGTCGTTGTAGTGGACCGTCGGCTTGGAAAGGCCCAACGTTTCGACAGGATACTAAAGAAGAGCCCGTCAAGGGGCTGCGGTTGTTAGGCTGTTCGGCCGCTTGCCAGCCCATCGCAATGAGGCCCATCCTACAGCTCTGTAAGGTTGTAGCCTGTAAACACATGCCATGTGACAAATGGCTGAAACTCTATGTGTACTATATTCCTGTGTGAACGTGTGATCAACGGTATGCCGTTTTTAGCGAGATTCTCGAACTACTTCTCTATAAGAAAAAACGTTGCCAATTTCACGGAACATGGAAAATGCTATGGCCTGTGTCGACCGAAAAGCTCATGTACAGATGTACTAGCATCTTCAAAGCAACAGCAATTTTAGGGGAATTTTTTTTTAATAATCTATTTTTTATTAGAAATTACAAAAATATTCCAGCGTTCTTTTTTTTTACAGAAATAACCGTCTGTCGCCGAACGATTGCGCGATCGATCGATCGCTTCCACCATTAGGCGATTGAGTCCTATCGCCCAACCGTTTCATCATTTATGGCGCGGCACCGAACCGTTAGGCGTCATTATTGCGATCGAATTGAGCAGCGACTACGCCTGGGCCAGTTCGAACGTTGCCGCGATGGGCGATGCCTATATAAGAAAACGCGCGGTCCCCGTAACGATCGAGAAGGAGAGAGAAACATTTGGATCCAAAGGCTTGTGGGAGAGGAGAGGAAAATAGAGGAGAGGAGAGGGAAAATAGAGTGAGGAGAGGAAAACAAAGATTCTGCGAGGTAAGTTTGTTTTATTTTGTAGTTTAAATTTTGTAGCACGTAAATAGTTTATTTAGTACAAATTGTAGTGTAAGTAGTACTCGTATGAAATTTTAGTTAGAGAAAAAGTAGAAAATCGAAATGTTGTTGATTTCTATGTAAGTAGCGCGATAAGAAACTTTAGTTAGAGAAAAATAGTCTGTGAGGAGTATTAGTCTTTGTTTGTGAGAAGTATTGCGCTTATGTGGTTGCATGCGTGGCCGACTATTATTGGGTGAATAATGCGTGACCGAGCGCATAAGGAGGATGAATTATTTGTATAAACTAATTAGTAGAAGTTAATTAGTATGAATTAATTGACTTAGATAATATGTATAGCTCTGTAGAAGACTGGAACGCCACCTATAGCATTTTGGATTGCAAGTTAGCGTCCGAATCGGATAATGCCTGCTATGGAATAGCTCAGTTTTGATGTTGAATGTAAATATCGTTCTGCACGTTCATTGTGGCCTCTACCGTAGGTAATGGATGATCATGTTGTCGTGTAGTTGTGGACAATAGGCGAAGGGCCTTAGAAATGTAAATCACAATGTAGCAGAACTTGCATATCGTGCGTTGCGATCTGACTAGTTGCAATGTTGGAAATATTTGCAGCCATACAATAAGTCATGCATGTACCCACTACATTGAAAGTGCATTACGGTGTTGGCACCGTCGTGAAGGTCCGTCGCGGTGTTGACTTGGCAGCAAGCAAACCATCATTGTACACCGGACGGCGAGAATGCACGAATCAAAGATGCGAAGCATTGGCTCACCATGACTTCTCTTTGAACCCCGAGGTGTGCGGCGTCGACATACAAGGGCTTTGGGCCGGTCTCCCACGAACATCGGATGGGAGTTGAGAAGACCGAGCGCAAGACGGTGTGGAAGGCCTTTATAGAAGGATGTCGCCTAGTGGATATGAGTGTGTGATACTTATGCAACCATGCCCAAAAGAAGTCAGGCGGGGCCCCACGGATATCATCCGGGTGGTCGAAGCGATTAAGTGCCCAAAGATGTTGGTGAAGAAGAGGACCGGAGGGTCAGGTTCTGAAGAGTTCAGAGAATGTTGCTTGTGATCACTCGACGCGGTAGATAAAGAGAGAGGAAGATCATCACGCATGGTGAGCCTACAGAGACGGTGATGAAGGAGAGCATAGGGATTACATATTGCATCAAATAGAAAGCAATGACCGGATGGCCTTGGTCAAGACGGCTTTACAAGAAGACGACGAGGACAATTCCGATGAGGATCGGAGCTCCCATCCCGGGAATGGAATAGATTGACGCCGAGGGTCTATCTACGCATGACGAGCACGAATAGCTGTGGGAGTACCATGCCACGGAGGTTCGGTTGCACTCAATGTTTGCTGGTAAGACATCCTTGCAGGATGCCATTAAGCTGTGGGCTATGTCTATGCAGCGGACGTTTCGGATCGTCAAATCTAGCCAAGAGCAGTACACCGTGAAATGCGAGCAGGCCGGTTGTCCTTGGCGAGTGCACGCACATAGACCAAGTATGAGACTCTTTGGATTGTCTCGGCAGGAGCCGCACTCGCATGCTCGATGAGTGTTTTGTGCAGACATCGTAACCTAACGTCGACCTTCATAGTCAATTTGATATATGGAGAGATAATGGAGAAGAAGGATGTGGAGGCCAAGCACATTATGGTGGCTATTGAGAAGAAATTCAAGTACAAGATCAGCTATGCGAAGGCGTGGCGTACGAAGCAGAAGGCTTTGAAAAGACGATTTGGATCTTTTGAGGTGGCGTACGACAACCTTCCTCGTATGCTTCAGGTGCTGCAGGAGAGAAATCCGGGCACGTACACTGCTGTAGAGGACATGCCACCTAAAATTCCACGAGGTTTTTTGATATTGCATATGGCCTTCGTAGCCTTCGGTCCCTGCATCGAGGCTTTTAGGCATATCTTTGCCCGTGATCTCGATGGATCGGACCTTTTGACCAGAAATACAAGGGCAGATCCTCACGCCATAGGCGTTGAGCGGAACAATCAAATTACGCCATTGGCCATCGCATTTGTTGAAGGTGAGAATTTCGATAGCTGGTTGTGGTTCCTTCGACATCTGAGGATGGGAGTTGTTCGAGCTCGTCCTGGTGTGTGCGTGATCCATGATCGCCACGTCGGGATGCTGAAGGCCATAAAAACACTTCAGGAAGACCCAGATGAGCCGCTTCCTTGGCGGATATGAGGAGTAGATGGTGTATTCGCCACTTGGGAGCCAACTTCTTCAAGAAGTTCCGAAGCAACCCTTGGTGAAGCTATTCAAGAGGTGGCTATGCGAGAACCAAAGAATGCAAATTTGACGCTTATGGCGCCTTTGGATGAACACAATGAGAAACACGTGGACGCGAGGAACCAGGGAGCAGACTCTGAACCCGCTGGTCCGAGGCGGAGGACCTCGAGGAACATCGAGTGCTTTTCCCATTGGATCGAGACCGAGCCGTTGGACAAGTGGTCTCTGTTTGCCACGACGACACGGACGGGCAAGGTGCGCAGATGATGACTACTAACCTTGCGGAGGTGTACAGCCCCGGGTTCTTAGGGGCCTTCGTTGTCGCCCTCGTCGCCATCGTGGAAGGTGTTACGCAAAGACTGTCGGGTATTTCGAGGAGAGGCATGCAAATGCCGCACTTCATGCTACCAACCCCTCAAACACCGTACTGTTCGATGATTACGGCATACATGCAGGCGAAGACAAAGAAGGGCCAATCACACACGGTGTACACGATGGGCAATATGGAGCATCGTTTCGACGTGCTCCTCCGGGATAGAGCCGGATTTGGGACGGCTCGTTCTCTTATCACCCACGAGGTATGCCTTGGAGATCATGTGAACGAACCTAGCTGTACGTGCAACAAACCGAAGCTCTTACACAAGCCATGATCTCATGTGCTCGCCGCATGCGGATCGTCGATGGACCCTTTGAACTTTGTGTCCGAGTACTTCTTGAAGGAGAGGTTGGTGCAGCATGGATTTGGCGAGCTTAGGGGCTTTAGGGTTGTGGGTAACCGCCACCTTGGATATTGCAAAGAGGATCTGGATTCCGGATATTGACATCTTGAAGGGTGGCAAGGGTCGTCAGCAGAGTTGTCGTATACCAATGATATGGACGGCACAAGTCGGGCGTTAGGTAGGCGTTGCGCACCTTTATGCGGGAGGGCCACACACCCGAACATGCAAGGCACCGGTGAGGATTAAATCGCCATGGTTTGCGTTAGCACTTCTTGCGATGTGCAGTGTAAATCGGTGTAGATTCTCATCGTACTTTGTATTTTTCATGTAAGCTGCTCGGTACTACCCAATTTTTATTTCATGTGCGTAATGTCGTAACACATGTATCGTGACGTGCACGTAATGTTTATGTAAGTCTTTGTAGTACTATCCCTTTTTATTACTTTGGAAAACCGGCCCCGCTAGGTAGTACTTTTTTATTTGTTTGTTTGGAAGTTAAATGTACTATTCTTTACATTCGATTTTTCATTCCCGCGTATTTGCTAACTTGAAGTTGTGTTGCAGGTATGGCTCACGGATCGGATCGAGTTTCGCCTCTGGAGGAGCACATCGGCCGGCCATATCGCAAGATCGCGTCGTGTCCGCATCCTGCGGCGGCGCCGACGCTGATCGTCTTGGGGTGATCCGCATGCGGACACCTCGGGTAACTGGAGGTGGACCCACGCCGACAAATGAGGTTAGTATATGTCCACACTATCTTCTCGCCATACGTACCTTCGTACTAACATTTTGTTACTTGCGAGCTCAGCATTGCGGTCTACTACCTATCGCCGGATGGTGCAAGCCACGGATGAGGACGAGCCAAGCGCACCGCGGTTGGCGACGCCGGAGATGTTGAGCCGGCCGGAGCGGTCACGACGCTTCCGTTCGACCGCCGCTCCTGACAGCAGCGCTTGTGGACCGATGGCGACCGGAGACTCACACTTTCCATCTCCCATTCGGGGAGATGGCCCCTACCCTGCAGTCTCCCGCTTCTTGGCCTCCCTATCGCGGGAGGTGCCGCCTTCCGCAGGAGTCTCCGGACGACTGGCGCGAGGACCTTCTGGCCAGGTTTCAAGGAGTCCTTCCGCCTGCGGTCGCGGGTGGGTACTACGTCTTCCCGGAGGCACAGAGGCACGGCCCGCCCTTGCGGTGGTTGTCGTAGTTCCGGGTACGTGTTCGACGCCGTTCGCATTGGAAGTGCAGCGCTCTCCTTTCCGGACTACGGTCTGACTAGCTTTTTCCTTGTGCACAGGTCGAGCGGATGGACCCTGCCACGAATGACCAGCAGGTGTCACACCACCTCGAGGTGTACTTGTTGTGTCTGTTTGGTTGGGTCTTGTTCACCGCCAGACCCACACCGACACCGCTAACGCGAGGCTCATCACAGACGCCAGTAACCATCGCAGACGGAGGCCCCCAGATCACCGGGTTTGGCCGATTTGCCGCCACCTATCGCGGCTTGTGCGACGCGTGCTTCAGGTCGAGGCCGAACTCCATCCTCATGGGGTGTCCTCTCCTACTGCAGTTGTGGTCGTTCGAGCGCTTTAGCCTCGGGACGGCCTCGATGGACGGCGCTCCGTCTGCATTTAGCCGGAGATGTACAACGCAGCGAGGTGGGTGGCCGACGATGGGCTCTCTTTGGTGCGGCGACGAATGCGTACTCTTTCTGCGACTAATTTCTTCATATTACCGATCGTTCCATCTAATATGTTGTGTTCCTTCTGTGTCCGATTCGCGCATGTGCGGTGACACGGGCGTCTGAGCCGTTCGTGGAAGCGATTCGGCCGCTCACGGCGGATGGCGTTCGTTGGGAGCCATACTCACCTCGAGGTACTTGCCCGCGCTCCCCACGGCCGTCCTCGGCGTACTGCGAGCCCAGGACTCTCGGGTCGACCGCAGGCGCTTGTCTTCAGCGTCTTCGTCGAGGACTACGGGCGCATCGTGTGATGCGCCGATTCGCCTACTGGCGAGAGGTTCGATATTCGATTAGGGCGTCTAGTGCCCGGCAAATGCACGGTGAGTAATCGGCATACATGCGTTGTTTGTGCTGTTGTCTCTTACACACGACTTCTAACTACATGTTACGTCCTGCAGGTTCAGTAGGAAGGGAGTCCGTCGCGGCACGAACTGGGCGAGTAGGATGGACTCGTGGGTAGAGCGATGGGAGGGCGCGCCACGAGATGCGTGTGCGAGAGGACACCCTTACGACCACAGGACCCACGGCGAGTACATTCGTTGATACGCTCCTCGACACGCGTACGAGCTCGTGCTTGCTCTGACGAGCCCGCACCACGTCTCCTAAGACCGACAAACACGTACCCTGTGCATTTAGCGCAGGACGTACATCACGCGGTACGTTACATCCGACTTCGAAAACTTCGCTTGTGGCATACGCCTTTACAGTTTTCACCGTGTTTTGTTTTCGATGTAGGCGAGCACGGCTGCTAAGATTGTGACGGACTGCCGCTCCTAGCTTCAGAGGTTCACGGATGGTGTGGAGGGCACACGCGAGGACACGGCCCATTGTTAGACAGGATGTCTTCGGCATCATCTAACTTTCGAGTGAGCAGACAATTACAATCACTGCGGCAGCAGCTGGTTTGCCCTCGCTGTAGTGATCCCGTGAATGTGTTTACCTCATATACGCCAACGAATCCATCTCGAGTGTTCATGAGGTGTTCAAATCTTACTGTAACTTAGCCTAATCACCCCCAATCAATTTCATTCAAAAAGATGTTGTTTTTTCTTTCACTTGAAGTCGCAATTATTTTTTGAGCACAACATGTCGGTTTTGACAGTGGGCTGACGAAGTTGTCCCAGTGCTTCAAGATATTGCACTGCAAATTACTGCCTTGCAAGATGACTCTCGTGGTATTGTCAAGATTTAGCCCAATGACTCGACCCTCCGAGCCACCAACGCAGAACGAACATAATAGACTTAAAAGATGGGATGAAAGGATGGAAAGAGTTGAGAACATGCTTAAGAAATTAGTTAAGCTAGTTAGTTTTGTGGTTTTGTTGTTGCCAAGTAGAAGTTTATTTGTAATGAGATGTAATATCCACTCTTTACTTATGCATCGCAGTCCGTCATGAATGAGAATAAACCAGTGACATTACCTACCCATGAATGAGTTTGTTCGATGCATATAACTTACAGCACACGACACATCGATGCAACATGTCAACTCGATAAAAGGCAACCGCAATAACGCGTCCACCATTTAGTTGCATGCGTTAGGAGATTGAACATAAGTGCGTACATAAGGGGAGACTACCGACGTACAAGCTTCTCCGCCCGTGCCTAATTGTAGAAGGTGCCTCTCGCTAGCCACATAGAGTGTTCTCCAGTTGGACGCCTCGGACGTCGTTGGCCGTCGTTGTAATGGCACGCACATATGCAGCTAGGGTTGGCACAGCAGCATGTGGGATCATAGGAACTTCCTATGTTCACGACCTCCTCATTGCCCCTCTCACGCTGCATCTGTTGGCGGAGGTCATCATTTTTCTCCTTGAGATCGTCAATTTGCGCCTCCAAATCAAAGATTCGGTTCCACAATACATCCAAGTACCTCACAGCATGTCCTTCATGGGGAGGATCGATCCAGCGGGTGAAGTTGCATTTCGCCATCTGCTATAAGGGACGGTTAGTACGGAGGATGTATTAGCAGTAACATGAACAAAACTATTTACCCCAGAGTATGGGCATCGGAAGAAATGCCGTCCACCATCGAAAGGGCCGTCTATGACCTGCACGACCGCGTCGTCCTGGTGTCCGCATTTCGGCCATACCGGTTGAGCACGCTTCTTTGGCATCAACCGGTAGTTAGGGCCGAAGTCCTCCCTCCTTTCGACGCGAAGGTCTGGCTTCGGCGACCCCGGTTGGACTGGTCCCTGGGCGTCTGCCATCATTTGTTACTATAAGACGGAGAAGATTCTTCTTCCTACGGTTTCAAGGGTCGAGTGGTCCTAATTTGAGCGTGGGGCGTGCATTTTATAGCCCATGTGAGGCTAACAAAGCATTTTATAGACAAGACCAAGCAGGCGGGTTTTGCAATGACAAGACAAAATAGGGCGACCTTAGCGATGACAAGACCAAGCGGGCCGACGACTTTCTTGGCGACAAGACCCACGGGTAGCTGCGTGAGTGACAAGACCAGACGAAATTTGGCGACTTTCTTGATCGATAAGACCACATGGGACAAGACTCCGCAAGGAAAGACGTGACAACACTCTGCCTCGCCCGACTTTTCGGTCCGATAAGACAACACTCGCAAAGCAAGACATGACTTCTCCTTGCAAAGTAATACGTGACAACACTATGCCTTGCCGCTTTCGGGCCGACATGACAACACTCTACCTCCTCGGCTTTTGTAATTAAAAGACGGGACTCTATACTGCATGAAATTAACCACACCATGCCAACCATGAGGCTTATAATAGGGGGTTGAACCAAACCCAACACTACATAACGTGAGTTATCAAAATTTACATCCTTTTACGATTTTCACTATACGGTGCCCTTACATATGAAATCGCAGGACATGGACGACTTCGACATACAAACCGACGTGGGCGATCCGCGACAAGGGCAAGGAAAGGCTCATCTTGGTGAGCATTGCCCAACAGATTCGATCGCCGGGCGTAATCCATATGGACGGCGTGAGTTATCAAAATTTACATCCTTCTTACGATTTTCACTATACGGTGCCCTTACATATGAAATCGCGGAGACATGGGCGACCGACATACCGGCCGGCATGGGCGGTCCGCGACAAGGGTAAGGAAAGGCTCATCTTGGTGAGCCTACGCCACAAGCATATCCGATCGCTCGGGCGAATCCGTATGGACGGCGTGAGTTATCAAAATTTACATCCTTCGTGCGATTTTCACTATCGGTGCCCTTACATATGAAATTGCAGGACATGGGCGACTTGACATACCGGCCCGGCGTGGGCGATCCGCGACAAGGGCAAGGAAAGGCTCATCTTGGTGAGCTGGCCACACAACAGATTCGATCGCTTCGGTAATCCGTATAGACGGCGTGAGTTATGAACAATTTACATCCTTCTTATGATTCTCACTATCTGGTGCACTTACATCATGGAATCGCAGACATGGATGACTTCGACATACCCGACTCGAGCGTGGACGATGCATAATGACCCAAAGTTACATTACCAAAATAAAATTAATAAAATTATTATTTTAATGGATTTTACGCAATTTGAAAGAGTTTGATTGCTTTATTTGAATTTACGAAGTTTTAAAAGCCTTTTCCAAATTATTTTAAAGCCAAAATAAATTATGTGCAAAAACTATTATCAATTATAAGTTGGAAATATTTTTATTAAGTTCAAAATAATTTTAGGAATTTTTGAGAATTTTTGGACTCTATTTGCTATCTTAAAAAAAATGGTATTTGATTTATTATACACTTCTGATAATTGAAGGAAAAAAAATAAAAAAAATATTTTTATTACTGGCAGGCGAGCAAGTTCGGGTCACCCATCTTCTTCTTGCTCCCGAGCCAAAGACACTTAACCCCAAAGCACTCAAGGCATGCCTGACCAACTAGCCAATTTGGCTTCTCATTAATATAGCTTTCCTTTATTTTATCTATTCCTTGCTTTCTTCTCTCTCTAGCCCACCTTCTTCCTCGACGATCACTCCTGTTTGCTTTCTTCACACCGAGCCACTCATGGCGTAAATGGCCGACCGCCGCCACCCTTGCCGGCCCGGCCACCACCTCACGGCCGTGCATCAAGACCGCCCATATCCACCACCGCCGCCACCTCCCTTGCTTCCTCTCTTCCCTTGCTGCCATTAAAACCGAACCATGAAGCTCCAAGCTCCATTAATGGTCGCTACCAATTCTTTCTCCTTTTCTCCGCTTTACGGTGCATTAAAATGGATTCGTTTGAAGGAAGGTCCGATTAATCTCGCAAGACGTTACCACGCCATCAATTGAACGTTTCCTCCTTTGCATTCAATCAATTTGGCCGTTTGAATCGTTTAACCGCAACCGAAAATTTCGCATTTTCACGACAGATTTCACGATTCAAACCCTCCTCCCTATATAAAGGAGCACAGGAAGGCCCTCTCCATCCTCCACCCATCCCCAAAACCTCTCCTCTCCTCTCCCACAATCTTGGCGAATTTTGAGTGTCAATCCGGGTCTTACAGTCCGTGACAAGGGAAGGAAGGCCCGAGGAGTTCAACGCCGAGCTACCAAGGAAGGAAAATGGCCCCGGTCCACTTGATGAGGTCGGTCATTACGTAGTGTCCCCGTCCTACCCCATGTCGTTTACTATCCCTAAAGGCATGTAGACTTACATGGTTCGGATGCTTGTGTCGCATTGTACCCTAGTAGTAGTGAGCATGACTAAAGCAATTAGCCGAACCATCATGCCATGTGACTATGTGTAACGTGCTTCTGTCCACGGACTCTAATGTAGTTTTGGTTCTGTGTATCCGCTAAGCCATCAAAGTGTAACATCCCAATTTTCAGAGCTTTTAAAATCTTTTGAATAGTTAGTAGGGAGAAATTCACCATTTGGATTTATTTGAATTTAATTTAAAAAGCTTAATATTGGACTTTGTGTAACAAAACAATTTAATATGACTAAAGTCAACATGAACAATAGTGAAAACTATTTTATTTGGATCCTATGAGCTTGGATATATTTTACGGAATTTTCTAGAATTTTTCCAAGTTCATTTGCTAATTCCATTGCTTATTTGGATTTACGGTATTTTCTTAAAAAGAAAAAGGTATTTAAATCTCCGAATAGTGGTGGGCGAATCTCTCTGCCCAACTCCTTTCCCATGGCCTTGACCCACTCGGCCCACTCATTCCTCGTTGGTTGGATCGTGGGCTTTCAGATCTCACTTGCCATGGCGCCTCGCTCTCTCTCTCGACTCGTGGGCCCATTGCTGCAACGTCGTCGTCCCGACTTGGTCTTAAATCTCGCGTCATTGCCGCGTCGCCATTGCCGCCTATGAAGCTCGTCCGACAATATCATAAGGCCCCGATTTTGTCTTGCGGATGATCGCTTCTAGAAGCCTATCCTCCGGACTCGTTCAAACAAAATTCAAATTCAAATTCGTCTCTATCTCCTTTATCTCCGCGAGCCCTTCTCGGGTGGTTTCAACCTCCATGGCCAAGACGTCGCTCCGAGGCCGCCTAGACCCTATAAGTAGCACCTCGAGGATCGCCATGACCCTTTCCAAAAACCCCAAACCAATTGCCCTCTCGAGCCCTTGAGCGCGCATGATCGGAGTTTTGGTCACGGTCACCGGAACCCTAAAACTCGACCCTCTCGCCGTCGGTGACGCATTGCCTCGGGAGTGCACCGCTACCTTCCTCGCCTTGAGCTACCGAGAACCCTCGCCGTCACCGAGCTACACCGCCGGGCCTTGGCAAACAAAACCCAAGCTCTTCGCCGCTTGAACCTCGCCACGGCCACCACTGCGATACCCCGACCACCGACGCGACCAAGAGTTCGCAATAACGCTCTACCCTTTGGTACCACCACCGCCACCAGATCGCCGCTGTTCATGGGACCATTGGGTCGATCTTGTGCCGCCCCGCCGCAAATCCACGCCACCTCCACTCGTCGCCATCGCCTGCGGGCACACGCGTGCTGACCGCGTGGTAGCGTCGCGCCGTCACGCAGGTCGCCGGCCAAACCACCAACCGACCAGAGGCTCGGTGGACTTGGTCCGCGTGAGCGTGCCAGCGACATGTGGGCCCCACATGTCGATTTTCTTTATTATTCCTTTTCCGAAATTCCCAGGGCTGACGTCATGCTGATGTCATGCTGACGCAATATTCTGATTTTTACGTTAAGAAATAATTCGAATTCGAAAATCCAATTTTAGGGTTTTCTTTAGATTTAAACTTTGAAACCCCATATCTTTTGCATCCTAACTCCAAATTCATCCATTCAAATTTCTAAATTCGTCTAAAATCCAGATCTATCTATTGGAGATTTTTAATTATTTTATTGGAGTTATTTGCTTCTGTTATTTATTTAGTTTGTTTGTTTGTCTCGTTTGCGAGTAGTAGACTTATTTCTTTGGAAGAGTTGAAGAAGAAGGACCTTTCAAGATCAAGATCAATTCCTAGACCTTTTTCAAGGCAAGCTATGCCCTTGACCATTTTGCTTCAGTTTTATTAAAGTATTTTAATTCAAATTCGCATCTTAATTCAAGTATTTATTTAAAAGCTTTTGGGTGTAGATGTAAATCCTAATTGTTATGCCTTCCTTGTAAATTGCTATGTCTAAATTCTTTGTCACCCTAGTTATATTAGTTGGTATAGTGTAGCACCAACGTGGGTTGGTTAGTCGATTAGATTGCTTAGCCATGCCACGAATCACTTGTCATGTAGATTCTTTGTATTAATTTGACTAAATGAATATGGAACTACGTGATAAAAGCTGTGTGCACTATGTGTTGTATGGCATGTGTTGTACTTAAAACCAACAGGTGGTAAAAGGATTTGGACCGAGGCAAGTGGTGAATCTTGTGTGATATGAGGGTGTGTGCTATTTTGGTGGAGCTGTGTGCATGGGTTTGATAAGTGTGTGCTTAGGGATTGTGGTAGTCTTGCCTTGGTCAATTAAGGACCTCACCATGTGCGCCATTGAACTGAGCCTCACTGTGCGACCACATGCCCGGTATGGGACGGGCCTAGCATAGTAAGATGAATGTCCAAAATGCTTTGTTATGATTAGTGCTAGCTACACTAATTATATCTTGTGGGTAAAGTGTACAACCTCTGCAGAGTGTAAAACTATTGAATAGCGCGTCATGATCATGGACAATGCTCGGGATTTCACACTAGGGTAGATCTTCATAAAAGCTGTGTGGGAAGGAGCTGTGTGGTTTAAATCATCCAAACTATGTGCTAAAATTGTCTAGGTGTGTGCGTCTTTGTGAAATAAATTGTCAAATTATTATTGTCTATTTGTTTTACTGTTTTCAATCTATTAATTGTATTCAATTGCAAAAGTCGTATTTATGCAAAAGAGCCATGAATGCCTTTCCCTTGTAAAAAGCCAAGCATGTATATTTTGCATCTCGTGGTGTGGCTTGCGAGTGCGGTGTGTACTCACGCTTGTTTTGACGAATCAAGCAGAGGAGGAGTCTTCGCCCGACATTCGAGGGCGAGTATCTTGAAGGTGCTGATCGTGAGGTCTGGATCGATCGGTTACTGTGGTGAATCGATGGGGCGCCACCGCCGTTCTGTTTCATTGCCGTTTATTTATCTGTTAGCCCTGCGTGGCTTGAATAATTGTAAACTCGACCTTAAGGTCAAAACCATTATTTATTAATCAAAATTATTCGTTTATGCTATTATTCGCTTGTATGGATCGATTTCCACCTTTGTTACCCTTTGTGTGCACTAAGCGTGATCTGTGCTAGTCGTTGAACCTGAAGGGTCTG
Organism: Phyllostachys edulis; assembly: GCA_036346405.1. NCBI lineage: Eukaryota > Viridiplantae > Streptophyta > Magnoliopsida > Poales > Poaceae > Phyllostachys > Phyllostachys edulis. Next base: position 34,186,514 of record CM070553.1, read on the forward strand.
AATGTAATTTCGGGTCCCGACACAAAGCAAGCCTACATTGCAAGTATGCCTCTTCTAGTGCAATCCCAGAAAGAACCATTCGCACCGACGTCGAATCCTCCATATTTTAGGGCATCTTCATAATCACAACGAGCGTTCTTAGCCCGTTCAATCATATCCGTGGCACATGATAATATCACTTACCTTTCTACTTACAATTCATCACTATCTCAATCGTTCTCCTAAAATTCTACAGAAATTTTGTGCACTACAACAATATACGGTGATCACAAAATGTTATTGCGAGTCTCACAAATTTCGTACCGTTGATATTCTACGAAAATAACAAACATACCAACCAACATCGTCACAACACTATTATTTTGAAAATAAATAACATCATACAATCAGATTTGCTAAATCACTAATTAATTACAAAAACAGGAGGTGCCCCCTGTCGCCTTACGGTTGGGCGACAGGAACCTGTCGCCCAACCATCGGGCGACTGAAGTGCTTATGCCCAACGGTTGCGCGATAGCACTTCAGTCGCCTAATAGTCAAGCGACTGGGTCCAGTCGCCCAATCGTTCGGCGACAGACGGATATTTCTGTTAAAAAAAAAGAACGCTGGAATATTTTTGTAATTTCTAATAAAAAATAGATTATTTAAAAAAATTCATTTTAGGGCACGGTATGACCGTAGCTTTTCTGAAAAGCAACTTCTGGCTAGATTGCAGGGCTAAACGGCTGAGCCATGTCGAGGGAGGAGGAGGAGGAGGGCGGCGATCGCGTCGCGGGAGGAGGCACCGACATCGGGGGGAGGGAGGAGAAGGGCGGCGCTGGCTTGGAAAAAGGAGGAGGAGAAGAGCGGCGGTGGGTAAGGAGAAGGAGGAGAGCAACGACGGCTCAGGAGGGGGAGGGGGAGGAGCGGGAGCGGAAGCAGAACGAAAATGACCGCGGGTTCACTATTTCACCATATATATAACAACATATATAACTTTGAAGCAGTAATGTACTAAAAAGTAGTTTATGTGGCAAACATTGGCAAACTGTATCATCCAGCCAGAGGTTGAGCTGAACCAGGGTGCACAACTTTTGAGCCAGGGGGTGCACGTGTAGTATATATGGACTAATCTCTCGTAAAATTTTTTTTTGACCCGGTGTCTTGTGACACCGGGTCCTCCCATTGGCCTCCGCCCCTGGGGAGGAGAACGGCGGCTTGGGAGGACGAGGGCAACACCGGGTTGGAAGGAGAAGATCGACGTCGGGTCGAGAGGGGGAGGGGGAGAGCGGCGTCGGGTCGGGAGGAGAAGAGTGATGTCGATCGGGAGGAGGAGGAGAAGGGCGGTGACAGGAGAGGAGGAGGAGGAGGAGACTTGCACCAACGCGAGGGGGGAGAAAGGCGGTGTCGGGGTTGGAAGGAGGAGAAAGGCGGCGTCAGGGCCCGGTGGAGGAGAAGGGTGACTAGGGTTAGGGTTCGGGAGGAGGGGGAGGAGAAGGGTTTTGTTGAGTGGCAATGGCAGGTAATTACCCCCAACTCTAGGGGTAATTTCGAAAGGCAAACCCGCCTGACGAGGATCTAATAATCTTCATTTAATTATTTATCTGTGATTCTTATTGTGGATAATAATACCGTCATATGGTTCTTGAGTATACCCCTTAATATTCATAAGGGAGAAGCTGGAGGTCGTAAGTTCTTCTACGACCATCCCGTGGTCGTAAGTCCTTCTACGACTACCTCATAGTCGTAAGTATTTCTACGACTAGCTCAAGGTCGTAAGTTATTCAACGACCATCCCCTAGTTGTAAGCTTTTCTACGACTATCCCCTGATTGTAAGTCCTCATACGATCAGTCTGTGGTCGTAAGCTTTACTACGATCACCACCTGGTCGTAAGCTCTTCTACGACCAGTCCCTAATTGATGAAGCTTACAGACATGTGGGCCTAATTGATCAGGGAATCTTCCACAGCATATCTAAAGATATGGACAGTTAATTACGCTGTTATTCTCTAAAATAATGGTATGATTTAACTCTCTGTCCTAGTAATAACTACCTGGCGACGTGGGAACGTTACTACTCCCACAATAATCTCCAGTAATGGCTTCAACATCTGAAGCGTTGAGGCGCTCTTTGAACTGCAGAAACAGCAGCCCACTTCGAGTATTGTATAAAATGCGGAATCACCAGGAGAAGAGAGGAGACGAGGGGAGAGCGCAATCAGGAGCACAAGACATTGCACTTGAGTCTTTCTCTTGATTTGTAACCAGCATACTTAATATATCCACACAGGAGTAGGGTTGTTATTCTCTCTGGAGAAGGTCTGAACTTGCATAAAAATCTCTGTGTCATTCTCTCTGCGTGATTTGAGTTTTGGAGACCCCCGAATCAAACAATCATTACATAAGATCGGTTCTAAAACACCGACACCGTCGAAGCCGTGGAAAGCTATTCTCGAGTGGTTTCTGGCTTCCTCGTGTTGTAAACAGCTTCCAGCTTCAGAAAAAGCCGCTGGAGAAAGCCGGTCATTTAGGATGGCTTCCGGCTTTTCCGAACGAAATGCCAAAACCGAAACCATGCCAAAGAGAGCCTTAGAAACTGAGCTTGGGTGAAGGGAGCCTTAGAAACTGAGCTTGGGTGAACGGAACCTTAGAAACTGAGCATGGGTGAACGGTACTAAGTCTGAGTCTGTTTTAGAAAAAAAAAAGTCTGAGCGATAAGCCGGAAACCGAAACCATTCCTTAGAAACTGAGATGGGGTGAATGGTGTTGAGGAACCGTCGCTGGCGAGTCAGGTCCGAGCGATCACCTCGTAGACAAGCGTAGAATCATACACAAGAACATAATAGTAGATTGAACATAAAGATTTTGGGGGACTTCTTTCTTCTCTTTATTTCTCTTCTCAAAAGCACGCACAATGATTGGGGGGGCTCTCCTTTATATAGTCTTCAGGGTGGATGAGGAGCCCATCATGGGCCAGGTCTGCCTGGCCTGGGCCCGGTTTCTTAACACTCTCCCTTGGACACTCATCCTTCATGTTCATGTTTCATCAAAACTCCATAGAAACTCAGTGAGAAAAATTTAGAGAAATAGTACATGAAACACGTTCTATTGTGTTGCACGAATTGGCTTATTAAAAACTTTAGCCGAGAAACTTTAGGAAAACTTGTTAAGGGAAAAAAGTACAATCCACCCAATTTCATTTAATATCTAGTATTTATTCTTTGGGTACTCGATCTTCGTGATCAAGTTTCACTAATGAGTTCGTGAAGACCCCCGGGAATTCTGCACTTCTCTAAGTCTCATCATTCCAATTCCATGTATGCATCTTTCAAAGCTAGATGCTGGAAGTGACTTAGTGAATAAATCTGTAAGATTTTTCACATGACTTAGTATGCAGTACTATAATTTCGTCTATCTTTTGCAATTCAAGAGCATAGTAGAACTTGGGGTTGATATGCTTTGTGAGATGGCTCTTCACATAATCCATCTGCACTCGTGCAACACAAGCTGCATCATCTTCATAGATAATAGTGGGGGTTTACACGGTATTCAATCCACACGACTGCTGGATGTGGTGAATCATCCACCGAAATTAAGCACATTCTCGTAAGGCTTCGTACAATACTAGTTCGTCGAAATTGATACAAGACTTTGCTTAAACAATTTTCATGAAATTGCAGTTCCACCATATAGGAATACATAGTCTGTTTGCGACTTAGTTGTATGTGGGTTCGACAGGTATCCGGCATCTGCATAGCCATTCATAGTTAGGTCTTTGTTCTTTCTGTAGAACAGACCAAGTTCTTTTGCTTTCTTGGAGGTATCGAAAGATGACATTCATTCCCTGCCAACGCCTTTGATAGGTTCTGCACTATACCTTCCTAATAGGTTCATGGCAAATGCAATGTTCGATCTAGTATAGTTTGTTAAATACATGAGTGCTCCTATTGCACTTCCTCCCCCTCTTCTCTAGGTCTTTACGGATCCTTGTCTTGCTGTAGGGACCTCTCGACCATCGGCACTTTCAAAATGTATGCATTTTCAAAGTCGAACCTTTCTAACATTTCTTGAGTGTAGGTTGACTGATGCACTAATATCCCTTCAGGGACATGCTCAAGCTACAAGCCTATGCAATATTTGGTTTTACCCAAATCTTTCAATTCGAACTGCGACTCTAGGTAAGAGCTTGCTTTCTTAATACCTTCCAGGGGTTCCGATGATGTTCAGATCATATACATACCCTGAGATTATACAAAATCCATCTTAGGATCATCGTATAAATATACATGGACAATTCTCATTGTTCGTGTAGCCTTTCTTACATAGAAAGTCGCTTCAAGCTATTATACCACATCCTGCCTGATTGCTTCAGTCCGTACAGTGAATTTCTGAGTTTCACATTGTACAGATTTCTATTTGCTCTGTCTTGGTTCAGGACAGGGATACATTCAGGTACCTTCATATAAATGTCTGAATCTAAATTTTCATAAAGGTATGCAGTTACCACATCCATCAATTTCATTTCTAAATTCAAGTTTACTGTCATTGATATTAAATATCTAAAGGTAGTTCCACTCATGACTGGGGAATAGGTTTCTTCATAATCAACTACTGGACGTTGAGTGAAACCTTGTACAACGAGCCTTGCTTATTTTCATTTCTCTTTCAAACAAATACCCACTTATGCCCTTCAGGGTGCACATAGGGGAGGCGTACGGCTTACAGGCTCAAATACTTCTATTTTATTCAGAGATAATAATTTTGCTTCTATTATCTTCTTCCAATCTTCGCAATTTGATATTTTCTTACATTCAGCGAGTGATGTAAGCTCCGGATCAAGATCGATGATTGTGGCATTTTGCTTTGCAAAGTAAATGTCGACATTGGCTGTTGTCTTATTCATAGATTCTCCCGTGGTCACAAAGTTTATAGCTATTTCTTCAAGAGACGATTCTTCTAATGCTTCTACTTGCTCACCGCTGCTTTCGATTACGAGGGTGAGTTCCTTTACTTTTTCAGCTCCGATGTGTGCGCACACATCCATGCTAATGTCTTCCTTCATGGGGATGTTCAATTCTGGTATGCCTTTTTCCAAAGGTTCCATACTGGTGCCAGGTCTCAACTGCCCCCCTTCTAGTTCTGGGAAACTTTGGTGATCGGATGTGTTAAGTATTTCTTATCCCTTTTCACCAGGCATCCCCGGTTACTTGGGATTCGAGGGACCAGAGTTCTCGTCCTTTTCTGAGGCCTTTGGACGGGATTAGGGATACCTTCATCAGTATTTCAACCCTCTCCAGTACATTGCGTGCAGGCACATGTGACTTGGTCACGCTTTTCAAATCACTAAAGTGGTCAGACAGTTGATTTGCTAATACTTGCAAATCAATTATCTTCTGGACTTCAATTGTCTTCCGGACTTTAATTATCTTTTGGACTTCTCTTTTCTTCTGGACTTCAATTGTTTTCTGGGCTGATCTATTTGCTTCACTAGTGCACGGGTCATGTGCATGGATTCTTGTGGCTTGCCATGCTATTTCCCGATATTTTTCATCAAGGGGTTGATTTCCTCCCCCTAATGACAGGAAACTATCATTATCTAATATACTATTAGCAAATTGGGCAATATACAAATTTCTCGTCATATGATCCAAATACTTGATTATGGATACTGTCACATAACCAACGTATATCCTAGACTTTCGGAGAAGGCCCATTGCAGTTCGCTGCGTTGGTGGTATAGGTACATAAACCTTGCAACCAAATCTGCGAAGATGAGAAATTTTCGGTGCCGACCGCTAGTTGCATAGGTGAATGGATTTTATATGCCGATAGTCTAAAATTGATGAGAGTTGCCGTGTGCAGGACTGCATGTCCCCAACATGTAGTTGGTAAATTATAATTCTGCAAAAATCTCCTAGTCCATTCTGGGTGTGGATATGCGGTACGGAATGATCATTGTTAATTCCCATTATCATGCAATAATCATCAAATGCCTTTGAAGTAAATTCTCCGGCGTTGTCCATTCTGATGGACTTCACATGATGATCTGGGAAATTATTTTTCAATTTTAATTATCTGCGAGATTAGCTTTGCAAAAAGTATAGTTCCTCGTAGACAATAAACATATGTGCGACCATTACGGGGAAGCATCGATGAGCACCATAAAATATCTAAATGTCACTGACAGGGGCTGTATAAGACCGCAAATGTCTTCTTGGATATGGTATAGGAATACAGGGATTTCATCCTTCACTTTCAGAGCAGAAGGTGTAGTAATTAATTTCTCAGTGACACATGCGAGGCACATAAAATCTTCTTGATTCGAAAATTCTTTACATTGATATTTATGTCCCTGTGAATTGTTAATTATATTTCTCATCATTCTAAGACCTAGGTGACATAATCTATCATGCCGGAGACAGAAAAGTTCAGAGCTTCTAAATACGGTTTTTCAGGGCAGTATATGCTACAGGTGCCTTAATATTAGTGTAGTATAGCCCAGTTTCATATGAAGGAAGTCATTCTAATACCCTTTTGCACTTTCTTGACACTGTGCAATGAACATGTATTCCTTACCATACTATTCTTTAGCCTCTACGTGGAAACCGTTACCATCGGGAGTATAATTGTGGCCCTTTCTGAACCTATTATACAAGCATCGCTGCCCACGGTTGTCATAAGACAACCAGCATTCTTACTGATCGACTAAAAGAATTTTATCCGCTGAGCACACTTCCTCCATAGGGCGCCACACGCATTCTGATACTTCAGATATCGGAACATAACTTGCTATTATAAATATAGAAAAATAAGTCTTGTAAGACCCATCATAAGAATTTAATGCGTTGCTCTCTTAGAGCTTACAACCATTATTCAAAGTTCCATCACAATCACAAACTACAAGTGACTATAAAAAAATCTAAGAGCAATGCGTGCACCAGATCGAATCAGTGAAGTATGTAGGAACTAATGGATGTGGATCCTCTGTGCCTACAATAGTGAGGTGTGCCTCATGCTGTCCTTTGCCCTTTTTCTTAGACTATAAAACATCAATAACATATGACCCACGACCTTACCCTTCTTGTCCCTCTCCTTTGTGAGAGGCTTCGTCACCTTGTAGCTGCTAGCATTGGCTTCATGACCAACATTGCTACTAGGCCGTTGTGAGATGTAGTTCTTCCTTAGAACATCATCTCGAGCTTCCGCAACTTGCATGATGTCAATCCATTCGGCATTCTCCTTGTAGCCGTCTTGACGATAGCTGCGTGTGGATTGCACCACGTTTGGGTGAAAGGTAGAGAGAGTCTTCTTAATTTTCTGCTCATCCGTGATTACCTTACCACAGAATTGAAGACTAGTACAAATTCTGTATAAATTCTGGTCATGCTGGGCCAGCTCTTCGAATCCCTGGTTCGTGATGCTAGTCATCTACATTTTTATGCCAAAGAGTTCATAAGATTACTGCTGGCAATTTAGGTAAAATGGTTGCAAAATTCTCATAATGCTGTTCGAATTCCCGGTTTGTGATCCCGTATTTTTCTATGCGTTTTCATGATTTACTGCTACTTTCAGTGATTAAAAGTAATATAAACAATCACAAATAATCAAAACAGTAAATACAATATATAAATTGCATCAAAATAATAATAACTAAATTAAACATGCTTCAAATGCTCGAAATGATTCAAAATTTGAATTCTCGAGGTTCTTTTCTACTGAAATATGAACTTTCGGTGAATTTTGCAATTTCCAAGGGCTAAAGCGCTAATTTTTAGTTCTAAGAAAAAATTTCGCGCAATGTTTCAATTTCAGAGGGGTTATTCTGTAATAAATTCTTTCCCGAAGTATTTGCTCGTAATTTTCAGAACTTCGAGGGTTTATTTGCAAATTTTTGGAATTTTCGGTTTTCTCTCTATTTTTCTTTTTCAAATTTCCACCCGGCTGGGCCCTTCTTTCCTTTTTCGGCCTGTTAATGAATGGGCCGACCTGACCCAAAGCATCACGCGGCTTGCCCTGCCTACATAAAAATAGGGGTGAGGGTTTCCCTAGCCCCTGTGCAAGGTGGTGGCGCAAAAGCGTTAGCGTCTTGAGCGGCCGGTGCATCGGCACATCGGCGCGTGGGGCGCGACGGTCGCCGGGGGCCACGTGGCGGGCATGGTGGCAAGTGAGGCCGACGGTGCGAGGGCGGCTTTAAGTCGACGACGACATTGGGCGCCGTGGTCGGCGGTGGCGAGGCGTCCGGTGTGGCGCCATGGAGCAAGAAGCGACGGATGTGGCACGTAACCCGGTGCCGTAGGAGGAGGAGCGGCTCGGCCGTGTGGGAGCTCACGCTGGGCCGACGACGCTACGGGCGAGGCGGCACTCGTGCGGGAGCAGGGGCATAGTTTAAATGACTAGGCAGACGACGGCACGTGAAGCAGCGTGCCCGTGCAGGAGTATGGCAGTGCCTTTAGGCGCGCAACTCAACCGGCGGTGTCGCGTGCGAATGGCGGCATGTTCGCTCGGCGGGTTGGCCTTCGGTGGCGCGCCACGTGCGAGGCACGCGTCGGCGTCAGCGTGATGGTGCGGCAGCGTGCAGGGCGGGCGGGCGCAACAGCGTTGCGATGGTAAGGTGGCGGCGGCGACACGTGGTTACGAGCCAACGGCCGAAGAGCGGCGGTGCTTGGGGCCACGCGTCTTTGGCGGCGGGCGAACGGCATGGCGGCCGGCCGTTGCTATGCGGGAGGCAGCGGTGCTACGCGCGGCGGGTGCGAGGTGGCCGATGGCGGCTGCAGGCCGTGCATGGAGGCGGCAACACCTCATGCGGGAGGGCCGAGCAAGCGACTACAAGCCGGGCGGTGGCACCGCGGTCATTTGTGGATGGTGGCGCGAGACGATGACAGCGGTCATTATTTGTCAAGGCTGCGTCGGTTTTTTTTCTTTTCTTTTACTGTTCATCCATGAATTGTGTAATCATCACCTACTCTTTTCATGTAATCTACCAATCGGCTTGGCTAACGACTTCAAGTCGGCTCGCGGTAGATTAGAATAGATTTGCAATCTACAATCTACGGTGCAATCGACATGTACTCCTTCATGCAACCTACTGATCAACATTGTGTCGGCGACTTCAAGTTGGCTCGCGGTAGATTAGAGCGGATTTGCATTGTAGGAAATAATCTAGAAAGCAAAATTTACAGAATTGAAAGCGATCTAGAAAATGCGATTCGATCTACGAGTGTCGTGCTACGACGAGTTACCTTTTGATCAGAGTAGATTAGGCTTAGGTAGGCCGGAGTTGATCATGATGATAATGTGTTGAGGAACCGTCGCTGGCGAGTCCAGTCCGAACGATCACCTCGTAGACAAGCGTAGAATCGCACACAAGAACACAAAAACATAATAGTAAATTGAACACAGAGTTATAGAGATACTTCTTCCTTCTCTTTATTTCTTTTCTCAAAAGCACTTATAATATTTGAGAGTCCTCTCCTTATATAATCTTTCTTTATATAATCTTGAGAGCCTATCATGAATGAGGCCTGTACACGGTTTCTTTACAAATGGTAGTCTGTTTCAGGGGAAAAAAGTCTCGAGTCCAGCCAGGTTCACAGACAAACGGGCACGTGGGTCTCCTCTCGCGACTAGTGCCTATCTGAACCTGAGCCGTTGAGGCCTTCAATTCTCTGGAGTGACTCGTAAAGTCTTCGAGCAGCGTGCTGTTGCTGCCACGTGCTTCAGCGCGAGCAAGTCCTGCGACTTTTGTCGCGCTTTACCGAGAAAGGGCAACGCGAGCTCTCTCGGCCTGTGTCCGGGGGCATCTGCGTGATCGAGCGCCTGGCGCACGAAACGGCCTCGTCGGGTTGCGCACCGCGGCATATTCCGACTTGGATCAACCATTTTGAAAGGGAAAAACGTTTGTCGTGTGCACAGCAAAGCACGGCAGATCCCACGAGCAACTCGTCTCTGGGTGATCGAGCGCCCGGCGCAGGAAACGGGCTCGTCGAGTTGCGCAACGCAGCAGTTTCTGACTTGGATCAACCATTTTGAAAGAGAAAAAAGTTTGTCGTGTACAGCAAAGCACGGCAAATCCCACAACCAGCTCGTCCAAACTTGTCACGGTAACGAAGACCAGCGGTGGAGTCAGGATTTCGATAGAGAGGGTTTAAACTTTTTTTCAATTATAAGAAAAATGTATATGTACACACATAACTACGCATGCACATCATACACGTGCGAGTGTGCCTCGTTAGTACATATCTAGAAAGACAGAACACAGTAATGATTCAAATAGAACAAATTACATGTTTCTCACTTCACAAAATATAGACTGCTGACTATTGATTATCGAAAATAACGTATAGTGTAAATTATTGTATAACTTGTATATTATACTAGTTATATATATTGTACAGGGGATTTGCATGCAAAAAATTTGAGGCATGCATCAGGTGCCTCCGCCACTAGCAAATACAAAGAAGACGAATACAAAGAAGAAAGCGCATCACCGTCGATTCAGACAATTCATGTCACATGCACCATCAATTCGGATCCAGTTCACCACTACATTGTACTACTTGAAAGATACCTTATACCCTAGCTACACCAGCTATCTATGTACTACACGTGAATGGTACGTAAACATGTGAATGGAAACCTGTCACGGTAGCAAAAACAGAGAAGAAAACGAACCATTGAAGATTCGAGACAATTCGTGATCCAATTCACCGCTACATCTACGTTGTACTACTTGACAGATATCTTATATCCTAGCTATCCGATCTATCTTAGTTTTTGGCTAATCTAACATATTTTTAATCTTGTATTTACAGATCTATTTACAAAAATGGCGCCAACCGATGGCCGCGGGAGGGACTGCCACCTGGTCTTGGCGCATACCCACCGTACGCCAATGTCAGAGCCGCCGCCGCGTGTTCCCGTCGGCTTGTCCTCGCCGCCACGTCACGCTACTAGCACACGGTGGCCATACGCTAGCCGTTGGCGGATGGTCACCATGCGCCAGCCAATTAGTCGGGTTAATTAGTAGTTAGGTAATTAGTTAGGTTGGTTAGGCTAGTTAAGGTCTGGAATTTGGAGGAATTTTAAAATATAGCAAATATGCTCAAAAAATTATGAATTTTTTTGAGTCTTTTGATACTGTGTACTTACTTGTGTAAATTTTTCATAATTTTTTTATCAGAATTTTTATTGCTATTTCGTATAAGTGTCCTGCTCGTACGAATCAATAAATATAGAAAATAAACTCCAAAAATTATAAATTTTATTTTAAAGGCTCATCACGCAATGGACTTAATTGTGTAATGTTTCGGTAATTTTATATGTGTTTGTAGGACCGGAAAGACGACTAGGGGAGTGAATAGGAGCACGAATCCTTTTTCACCTAGTTTGAATTCAACACGATTTTCACTTCAATAGCTATGAGAGCTACGAAGATCAAAGGACAAGTACAGCAGAAGACTTGTGTTGAATCCAACCTAAAACCCCAAAGCAAAAGACACAAAAACTCAAACCCTAAATGAGTCTGGCGGTCTGACCGGCGTGCACCGAGCGGTCTGACCGGTAGATATGAGGCGGTCTGACCGCACCTGACAATGAACAGAGAAAACAACCTGACGTCCAAAGCACAAGTTGATCTAACTTTTGATCTACGATTCTAAACTTGACCAAACTTGAGACACACCTTCCTAAGGATATTAGAAACCTATTCCAAGCAACGATCGTCAAGATCTTTGCAAAAATTCTAACATTTTTCCATTTGAGCGAAGTTTGCTTCAAAACCGAGTCAAAAAACAAAACAGTGATCTAAATCTTGCTCGTAGGTAAAGAATGATCAAGATGGACTTAGATGTACTCCCACATGTCACAACAAGCTAGAACACCACAAAGATTCAAGAGAAAAGTGATGGATCATCAAAAACTCCAAATCATCAAAAAAGAAGGCAAGAACAAAAGAGACTCATCTTTGGGGCTTGCTTGGATTGATTTGAGGTTGAGAATTGATGTTTACAGCCACTCCATCCTGGAGGACAAAACTCAATACATGAGCACACGATCAATCAATCCCTAGATCCCTAACCTCTCTTTTCTTCTCTCCAAAGCCCTAAAACAAACTATGATTTTTCTCAATGAAGTGCTTGAGAGCTGCTGGACAGCACCCTCTCCTATTTATAGTGGAGGCTAGCTTCTAGAAGACTATACCTATTGGGCACCCATTAAGCCCACTAACAAACGGGTTTAACTCACGCACACATTTTAAAGTGTCTTCTTCATCTTCACTTGACCTAAACCGCTTCTCCTTGCGTCGTCTTGCGCCGCGGTTTAGCCCAAGGTCACCAAGGCGGTATTTGGTGAAATTACCAAAATACTCCTTCTTGATCTTTCTCCGAAGACCAAGTCCAATCTTAGTGAAATAATCGCCTACTTCGCCACGTGTGGGTTGATCAACGGCTCTCATCATGTTGGCAAGTCTCTCTCTGTCCGGCTCCTGCCGAAACCACCAAGGCATTTGCACCGACCCCAGTGCCGCTTGATCTAACCCGTTGAACCGAACTGCCCGTTCGGTCATCCTTGTCCAATCCTGCGCCATGCTTGAGTCCATTGACCTCACCCGGCATCCTCGATCGTTCTGAACCTCAGCTCTCCAAGCTTAGTCCCGATCATCCTCGCCGTTGACCGTCATTGACTTCCAAGTAATCTGCACAGCAATAGACCAAGAAATCGTTTCCGGGAACAAGTTCTTCACAACTTGACCCACGTTAGTCAAAACATGCATCATGCAACATATATGCAGTGAACACCAAGAACTTGGCCTAACAAGCAAACATCATCGCCACGAAGGACAACGAACCAGAACACAACCGGTCAGACCGCCATTCCAAAACCGATCTGACCGCTCATGGCCGGTCTGATCGCCACGTGAAGGCCAGTCTGACCGCCACTTTGGGACTTAGCCAAAATTCCACCCCTAGAAATCCGAACCTTTCTGGAATTTTCAATCGAATATAACTTTTACCTAGAGGCTCCAAAAATTATGTGACCAAGTGCAGTAGAACCTCCTCTCTTGCCTACACTCTCTATTTTTGGCTCAGCTCAAAAATCCAAAAACTTTTATGGCCGGTCTGACCGATTTCACAATGTCGATCTGATCGCCACTCAAAGGCTGGTCGGACCGCCGATTTGGCCGGTCGGACCGCCAACACTTTCTCAGCAAACCCAGTTTAGGCATGGCTGGTCTGACCACCAAAATGGTCGGTCAGACCGCTAGTGACCTGACAGCCTGAACTTTTTCCGAAAATGACGATTTCGATAAGACTTCAAAGCTATTGCTAATTGTCTCATCATCCTAAGATCATGAGCATATCCCCATGATATCCACAATCTCCCCCTTGATGAACACATTGGCAATTTTCCAGAAAATGTGAATTGGACGTTTGAAATTGTAATTACTCGACGTTTTCGTACAAAATCACAACTTGATCCATAAGCAAGAGAAAGCAATGAAAAAGGACCAAGCTGGCATCAGAATAGTATAGGCCAGTGAGATAAGGCAAAAGAAAACAAGGAAACTTCAAATTCCAGAAAAGAGTCAAAAATCTCACTTAAGGTTCATACGAAAGAACAATTGTTCAATTTGACCTTTGATCAAGGTGAGGATCCAAGAGATGCAATTCAAGTTCAGAATTGGCAATAAGATCACAAAAATGCATATGAGATGCTCCCCCTCACTATGATCATCATTTTTTGTGAAAATTTTATTTTCTCCCTATTTGTCCAAAAAGCTCTAAAACATAAACATTTTTACAATCTTTCTCCCCCTTTGACAATGGATTCATCAAGGTGCATGGAAGAAGATAAAGCATGAATGAAATGGAATGGCTGTAATTTATTCATTTTTAGCACAGAGAGCTATGAAAATTATCCAAGAGGACTCGACAAGTATTACACCAAGCCATATTGTGTGAAGAAGCTTTTCTAAATCATGGCAAATCATATATAGCAAAGTTAAAGCCAAAAGAGCAATAATCTGTGATTAAATGAAATTTTAGCATGTCAAGGTGCTCAAGATCATAGTTTAACCAAAGATATCAAAAAATGAGTCAAGCCATGTCAATAAACTAAATGGAACCAAGAAGCTAAAATTGAGCCAATTTAGAGCGCTATGAGTTCAAAGATGAAATATTTTGTTCAAGCACTTGGAAATAAGTATACTTAGCACATTTAACACTTGCTAAAATTGATTTTTGGTTTTATCTTAGCAAAGCAAGTCCTGAATTAGGAGCCATCCACAACTGCTGCCTAAGCTTCAACCAATTTTCACAAATTGTTTTCTTAGCTTTGTGCTAGATCTCAAGCTGTGTCGCGACCATCCCAAGCAAGAAGCTTAAGAGAGTGGTTTAGGTTATCCAAAACTCTCCCTGAGTTCATACCTAGTGCAATGGCAAGCCGTCTCATGAGAACGAATTGGTGAGATCAGTTTTTTCGCACAGAAAAGATCATTTTTCATTTGCTTGAATTAGGAAATAGCATAGCTCAATCTAAATCTCAAATTAGATTCAAGACTCAATGTAGCCTATTTGACATGGCATGAATCATGAGAGAATCACTACAGCAAAACTAGTCACAAGATCCAACAAATCATGTTTTGATTCAAGTTTCTCATATTTAAAAGAGCTAGCATGGTAAAAGCTAAGCTATACACGAAAAGTCATGATAAATCTAGCAAACTAGCACAAGACATGGCAAGATATAAAGCATGAAAGCATGTCACACAAGGATAATAATCAAGGCTCCGTGAAATTATATTACAATGCAAGTTGCTGATTTAAAATGCAATATGGTACAATGCAAACTACCCCTCAAAACAGGCCAAGAGGACTAATAACCCCCAACTCTCCCTGCAAAGAAGCAAAACGAGAACAATCAAGAGCCTTAGTGAAAATATCCGCAACCTGCTGCTCAAACTCTACAAAGTGAAGCACAACATCACCCTTCTTTACATGGTCTCTAAGGAAATGATATCGAATGTCAATGTGTTTAGTCCTAGAGTGCTGCACTGGGTTTTTGGCAATGTTTATGGCACTAGTGTTGTCACAAAAAAGAGGAACACTATCCAAAAACAACCCATAGTCCCACAGAGTAGATCAGATCTAGAGAACCTGAGAGCAACTACTGGCTGCAGCTACATATTCTGCCTCGATAGTGGATTGTGTAACAGAGGACTGCTTCCTAGAAGATCAAGAGATGAGGGATGTGTCTAAGAAATGACAAGTGCCAGAAGTACTCTTCCTATCCACTCTACACCCCACAAAATCAGCATCAGAAAAAGCCTGAATGGAGAGGGCAGAATCAGAAAAATACCAGAGTCCAAAATCAAGAGTGTCCTAGAGGTACCTGAAGATGCGACGCACTGCTTGACAATGTGAGGCACGAGGGGAAACCTGAAATCGAGCGCACAGACACACAACAAACTGTATGTCCGATCTTGATGCCGTGAGGTAGAGGAGGGAGCCAATTATGCTGCGGTACTCCTTCTGGTCCACGGGCTCTCCATCCTCATCGGGATCCAACACGGTAGAAGTGGCAATGAGAGTAGACATTGGCTTGCTGCTTTCCATGTCGAAGCGCCGAAAAAGATCCTTTGTGTACTTGCTTTGATGAATGAAGGTACCGTCTTTGAGTTGCTTGACTTGAAGACCAAGGAAGAAAGTCAGTTCGCCCATCATGCTCATCTCAAATTCCCTGCTTATAGAATCTGAAAATCTGGACACCAAAGCATGAGAAGAACCACCGAATATGATGTCATCCACATAAATCTGAACCAGTAAGAAATCACTGTTATGCCTGAGAGTGAACAAGGTTTTATCTACAATTCCCATTTTGAAATCGGTTTTGCATAATTAAAGCCTAAATTAGCTAGTCTTTACCAATGCATCAACAATATGAGACTATATGAAAGATAACGATCATACAAATACAAGTAAGCAATTTAATATAAGAAATGTAAATTGCAATATAGTAAAGCACACGAAATCAAATCACAATGACACAACGATGTTTTACCGTGGTGATCGGAGACTTGCCGGTCTCCCCTAATCCACGTTGAGGTAAGCCCAAAATCAATTGGACCGGCTCCACGAATTAAACGAAACACCTCCGAGGTAAGTCCAACCACTTGGACCAGTTCCAACAAGAACCAACACTTCGATTCACTAGGGTTGCTCTTCCTCCACTCCGGAGATGGCGAGCACCAAGCCACTCAGAAACGCTCGAGTCTTCTCATAACCTTATTTAAGAAGATCACCGAACCACGACGCCTCCACGCTGTCTAAGTGTCGGCAAACACCAAGAGTAACAAGTCGAAGACTCTCACTTGAACAAATCAAGTGTCTAAGCTCAAGTGGATACACAATCCACTACCTAATACAACACATGCAATTAGGGTTTACCTCTCAAAGCTCACTAAGTGCAACACATGCATAAAAGAGTGTAGACGGCTTGCTCTTAGCTCAATAAAGATGAATATGGCACCAACAACTCACCCACAACCAGCCAAGGTGGGTATTTATAGCCCACAAACAAAAACTAGCCGTTGGGAGAAAAGCTGCTGAAAAATCAGCATGAGTGGTAATCTGCCGTTCATCGGCCAGGTACTCCGCACCTCCATCGACACCACGATGGCTTGTTGGGAATGCGGGTAGAGTTACGATAGCAACAAATCAAAATTTTATACCACGTAAACCATGAAGGTAAGCAAGTAGATGATCATAGATCGTTACCACCAGACGCGCAGAGCAGCTGAAGAAGAGTTGGAGCAGCCTGGTCCAACGTAGGGCGTGTCAATGCAGTGGTCGTAGTCGATCGTCCAGCGTCCTCGCGAGTCGATCGTCTCCTCCAGCAACCTCTGTAGTTCCTTATGAAGATAGTGGATCGTCCTCAAGCACAACAACAACCGCAGTAGCGTCTCTACGGTATCCACACGTCCAGGGAAGAAACATCCGTACGCCGGTGTGCTAGCACCAAGTCACACGGTAGAGCTCTCAGGAAGATGGCGGCTAGGGTTTCAGTGGAACAACTCAACTCATGACTTTCGTGTGTCTTGTTTGTTACGTTCACCTCTTTTCCAACAGCCTCATGCATCTCCTTATATAGTGCTCGTGACGGATCCTATCCGAACACGTTTAACGAATCGTATCCGTACTGGTTTGTTCCAACCCGTTAAGTGTGTGACCCTGTAGGTTCATGCGTAATTGGTTGTGACTCAGAAACCCTTTCCGACCATAAGTCGTTAGCGGTTCCTAACAGGACATAATAATTCCCGAATACACATAAATTATACCGGACGAACCTTAATGCAATATGATCTACGACCAGGTCCTCATCACTTACGACCAGGTCCTATCTCTATATGACCAGTTCGTATTTGGTCACGACCTGTTCATAACTCCTTACGATCAGATTTCGACCACCCTGTGATTACATTCGACCAATCTACGACCAGCTCGTATCTTCATACGACCAATCCATAACTGATCGAACTAAGCGACCTACTTGTGTATTCTCCCTTTGCCTCGCGATGTCCGGTTGAACTCCAGGTGAGATGTTGTGTCATCTATGGACTGTTCAATACTTTTTCGATCGAGTGTCGGATAACTTCATGTGGTCGAACACTTCGACCACTAGTGGCATGGCCATGCACTTTCTTTATCCGACCACAACGAGGGGCCCAGAGACATATCTCCTGTTATGTTAGGAGGGGCAAATCCCATATCCGACTAGTCACACCCCTCCGCTTGTTTCATAGCATACCTGAAAGCTAGCTTTATAACTACCTAGTTACGAGTAGCGTTTGACAACCCCTAAGAGTGCTATTACACATGTAGGGAACCATGCTGATCTCAGGTCTAAGGATTATACATCATCATTGATTGAGACCAATTGACGACACATAGAATTATAACAATCTCAACAGTGTCTCAAGGTGGGTCAATCCAACCCTATGTTCTCCAACATGTGTTCACATTATTAATTCGATATCCCTATATCCATGACCGGTGAAACATAGTTATCAATCAATACATGTGCTGGTCGTATAGTCACTAGTGTCCCGTCCAGTGACATTTGTGTTGGAAATATGCCCTAGAGGCAATCATAGAGATGATTATATTTCATTATGTTCACAATTTTTGATAATACGTTATCTTGTTCCTTGAATGAATCATCAGTCATAAAGATTAACAAGTATGTGACTTGTTGGTGAAACTCTTTTAACTTATGATGATGTCGTTCTAAAAATATCCACGGTCGAAAGTCCTTTGGTGAACACTAGTGACTCTCGACCAAAGACATGTATTGATTAATGACCACGTTTCACGGTCATGGATATAGGGATATCAAATCAATAATGTGGACACGTGTTAGAGAACATGGTGTTGGATAAGACCCACCTTGAGACACTATTGAGATTGTTATGATTCTATGTGTCGTTAGTTGGTCTCAAGCAATGATGATGTATAATCCTTAGACCTGAGATCAGCATGGTTTCCTACATGTGTAATAGCACTCTTAGGGGTTGCCAAACGCTACTAGAATCGGGTAGTTATAAAGGTAGCTTTGGGTATGCTATGAAACATGCAGAGGGATGTGATTGGTGGGATATGTGATTTGCCCTCCTAACATAACAGAGAGATATCTGGGCCCTCGAAGTGGTCGGATAAAGAAAGTGCATGGCCATGCCACTGGTGGTCGAAGAGTTCGACCACATAAGGTTATCCGATACTCGATCGAGAAAGCATTGAACAATCCATGGATGACACAACATCTCACCTGGAGTTCAACCAGATATCATGAGGCAAAGGGAGAATACATGAGAAATGCTTAGTTCGACCCGCCACGGATTGGTCGATGGAGATACAAGCAAGTCGTAGATCGGTCGAACGTAATCACAGAGTGGTCGAAACCAAGTCGTAAGGAGTTACGAGTTGGTCGTGATCAAATACGAATCGTCGATAGAGATAGGACACGGTCGTAAGTGATGAGGACTCGTCGAGATCATATTGCATTAAGGTTCGTCGATATAATTTGTGTGTATTCGAAATCGTTATGTCTCGCTAGGAACCACTACGACTCGTGACCGGAAAGGGTTTCGAGTCACAACCGAACCACACATGAACCTAACGGATCACACACTTAACGGGTTGGAACAAACCAAGACGAATCTGATTCAGAAAGCGTGTTCGGATAGGATCCGTCACGGGCACTATATAAGGAGATGCATGAGGCTGTTGGGAAAAAAGAGTTAACGTGAGTTGCCCTACCGAAACCCTAGCCGCCATCTTCTTGAGAGCCTCCTCAGGCGATTTGGTGCTAGCACACCGCGCACGGTTGTTCCTTCCACGGACGTGTGGATACTATAGAGACGCTTCTCGTTGTTGCGCTTAGGACGATCCGCGATCTTCGCAAGGAACCGCAGAGGTCTTTGGAGAGCGATCAACCAACGAAGACGCTGGACGATCGACTACGACCGATTACATCGACAGCGCTCTTCGTCGGATCAGTTGCTCGACACTTCTTCGCCGCTCAAGGCGTCTAGTGGTAACGATCTATGATCATCTTCTTGCTTGGCTTCTGGTTTACGTGGTAGAAATTTTGATTTGTCGCTATCGTAGCCTATCCGTATCCCAACAATTCGCCCAGGGATACTTTTAGAATGACATCATCATAAGTTAAAAGAGCTTCACCAACAAGTCACATACTTGTTAATCTTTATAATTGATGATTCAATCAAGGAACATAATAACACTTATTCAACAAATCATAAACATAGATGTGATACAATCATCTCTATGATTGCCTCTAGGGCATATCACTAATAGTAACGGCTATATCAAATCCTTTTAAATAGCCACTGGAAATGCGGCGCAGTACTACCGCCAAGCAATACGCGGTAGTTCCGCTCTTCGGTAGTTCCGATCCACAATGGCGGTACGACCACTTCCACTTGAGTCCAACACATGGCACTCTCTGGAAAAAACATACCGCTCACTAATCGGACTAACCGAGCTGCGGTAGTTCCGCTAAGGAAATGCGGTACTACCGCGACACGGTAATTCCGCTAAACAACCTCCGGTACTACTGCACCTTAAGACAACAACACATGTTGAGAATGTGTCTTATTGGAAAAAACGTACCGCCAAAGGATCGGTACAACCAGGTTGCGGTAGTTCCGCTACACAACTCCGGTACTACCGCAGTGCGGTAGTTCCGCCGACAACACGTCGGTACTACTGCTTTTTCTAAGAAAAGCACAGATTGCATCGCTTCAACTCAATTTGCAAAACACATTTGTTAAATTGATGCGTGATGCAAATAAAGGTTTGAAGACAAGATTCTTAACAAGTTGCAAAACACATTTACCAACTTCTAGAATCAATGCCACAAGGAATAATGTAAATGGACTTAAGCCATTTGCAAAACACATTCGCAAACTATAGTCATATGCTACAAGAATTATACATGAGCCTTAACTATTTGCAAAACACATTCGCAAATATTGGCAACATGTTAACGAGAGCTAGAGCAAGCACAATGAGCTATCAACACATGACAAACTCAAGCTACTAATCAAGGCCCCTCTTAATAGTACGACAACCTATACTAGCAATCTGATCTCCAACCAAACACCAAGACCGATAAAAGACTAGGAACACATCCTTAGCCCTAGCTAGTCATACATTTGCCTTGCACATCCTCTTGAAGCTTGATGACACACATCTTCACTTCAAGTCCGGGTCCTTGACTTGAATAGCATCAACGCATGATGATCTTCTTCACTTCGAGATCTTGTCTTGATGCTCATCAATATATGATGACATACTTCATCCCAAATCTTGACTTGAGTATCATCAACACATGATGATCTTCCTCATGTGCCCTCCATCAACACATGATGAGTCTTCTCTTGACATGATGATCAACTCATGATCATCTCCTCTTCTTGAACATCATCAACACATGATGATTTTCTTTATCCCGAATCTTGACTTGATGACGATCAATTCATGATGTCATATAAAGTCTTTATCATCATGGAACTCAACCTATTTCATCAACTCATGGAAAATGTTAGTTCAACAAAGTGATTGTCATTAATTACCATAACATACCATTAACTCATAATGGTAGGACAAGATACTACAATCTTTCCCTCTTTGGTAATTGATGACAACCATCACAATTGCAAGTAATTGAATATAAAGATATATGAGTATATATAAACTACACAAGTTTTATATACTCAATGATATATTTCAAAGTAGAGATCTCCAATATGTGTGGATAAAGAAATATGGATCAATACTAATGAAACAACAAAACATAGAGTGAACTCTCCCTAAATGTGTGCATACACGAATGTGTAATGAGAACATATGCATATATTCAAGTTACACTATTAGTGGAGTTCAACCTATATTTTGGATCCGAGGAATGCAACAAGATATAGGAATATGATGTCGAATGCATATCTCTTTGATTTTCACCTTTGCATCCAAATAAGACTACACAATATGTATACCAATATAAGTGTTAGTCTCACATATAGATTTGTCATTAATCACCAAAATACTCTATTAACCCATAATGGCGGGTCTAGATTCTTCAGCCATGTCGGTCCATGCCGTAGTCCACTCCTGTTGGACTGGGTGCCAGTCATGAATATGCCTACCCGCCCTCGATTGCCTGCATTTCCGGAAGGATTGATGTTAGAAAAGAAGACGTAAGGACTGTAAACATTACTCGGATGAAGTTTGACTCACATGTACGGCTCATTGCGCAGAGCTCGCCATCCGGGGCACGACACAGTACTTACCAAATCGCGCATTATGCGCTGCGGCATGTAAGGCTCCACCATATGTGCACCAGGTGACAGGTCGTTGTCCACAGTTGTCTATCCTGCATGCATTGCACGGATAGCCCGTGCGGCGCTACCGCGCGTAGGAAATCAGGATACCATGGACACCAGATGATGTTGCTCTCGTGCAACGACTCGAACTCGTTGTGGTACAACGAGTAGCACCTTGCCGGTCTTCTGCTGGCCCAGCGCAGACGGGCAGCAGTCCATTGTATGCCCATGGTGGACCCGTCTACCTGGTCATGTGGAACAGGGTACGGGTACGCTGCTATCTATATGGTCGGCCGCCGAACAGGGAAGTGCTCCCAACTCCACAATTGCGAGTGCGTAGCGAGCGACCAAGTTGGTACCCGGTGGTGTCACACAAGCATCACACAACCCCCGGTATGTGGCGCAAAGGACGGCTGATTCCTAGCTGTACTAAGGCATCGGCCCAGCCTCCGCGTCAACCAAAGACTCAGCGACGCGGATGAAGCTGGGGTTAAAAATAGCGCTTTCTGGTTGGAAACAGGACCCAACCAAAGAGCTGGAGAAGGTAAGCAACAAGGTGCGTCCTAACGACCTCGTGTGGTGCACCATGCGGGCATTATTGAATCGCCTCGGCCAAGCTCGGGGACACAACGCACCTCCGGAGAGGTTGGCGAACCATTGCTCCACTGGCCTTCGATCCACACCGGAGGGCCCAGAACAAGCGGCTTACCCCCGATCGAGAGACCGGTCAAGAACGAGACGTCCTGCAGGGTGACCATCATCTCACCCCACTGAAAGTGGAAGATGTGCATCTCGGGTCTCCACTTGTCGATAAGTGCTGACAGTAGGCTGACGTCTAGGGTGAATTGGCCTCCGACGTAGACCATCATCACAAGGGGCAACAAGCCCGTGTCCTGAAGGATCGGGACGTAGCGATCGTCCAGCGCCCAGCAGTCCCTCCCAGTCCGAAAAAGTGTTCCAGAAGCACCGGTAGAGACATGACTTGCAACACATGGAATAGAGGGAACATTAGTGAGAAGGTGGTTAATGAACATAAAAGATTGTAAATTAATTGCGGAGTAGTTTTCCTGAGGTGATAAGGTACATGATAAGCTAGCTTAATTAGATTATGCTCCTCTGTTCTTCGGTAAATGCATTTCTTATTTTTTGATTTCGCTTTATGACCAAACTAACACTATAAATTAATGTACACCACTTTATTAATTAATTACTACTAGTTATTTCGTAACTAATAAACACTGTAAATTAAAAATTATTACCAAAGTACCTGCGAACAATGGCGGTTAATAACGCTGAAATGTCCGCAAAAATATAATCAACAGAGCAAGAGAGTGAGCGACTGCGAAATAAAATAAACGAGCGGAAGAGCGAGCGAGCGACTGCGAAATGAAATCGAGCGAGCGACCTCTAATTTATAGCCGCTGCTCGAAGGGAATCCTTATCCCGCATGCGCTAATTAAGCCATGCGTTTCGGGAGACAAAGATTTGATGGATGAGACAAGGAGATAACGAGATGATGAGTGATTGATTCTTTCGGTAGAAAAGTAAGGCAAATGGAGGGAGGACCTCATTCAGATGTTTGGGCAATCAACAGATGACACAGTTTGCTGTTGATTCATACAAATATAACACTTATACGAAATAGCGATAAGAATCCGGAACGAATAAAATTAGAAAAAATCTACACAAACAAGCACACGATGTCGGAAGGCTCCACAAAAAATTTCATAATTTTTTGAACTCATTTACCATATTTTAAAATTCTTCCAAATTTAAATCTAACACTAACCCTAACTCTAACTAACATAACTACTAATTAGCCTAATTAATTGGCTGGCGTATGGTGACCATATGCCAACGGCTGGCGCATAACCACCGTGTGCCAGTGGTGTGATGTGGCGGCGAGGCGGGCCGACGGGGACACGCGGCGGCGGCTCCAGCATTAGCGTACGGTGGACGTACGCCAAGACCAGGTGGTAGCACCCCTCACGCTGACGCATGATGGCGACGCAGGTTAGCCAAAAATTCGATCTATCTAAGCAGTACATGTGAAGGTAGAGCGGCGATAGTCACTCACACGTTGCAACGCGGCGCGTTCGTAGCTCGTATTTTTTGTGCCAACTTTCCACCTAAACCTCAAACAGAAGTAAAACCTCGAAATATTCTAGGACCCTCCTAGCTCTCCCGTGCAACAACCCCATTCGTTCGTATCTCGTTGCGCAACGACCTAACAAACCACAAGTTCCACCTCGCTTCACGCGCACCCGCCATGCCCGCGCGGATCGGACGGCCAGCGCTAGCGGACGAGCCGCCGCACCCCAGACTCCGTCCGATTTCGATAACCAGGCACACGCGCGCGCGGGTGGCGGCGGCGCAGAGGATCCTGAGGAGTCGTTGGCACGCTAGGTTTCTTGCGCCCTGCGTGTCGCTCACCCCGTCCACGGACGGGAGCCACTTCAAAACCCCACCCTCTCTCCTCTTTCCCTTCCTCGCGGTTGCGGCGACTAGGCGGCGGGAGGGGGAGAGGGAAAACACAGCGGATAAGAGAGGGAGAGGCGGAGGAGGAGCAACACTTGAAGCGTTGTTTGCTGCCATGGCGACGGCGGACCCGAACCGGAGTTTCATGAAGGACGTGAAGCGCATCATCATCAAGGTGATTAGCTAATTATCTCGAGTTGCCGCCGCGGATTGACCTTCTATGGTTTTTTCCTGCGTATTTGCAGCTGTTTTTGAATCCAATCGCGGCGCGAGTATTGTAGAGTTGACATGGTCGATTTGGGTTCTCTGTTTCATATTAGATTTGGACGAATGGTGAAGGAGGAGCGTTTTGGGTTTTACTTGATGTGACGGGTTGGTGTCAAAGCTGATACATATGTAACATATCACAAACATTTGCTGGTTCTTTTGTGGTGTCCACGAATCATGTTTTGGGGCTTTCTGTAACCATTTTCCGGAAAAGATTAGGGGAACGGTGATTTCTACCAGATGGAAATGGATGAGGGAAAATGCAGAGAACAGGGAAAAAGATTGTCTTTGAAGGGAATGTGCTTCGAAATTCATTACATGCGACCGCTCTCACTAGTTCGTGAATGCATTTCATCTGTAAAACATCTTTTGCTCGAATCCCGTGTACCTTTTCTTGTTCTTTTCTTTTTGGGGAATCGGGGGAGTTGGAATGTTCCATGGAATGGAAGGTAAGTGGAAGAAACTATGGTGTTTTTTTCGGAATTGTTTGTAGAAAGGCGAGCACTTCATGTGCAGTCTCATCTCAAAGCTGTCAACTTTTAGCAAGTGTATCACATCTGCCTGAGGAATCTAGTCAACGACGGAACAGAAGAGTCAGGGACAGAATTTTGATCTCAGTGTCGGTTTGTTTGCGACTAATTCCTTTCTTGCATGACAGGTGGGCACTGCAGTTGTCTCTAGACAGGATGGAAGATTGGCTTTGGGCAGGGTTGGAGCTCTGTGCGAGCAGGTAACAATTCTGACTTCTGAACTTTTAAACTGTTGTGCTATGTAAATATGCAGTGTTAGATCTGCTGGAAGGTGCTTAACGAACGAAATGTGGCAATGTAGGTGAAGGAACTGAATTCTCAAGGATACGAGGTGATTATGGTCACCTCAGGTGCTGTTGGCGTGGGGCGACAGCGACTCCGGTACCGGAAGCTTGTCAATAGCAGCTTTGCTGATCTACAAAAGCCACAGATGGAGCTGGATGGAAAGGCTTGCGCTGCTGTTGGTCAGAGTGGCCTGATGGCTCTTTACGATATGTTGTTTACCCAAGTGTGTTTACTGTTTATTTAGCCTGGCATGAACTTTATTGGAAAAAAATAGGTCCCTTTTGCATCTGTTTCTAACGTCAAACTTCTCGTGTTGCAGCTTGATGTGTCGTCATCTCAACTTCTTGTGACAGACAGTGATTTCGAGAATCCAAAATTCCGGGAGCAACTCCGTGAAACTGTCGTCTCATTATTAGATCTTAAAGTTATACCAATATTTAATGAAAATGATGCCATCAGTACTAGGAAGGCTCCATATGAGGTGTGTTTTGTACCATACATTACCCTGAAAATTTTGAACTATAGTTTTGTGTGTCGTTGACTCGTTGCTCTTTTGTTGTGACATTGTGCTAATACTTCTACACTTAGAACTTGATCAGTGTATGCACAAACAGTCATGACTTTCTCATTTCTATAGCAATCTTAAGAGTTTTATCATTTGTATGGTGATGCTCACCAACAATTCTGTTACAGGATTCATCTGGTATATTCTGGGATAATGACAGTTTAGCAGGTCTACTGGCATTGGAACTGAAAGCTGATCTCCTTGTTCTACTTAGTGATGTGGATGGACTCTACAGCGGTCCACCAAGTGAACCTTCATCAAAGATCATACATACATACATTAAAGAAAAACATCATCCTGAAATTACTTTCGGAGACAAGTCTCGTGTAGGTAGAGGTGGCATGACAGCTAAGGTGCAGGCTGCTGTTTGGGCTTCAACAGGTGGCACACCTGTTGTTATTACAAGGTAAGTCAAACATTTGCCTTTTCCATATCATGGGTACCATTTGGTAGTTGGTGATTATGGTTGGATATTGTCACTCTACCAGATCTTATTACATTAGTGTACCACTAATGTTAAAATTGTTAAGGCCTATAATTTGACTCCCAAATCACAAAAACTATATTTGAGTTGGTTTAAACTCTCTTAACAATAGCATCTGAATGATATGAAGTCCAATGTTTGATTGTTAGCTTCTTGACATTAAGTGCATATATGTTTTGTTTAATACCTATAAATGCTTCAAACCCAAATAATAAGAATGCAAGTAAAGTCTATATTTTGCAAGCTATTTTTTGTCGCGAAGTAGTTTAACTTTGTTACTATCCTTGAAGTGGATTTGCGTCTCAGAGCATTGTTAAAGTTCTCCAAGGAGAAAAAATTGGTACTCTCTTTCATAAGAATGCAAGTTTGTGGGAACCATCCAAGGATGTTAGTGCCCGCGAGATGGCTGTTGCTGCAAGAGAATGTTCAAGGCATCTACAGGTATCTTTCTTTGTCAAACCACACTAGATTCTTATCCCTACATTATGCTCACTGGAAGGTACATGCTACCTTTAATCCACTATTTTTGCTGGTTCTTGATACTAATCCATATCATATGGACATTTGAAACAGAATTTGTCATCAGAGGAGCGCAAGAAGATATTGCTAGACGTTGCGGATGCTTTAGAGGCAAATGATGATTTAATTAGATCTGAGAATGAAGCTGATGTAGCTGCGGCACAAGATGCTGGATATGAGAAGTCTTTGGTTGCTAGATTGACTCTGAAACAAGGCAAGGTAGGCCCCACATTTTATGACTGCAGTTGGATAGTACTTTCACCATTTCACGTTCTTATGAACTAAATTGTTTTGTTGGATATACGACTCTTGCTTTTTTTATATATTGTTTCTTGTTTGATTCAGCATATATTCCATCATTTTGTAGATAGCAAGTCTTGCAAAATCCATTCGTACTCTTGCGAATATGGAAGACCCTATTAACCAGATACTGAAAAGAACAGAGGTGAATGCTTGTATTAAAACTACATTCTGAAACTCTCTTAGAAAGTAAATCTTCCATGGTCCCCACCCCCCCCAAAAAAAAACTAGATGATACATCTATAAGGATTTGAACCAATAGATTACTTTTTTCAGGTTGCTGACGATTTAGTTCTCGAGAAAACATCTTGCCCTTTGGGTGTTCTCTTGATTGTTTTTGAGTCCCGCCCTGATGCCTTGGTCCAGGTATTTTTAGTTTTTAACTCACTGTAGTTAATATTTTTTCTATAATCCTAATGCTTTGTGCATGATTTGTACTTAAGCATATTAAGCAACTTGCTTTAAACTTGGATATCATTGCGTAGATTGCGTCTTTAGCAATTCGAAGTGGTAATGGTCTTCTCCTAAAAGGTGGAAAAGAAGCTACGAGATCAAACACAATATTGCATAAGGTATTATGTTGTGCTATATAGTAGCTAACTATTGACATTATATGCTGTTTGTAGCTTGAGTGTCCTTAAAAATATTAATTTGTTGTTTTTTAGGTTATAACCGATGCTATTCCCGATATTATTGGTGGAAAACTTATTGGCCTTGTCACAACTAGAGATGAGATTGCAGATTTGCTTAAGGTGAGCATGCAGTACCATTACCAAAATAATGATCCTATCAATCTGCCTAAACTCGTAATACACTGTACAGCTTGATGATGTCATTGATCTTGTCATTCCAAGAGGTAGTAATAAGCTGGTTTCTCAAATCAAGTCGTCAACTAAGATTCCTGTTCTTGGACATGCTGGTAAATTCTCTTTAAACAGTATTTTTGCTGCTATTACGGCTCTTTAGATTCAAGTTTATGCTGAATGAGTTTGTTGAATTTCCACCTCCTTGCAGATGGTATATGTCATGTATATATTGACAAATCAGCTGACATGGATATGGCAAAACGTATTGTGATGGATGCAAAAATTGATTACCCAGCAGCCTGCAATGCAATGGTATTTGTTGAATTTGGTACCATGTATAGTATTGGATTCATTTCTTTGTTAGTTTCAAGTTTAAGTACTTTTATATAGCTTCTATCACTAAACAGTAATAACCAAATAACTAACCTTTATACATCTAGAAACATTTTTAAATGCTATCTATTATCTTAATTCTCTGGCTGCGGTTCTTCTGTGGCCCTTAAAAAACATAATTAAATTGTTGTGCCTATCGCTGCCCGCCATATTTCTTAATGTTGTGTTTTGTTGCAAAATATTATTTCACAGTTGATAGTCGTATATGTGCATGTCATCCTTGCCTGACTGTTAAGGCTTTCTCTTTTGAAGTTTTTAACTTGATGTGTAATTAAAAATTTCTCTTGATAGTGTAACGTTTATTACCAGAAACCCACCCTTTTAGTCATCATAACAGAGATACCTACAAAACTTGTTAGTTTTTCATCTAATGTTTTTAGGATGGTGATACTCACTGATACTATCTCGTTATATTGCTATTTAATTTTCAAACATCTAGAAGCTTATATATAATTGATTAATTAACCTATTTTGCCTTTATTTTCTGCAGGAGACATTACTTGTGCATAAAGATCTTATGAAGACTTCAGAACTTGATGGCATACTGGTAGCACTCAAAACAGAAGGTTTGGCTTTCGCTCTTTACGCACAGAAGTTATATGCTCCCTATATTGATTCTTATAAGGTGTCCACACGTTTTGAGGGTCAAACTTTATATATTTTGAATAACAATTAGTCCTGTTAAGGGTAGTAGTGTAATAGTCATGTAAGTGTTAGGGGTAGTTATGTAATTGTAGTCTAATCTAGGATTTCTCTTGTACACAATATATTGCCCCTTGGGCTCTTGCAATAGAACGAACAATTCAACCCCCATTCCTCTCCTCTCCAAAAATCTAACATGGTATTAGAGCCTAGATCCAAACTCTAGTCTCCATCTTCTTCCACCGTTGCAGGCCTTGGGAGGAGCAATCTCCACTTCTAGGAGTAGCACTCAATCTTGTTTTTATCTTCAATAATTTCTCAATATCAAGTAGCAGCAGCAGCAACTCCCAGTAACAACATCTTCATTCGGTTCGGTTGAGCAGACTACTTGTCACATGGTTAACGGAGGAGCCGGCTGGTCGGTCTTTGTTCTTGCGGCGTCTTCACCTCGCCACCGGCCGGTGTGCCACCTCCCGCTCCCTCCTTGGCCACCACACCCTCCCCGTCGACCGCCGCCTCCTCTCCTAGCTCCTTCTCGCCTCCTTGGAGAGCAGCCTCGCCACCGTCAATCACCATCAACCAGGCTCGAGACTCGGAGATCTCCCTGTCTGGCTCCTGTTCAACTCCCTGGATACCACTTCTTTTCCGCCCGCCAGGTGGACGCACCACCTCCCCTGCCTCCGGCGACGTACAAGATCTACATCTTCAAGATCTACCATCGCTGGTAGTTCCCTGACTAGATCCAGACGGATAAGGTTGTCTAAGTTGGATCCCAGTTGGATCCGTTGTCGTCGAGCCGGATCTAGACGTCCTCTGTCCCCTGCTCCTCCGCTGCCTCGGATCCGGCGACCTCCTCTACTCTGTGACGGCCGCCACCCCTGCCACCAGCGTCGACCTCTCCACCGGTGTCACCACCCGCCGCTTTGTTGGCCACAAGGACACCATCTCTATCGACAGCAGCCAGATCGTCTGGGATCTGGCCATCTTCATCGTCGACCTTTCCTCGTCACCGCCGAGTGTGTCTTCGTCACCGTGGCCTTCCTCACCGCTGGCGACGGCCTCTTCACCGACGGCGACTCCAGCAGCGACCTCAACCTCACCAAAATCGAGCTCCATCATCGTCATCGGCCATCGTCAACCTCTATTCATCTTGGCGGCGACGGGGAGCAGGCAGAGGCAGCAGCACGACAAAAGCATAAGCTGGTCCTCTCCTTCATCACCGGCCATCGTCACCTCTCTGTATCACTGGACAACAACCCTTGTTGTGCTCATTTCTTGAGGGTGGATCTTGGTTACTCTTTTGGATCGTGGAAGTAGGCTGTTGTGTGCTGTGAGCTGTCGCAAGTTATTGCTGCTTGGTGCCTGTGTGGTCATTGCTGCTGCTAGTATGCTAAGTCTATTTTCCTTTGATTTCCATCGAGTCCATCTAAGTCCACTGCATCTCTCTTTGAGTTCGTCGAAGCGTTGCTAGTCCATCATATCTTTTGTAGATCAGCCGATTGCTTCTTCCTTTTCGGGTTGCCGGTTCGTCCATTGGATCGAGTGCAGTCACCCCCATCATCGTTGTTGATGCGACTTTGCCCTCGTGGTCCTCTCTTGTAGCCATCTTGCTACACATCTTCGCATCATTGCGACTCTTGACCAATGGCCTTGTTTGTTGTCATCATCAATTGTCTCTTCGTTTTTGTTTTCGTCGGGTGCCAGATTCGACACCGTCACCTCACTTCTTGGGTGGGCGGATCTGATTCGCGTCTTCGTCTTTATCTCCCTTCATCGGCTTGATTTGTCATATCTCTCTATTCCTGTCGGTTTCAACATCTCCAAATCAAGACATTTGTGTGTGAAGAGCCGAAGGACAATTTGTTCAAGAATTGCATGCTTTGACGACGTCTTCAAGCCCGTATTTTGGATTTATCTTATATTTTAGTGTTGTCCTCTTCAAACTCAATGCTATTGCATACACATTGAGTTTGAGTGGGGGTGTTAAGGGTAGTAGTGTAATAGTCATGTAAGTGTTAGGGGTAGTTATGTAATTGTAGTCTAGTCTAGGGTTTCTCTTGTACACTATGTATTGCCCAACAATACATGTGTTTATTTACACAAAATTGATACTGTTAGATTCGTATTTGACAGTTTTTTTTAATCTGATCATGGTTATGTAGTTATAACAATATATCATAAGAAACTAATGGTCAAACTTTAATCCTGAAGACCCTGCCAGGTCAAACGACGCCTCAAAAATCAACGGTGGAAGTAATAGAACCGGCTCCTTGTTGATTGACACACTTAAAGTGTATTATGAATGGCTACCTTGGCATCATTGTTTTACATTTGGATGTGTTGTGGAATCAAGTTAGCTATACTGCTGCAGAGAATCCTTACCAATTCTCGTAAAACACTAAAATACTGCAATGCCAGAAACAGCCCGAGTAACATGCGATTACGTAACTTTTAGCATAGTTGTTAATAGGTGTCTAGACGATCTGTTGTATCTTGGCAAATGTTTTGGATACATCATATTCCATTGAGACTTGTGGATTTTTATCGACATGTTATGATTTTCTCCTTGCTTTTTAAATAATGTTGTATAATAGGAGTTACTATCTATGGTGGGCCTGTTGCGCATAAAGTATTGGGGTTCCCAAAAGCAGATTCATTTCGTCATGAGTACAGTTCTATGGCCTGCACAGTTGAATTTGTTGATGATGTACAATCGGCAATTGACCATATACATCGTTATGGAAGGTACCTAAGAATTATTCCGTAGTCTATCTCCCTCTTATCCAATTCTTAAAAACTGAGATTTAGTGGAACTAAATTCTCATTGTTTTGTCTTTTGTTTGGTCTTCTCTTTTCAGTGCACATACAGATTGTATTGTCACTACAGATGATAAAGTAGCAGGCACTTTTCTACGTCAAGTCGATAGGTATTTTAAAACAACTTATTTTTTATATTCAATTTTCGCTGTTGTACATTTTGTGGTAACATATGCTTTATTAAGTTTGTTTCTGCTATTGCTGTGGACAAAGTTTTACTCTGATACTCTATGATGATTAGGTGTCTAACAAGTGCTTGCTTCTAAAATTTCAACAGTGCTGCTGTATTCCATAATGCAAGTACACGATTCTCTGATGGGGCTCGTTTTGGACTGGGTGCTGAGGTACTTCGAACTTTATATGTTATTTTGGTGATTGTTTACCTTTCTGTTTTTATCTCTGAACCTTTGGAATATTTTGTATAGGTTGGCATAAGTACAGGGCGTATACATGCCCGTGGACCTGTGGGTGTTGAAGGTCTCTTAACTACACGATGGTATGTGGCTATCGATGCTGTCCTCCAATTATTTGTCCATTCCCATATTTCCTGCTATTGCATAACCCAACCAGCCAAAATTTGGAGATAAATACGATATGGACCATTTCATTTATTCACTAAGCAGGCAAATATGGAATATATTGGCTACTGGACACTAAAGGCCTAAAATTTAGTTTTGAATTGTTTATCTATTGTAAGTTGATGTGATCTGGATTTGAATTGTTTATCTAGAATAATGTAAGAATATGTGGATTTGAATATCTGTGCTTTCCAAATTTGACAATCTGGTACAAATTTAGGGGACTGCAAATGTGAATGGCATGCTGATTTGAATGGACTAGAAGAGAGAATCATCTGAAAAATAAATCATAAATTTATTGCATTCAGGTTTCAATCCCATTCACGGGATACTACATCTACATGCCCCACCCTTGTCCTATTATTGTTGGCTAAAATCTGTATAGTATTTTATAGACTAGTTAGTGGGTTTTGTATTCAGAGGTCATACTGAGCATTCTATATTTTCGTAGATATCCTAATTAATTTTTGAAAATATCCCATATGTAGCATTCCCTTCCGTGGTTGCTGTACTATGCTATGCTACTCTATGGAATCTAAATAGTTATGGGAATCTTTGCTAGTTTAAGTAAGATTTTGCTATTATAGCTGAAAAATGCTTTCAACTACATGTAATATCCAAAAGTAGAAAAAAAACAAATACGTCGAAAAAGCAACCACAAGGCCATACGGATTCATGGTCCAGAATCAAGAGCATGTGGTTTATCAATTCATCATCTAAACTTTTTTTAGGAACGTTATCATCTAAACTCTCGTCATGTTTCAGTCGTACTGCAATCTTATGAGACTTATTAATTTCCTCATGAGCATTAGAATAAGAAACCATGATCATCTTGAATACCTTGCCTCTCAATCTCATGTAATGAATAATCATACAGCTAAAATAAACATTTCAATGATTCAATCAAACACTTCGTGGATAGCAGAAGATCTGTATATCCCCATTGATACAAGATCTTTCATTACCTGTTTCCATTACAGGTAATATATAAAATTTTTACTGATTTTTTGGATGATCAATGTTGATTGTAGGATCTTACGAGGGAGCGGGCAAGTGGTGAATGGTGACAAGGATGTCGCATACACCCATAAGAATATTCCTTTGCAATGAGGTTTGCTCCTGAACTCATGTTCGAAGTTTTTTCCCCTCGTGTTTACCTACTCAATTGACTGATACATTAATTAACTGAGGTGTCCATTTGCAAGTTTATATGATAAAGCAGAGTTTTGGATATTGTCATATGGTGCTATATGGTTCTATTACATTTTGTTTATATGGGAGAGCATGGTGATCTGATCTTAAGCAACTATTCAGGTCATTGCTTGGCCTGATCAGGATTCCGTGAATACCCTGTGAAGTTTGATAGTGTCATCAGACTACAAGAAAAAGACGGCGAATCTTGTGAAGATTGAGTGGGCGTTGAATCAATTTATTGCATTGTCCGGTCATTGTGTACAGACCATCTTATTGCGGCGTTTTGGTAGATCATTTTGTATGAGCTTGGAGGCCTCGCTTCTCCAATGTGATAATAAAGCAAAGCAGTGCTAGGAGTAAGACAACCAATGTACCCATGCACTATGTTGCTTGAAACGAGTGATTCAGTAATATCTGTGATTGCACGGTGTACTGTTGGTTATTTCTACACTTTTTGTACCATGGCAGCCAGACTATCGTGCATCTTTCCCTAAATTTGGAGCCACCTTTTTGTTGCACCGGAAGTTAGATATGATTTCACTATACCACATCAAATTACATATATTACCATCAATTAAAGTTTATTTGCTTGATTGATATGTTCGTTTATTTGCCGTACTGAGCATGACGGGAACTCTGGTTAATGACATCCGAAGCACGGCACATCTTTCAGTGTTTTCTGGAAACACCAGCCTAATTATAACCACCTTCGTAACTTTAACATTAGGGCTGTTACACAGACTGCTCCAATAAGCAATGATCACCCGGAATTTTTATCAGGTGATCCTGGATCATTTCCTCAACACAAGCATAGAAACTGATACACAATCAGCACCGGAAGTTTTCTTCGGGCGTGTTCTTGGGTCAAGCTTCTGCAGCACGAGCACGCTCGATACATGCATCTTGACGAATGGTACCATCATCAATCGATCATGCAACCGGCGGCCAGTGCACGGGGTCCTTGGACGTGTCGAGGGACGTCGGTGGTATCCACTGCCAGAATGCGGCCGACGGCGGGTAGCTGGTGGTGAACGGGACGAACTTGCCGGTCTGCGCAAACGCCGCGGGGTGGAACGACGGTGCGGCGGTGGCCGCGGCAGGGTGCGGGATGAACGGCGTCGGAGCAGCTGCAGCGCTGACGCCCTTGAGCATTTGTTCCAGCCTCTCCCTCTCGGCCTTCAGCCTCGTCTTCTCGTCTCGCAGCTCCGACTTCTCAGCCTGCAGCACATGAAACCATACGATCTCTGAACTTAGCTTTGCTGACGAATGGTATCCAGGTGAGTCAATTGGGTGCAATGCGTTGTTACCTTGAGGCTCTTGATGGAGTCCTGGAGTGAATCATTTGATTTATTGAGCTTCTGAGCCTCAGCACGCAGCTGGCCCAGGAGACGAGCAGCGTCGCTTAGGATGGCGACCTTGTCGGCCTTCGGCGGCTTCCCTGGTTCCATGACGGCGCAGAGCTCATTGAACCTGTAGTGTTACATAACAGGAGATGGATCAAAGCTCGTCAGATTATGGTGTGGCAAATGCTGAACATGTCTACCACTGAAGCAATGGGAGACTGGTATTGGTCAGTTATAGAGCTGAAATTCTGAACACCGAAACATGCCTTTCGTTGAGCCTGTCTCGCCGGAGCTTCTCGCGGCAAGCCTTGGTGCCGGGTGGCGCGCTCGACTCTGGCCGGGATCTGGCGATAGAAAAAAAAATGTCAAATTAGTTCCGTGGATTCCAGCTGAATAGAATTGGTCCTAAAGTTTGTGAATTGTGATGGCATTTAGCATCAGTGATTAGGACGTTTCCAGAAATCGTGCTAAATCTGACCGTTGACTTTATGCTGAAAACCGGGCTGTAAACCACGAATTGGCACAGGGAGAAGATAGGCACGACTCAAGTATAGTTGCCAATGTGGAGTCTGATTATGAGAACTATTTGTCAACTTGTTTCTTAAACTTGTCTGCAAATAATACTGCATCTTTTTATGCATACAAACGCTATCATTCTTCTCAATCAAATCTGAGAACTTGCTAAATTCTTCTCAATCAAATCTGAGAACTTGCTCTAATAGGGCAGAATAACTCGAGCAGAACCGCAGAAGGCCATACAAACAAGCAATTACAATACAACAACAATAATGTCACAACGTCTCCTTGACGCGTAAACCAGCAAACTTAGATGTTAAATAGAAAGAAAGAGAGAGAGGAGGAAAAATATTACCTTTTCTTGGAGCCGGCGTTGTCCTGGCCACCGTCCTCTCTTCTGGGAACATCAAACCCCAATATCACGCTGCAAAACCATCCAATCCAATACAATCAAACACACCATACGCCAATAGTAGCAAGTACTAAAAGACAACAACTCATCAAGAAACGAACCATCCAAACCTCCAGAAAGAATAGCAGAATCGACCAAGAAGATAATCACCTGTTGACGGCCGGGTCGTCCACCATGTAGATGAAGTCCGACCCCTGGATCTCCTCCTCCATGAGGCCGTAGTCCAGGAGCCACCCGTTCTGCCCCCCGCAGCTCATCGCAGCCAAGAAAACCGCGCAAGAACTCACACCTGCGCCTAACCCGAAGCGCAGGAGATCTTTCAGGGGATCGTTCGTGGGGAGGGCACGAGCCGGGGAGGAGGCGAGATCGGGACGCCTTCTTGTCTCCTTGCCTGGAAATGGACGGATGGTTGGTTAATCAATCAACCGGGCGCCCCTGCCTTTTGGCGCGACTAAAACAACACGCAACATGGCGTCCTGGGCTGGCTTTTGGCGAATAAAATACGCCGCGGACGTTGGGTGCGGGCTAAAGGGCGGGCCGCGGGCCAATGCCGTTGCTTACGCTACGCCGGATGGTTCCCATGGAATCGCTATTTTAATCGGCCGGGTTGGGTGGGTGCGTCTTTATCATGTGCCCCGCACCCGCACTGCTGATTTGCTCTTCGGTGGTGCACTGGTGCGTGCGTGCGTGCCTGGCTACTTTTTCTTCGTTTTTTGGTGGGGCTGCGACCGACGAGCATCTGTGGAGTCAAGCGGAGTGGCTTGGACACTTTTGATCCGTCCAAATCGGAAGATGGATGCCCTAAGTTGACAACGTGCAACAGTGCAATTGCTACAAAAAAAAGAGAGAAAAGAACAGTAGCTTGCTTCAAATTGATGGTTCGTTCCGACTTCCGAGCTCTCGAGTCTTGACTCCGCCCTATCCATCCCTAGCGGCCACAGTGTGTTCTCGATGAATTAATCACTGTAGCGCCGTAAGAGCGTGTAGAGAAAGTGCTTAACAAATAAAAATGGATTTTTCTTGCCACATAGGATATATAAGAAACGTATATTATAGCATCGATGTTTAAGTAGGTACTGATACTTAACGGGTGCTTATGTATATAACTATATTTAATTAATAGATGATACAACATCTAAGCACCTACAAAAAAAATATGCTTGCATTGGAGGAAGTGAATTCTTCGTAGGTGATTGATGATGTAGCTATATTCTCTCGCTTTAAGCACTTATGTATAGACATCTTGTTCACAGGAGAAAAATCCAATAACAAACCACTAATCTTGTTTCGTTCTCGCTCTCATATAGGGAATGATCGCTGATGCTACGGCTCAGCGGCGATCTTATAGGGGCCTATGTAAGATCTACAATACGGTTCCTTGCAGGGGCGGAGTGTTGGAAATATGCCTTAGAGGCAATCATAGAGATGATTATATTTCTTTATGTTCATAATATTAGATAAATGTTATTCTGTTCCAGGAATGAATCATCAGTTATGAAGATTAAATGAGTATGTGACTTGTTGGTAAAACTCTTTTAACTTATGATGATGTCGTTCTAAAAGTATCCCTAGTTGAATGTCACTGGTCGGAACGCTAGTGACTCTACGACCAGTACATGTATTGATTGATGACCATGTTTCACCGGTCATAGACATAGGGATATCGAATCGATAATGTGGACACATGTTAGAGAACATGGTGTTGGATAAGACCCACCTTGAGATACTATTGAGATTGTTATGATTCTATGTGTCGTTAGTTGGTCTCAAGCAATGATGATGTATAATCCTTAGACATGAGATCAGCATGGTTTCCTACATGTGTAATAGCACTTTTAGGGGTTGCCAAACGCTACTCGTAACTGTGTAGTTATAAAGGTAGCTTTTGGGTATGCTATGAAACATGCAGAGGGATGTGACTGGTCGGATATGGGATTTGCCCCTCCTAACATAACATGAGAGATATCTCTGGGCCCCTCAAAGTGGTCAGATAAAGAAAGTGCATGGCCATACCACTGGTGGTCAAAGAGTTCGACCACATAAGGTTATCCGATACTCGATCGAGAAAATATTGAACAGTCAATGGATGACACAACATCTCACCTGGAGTTCAACCAGATATCATGAGGCAAAAGAAAAATACATGAGTAGATCGCTTAGTTCGACCAGTTACGGACTGGTCGTATGGAGATACAAGCAAGTCATAGACTGGTCGAACGTAATCACAGAGTGGTCGAAACCAAGTCGTAATGAGTTACGAGTTGGTCGTGACCAAATACGAACTGGTCGTATAGAGATAGGACCTGGTCGTAAGTGATGAGGACCTGGTCGTAGATCCTATTGCATTAAGGTTCGTCCGATATAATTTGTGTGTATTCGGGAATCGTTATGTCCTGCTAGGAACCGCTACGACTCGTGGTCGGAAAGGGTTTCCGAGTCACAACCGAACTACACATGAACCTAACGGGTCACACACTTAACGGGTTGGAACAAACCAGTACTAATACGATTTGTAAAGCGTGTTCGGATAGGATCCGTCACGGGCACTATATAAGGAGATGCATGAGGCTTTTGGGCATAAGACGAGT
The DNA here is from genome assembly GCA_036346405.1 of Phyllostachys edulis. Classification (NCBI taxonomy): domain Eukaryota; kingdom Viridiplantae; phylum Streptophyta; class Magnoliopsida; order Poales; family Poaceae; genus Phyllostachys; species Phyllostachys edulis. The sequence continues at coordinate 34,225,109 of CM070553.1, forward strand.
TGACGTGAGTTGCTCTACCGAAACCTTAGCAGCCATCTTCTTGAGAGCCTTGCCGTGCGACTTGGTGCTAGCACACCGGCGCATGGTTGTTCCTTCCCTAGACGTGTGGATACTATAGAGGCGCTTCTACGTTGTTGCGCTTGAGAACGATCCGCGATCTTCGCAAGGAACTGCAGAGGTGCTGGAGGAGACGATCGATTCGCGAGGACACTGGACGATCGACTACGACCACTGCATCGACGCGCTCTTCATTGGACCAGGCTGCTCCGACGTTTCTTCTGCTGCTCTGCGCGTCTAGTGGTAATGATCTGTGATCATCTTCTTGCTTGGCTTCCTGATTTACGTTGTAGAAATTTTGAATTGTTGCTATCGTAGCCTACCGTATCCCTACACGGAGCTGGCGCTGGGCTAGGCCTCGAGCTAGCCCAGCCACTTTTGGCCCAAACTCAGTTTCACGTGGTATTTTTGGTATTTTGGCTATTTTTACGTGGTATTTTGACGTTGGGCACCGAGCCATTGTCCAAAAGATCTTTGGTCAAACTCCGCCTTGGTTCCTTGACTGTGTGATAGTGTACTCTTTTTATTTATTTAAAAGACTGACGGTGTACTCGACCCTGCATGTCGAACTATATATTTCGTGTGAGTTCATCTTGAGAGTGCTTTTGACTTGGAGTCGCTTTCATTTTTAAGTTGATTTAACTCTTATTCAAACATGGAGTATTTCGACTTGGATAGTTTTTTCTCTCACGAAAGTACAATGCTGTTGTGAAAAAGTATCTGAAAAGAACGCCGAAAGAACTTCGTCGACCTATGCAGATCTTTTCCGCCTTTCGTTGCTCTTCACAAGTTAGGAGAATCCCATCGTCCCTCGAAGAGTTGAAATAGAAAAAGGTTGTATTCGAACAGGATAGCAATAGATGCCTTGCAAAAATGGTCTTTAAAAGTAATGATCTCGTAACTTGCTTGGTGCCACATTTGATCCAAAATGGGGTATCTATTCTGCAGTACGTAGATGATATCGTTTTGTTGATGGGAGATGATTTAGAAAAATCTAGAAACATGAAACTGATTTTATACATGTATGAAATTATTTCAGGCTTAAAAATCAACTTCCAAAAAAGTGAAAATTTGATGATAAGAGACGAAGAAGAGGAAATTATTCAATATTTTGATATGTTTAACTGTCAAATTGGCAACTGTCCCCTTCGATATTTGATTTTTTATATATTAATTAACCATTTTTAATTTTATTTTAAAGTTAACCATCGCGAACTTTATTTCCAATTCTGACCCCTTTGGTCACGCCACCACCCGTGATGTGACAAAACAACACTGTCACGCCAGCCTGTATCTGGGCAAGTTCTTGTCACGCTACCACCCGTGGTGTGATAGTATTATTTGGTCACACCACCACTAGTGACGTGACAAAAAGTGCTATTTTCGTGGACTTATCCTATGGCGCGACAATGTTGTTTTGTACGCCACGAGTGGTGGTGTGACCAAAGGGGTCAGAATTGGAAATAAAGTTCGCGGGGTTAACTTTAAAATAAAATTTAACAAATGGTTAATTAATAAAAAAGTTCTCAATATTTGGGGGTCCTCGTGAGTAGTCCCAGATTACATGTGGCTGATTGGGGTAATTTGGAAAAGAAACTACTTAAAAGATTAGATGGATGGTAGAGTGGGTTTCTGTCAAGACCAAAATCTGTAATCTGGAACCCTCTGTGTTGACATCACTAGTTGCTAATTTCCACAGTTACATCATTGAATATCAAACACATATATCGTAAATGTAAAACTATTGCATAATAATAAAAAAAACGTAAATATACCTTACGGCTTTTGACTTGCAGAACGACTGGTCAGACCAAATACCTTTAAAAGAACAACATCAGAAGCAAAATTAAAATGCAATAGGTGGGACCCTCAGGATATGCTCATATGCAATCAACTGGGGCTCGTGACCTAGTTCTTGGTCTTCTCTATTTCCAATCTTGACGATCACAATTAAGTGCCATAGAGTCTTCTTCATCTCACTTACTGAATGGTAATATTGAGCGAGTGTGAGTACACAGTCGTACTCCGTGAACCAACACACATAATATAGTTATAATATATGCAAGGCTAATCAAAGGGTTGACTTAGGGTTCTTTTTTAGCATAAAACCACTATCGAAATATATTACGTAGAAGATAAATCCTGAGACTTAGCATTTTGAATAAACCAATTTTTAGTGCAATTGAGTGTTTTTTGTATAATAATAGCGAATGTTCCATCCACCTGCTAGTGAAGAACAATACCCGAAGGTTCCATCCATTCACACATATGTATCAATTTCATTCATCTCATGTTATATCATTTGCTAGGGCTACATCCACCCAGTGATCCCAAGGCTGCAACTACCCAGTAATTCCGGGCGGAATACCCCTGGTGATTCTGGGCTGAATGCCTCTGGTAACTCTAAGGCTGCAACCACCTAGAAATTCTTAGGTTGCAACCACCTGACTCCGTAGGCCGCACCACTCTTGAGCCCCAGGGCGCATCCCCCCGCCAATCCCAAGCTGCATCTGACCGCGCATCCCAGGACGCATTCCTCTTGCGAATCCCACGGCTGCATACACTTGATGCTTTCCACTAGCTATCATTAGGACAAAACAAATCATCGCACAGCTTTACCCACAAGAGACACTCATCTTATAATATCAATACGCTACCATAGGCATGAGACTAAGAAAATCTTCACAGAGCCTTTACAATGCACCACCCACCCGCTAAGGTTTCACCGCCTTTAGGCTACCGCCCTCTGGTGGCCCCCTCTTGCACTGTTGTGGTTTTTCTGTGCATTATAGCCACGCCACATTCGTGGGATGATGAAGCAACGCTGAGGCGAAGCAAATTAGTGAGCCATGTCATACACATGGTAGACTTGTGGTTGCACTATTAGTGCACGAGAGGCCATCAAAAGAACTGATCATTAATCGACTTGGCGGTTCTTCCCCATACCCATCTCACGTACTTCTATATGCATCATGTGACGCCCCGTGTCATTACCTCAGGGGTAATTACACTCCAACGTGACCCGTTACTTTCCGTCGGTGCTGACCTCATCACGGTGCTGATCTAGTCATCCACCGAGTTCCAGTAATGTTGGTTGGTGCGGCTCTCTGCCCCTGCGCCCAACACTCCACCCTGGTGCGGCTCACTTCCTGCTCCCAACACTCCAACGTGACCCGTTGTGGAGAACATAATCACGTAACATGGTAACCTTTTATGCCCACCGAAACGGGAAAATGGTTGGCACTTAAATACGGTCTCTGACCGAGTAAGAGTTTTGTTGATCCTTATATTTTAACCATATGTAAAGGGGGTCCCACCTCTTACCTCATCGTAGACCTGTTCAAATCTTGCCAGCGGCTTGAAAAGCTCGGCCAAAAATCAAGAGTTCGAGCCCCGCCCAAAAACAATTTTCTATTTAAAATGTATTATTTTAATCATTTTTTGGAATAACAAACTAATATTTAATTTATTTTCAGCATTAAATAAATAGAATTCAATTTTTAAATTATTTTTATCGGGATTTTGGGCTGGGCCGGGCTTCCTTCGGGCCTGATTTCTAGTCCCAAGCCCGGCCCGACATGGTCGGGCTCGGGCCGGGCCGCCCATGAACATGTCTACCTCATCGTCATCATCGTCGTGTTCCCCTGCCTGGGCCCCCTTTACCAATCTAGTAATTCTCATTTCTTCCTCAACTCATTCTCATTTCTTATCTTCCCATTTTCATTTATTTGATTTGGTTTTTAGAAATAGTTTTGATGCAATAAACATATAATACAGCAATATACGGTTTACATTTAATATAACTATATTTATGTTCAAGGGAATAGCTTGCCTTCGTAATTGCAGGAAAGGTTGGCGTTGACGAATCTCTGATCAGCTACGCCTGTCGGTGCTGGTTCGTCCTCTGTAGCAATGCGGTAGCACAAATAATATATAAATAAATGCTTAGTTGATTTTGAGTGATATTATGTGTACATAAGTTGGTAGATTTCATTTTGTTAGCATATTTTAATTTCACAGCATTTTTCGGGTCCCCCGCTAGGTTAGCACTCCCTTAACTACGATCGTTCTACGATCTACTGGCTTTTGGATGGCTAGCGCCTAACTTTGGGTTCTACCACATGACAATTAAAAATTACTACACGTACCTGCATGCAACTAAGCCTGTTCAATTTTAAGCGTGGAATTAACTACGTAAATGTTTTACGCCAGTGTTGTCTAACTTAATTAATCTATCACGAATAATTTATTTTCGAAAGCAACCGCCTATTTGTTTTACGTTGGCGCTTCGATTAACCTCATATAAATATTACAGCTTTTTCCTGCATTAAATTTCTATTGGTCTGGTTTATGGCTAATTATTCGTACGCGGCTTAAACAATTATTTGATTCAACAATTACACGGCTTGTACTACTCTTTAGTCCAATAACTACACAATACTAACAATTATTAATTTTATTGCTAACTTTTATTACTACATACATTAATTAACACAATTTTGTGGAATTTATACCCTTACCCTAATTCTCCTATATCCCTAATCCTACTTATCTACTCCTAAATCCACCACCCCCCTCTCTCTCTTACCCCTAATTCTCCTCAACTGGCCGACACCCACACCCACAGCCCCTCTCCATCTCTTTCTTTTCCTCCCCCAAATTCACTTCTTCACCCTCCAATTCTCCCCATGGCGCCACCTTCCTTCCGCATGCCACCACCACCAGCCGGCTTGCCGTTGCCTTCGGCTTCTCCTCCCTAGCTTGATCCGGCGCCCAGTGCCTCCGGTCCCCTCTCATGGCTTGGGCTCCCCATGGCGCCTCCTCCTGCCTCCAGCTCAGCCTGGTGCCTCCGGCTCCCTACTGTACCACCAGCCGCTCTGTCGCGCCCTTGGCTCCCCGTGCGCTCGAGGCCCGGCCCGGCCCCGGTTCAACGCCGCTCCCCCAGACTCGTCTTCCTCTTAGCTCGCCCCGGCTCGGTTCCCTGCTGGCTTGCGCCGCCACCCCGGCCGGCCCGGCCTTTGGCCATCGGCGCTGCCTAGTGCCACCTCCTTCTACTCCCAACAGTACGGATGGCTGGCACGCTCGACTAGGTCCTGTGCTCGGTGCGCTCGGCCACTGGCCGGCCTCCCGCCATCGGTGCCTTGGCCTGGATTCCCTACCCTTCCTTTTTGTTCTTTGTTAAATTGATTCTTAGTATCACGGTTGAGTCAAGTCTTAATGCTAGTTGGTTTTTCATGTATGCATGTTCATGGTGATTGATTTGAGGTGGTGGTGGCTACTGGAGGTGGAAGTGGATGTTGGATTCGGTTTGCTGCTGAGGTAAATCCTCACCCTAATCTCTCTCTCTACCCTCCCTCTATTGCTTTGTGATGACAAATGATAGCTATCTTGCTGCTGAGGGGTGTTCAATATGCCAGAGTAGTTTACCTGATGGGTTGGGATTGTGTCGGTTTTGAGGTCGTGGCCGATGTGGTCAGGCTGGGGCTGCCGTCAGTGGGGGTGCGGTCGCCGAAGGTTCAAGGTCGATGCTGGTGTCGGCGTCGTCCTTGCTCCCCGTGCTCCTCCCTGGCTCCCTTCCTCCTCTTACTCCCTTCCTGCGGCTGGGGTCTTGCCTTTCGGTTGAGAAGAAATGGGAGGGGGAATGGATTGTGCTGCTGCTCGGTGTGCCAGGCTCAGCCTTATCACTTGGCTATGCTGTTCGTGAGAATGAGGTGGCCCTGAGGAATAGGGAGGGGAATGCAGAATGCGCGTAGGGGGGCTGGCTCGGCTACAGGGCTGTGCTACCCTGTGTCCAGGGGTGTTGGGTTAGATATTTTACTGGGTTGCAGCGGCTGCGAAGACAGTTGGGTGAAATGGCAATGGGCTTCAGCGAATGATCATGCAAAGATTTAGATTGTACCTTGAATTTAGATGATGTAATTTTCTATACTTTGATTGGTTGTAAAATATTCTTGTAAGCATTTCAGATAATGTATTATTGTTCTAATGTCGTTTGCGATGACTTCTTGTATGTTGTTCCGATGGAAATAATTATTGTAATTTAATTATAACTTTGATTATACTACTTTACCGGTGATTGTAAAGGGTTCTTGTATTTGATTCTAAGGTTGAATGGACAATAAGATGTTGATTGGAGATCTTTATTGCGAAGCTTGCGAAGGAAACCCGAATACTAACGAGTTGTTTTAAGTTCGGTTTGCTTAATTAACTACCTAACACTATGGTTAGCTTACTGTTAAGACGAAAGTAATTACTGCTAATTACCGATTGCTGTTATTTGATTGAGTGTAATTATTCAGGTTCTCACATATCCGCCATGTTTCCCATCCGCCCAAGTCTAAAAACCGTTTTCATGTTTTCATTTTGAAATTCCTTTCTTGTTTCAACATATCAGCTAGGCTCCAGCCTCAATTGCCCTAATCCAGTCTTTGTAGTTTGAAAATGATGTCGGGGCAAACTAATGCCCACATGTCAATGTATCTAGGTAAGGCTAAGTATGGCACTTAGATACACACCTAATAACTAGTTATGTATACCATTATTCATAGGGTGACAAGGGATAATGTCCAAGTTAAGGGATTGGAACTTTGTACTCAATCAACATCAAGATGTTAACTATAAGCTAAGTTAACATAATTGTATAAATCATAGCGATGTAATTTCATAATTTAAAATAATATAATTTGCATTCAAATGTAGGTACAACATGATTAAAGTGCTGACTCGCCTTGCTCAATGTTCTGATAACCTTGGTCTTGTTCTTGCTCTCATCCGAACTACTACTCTTCCATGACTTCAGATTCTAATTACGCAGAATACGGTCAAACCGAACCCAAGAACGTTTGGAAACAATTATATGAAATCCAATAAACTCAAAGGCACTTGAAATAAAAGGAAAATAACGCAGACGAAAGTAAATAAACCCAAGAGTGTTTGAAGCAGGAAATACTTCAAATGAAACTAAATATATCCAATGATATTTCGAATGAAGGAAATACTCCACATGAAATTAAATACACCCAAGGGAACTTGATGAAGGAAATACTTCAGATGAAATTCAATACATCCGAGGGTATTTTGAAAGAAGGAAATACTTAGATAGACGTAGATGACCCAAGAGTGTTTGATGAAGGAAATACTTCAAACGAAATGAAATATATCTAGGGGTATTTTGAAAGAAGGAAATACTTCAAACAAAGGTGGATAAATCTTAAGATTATTTGATGAAGGAAACACTTCAAACAAAATTAGATAACCCTACGGTGGTTGTTGAAGGAAATACTTCAGCTGAAATATATCCAAGGGTATTTCGAAAGAAGGAAATACTTCAAACAAAAGCAGATAACCCAAGGGTGGTTTGACTTTTTGACGGGCTTAGGATCAGGGAATTATCTGACCCGGAGTTAGGATGAGAGGGATCGAGTTCTCGGAATGTTTGTTGGGGGAAAAGAATTATGAACAAATGAGGGCGAGGATATTCACAGGAATATTCCTCTTCAGTTGTTTGGATGGGAGCGATCATCTTATTAGGTAGGATTCACTGATCCTTATTCGTGTTACGAATTGTGCTCCTATCGGTAGCAGATGTCAATGTGTGATGGATAGGATTGTCTTGACCCTGATTGGTTGATGCATCACTATCATCCCCTAGAGAATACCTTATGGCTACTCCCACGCGCTGCGGGGCCTAGTTGATTTAATGATTTCTTTTGTTATTACTTCCTATTTATTAATGAAGTTCCGTGAAAGTCAGGTGATGTCTATGTGTAGGTGCGATGGTTCACACATGATAAATATAAGTCTCATCGACACGTAAGGTCTAGTTTACTTACTGGTTTTGTTTATTATTATTTCTATTTATCAAGGAAGTTCCATGATCCTTAGCTGGGACTTGCGTATGGTTGCGATGGGCCCCATACGAAGGAGATGATTTTAATTGGCACATGAGATCTAGTTTATTTTATGATTTTTTTCTTATCAATTTATATTTATCAAGGAAGTTCCATGAGTTAGGTGTAACCTCCAAGTTTTAGCTAGACACCAACCTTACAATTTAATCGGTGGTGCCTATAGGTCTGAGTTTCATTATTGAGGTGATCTTTACTTTATTCTAATTATCATGATTATTATTACTAGCATAAAGCCATGTCATAGCTATTGCTAGCTTTCATGACTATCTAATAGTACTAATAAACTTACATGCCATGAATTTCTATTTTAGCTTCTAGTTCCAATTAAAACCTAGTTGCGTGTGAGGCGTAATTGTCCTATCATGGTTTTAGTTAGCTTGCACCTATTGAACACCTTAATCTTCAAATGGACAGTTGCTAATGGCCTAGGGTTAAGCGATCATGTACATATTCCTTATATTTATATAACTAACTCTTATCAAGGTGCAACCTTATGGTTTGACTCTATCTCTAGTTAAATTCTCTTGTCTACTTTAAATATTAGTGTCACATTAACTATCTTTAATAAGATTTTATCCCTACTACATTTTATTTGGCATGTTAAACTAATTAACCCTTATGCTAAGGGACCCTAGGTCTATCACCTGAAAGGAGCTCACCGCATCAGCAGGAATGGCTATATGAAGGTCACTGTCATGAACGGGAGAAGGGGGAAGACGACGTGTTCCTAGTGCTCCTACTCGGGGAAGATGAAATAGAGGTGAGTGATGGGTTGAGGGGGCTGAGGCGGTGTTGGAGGGCATGATGGTGGCGGTTGGAGCTCACCGGGGCAACGACGAGTGCTTCCTTGCAGCTTTGTTCACGCGGTGGAAGAGAATGGCATGGGGGAGATGAGTGGGGATGTAAGAGGAAGATGAGGGAGCCGAGGTGTACTTAAATAGGGAAGAGGGCAAGGTTGACGGCGGGGCTGTGCGCGGCGACATGAGCATAGTGGCACGATGGGGTAGGCGAGAGGTGATGTGACGCCTCGTGTCATTACCCCAAGGGTAATCACACTTAGGCATACGGATTACTATTCGTTTGCTCAGTAGAATACTGCTCCAACGAATAGTAAGCCTTTACCAGAGTCACGCAGCAGAATAATAAGATAGAAACTGTACATTTTATTCCAGTAATAACCACGCAAGGCTATGATTCTTAGTACATATTTTATACAGCTACAAAAGGAATAACTCCGCTTTTCTCGCCAACCCTGAAGCCTTGGCCTTCTATTCGTCCCGCGAGTCAAATATGGCGTCCATTTCGCTCTGGTCCTTGTAGTCCGCGCCTCCTCCTCCCGTGGTTGCTTTAGTACCTGCAAGTCCGTCATCCCACGCGGGATAGCTCCCGATCGGACTAGGATCTACAAAGGATAATACTAACAAGGTTGAGTACACGAATGTACTCAGCAAGCATTAATAGCAAAGAATGCACTGGATGACTATTTCTAGTTGTTATCACATTTTCTAAGTCATCTCAATTTAGAAAATAATCATTAAAACATTTTAGGTGGCAGGTTTTAATTCTGAAAACACTAATAGTCGCTCAGAGAGAAGAAAGACCCCCGACGGTTCCCGTAGACTCCAATCCAGGAGACTGGCATGAATTCATGATTTGATATAGCACTGCGCAGGCTTGTACCACTTTACCCATAGTCATTATGAGCTCTAAATGAGTCGGCCCCCTTGCATTTCCTTTGATGCGGGTTCGAGTTCAGAATACAGAACGTTTTCCCAGTTATGTGAATTAATTTCTCCACCCATTACCTTCCGTTGGTGTCCTGAGCGCACCCAGTCCTCCACCGAGTTCTAGCAATGTTGGTTGGGGCGCTTCTATCTCGCACTCAACACTCCACCTTAGCTTATAGCGCCTTGGATCCCCGACTTCGGTCTCTCCTCACAGTTCGGGTTCCTCCATCACACACACTCACACCTATTACTTACCCATTGTGGAGAGCATAGTCACGTAACAGTAGTAGCATTTTCGCCGTCGAAACGGAAAATGGTTGGTCTTGAATTTACTGACTTGCATCGAGCAAGAGTTGGTTGATCCTTATATAATAACCATATGTAAAGGGTCCCACCGCCTTGCCTCATATCTTACCCGCCAAGGGCCCCTTTACCAGCCATAATAATCTCATATTATTTTCTTTCCTCATTCTTATCTCATTCATCATTCTCATTCATCGTTCTCATTCATTCAAGTTTATCTTAGTCATCTTTATCTTATTCTTTCCATTTAAGTTTTGAGAAATAGTTTTGATGCAATAAACATAATAGTGCAAGATACGGTTTACATTTAAAGTAGCTATATTCATGTTCAAGAGGATCGCTTGCCTTTGGAGTTGTAGGAAAGATTGGCGTCGACGAAACTTTGATCACCTGCTCTTGTCGGTGTTGGTTCGTCTTCTGTAGCAAACGGTGGCACGAATAGTAATATAAATAAATACATAGTGGTTTTTTTGTGATATAATAAATATCTAGGTTAGTGACTCCTAATTGTTAGCACAGTTTAATTTAAATAAATATTTTTCGAGATCTACACTAAGTTAGCACTGCACAGAATAATCGTTCTACCAAAAACGCGCACTATGGTCGACAACCCGCGGTCCACGCTTAACTGAATAAACTGACAGGTAAATAATTCGCGATGCACAAGATTTGCTACACAAGCTAGTTATTTTATTAATAACAGAATTAACGGCTATTTGGTTTATCTAGCAATTTTAAACCACAGATTAATTACAAATTGGTTAATTAAACGAGATCTAAGCTAAGTTATTTAACAGCAACAATTTAATAGCTAAAGGCTAAATAATTTACAAAAGCTACCGATTAACACATTACTGCACACTTAAATCGCACTTACCTAAAATCAGAAAAAACATACCTCTAAACCTAAAATCCTAAATCCACTTCTAATCCTACCCCTAACCCCTCTCTCTCTCTCTCTCTCCACTCGGCCGGCCAACGCACCCACGCACAGACGCACACACACAAGCACCACCCAACACACACCACACACTCTCATCTCCCCCTTCCTCTCCCTCTCTCTCTCTCTCCCAGGAAGAAATCCCCAAATCTCTCCCTCTCTCCCCACTCAAATCTCTCTTTCTCTCCCTCCTCAAGGCCATGCCACCGCCGTCGCTGGCCTCTCTGGCCCGACCGCCGCCCCTACTCAGCTCCCCGCCATGTGCCGCCTCAAGCCGCCGGCGTCTCCCGAGCTTGGCTCGGCCCTCACACTGAGCCGACGGCAGGCTGCCCACGCCGAGGCCAGGCGCTCCCTTTGCCTCGGCCCACCCACCGCTTGAGCACCGGGTCCCGGCCACCGCCTCGATCTCCTGCCTCCGGCGCGACCAGAGGCCAGCGGCTGCAGTGTCCCCGCCTCCCGGTTCCTGGTCGCCGCCGTTGTCCGTGTGCCCCGAGGCCGCCTCCTATGGCTCCACTCGGCCGACCGCCTCGCTGCTTGCCACTCGGTCGGCCCGACCCTCCTAGCTTCCTCACTCGGCGCCTCCTACACAGCGCCCAGCCTGCTCCCTCCTTATCGGCGCGGCCGAGGCAGCCCGCCTCAAGATCTCCTCAGGCTCGCCTCCCGACCCCTCTTCTCTTGCTCGGCCCTCTTGCCAAAGCGCCGCGTGCGGCTCAGCCTCCCGCCGCCTAACCCTCTCTAACCTCTCTTTGCTCTTTACTAAATTGATTTTAGCATTTTGGTTGATCCTCGATGTTAGCTGATTTTTATGCATGAATGTCATGGTGATTGGCTGGAGATGGTGGCTACTGGGGGCCTGGTTCTTGGTGATGGTGGAGTTGCTCTGCGGTAAACTCCCCCTCGCTCTCTAACCCAAATCCTCCCCTTGCTCTGTGATGCATGCATGATGAACTGGGAGCTACACTGTGAGGCCACTGAGCTTTGGTGAAAAGCGAGATCCTTGTGTATGCATGCCGTGCCTATGGAGGTGCCTCTAGTGTTACCTCTTGTGCGGGTTTGGGGTGGGGAAGAGGATGGCAGCGCCGGCTTCGCGTTGGTGCTCTCCTTTTCTCCCTCGCTGAGTTTGTCTTGCAGGCTATGATGATGCAGAATCTGAGCTTGCTCCTCCCCCTGGCTGCCTTGATGCTTGGTGACGCCAATGGTTCTAGCTCCTCCGGTCTTGCTTGTTCCTCCTCCTGGCTGCCTGGCTTGCTTCTTCTCCTTCTCCCTAGCTCCCTTCTTGCTGATGGTGGTGATGTTGATCTGGTGGTGGCTTATGCTTGTGCTTTCGGCTAAAGAATGAAAAAGAAGCTTGTTTGGCTTGGGATGAGCTTGGGAGTGTGTTGGCTTGCTTTGAGCTTGTGCTCCTTCGGCTGTGCCTGCTGCTTTGTCTTGTGAAGGGAATGGAGAGGCTTTGTGCTGGCTGATGAATGAAAATGGGTGAGAAGCAATGTGTGGCTTTGAGAATGATATTCTTATATGAATGTGGCTTTGGCTATGCACCCTCTTGCCCAAACAAAAGACCACTTTGCCCTTGCTCTTATTCTCATGGCAAGATTTTGTTGGGGGCTTTTTGGTCTGTGGTTGGGAAATCACTATGCGTGTGATTTTCTGCGGCTGAGTACTTCAATACACGTGGGTGTCGGATTAAAATAAACGCCGGATGATGAGACCTACGAAAGCAAAGAGGTGCCGGTTAACTCTAGCTAGTCTGGGTACCTTGACGATCAAGGGGCTGGCTAACATGAGTTGATCCGGGAACCCTAGTGTGCTTCGGAAACTTCTGACGGCCACCTCCAACCTTCTACTTTCTATTTTCTATTATCCACAAGGCTTTGACTTACTAACCGTGTTCTAATTTTCCTAACGAGCAATGGGGATGGATCGAGGGATGGCTCTATGGACTGGTGCTCAAGGTACAAGGTGGCAAGGATAACTGATGCTACAAGGATGCAAGGAGCGGATTATGATTTAATGAATTATTGTTATAAGCATTGCAGTTGGTTGTATAATTAATTTTGAAACAAGCAATGAGTTTGTAATATGTTACTTCTGTTTTGTATTTGGATTGATGCAATGTTGTCTTTGATTGCCTTGAATGGTGTAAATATTTCTGAGTTTGTATTAATGATCCATTTATGCCTGTAATGGATTTATTTTTGTAATTGGATCTTGATTGATAATGATATTGGAGAAATTACTTTTATAACCCTCTTGTTGCCAGATGTAGCGATTATGCGCTTGATATTAACTCTGAAATTACTATTTATTCTGGATTTAAAGAATTTTAATTATCGCTAATTACTGATTACTGTTAGTTAGGTTAGGTTAATTATGCGGGTTCTCACATCCTATCCCCCTTGGAAAAATTTCGTCCTCGAAATTGAAATCTCTCCTGAGGGGGTTTCGGGTAGGCTTCTTGTAGCTCTTCGTCGTTCTCTCACGCGGCTTCACTGACGGGGTGATCCTTCCAATGTAGTCGCTATGAATGGTTCTTCCGGATTTTTGACTGATGGTTTCGATTATCGTCAGATGGTGCGCTTTGAGGTCTCGTTTTCTTCTTACTGTTTCACAAGATGCTGCTGATTTCTGAGTTGGTGCCATCGTCATAATCTGCGGGCTCCACTTGTTGGCTTGTGTACATGGGTTGGTACAAGGAACAGGTGTAACTTTATTTGCCTGGTTGGTGCAGGTGTAACCATCCGCTCCAAATCAATCTATTATACCGGTTGCTCCATAACATCATTGTTTCTGTTAATCCACCAATGACTGTAGATTTACCACCCATTGCTATTCAATTAACTCTGCCAATTTCATTGATTCTTTATAATTTAACCAATGTACCTGAATTCCAATCACAACTTATTATAATAATACAACTCCATTTCGTATTCATTACCTATACCTGATTGGATTGTCAATACTAGATTTTCCACAATCATTGATAATACATCTAAATCCAAATTCAATATGTAGCCATATCCCATAATTCCAACTTGACCAGGTTGTTCAATTAATTCTACCAACAACTATAAATCATCCGAGCACTATTATTTCATTAACTCCCCCAATTCCATCAATTCTTTGTAATTCCACCAATGCACCTGAGTTCCAATTATAATTTCCTATACTAGTCCAACCTCATGCTTAATTCATTATCTAAATCCGATCACCTTATCAATACAGGATTTCTCATGATTACTAACGATACACCCAAATCTCATTTCATTAATCAATTATATCAAATAAATCCAACATAACCAATTCATTCGATTAATTTCACAAAGATTACTCAGTTATCAAGATTCAAACAACTCACCAGAAATTAACATCCTGAATTACTATGGAACCCCAACCGTTTCGTATTCCACTCAATACCCATACTGGATCAATTTCTCAATACTAATTCCCAGTAGCTACTATAATCCATTTAGATCTGCCAAGACGTATTTCTATACTCTAACCAAGATCTGTTTCTATACTTCAACAAGGATATACTTCTATAACCCAACATTGACATATTTTAGTATCCAACTAAGACATTTCTATAATCCAATAATAATATATTTCTAATAATCCGATCATGTTATATTCCTATAATCCTATAATGATGAAGTCCGATAATCCAGCTCCAACAGTTATATGATCTCACTATCCAATCTTCTACCATAATCTATCTCCATAATCCAATATCCCTAATTCCGATAATGCAGCAAAAAGATTTCTATAATCCCTTAGCCAATATTCATAATAATCCCATTACTCGATACTCATGCATTTCCACTAATCCAAAGTCCATTGGTCCAATATCCACAACCATTTATTTCCGTAATTCCACATTCATTAGTACAACATCCAATACTCCAATATCCATAGACCAACAATAATATATACGCCCATGATCCAACATCCAATATCCAACAATTATCTATTTCTATACCCCATATCCAACAATTCATGACCTCATTATCCAATAATCATTTATTTGCATAATTTAATATCCCACAACGATGTGTTTTCTAATAATCCAATATCCTCAATCATACAATCCTTTAATCATGTATTCAACAATCATGTTATCCTTCATCAAGTGACGACTTCTACACTTTGCACAACTACAAGCTAGGGCAACAAGCTATGGTTGAAATTTCTTGGCCCGGGTGGTTCACATCTGGGTGGTGGTTGCTGCCGAGTTATTGGGATCTGAAAAGGTGGGTTAAAAGGGTCGCTGCTGAGGTGATCCATGTGTTGATAGTGGTTGTTGCAGTATATATGGACGAGGTCTATGAGCAAGTGGTGGTTGGTAGTTGGTTGGTTTCTGGTATGGTAACAGCTTGAGGTTGAACAAGTGCTGCCTCATTGAGGTTTGCTGCTGGATCCTCTGTTGGCTGATCTTGTGGTATGAGTCCCAGTGTCAGACCCAATTCACGTGCCTCACTTCTTTGACCTTCCATCCTGTAGGGGAGAGGCTTAGAGATGGTTGCATTAATTGTTGTAATTATAGCACTTCATATTTTTAGGTGATTTTTTTAGTGGTTACATTAGTTGTTAACAATTCAGCAGTGACTTATGGTAGGGAAGGAGTTATCATATTTGCCTGACAGAGTTAACTCGCGGGTGGGTTGTATTATGCCATACATAGATAGTCAAATAACATCAAGAAACATAGAGACGCAAAAAGATCCAAATCCTATTCTAGCTGAGTCTCGTGCTCACCACGCTTGAGATCCTGCTCAAGACCGCCCAAACCACGTGTTTGGGACCGCTCGAGCTTGCCTCGAAAGTGCGAACCTACACTACCTCGATCCACGCGCCAGTGCACGCCGAGATCCTGCTTCGAGACCGCCTAATCGTGTTGGGAAACGCCAGGCTCATTCTCGAGTACGCCTAGAATTTCTCTCCCGTGTACGCCAGAGCTACACGCTCGGAGTGCCACGAACCACTCGTCTGGGAAAACTGATGTGCAGAAGTGGGATAAGGCATCTTTTACACCGTCAGCCATTTTCTTTATTTTCTTTAAGTAGTTACAGATTTACTTGATTGCTGACGGGTCATTTTGGTGATACAGATGAAAAGATGAGAAAGCTAATGGGTATGGTCCAAACTTATCCCGAAACTGGAAAAGCATGGTCCACGCCAGAGTTTCTACTACATGCCTCTAACCCCGGCGTGCAACTTAAGATCTTATATTGATACCCCAACACCTATATTCTCAAGCATTCTACCCGAGGTTGAATTGCTAGCCTAACAGGTTAATGAATTAACAACACGAGTCCTACGACGAAACACACGCTTCCCCCGCACTCTCTTGATTCAAAAACTGAACCTAAACCTCCTACGAAGGAAGGGTTTTACGTTAGCAGGTTGTCTCTCTAAGGAAGATAAGCTTTTTAACATAATACTTTTGAAAAGAGATGGGAACAGAAATTGATATGGAGATGAGAGTTAATAAAGTAGTTAGTGCAATATAGCAAGCGAGGAAAGTACACCTAAGTTCTTGCTACAATTTCTATTTTATTAGCTTGGCTTGATTTTATTGCTCTGATACCACCTGTGACGCCCCGTGTCATTACCCCAAGGGTAATCACACTTAGGCATACGGATTACTATTTGTTTGCTCAGTAGAACATTGCTCCAACGAATAGTAAGCCTTTACCAGAGTCACGCAGCAGAATAATAAGATAGAAACTGTACATTTTATTCCAGTAATAACCACGCAAGGCTATGATTCTTAGTACATATTTTATACAGCTACAAAAGGAATAACTCCGTTTTTCTCGCCAACCCTGAAGCCTTGGCCTTCTATTCGTCCCGCGAGTCAAATATGGCGTCCATTTTGCTCTGGTCCTTGTAGTCCGCACCTCCTCCTCCCGTGGTTGCTTTAGTACCTGCAAGTCCATCATCCCACGCGGGATAGCTCCCGGTCGGACTAGGATCTACAAAGGAGAATACTAACAAGGTTGAGTACACGAATGTACTCAGCAAGCATTAATAGCAAAGAATGCACTGGATGACTATTTCTAGTTGTTATCACATTTTCTAAGTCATCTCAATTTAGAAAATAATCATTAAAACATTTTAGGTGGCAGGTTTTAATTCTGAAAACACTAATAGTCGCCGAGAGAAGAAAGACCCCGACGGTTCAGAGACTCCAATCCAGGAGACTGGCATGAATTCATGATTTGATATAGCACTGCGCAGGCTTGTACCACTTTACCCATAGTCATTCTGAGCTCTAAATGAGTCGGGCCCCCCTGCATTTCCTTTGATGCGGGTTCGAGTTCAGAATACGGAACGTTTTCCCAGTTACGTGAATTAATTTCTCCACCCATTACCTTCCGTCGGTGTCCTGAGCGCACCCAATCCTCCACCAAGTTCTAGCAATGTTGGTTGGGGGCAGCTTCTATCCTGCACCCAACACTCCACCTTAGCGCTATAGCGCCTTGGATCCCCGACTTCCGGTCTCTCCTCACGTTTCTGGGTTCCTCCATCACACACACTCACACCTATTACTTACCCATTGTGGAGAGCATAGTCACGAACAGTAGCATTTTCGCTCACTAAACGGGAAAATAGTTGGTACTGAATTTACGGCTTCAGACCGAGCAAGAGTTGGTTGATCCTTATATAATAACCATATGTAAAGGGTCCCACTGCTTTGCCTCATATCTTACTTGCCAAGGGCCCCCTTTACCAGCCATAATAATCTCATATTACTTTCTTTCCTCATTCTTATCTCATTCATCGTTCTCATTCTTCAAGTTTATCTTAGTCATCTTTATCTTATTCTTTCCATTTAAGTTTTGAGAAACAGTTTTGATGCAATAAACATAATAGTGCAAGATACGGTTTACATTTAAAGTAGCTATATTCATGTTCAAGAGGATCGCTTGCCTTTGGAGTTGTAGGAAAGATTGGCGCCGATTTAAACTTTGATCACCGCTTCTTGTCGGTGTTGGTTCGTCTTCAGAGCAAACGTGTGTACTAATAGTAATATAAATAAATACATAGTGGTTTTTTGTGATATAATAAATATCTAGGTTAGTGACTCCTAATTGTTAGCACAGTTTAATTTAAATAAATATTTTTCGAGATCTACACTAAGTTAGCACTGCACAGAATAATCGTTCTACCAAAAACGCGTACTATGGTCGACAACCCGCGGTCCACGCTTAACTGAATAAACTGACAGGTAAATAATTCGCGATGCACAAGATTTACTACACAAGCTAGTTATTTTATTAATAACAGAATTAACAGAGTTAATATTGAGTCTAATTTGTACTATATAAGTACATGATATTTCATCTCCCTATATGTTTAGAATTTGATCAAACACTTCTTCCTCGTATCTGGCTTCCTTCACATCTTCCGTGGCTCGATGAAGTGTGCATGTGCACCAAACTCCACCAAAGTCAAGTTATCATCCATCATGATTCATTATTTGTTTTCTATTGCTTTTTCATATAAAAAGTTTTCTCCTATGAAAACTTCTATTTTTTATAAGGAAAAATTGAGGATTTGCCACTCCTAAGCACCTTGATTTAGGATTTAACCCATTTAAGTTTCTTCTTTAATAGGGAGGGGTAAATGCGTCTTTTCACAATGGATTTTGGTGCAAAATAAAAACAAAAAATACTGGAATACGCTTGGGGTATCAAATGACAGGTATTTAGTGCTTAGGAGTGACAAATTATCAAGAAGAAACTTAAATATGACAAATACTAAATCAAGGAGCTTAGGAGTGACAAATCCTGAATTTCCCCTTCCATAAATAGCTTAAATTGGACTATAACAAATCCATATCTCTCCTTAGCTATCGCCCCCCCTATGGTCTAATCCTGACTCCGCCCCTGGTTCTTTTGAACAGTTGCTTTACTTTGTTTGTCCATCCAGTAGTCTAGTTATTTTGCTGGGTTCTCACATTTGAGTTTCCTATTCTTCTTCAGATGACTCGGTGTTTATTATGAGAAAAAAAACAGAAAAATAAGTTATAATGAGATCGACCCTTTCGATTCTGTAAATAACGGGATGTAGTAAGACGATACTTTTAGACGCTAATTGTATGATTTCTCTGTTATCTTTGGTAGTGGAATCCGGATTTTCTCCGTTTGAAAAATAAGATAGCAATAGATGCACTACGTGCGACCGTGCGAGATAACACAACGTTTAAATATGTGCCATACGCGTGGCTCTTGCAAGGTTCGCACGGAGCGTGGCAGCTTTCTCACCATTCCTTTAGAAAGCAGCGCACCCATGACGACATTAGAGACTCATCATGACCTCACAAATTGATTCAGTGGTCGTCATGGAGACGCGCATGCTTCAAACCTAACGACACCCGCCTACCTGCCCATCTCACGAACGAACTGGTTCCATCTAGAGCGTTGATTTTATATCTACACATGTTAGGGTGCATATCTAGTGCACATAGTGCATTTGGTGCACATATACACAAACTTTTTGTTTGGGTATCAAACAAGCATAAAAAATTCTGAAAAAAAATTCTAGATGTAGTTGATGGTGTTTTGTTCCATCCTTTAAAATTTCAAGTTCAAACTCAGTGTATGTTAGAAGAAACAAAAAAGAGAAATTCACTGTGAATAGTATGGAAAGAGGAAAGAGGAAAGAGAAAGCGAAATATTATTATTCACATGTTAATTTCTCTTTTTTTTTTTCTAACATACATCGAGTTTGAACTTCAAATTTTAAAGATGAACAAAACACTATCAACTACATCTAGAATTTTTATACTTGTTGATATCCAAACAAAAAGCCACAGATATACGCACCAAATACACTACAAGACTAGATATGCACCCCACATGTTGATGGCCATATCGTGTGTGAATCATAATTGAAAAAATGTGTCTTTTTCCACGAAATTACGAGGATCGCACCACACGCCTTCCGAGAAATGCAATAACATAATCGTTTCTTGAAGCCTGTGGCAAGAGCACGCAAGCCACAAAAGCCTCCAACTGGGATTAACATAATCACTTTGCTTAGCTTCCAGAATCTAATTAAGATATATATAGGCACCAAGCAAGACCGTGTCCGCTCTCCTGCCTCCCTGCAGTCTTGAGCTTTTGGCGAAGGGAAAGGCCAGCCTATGTGGCCAACTTGTCGATGCCTGTGATAGGGAAATATTAGAGGCTATAGTAGTAGTAGCAATACTGTTTATCCAATTATCGAATCATTTTGCAGAGCTAGCTGTGTGTGATGGGTAATAGGGGCAGAGGCTTATCTTTGTCATTGACTTGCGTGGTGGTGGCCAAATTGGGAGGCTGCCTTCAACCCAACAATGCCATTGGGTGATGGCCCGTCGAATGAGTGAAGATTCTCTCCTTTGATATTCCATCCTATTATCCTAAACCCCTTTTCATTTGGGAAAAAAAGTCCATCCTAATCGACCTACAATCATACCCCCAAGCCTGCAAATTTCTACGCAAGGAGCGCAATGAAATTTCTTTGTCGTTTTAATTTGGAGGTAAATTTTCTCTCTCAAAATTTTGGACCCAACTCGCAAAACAAGTTCTCGGCTTTTCTAGAACTTTTTATTATTATTTAATCTATTTTTAAAAAATATTTTAAAGATAATCTCTCTATAACTTTATTTTCAATTCTGACCCCTTTGGTCACACCACAACACGTGGTGCGGCAAAAACACGTTGTCACATCGCAGATCTCGATGTGGTAAACGAATGTTGTCACGCTACTTTTCTTGACGTGATATTACTTAGCTTAAAAACGGACACGTGTTGGCTCGGAAAGTTATCGTGGTAGGTTTGGTCACGCCGCGATGGGTGTGATCAAATATGTTAAAATTAGAAATAAAATTAAGAAGATGTTATCTTCAAAACATTTGTAAAAATAGATTAAAAAATAAAAAAGCTCGCTTTTCTACGGGAGGGTAAGGGAAAATAGGAAACAAGGCCATGGACCATCCATCTCTAAGCTCCTCGTGATATGCCATATCGGGGGCACTGCTCCGCGACGACGTTCTTGGGCCGCGATGGATTACTTCCGCGTGGGCCATGACTCTCGGCCACTTTTACCTCTTAAACCACCGATTAGACGACCCAAAGCACGAGCCCGTGGAACCGAGCGGCCCACGGCCGAGCCAGCGCCAAGTCGCGGGCCCGGGGAGCTGAAGGGTGCGACTCGGCGGGCGATGGCGCCAGCTCGCGGCGCGCGGCGCGCGGCGCGGGTGGCCGAACGGCCGGGAGGTCACGCGGCGGCGTAGGTGCGGCGCCACGCGTAAGCAGCTACGAGAGAGGCGACCGCAACGGGACAGCACGCGGCGTAGGCGCGGCGTGTCGCGTAGCGTAGGCGACAGCTTCGGCCGAGCTCTCATGTCAGTTAGGCTCGGCATGCGATGTGGAGCGGAGGCCGCAGGTGTTGAGCAACAATGGTCGTTGAGTTTAGTATGAACAATTACTTCGTAGATAAATATAGAATAGTAATAACAATGTAAGAACATAAATACAGAATAGTAGATTAAACATAGAGATATGAGGGGATTTTTTACTTCTCTTTATTGCTCTTCTGTAAACTGTAGTACTCCCTCCGTTTTATTTAATTGACGTCACTTAATATTAATTAGTATTACAGGACGTCAACCTTCTACGTCCGGAGGAAGTATAATGGTTGAGGTCTTCCTTTATATAGACTATTTGATAGATGAAGAGCTCATCTTGGGCTAGGCCTGCCTAATCTGAACCTGGTTTCTTAACACTCCCTCTTGGGTATTCATCTGTAATGTTCATATCTCATCAAAATTCCATAAAAAACTACTAGGAAAAATTTAGAGAAAGAGTACATAAAACACGTTCTGCCGTGCTACACGAATTGCTTCATTAAAAATCTTAGCCGAGAAACTTCAGGAAAACTTGTTAAGCGGAAAAGAATACAATCTACCCCATTTCATTTAATCTCTAAGATTTATTCTTTGGGTCTCGATCTTCGTGATTAAATTTCAATAATAAATTCGTGAAGGTTCTCCTTTGAATTATGTACTTCTCTAAGTCTCATCATTCTAATTCCACGTATGCACTTTTTAAAGCTAGATGCTGAAAGTGATTTAGTGAATAAATCTGCAAGATTTTCATATGACTTAGTATGCAGTACTTCAATTTCGTCCATCTTTTGCAATTCATGAGCATAAAAGAACTTGGGGTTGATGTGCTTTGTAAGTTGACTTTTCACATAACTCTTGTGCACTTGTGCAACATAAACCACATTATCTTCATAGATAATAGTGGGGTTTGCGTGGTATTCAATCCACACGACTGCTGGATGTGGTGAATCATCCGCCGAAGCCAAGAACATTTTTGCAAGGCCACGTACAACGCTATAATTTCTGAGTGGTTCGTCGAAGTTGATATAAGACTCTGTTTAAACGATTTCCATGAAATTGCAGTTCCATCATATAGGAATACATAGTCTGTTTGTGACATGGCTGTATACGGGTCCGACAGGTACCCGGCATCTACATAGTCAATCATAGTTAGATCTTGGTTCATTCTGTAGAACAGACCAAGATCTTTGTTTCCTTGGAGGTATCGGAAGATGTCTTTTATTCCCTGTTAATGCCTTTTGGTAGGTTCTGCACTATACTTTGCTAGTATGTTCAAGGAAAATGCAATGTCCGGTTTTGTACAGTATGCTAAATACATGAGCACTTCTACTGCACTCAAGTATGGGAATTCCAGTTTCAGGACTTCCTCCCCCTTTTCTTTAGGTCTGTACGGATCCTTGTCTTGCCGCAAGGACCTTCTGACCATTAGCACTTTCGAAAGGTATGCCCTTTCAAAACCGAACCTTTCTAACACTTTCTGACTGTAAGTTGACTGATGTACTAAAATCCCTTCAGGGGCATGCTCAAGCTGCAAGCCTAGGCAATATTTAGTTTTACCCAAATCATTCATTTCGAACTCTAACTCCAGGTAAGAGCTTGCTTTCTTAATATCTTCCAGGGTCCCGATGATATTCAGATCATCTACATACACTGAGATTATACAAAATCCATCCTAGGATCGTTGTATAAATACACAGGGACAATCTTCATTGTTCATGTAGCATTTGTTGCATAGAAAGTCGTTTAAGCGATTATACTACATTCTGTCTGATTGCTTCAGTCTATACAATGACTTTCTGAGTTGCACACTGTACAGATTTCTAGTTGCTCTATCTTGGTTCGGGACAGAGATACCTTCAGGTATATTCATATAAATGTTCGAATCTAAGTTTCCATAAAGGTATGCAGTTACCACATCCATCAATTTCATTACTAAATTCAAGTTTACTGCTATTGAGATTAAATATCTAAAGGTAGTTCTGTCCATGACCGAGGAATAGGTTTCTTCATAATCGACTCTTAGTCGTTGAGTGAAACCTTGTGCAACAAGTCTTGCTTTATGTCTTACAACTTTATTATTTTCATTTCTCTTTCGAACAAATACCCACTTATATCTTACGGGGTGCACTTGGGGATACGTGCGGCTTACATGCCCAAACACATCTCTTTTATTTAGAGATAATAATTTTGCTTCTATTGCCTTCTTCCAATCTTCCCAATCTGATCTTTTCTTACATTCAGCGAGCGATGCAGGCTCTGGATCAAGATCGATTATTGTGATAATTTTTTTTGCAAAATAAATGCCAACATTGGCTGTTGTTCTATTCATAGATTCTCCCACGGGCACATAATTTATAGCTATTTCTTCATGGGACGATTCTTCTAATAATTCTACTTGCTTGCCGCTGCTTCCAATTGCAGGGGCAAGTCCCTTTAGTTTTTCAGCTCCGATGTGTGCGCACACATCCATGCTGATGTCTCCTTTCGTGGGAATGTTCAAACCCGGTATGCCTTTCACTGAAGGTTCCATACTGGTGCCAGGTCTCAACAGGCTCCCTTTCTGATCCTAGGGAACTTCAATGATCGGTTGTGTTAAGTCCTTTTTATCTTTTTTCACTAGGCGTCCCAGGTTACTTGGGATTCGAGGGGTCAGAGTTCTCGTCCTTATATTCTGAGGCCTCTGGACGAGATTAGGGATACCTTCAATTTTCTTTGGTATTTCAACCCTCTCCGGTGCATTACGTGTATGCACATGCGACTTGGTCACACTCTTCCAATCATTAAAGTGGTTAGGCAGTTGATTCGTTAATACTTATAAATCAATTATCTTCTGGACTTCTCTATTTGCTTCACTAGTACACGGGTCATGTGCATGGATTCCCGTGGCTTGCCACGTTATTTCCCGATATTTTTCATCAAGGGGTTGATTTCCCCCCTAACGACGGGAAACTATCATCATCAAATATGCTATCAGCGAAGCGGGCTGTATGCAAATCTCCAGTCATGTGGTTCAGATACCTGATTATGGATGCTGTCTCATAACCAACGTATATCCCAGACTTTTGGAGATGGCCCATTGTAGTTCGCTGCGGTGGTGGTTTAGGTACAAAAACCTTGCAACCAAACCCGCGGAGATGAGAGATTTTTGGTACTGACCCTTATGCTAGTTGCGTAGGTGAATGGACGTTATATGCCGACGGTCTAAAGTTAATGAGAGTTGCTGCGTGCAGGACTGCGTGTCCCCAATATGTAGTTGGTAAATTACAATTTTGCAGAAGCGGTTGGGCAATAAATTTAATTCATTTAATTAATGCCTTTGCTAGTCCATTCTTGGTGTGGACATGTGGCACATAATGCTGAACAGTAATTCCCATTGCCATGCAATAATCATCAAATACCTTTGAAGTAAATTCTCCGGCGTTGTCCATTTTGATGAATTGAAGTAAATTCTCCGGCGTTGTCCATTCTGATGGACTTCACATGATGATCAAAGAATTATTCTTAATTATAGTTATCTGCGAGATCAACTTTGCAAAAGCATGGTTTCTCGTAGGCCATAAGCATACATGCGACTATTTTAAGGAAGCATCGATGAGCACCATAAAGTATCTAAATGGCCTCGACAGGGGCTGTATATGATCGCAAATGTCTCCCTGGATACGGTCCAGGAATACAGGGATTTCATCCTTCACTTTCAGACCAGAAGGTCTAGTAATTAATTTCCTGATGGCACATGCGGAGCATACAAAATCTTTTTGATTCGGGAAATTCTTTACATTGATATTATGTCCCTGAGAATTGTTAATTATATTTCTCATCATCCTAAGACCGGGGTGGTCTAATCTATCATGCCAGAGACAGAAAAGTTTAGAACTTAGAACTTCTAAAAGTGGTTTTCTAGACAGTATAGGCTACAGGTGCCTTAATATTAGTGTAGTATAGCCCAGATTCATATGAAAGAAGTCGTTCTAATACCATTTTTTCATGTTTCTCATGCTTTGTAATGAGCAGGTATTCCTTACTATAATCTTCTTCAGTCTCTACGCGGAGACCGTTAGCGCGAATATCCTTAAAACTTAAGAGAGTTCTAATCGATGCTGGGTACAATAATTAAGGCTTTTTCAATGACCGATGTTGTGCCCATCGGGAGTATAATTGTGGCTCTTCCTGAGCCTATTATACAAGTATCGCTGCTTGTAATTGTCGTAAAACTACCAGCATTCTTGCTGATCGACTAAATTTTTTGTCGCTCTCAAGATGGTATTCGTTGTGCCGCTATCCGCTAAGCACACTTCCTCCATAACTTGCTATTATTAATACGGGAAAAAGTCTTCCAAGACTCATCATAAGAATTTAATGCTTTGCTCTTCTAAAGCTTACAACTATTATTAAAATATTTCAGCGTTCTATAACCATAAACTGCAAATGACTATATATATAAAAAAAATCTATGTGCAATGTGTGCACTAGATCGAATCAACGAAGTACGAAGAAACTTCTATCTGAATCTGTTCCATATCCATCTTCTCTTCTTTGGCAACTACAGTTGCGACCGCTGTGATGTCCAAAGAAGGGGTGATGGAGGCTGCTGCTAGGTTGTCCACATCTATAGGTGCAACAAATGGCTATGGATCATTCGTGCCTGCAATGGTGAGGTGTGCCGCATACTGTCCTTTGCCCTTCTTTTTAGACTGGAAAGCATAAATCACGTGCTGTGGCTCACGACAAACGCGTGACCAATGCCCCCCATGTGCCACATTTGTAGAAACTTTGGTCTTGCTGGCTATATGGCTTCACATCGCGCTTCTTTTGTCCGTCCTTCTTGACTTGAGCATTTTTCTTGATCTTGCGACCCATGACCTTACCCTTCTTGCCTCTTTCCTGCGATTGAGGCTTCCTCACATTGTAGCTGCTAGCATTGACTTCATAACCAACTTTGCTACTAGGTGGCTGTGAGATGTAGTTCTTCCTTAGAACCTCATCTTGAGCTTCCGCAACTTGCATGATGTCAATCAGTTCGGCATACTTCTTGTAGTCGTCTTGATGATAATTGCGTACGAATTGCACCGCATTCGGGTGAAAGGTAGAGAGGGTTTTCTCAATCTTCTCCTCATCCATGATCACCTTACCACAGAGCTGAAGACTGATACAAATTCTGTGCAAAGCAGTGTTGTACTCCTTTACGGTCTTATAGTTAGCAAAACGTAGTCAGTTCCATTCTTGCTCTGCCCGAGGAAGAATTGTGTATTTCAGCTTCTCGAACCGCTTTTTCAGGGCGGTCGACAAAGCTAGTGGGTGACTTCAAGTCGGCTCGCGGTAGATTTGAACGGATTTACACATTAGGATAAAACAATCTAGTAAGCAACAGTTGCGGAATTGAAAGCGATCTAGAAAATAATTCGATCTACGAGTGTCGTTCTTGACGATAATCTTCTCAATCTGTGCAGGCCGAAGAGCGTAGTCGTACTGATAACGTGTTGAGTAACCGTCGCTGGCGAGTCCAGTCCGAACAATTACCTCGTAGATAAGCGTAGAATCGTGAGAACAATGTAAGAACAGAAGTACATAATAGTAGATTGAACACAGAGATATAAAGATATAAGCGAACTTCTTGCTTCTCTTTATGGTTCTTCTGTAAAACTGTAGTATAATGATTGTAGTCCCCTTTATATAGGCAATAGGATGGATGAAAAGTCCATCTTAGACTACGTCTGGCTTGGATCCGGTTCCTTAACAGTAGGATTGGCAGATGGACCGGTGCTTTTCTCTCTGTTGGATCGAGCACGGAGCACTATTAGTACAGTTGGGCCGTAAGCCTTGCGGGCATCGGTTGGGCATCCATGTTTCTCGTTTTTCTTTGTCCTTTTTGGATTTGCCGTCTTTTAGGGCCTTGTCCTTCTTGGACTTCAGTGGAGGTTGAAATTTCCTAGAACCAGAGAGACGGATGCTACATTGAGCTTCGTCGTCCTAAAAAAAAAGATTGAGCTTCGTCGAGGTCCCCAATACTTACATCGTTCATTTTCTGGCTGCAGTGAAAAAAGACACATACATTTTGTGTAAGGAGAAGTATCCTCTAAACAGTGATGGGAAAAAAAAAACTGCAGAACTACAGTGTCAAGAATTTTGACGTACCCATGTAGTCTCGTAGTAAAGCACAATTTAACGTCATTGGTTCGAGTTCAAGCCCTCCCTCACCCCGGACCACTTCTTAAAATCAAAGATGCGTAGTTTCTTGTGCATTTTCTCTCTCTCTCTCTCTCTTTTAAAAAATGAATTTTGATGTCTATATGATTGAAAACCAATGTTTTTTTAGTGCCATATTAGTAAAGCACTCCCTCTAGTTACAAAAGCACGTCTTTTTGTAATATGTGCGGTCAAAATTTTGAAACTTTGGCTTTCAATATTTTTTTAAAATATTTTAAATTGGATACATGAAATTCGTATGTGTAGATTATCTCGAAAATTACTTTCATAATATTACAATTTTATCGAATTTTATAAATATATTACAATAGAAATTTGTGGTCAAAGTTATGTTTTGGAGGAGCATGTTGATGTCTAAACGACATGGTTGTCGATGATCGGAACATAGGGTTCCTATTGAGCTTTTTCGAAAAAATAATACGAGAACACTATCAAAACGAAGACTTTTTATTGCTATGGACATACTGAGTATATGTATGAGAATACAATGAGAATTTTATGAAATCGATGAACTTGAATATATGTATGAGAATACAATGAGAATTTTACGAAATCAATGAACTTGAATTTGAACAATGAATGATGCTATTGACTTATACTTGAACATGTATATCTTACATAATACGTGGATTATCCCCTTTATAGCTATTTAATGGGTGACAGTTAATACTGCTAAAGGCGCATCTAATCTTCACGCACGTTCTTCAGTAGTCTTGAACCGTCACGCCTTTTAGCCAACTATCGTAAATTATCAAATGCGACAATAACCACTTTTCCATTAGTCACATAGAAAACTGTCATGTCTCTTGACCATATCGGGGATTGCCTAAAACCGTATAGCTAGTCAAACGGTTTCCATAGCTGGTCATTTTATGACTCAAACTGACCGTCGACCAGTTTGATCATAATAAAGGGTATTAGACTTCGTTTTGGTTGTAGATTCATAACCGTTATAGAGTTAACCTCTAACATATGGATCTATTTTGACAGAGACTCTGATTTTAACTGAAAATGTTGAACCGATCACGAATTCACGTCAATGTTTTTGTAACCGAAGGGAGTACATGATTTGTACGGTGCATATGCAGTAGTACCGTGTGGATCTCATTGGATCTTCTTTGATCCAACGGCTACCAAAATATTGACAGCACTGAGGCAGCATCGATTTTCTTCTTCAGTAACGCTACCCACCAATCTGAACAATTTCCTAAACAAAAATGATCTACAGTTATACAGTACACCAAAGACTTGTTTATACTCCTAGCAATCCGCTTCGACGCTCACTTGCACTGCAGTTCAGTGCGTGTGTGTGTGTGTCACTTGCATTTCCCGATAAAAGCAATTATTCTATGCGAGCAGTAGGGCATGTCATTTCCAAGGCAAAAGCACGTTGCGCCACTGCCATTGTGGGAAGTGGTGCGTGCGGTAGCTGACACGGCTGCGGCAGGGGCAGGAGGAGGTCACTCGGATTAGACAAACAAAAGCGTACGGAAGATTGGAGCATCTCGTTAAAAGTGGCAAATCCAGAGACGGATCATCAAGATCGGCCATACCTTAAGAGTGGAAAGAAGGTATGCTTAACGAGAACCCATTACCGAATATTAGGTTAAGAAAAGGCCATTGGCCTTTCGCTTTGGCTCTTATGCCCATGGCCCATGCATGTACCCTGCCATGCTCCCATGATTAATAAAAAGAAAAGGGCTTGCTTTAAAGAAGCATGTACTTGGAGAAGCAAGGAAGCAAGCAAAAGTCTTACTAGTGCTAGTACTAGTTAGTCACCAACCAATGTTGCAGGCAGGGTGAAAAAACAATGTCTAGATACTTGGCTGATGATTATTACCACTGCAATGTAATTATTTATACTTGGGTGATGATTATTACCACTGCAATGTTCTTGACAAAAGAAAATTTGACAACAAAAGGAACAAAGCACATGAACCAGCACACTCGGTCCCATCACAAGACACCTTTTCCTCCAAAATACACACTGTACTACCCCATTACCAAACGCGTGTCTGCCCAAGATGCTTAGGGCTAAAGCAGCGCTGATATGAATTACTACGTGATTTTGATTTGATAAGGGGGTGTCTCTGGTCTTCACCTAAAGAATTACAACAGAAAAGAATGCCTTCGCACGCAGCCTTTCCCCTCTCAAACACAGTGATCGATGGAGCTCTGAGGTAAAAAAAACTCCAGTTCTCCTACCAAGAGTGGTGATGATAACACGCTCTTACAACCAGCTTTATCCATGAAGAGCGCATCATATTTCTTTAGTAGGCATGCAGAATCAGAGAGCAATAATATAGCCATGCACCACTAGAGCCTAAAATAAGCAACAGTGCCCTTTTTATTCAAGAACAGTGGTTACTTTTGGGGAGAGAAGTAGCAGTAGTCAGTGGCCTGCATGGATTCCCTCCACGCAAAAAAGAACGTGCATGGAGCTCCCCAGCTTTTTATACTAGTACTCTTCAGTCCTCACCAAAGCGTACATCAAATCAGATGCTGCGAAACCGAGGGCCATGGATAACCGATCCCAGGTAACATGGCCTTTTACCCTGTGGAAATATTTTTTAAAAAACAGAGGTTCATCATGGCCTTTCCCATGTTGTCACTGGCTAATTGGCCAATTGTTTAGCGCTTTGATCAAGGCAAAAGCTAGCCTGCAGTAGGCACAGCTCAGCCCTAACAGATATCGTTAGTGTGATGACAAAGCCAGCGAAAGGTTAGCAGGTGGACAAATCATGGCTTGTCCAAACTTTAGGAGGCTACTCCATCTAAGGATGCAAGATCTGGCACAACTTAGCTCCCCACCATCTGCTTTCTTAGTTTAATAGAAGTCTACCCAGGCTAACTATGAAAGATGAAAGATAAGTCTACCCAGTCTTATTTGTCTATGAAAGTCCTAATCGAATCTACTCAGAAATACAATATGAGAACGCTATCCATATATTGCTATGAATATGTCGAGTGTTTGTATGAAAATACAAAAGATGTTACAATATGATCGTAATGATCATTAAACTTGTAATTATCGGACTTATGAGATATATCAACTTATGTTTATAGAGAACATGGGCTATCCCTTTATAGTATTTGAAAGGGTGACAGTTAATGCCGTTAAAGACACATCTAATCTTCACGCATGTTCGCTAGGAGAGTCTTCAACTATCGTGTCCGTTAGCCATGGACAGCCGTTAAATGTGCCAAAAGCTGTCTTCCTGCCGATCACGTGAGTAACTGTTGGTGTCTCCCGACCAGTTAAGTGGTCGGTGATTGTCCAAGGCTATATAGCTGGTCGGACGATGTCCATGTCTAGTCGAACATGACCTAAACTGGTTGTCGACCAGTTTAGCCGTAATAAAAGAAATTTAGGCTTCTTTTATAAATTGGCTGTAAATTCGTAATCGTAATGTAGTAGGTCTATGTTTAAGTGGGCTTCCTTTGATAGGAAGTCTGACTTTGACCGAAAAAGGTTGGCCTGATCAAGAATCCTCGTCAGCTAGCCCCAAGGCTTAAGAAAATAATATTTACTTAAAGCTTATATGCCTCGAAACGTGTATCGATAGGATTCAATCTTGCACAATCATTCCAATAATTTAATGAAATTGAAAAGACTATGTTTTTTCTTGGAAGTTGTTTCCGGAAGTTGCGATGAGTGAACGGTTTATAGTAAAAGGGGATAAAAGTACATCTTTTTACCATCTCCAGTATTCACTCTCATTGCAATGTCCATCTCCCACCTTAGCGCCTTTTCATCTTCAGTTCATCTTTGTTCTCTTCCTTCTTCAAAGTTCTTGTTTGATTTTTGATCATGGGAATTCTTAGAACTTCAAGTCTTTCTAGAACACAATTCAAGAACTCTAAGGTCAAGGTTATATTCCAGCATGATCTTTGATCGCATTGAACCCTTGCGATGACTACTCCGATTCTGCAAGAAGGTTAGTGTAACACCCCGGCCCGACACGGAGCCCACAATGTCACTAAACTATACTAACTATCAATTTTAACAATGATTAACACTAAATTACAACAAGCACATGAAAGGTAAAACCCATCCACGGGTCATAATAACACAAAAATAACGATAAAGCAATCATGGATAATTAATTCGTAGGAAGCATGGCAAGATAACAAACAAAGATCAATGCAAAACCAACCCAATCAAGTCTATATAATGAATAATCAACTTCCAACCTATCAACTAAGGCTAAGCAATAATATCAATTCCTAATTATAATTCATCACGCTAATAAACTATCTCATGATCAATAGTTCATGTAATTGAATGAATGACGTGAATCCAAGTGTGCTAGTCCTTCCCATGTGCAACGCCGTCAACGGTCACCTAAAAATAACAATAGAGCAAGAGTGAGTCCACGACTCAGCAAACACAATAATAAACAATAAGCAAGGATTAATCAACTATAAACCATATCACCATCACCATCAACATCATCTGTTCTCTTTTCTTTATTCTCACACTCAATCATCAAATTCACTTTTCATTCGATGCATCCATACACTACATGTCCACATGTACTTTTTTCACGTATACCGATATAGCGTGAATGAACACTCGCGACAATGTTTAGTCTCAAGCTTGTCCTCCTCAATGATCGGGGACCTCCTCCACTCCCGTGAGTTATGATCACCATAATCACCTTCTCATATACAATGATGCTTATGAATACACAATTATTCATAGTTTCATCAATATTACCATCATCGAACATTCTCACATCCATCAATACAATGATGCTTATGAATGCACAATTATTCATAATTTCATCAATATTACCATCATCCAACATTCTCACATCCATCAATACGAATAAAATCATGACCATTCACATTGCTTTCCATTAAATAAAATAAAAGCATAAACAATATAATGATAATAAGTGCTCAAGAATACAACGATCAACTAATGAACACTGTCTACCATGCACTTACTTCTTTATCCCTGTGAAGCTGGATAGTGAAGCGGTGGTAAAACACTAGAGGAGACACTCCATGGATAAATAATTTAAAATACATATCAAAATCATAACATAACAACACCAACACTTCATTCTAATCGTCCTCACACGTCTACGCCAAACCGATCCAATTAACCCAAAACTACCAGACACACTACCCGCTGTCCCAGTAGTAAAACGGCTCTACCTTATTCATCCGAACTCCAAATTCAACTATCCAAGACTTTCTGGAATGCTCACGAAAAAATCTACAACTTTCTAGTTATGATAAACCTTTGATTCTACCGTTTTCGGCCCCGTTTTTTTTAACCCAAAAACTGTTCCAGAATCTGTCAAAACAGTCTATTTCACAATTTTATATCTTTAATTATAAAACTTACAATATATGGACGATACCAGTTCTGGAAACTACACAAAATTTTCTACATTATTAAAGTTTTCACAATATTTTAATTTTGCTACTACAGAAAAGGCTTTCACAGACGGTTCAAAAACGTCATCACAGACGGTTTCGTGAGCCGCCTCGAGTTTATGGGTCGATGATGACATGAGGTCATCACAGAGCGGTTTTGAACCGTCGTGATGTATACTTTCCTGAGCGGTTTGTGGTTCAAACCGTCTGCGATAAGTAATATCACAGCGGTTCGACCACAAACCGTCGTGATATGTACTTATCACAGAGCGGTTTCAGCCAAAAACCGTCTATGATAAGTACATATCACTGACGGTTTCAGCCACAAACCGTCTGTGATAAGTACATATCACAGACGGTTTGTGGCTGGAACCGTTTGTGATGACTTTTCTCTATAAAGGCCCAAGCGGTGGTGCTTGTACCATTAAATCCGACATCATATATATATATATATATATATATATATATATATATATATATATATATTGTTAAGTAGTCTCTCGGCCACTTTGGGGATCGTCAACATGACATGAGAAAGATGAGGCGGTAGCCACGGGCAACCTCATTGAGCCCTGCAAATTCAAAAATATGGATGCAAAGAGGCGTTGGACATGCAATTACATGATTGGGCGTCGCTATGTTGAAAGTGTCATTGACGCCACTTACTTAGGAAGTGGCATCATGTATTAACAACCAACCATTCTTGAGCATGTAACGCGTCTTTAAATCCATATTTTTAAACTTACCATTCTCAATGAGGTTGCTCGTGGATACCGCCTCATTCTTCTCATGTCATGGGACTAATTCCTAAAGTGGCCGAGGATCATTTAATAATATATATATATAATATATATATGGTGCGGTTTTAATGGCACAAGCGATCCGCTGGAGACTTTATAGAGAAGAGATTATGAATGGAATGGTAGGACGACTGCACGCAAGAGGTAGAAGAACTTGACCGCATGAACAAGGGGACTATAAATATGAACTAATTATCAATTCAATTTCAGCATAAGACTATTGACACCATTACATCACAGAGCAAGGGACTATTAATATGAACTAATTATCAATTCAATTTCAGCATAAGACTATTTACATCATTACATCACGAGCAAGGGACTATTAATATGAACTAATTATCAATTCAATTTCAGCATAAGACTATTGACATCATTACATCACACAAAGAAGAGGACTATTAATATGAACTAATTATCAATTCAATTTCAGCATAAGACTATTTACATCATTACATCACAGAGCAAGGGACTATTAATATGAACTAATTATCAATTCAATTTCAGCATAAGACTATTAACATCATTGAGCGGTTCATCGGCAAGAGAACAAGACCAAGGGTGTCCAAACCCACCACACCAAGAGTAGCCCTTGGCATCCATCGCAGAGCACTAGCTAGCCATTTTCATCACAGAGCAAGGAGGGTAGAGACAGAGAGGGACCTTAGTACAACAAGAACCACGGTGGCGACCCCACCACCAGCACAACCCTCATCCATTTCCTTTACCTTGCATAAATCACACAAACATCAGGACACAACTTAAGGCTCATGCATAAAAATCAAACTCAACAAAAGACATTAAGCTAACAGATCTAGAGGAGAATAGAGGGAGGATGGGGAAAGCAAAGCCCGGCCAGGGCCCTAGCGGGGCGCAAAGGGGTCGGGCGGCGACGGCGACGAGGTCGAGCGGCGGCGTCGAGGTGGGGAGGGGAATGGCGGCGTCAGCAGCGACGGGGAGGGGAACGGACGAGAGTAAGGCCGCTGGGGAGTGACGAGTTAGAGCGCAAACCCTAGCGGCAAGCTGGGCTAGCTCCTACTTATAAAGAGACTTATCAGAGACGGTTCTATTATGGAACCGTCAGTGATAATATCACGAGCGGTTCCATAATAGAGCCGTCGTGATATATCTTATATCACGAGCGGTTCCATAATGGAATCGTCCGTGATATGGTTTTTTCTCAAGTATATATACAATTACATGACATGAAGAAATTACATGTTTATATTAAAAAAGCAGAAACCTATAATTAAACAAGGTTTTTCTAGTGGCGAAGGTAGGTCGCTATCTCCATCGCAATACTTCATAAGCGGCGGTGTCAGCATCGGACGATTCACGATCATCGTGAACGAAGCTCGAAATCGTCCACCGCTTGTGGCGCTCGTCGAAAGTGTCTCGAAGACCCTTAGATCGTTGAACCAAGAAGAATTGAGCCCATAGGCTCTCTTCCCTTGCTTGAGGGTCTCGGCACAGTCGACTTCGATGCGCTTGCCGCCTCGATTCCTGATCCAAGTGACGGCAAGCCTCACGAGGCGTGCAACGTCATTTTGGAGGACTACATCGATGACGCGTAAACTTCGCCGAAAGTGGGAGATCACCCGGAAGACACGGCGGAGGAGGATGTCAAGACGACGGAAGGTGGCCGCCACCGCTCCGCAAATTCTCCGTCGGCAGAGGAGTGAAGACACTGTTGATCAAGCAAGTGTTCTTCCGCAAGACGGTTCAACGACACCGAGAGAGGTGCTCGTGACAAAGGCGGCCAGAAGGCCATCGATCTGCGGCGACAAGGAAGAGGCGACCATTACGTTTTTTATAAGTATGTGGGGATGATCATCTTGGATGGCGGATGATCCTTTTATAAAACAAGGAATAAATTCGGGCGTGAGGCGAAGAGACGCATCGGGAGCGAAGCGGATCGATGCGATGAAGAGCGCGATCGGGAGCCGAAGTGGATTGGCGGCGAAACGAGCGACGGCGATGAAGAAACTCACGCTGGAGCGATATTATCACGAGCGGTTATTTTAAGAACCGCTATGCGTGATATGAATTAATATCACGAGCGGTTCTTGTTGTAACCGCTCGTGATACTCCTGACGGTTGTGTTTTAAAACCGTGCGTGATATCGATAATATCACGAGCGGTTACGAACAAGAACCGCTCGTGATGACTTCCTGACGGTCTTCAACATGAACCGCTCGTGATATTGCCTCTTCACGAGCGGTTTTTAGCGCGGCCCGAGAGCCTGAGCGTCTCTAAACCAAAACCGTCGTGATTGAATGTAATACCGAGCGGTTTCGGTCAACCGTCTGTGATGAGGCGTCCAGTATTAGCCTTTTTGTAGTATTGTTGCCATCTACTATATGAAACAGACTCATCTCTACGACGTCTGCCAGCTACGTCCCAATTCTAGACAGCAACCTTCCCAAGGTCATATCTTTTCGCTCACTACTCTGATTTTAATGATCCAGGCCTTCCTGGAAATCAGCGAGATTATCTAACTTGTCCCTAATTGGATCGACCTCTGAATCAGAGCCTAAATACCCCAAATCGCCCCTGTAATATTCTGCACGTAACTTTGACGAACTAGGGCAGACTGAAAAGTAATATTCCCCTAAGCCAAACGATCCTCAAACTTAATAGCGGCTAATCCAAAGCTAAACCTAGGGATTAACAGGTTTACCCTTGACGAACACGACGGATCACGAGAACCCGCAAAAAATCGTCTCTTCTCTTCCCTTTTCTTCTTCTTCTTGTCCCTTCCTTCTCCTTTCTTTTGCTAACCGAACCCTTCCTGGCCTTCCCTTCTTCTCTCTATAGCCACCACCCACGAATGGAGAGCAGGGCGATGCGGCAAGGAGGTGGGGCAGCGCTGGAGCAGGGAGGTAGTGGCGACGTGCCTAGGAGGATGCAGGGGGGCTAGGGTTGGCTACCGCCCCCTTGGGCCCTCTTATGGCCGGCTCCCCCTTGGGCCAAGTCGTCGCGGGCCCGAGAGCCCATGGCCCAAGTTTGCCATCTTACGCGAAAACCCCCTTTTAAACCCTTTATTTTTCCTCTCTAATTCAATTATCCTCTCTAAAGCAATTCGGGATATTACATTCTACCCCCCTTAAACAGAAATCGGCCCCGAATTCCACGCATCGTTCTACTAGAAAGAACACCAAAACTGAAATTAAACAACAGTTAACACGCATTCGATGTGAACAACTCTGGATATTGCTCGTGCATGCTAGACACCAACTCCCAAGTCGCCTCTCTCTTGGACTGCTGTGTCCACATCACCTTAACTTATACAAACGTCTTGTGCCTTAACACTCGCTCTGACCTCTCCAGAATACGCACCGGATGTGACTCAATGGTGAGATCTTGCTCGATAGTCAGCGGCTCCAACGAAATCTCATGCTCTGGGTCCCTCAAGAACTTTCTCAGCATCGAGACATGAAACACATTATGCCCTTCGCACATAGACTCAGGAAGGTCCAAGCGGTAAGCCAACTTCCCAATTCTTGCAATAATTAGGAACGGTCCAACGTACCTCAGGCTAAGCTTCCTTTTGGTACCAAACCAGACAATACCTTTGGTGGGAGACACTCTCAAGAGCACTTGATCACCCATCGCAAACTCCAAGTCATGCCTTCTCACATTTGCATAGCTTTTCTGCCTGCTCCGAGCTGTTGGCAGATTTTGCCTTACCATCGCCACACGCTCAACAATCTTTTGAATCCAATCCGGACCCAAAACTGCCTTCTCACCTACTACATCCCAACAAAGCGGCCATATGCACTTTCGACCATACAAAACCTTGAATGGTGCGTCTCTAATACTAGAATAGTAGCTGTTGCTGTAAGCCAACTCTGCAAGAGGCAAATGATCCTCCCAACTACCCTTCCAAGATAGAACGCAAGACCGCAACATGTCGTCCAAAGTCTGGATAGTGCGCTACACCGTACTAAGACGAAGCTGAGTGCCCAACGCACTCTGCAAACTCTCCCAAAACTTGGAGACAAACTTGGCATCCCTATCAGAAATGATGGTCTTTGGCACACCATGCAATCTCACAATTTCACGCAGGTAAATAGGAGCCAAATCACTTACCATATTTGTCGTACGGATATGAATGAAGTGCGCAGACTTGCTGAAACGATCCACTAATACTCAAATTGCATCCTTACCTCGCGGCGAACGAGGTAACGCAACCACAAAGTCCAAAGAGATATCGTCCGAAGGCCACTGGGAACCTCCAAAGGCTGCAACAACCCTGCATGATGCTTATGTTCGGCTTTCACTTGCTGACAAACACTGCAAGAAGCCACATAATTAGCAATATCCATCTTCATCCTTTTTCACCAGAAAGTATGCATGAGATCTCGATACATCTTGGTCTCACTAGGATGGACAGTGTATGAAGTGCGATGAGCCTCCATCAAGATGTCATCCTTGACCTCCGCCTTTTGTGGCACACAAATGCGGCCTTTAAACCGCAAAGCACGAGACTCATCCATGCTGAAATCCCCCTTCTTACCCTCATCTAGACGCTTTCTAACCTCCTACACTAACCGATCACCCTATTGCGCTTCCCGCACACGGTCTGGAATAGCTGACTCAAAGATCAACTGCGTCTCAACATGTGCCATGCCCGCGTAGCAGTAAGATATCCCCATGTGATCAAAATCAGCAACGAGGCAATCTAGAGTAGCGGGAGTCGCCTTGCGACTAAGAGCATCAGCAGCTACATTGGCCTTGCCTGGATGATACTGAATACCTCCTTTGCCTCAAATTTAGATCCTTCTGAGTGAAGATATACTTGAGACTCTTATGATCTGTGAAAATATCACAAGACTCTCTGTACAGATAACGCCTCCAAATCTTAAGAGCAAAGACAACCTCAGCCAATTCCAAGTCATGAATGGGATAATTCTGTTCATGCTTCTTTGACGGTCTCGACGCATAAGCTATCATCTTACTATCTTGTATAAGCACACAACCAAGACCCACTTGAGACACATCTGAAAAGACTTTGAAACGCTTCCCTGACCCGGGAAGAGTGAGAATAGGAGAAGTCACCAATCTCTCCTTCAAAATGCTGAAACTGCGCTCACACTCATCAGTTCACTTTAATCTCATGCCTTCCTGAGTAAGCTGAGACTTCAGTTTGACGATGATAGATAAATCTTGCATGAAACGCAGATAGTAACCAGCCAAACCCAAGAAACTCCTCACCTCTTTCACATTTGTCGGCCTCTTCTAGTCCACCACTGTAGAGAACTTGCTAGGATCAATAGCAATGCCCTGATTATTGATCACATGACTGAGAAAACCCACTTCTAAAATCTAGAACTCACATTTCTTCAGCTTAGCATAGAACTTGTGCTCTCTCAAAGTCTCTAATATCACCCTCAAGTGACGCTCATGATCCTCATTGGCATTGGAGTAGATAAGAATATCATCAATGAACACCATCACGAAGTCATCTAGATACTCGTACAACATACTGTTCATGGTCTCCATAAAAATGGCAGGTACATTAGTTAGTCCAAAAGATATAACTTTATACTCATAATGCCCATACCTGGTGGAGAAAGCAGCCTTCTCAACATCCTGCTTACGTACACAGATTTGATTATACCCCGACTGAAGATCAATCTTGGAGAACATCCGAGCTCCACTCAACTAATCAAACAAATCCTCAATATAGGGCAATGGGTATTTGTTCTTGATCATGACTGAGTTAAGCGCACGGTAATCAACACACATGCGCCAACTCCCATCCTTTTTCTCTGTGAACAGAACAGGAGCTCCCCATGGCGACACGCTACGCCTGATCAAACCCTTAGCCAACAAATCATCCAACCATTCTTCAATTCATCCTAAAACGGACATGCCATCTGATATAGAGACAACGACATAGGCCGAGTGCCCGAAACAAGATCAATGCGAAACTCCACGTCTCGCGCAGGTGGCATGCCAGGAATCTTGGCCAGGAACACATGTGGATAATTGCAAACCACCAGAATCTCCACAAAGCCATGCTCAGCTTCTCAACAAGAGCTAAGAGAAGCCTAGTCTTCACCGCACGTTGACCCGGGAACAATCCGGCCAACACACAAAGAGAGCGCGGAGGCGCACTCCCCTGAAAGGTGAAAGTCTCACCAGATGGAGTTTGCAAAGTGGCGGTCCTATAGAAACATGATATCATGGCTCGGTAGGAGTGCAACCAATCCATGCCCAAGATGATGTCAAAAGGCTCCAATTGAATGACCATCAGATTTGCCGTGAGCTTCTCCCCATCAATAACAATAGAGCATCCAGGACAAATAGTGGAGCTCGCAATAATACCCTAGGACAATTGACCAACACCGACTGAGAAATCCACTACACACTCAAGTTTGCTCTCCTAGTAAACGCCGTCGAGACAAACGAATAGGTAGCCCCTGAATAAAAAAGGACTTAAGCATCAAACGAATCCACAAGCAAAGTACCTGTCACCATGTCAGGATGACCTTTAGACTCCGCGGTAGGCATGGCGTACACTCCCGGTGGCGCCATGACGAAGGAAGACGGTGCCGGGGCAGCAAGAGCCCCGGCACTCTGCGGTGGCAGTGCAAGTAAAGCCGGTGGAGCAGCAATCTAAAATGGTGCTGGAGGCGGTGGCTGCCAGTAATATACTTGTTCCCAGGTGTGCAAGAAGAAACAAAGAGATATGATTTTGCAACAATCATATAATCACCTTCCATTATGAAGGGATATAGATATGCTATACTAGCTGGTAATTCAAAAATACTACCACGTAAACCAGGAAGCCATGCAAGCAAGAGATCATAGATCATTACCACTAGACGCGCAGTGCAACGAAAGAAGAGTTGGAGCAGCCTGATCCAACGTCGAGTGCATCGATGAAGTGATCGTAGTCGATCGTCCAACGTCCTCGGCACCGATCAACTCCTCCAGTAACCTATGACGTTCCTCGCGTAGGTCATGGATCGTCCTCGATCAGCGCAGTAGCAACCACAACAGCGCCTCTACGGTATCCACACTTCCAGGGTTGGAACGCTATACGCCGGTGTGCTAGCACCAACGCGCACTATAGGGCGGGCCTTGGAGAAGATGACGACTAGGGTTTTGATGGAGAAACTCATGTACATCCCAACAGTTCAATGCATCCTCTTATAAAGAGCCCATAACAAATCCTATCTAAACTCGTTTGTTCCAACCCGTTAAGTGTGCGACCTTGTAGGTTCATGCGTAATCGGTTGTGACTCGGAAAATCCTTTTCGACCACAAGTCGTTAGCGGTTCCTAGCAGGATATAATGATTTCCGAATACACATAAATGTTATATCGGACGAACCTTATGCAATATGATCTGCGACCAGGTCCTTATCATTTACGACCAGCTCGTATCTCCATATGACCAGTTCATATTTAGTTACGACCAGTTTGTAACTCCTTACGACCAATTAGTGATCATGTCCGGCCAATTTACGACCAGACCGTATCTCTATACGACCAGTTCGTATCTGGTCGGACTGAACGACCTGCTTGTGTATTCTCCCTTTGTCTCACGATATCTAATTGAACTCCAGGTGAGATATTTCGTCATCTATGGATTGTTCAATACTTTCTCGATTAAGCGACGGATAACTTCATGTGGTTGACTCTTCATCCACTAGTGGTACAACCATGCACTTTCTTTATCCGACCACATCGAGGGGTCCAGAGATATCTCTCCTGTTATGTTAGGAGGGGCAAATCCCATATCTAACCAATCACATCCCTCCGCATGTTTCATAGCATACCTGAAAGTTACCTTTATAACTACCCAGTTATGGAGTAGCATTTGGCAACCCCTAAGTGTATTATTACACATGTAGGAAACCATGCTAATCTCAGGTCTAAGGATTATACATCCTCATTGCTTGAGACCAACCGATGACACATAAAATCATAATAATCTTAATAGTGTC
Source organism: Phyllostachys edulis (assembly GCA_036346405.1). Classification (NCBI taxonomy): domain Eukaryota; kingdom Viridiplantae; phylum Streptophyta; class Magnoliopsida; order Poales; family Poaceae; genus Phyllostachys; species Phyllostachys edulis. Next base: position 34,266,797 of record CM070553.1, read on the forward strand.
TCAAGGTGGGTCAATCCAACACCATGTTCTTTAACACGTGTTCACATTATTGATTCGATATTACCATATCCATGATTGGTGAGACATGGTCATCAATCAATACATGTGCTGGTCGATAAGTCACTAGTATTCCGATCAGTGACATCCGACCAGTGATACATTTAAAATGACATCATATAAGTTAAAGAGCTTCACCAACAAGTCACATACTTGTTAATCTTTATAAATGATAATTCATCCAAGGAACATAATAACATTTATTCTATAACTCATAAACAAAGACGTGATATAATCACCTCTATGATTGCCTCTAGGGCATATCATAAACACATTATTCCCATATGTTTAGGGCAAGGGAGATGAAATCGAGGAGGAAAAAGAAATTCCCCTCATCCTGGTATGAAAACCTCGGACCGTAAGTCCTAGTGTTAGTATTACTGAGGTCAGCAGTAGCAAGTTGGTTGCTGCTGACGGCCTGTTTGCATTCGAGATCGACATCGGTATTCGCTTCAAGTAAGTCTTTAAACTTAAACTTGGTATATATATATATTTGAAATACTTGCTTAGATAAATACTTTTATCTGTATGTAGCCCCCTGACCACTTCTCTTGCTCCTATCGCTGAGGTTGAAGAAGCTAGAGAGGAGCCACTATCCTCTCATCCCATGACTGAGTCTATACAGACCAGTTTGTAGGAGGCGACAGTACCCAAAATGGTCGTCGAGGAAGTGTTCGAAGAGGTTTCGACCACCTCTGGACAAATCCCCACAGAAGCAACTGAGAAGACTTCAACTTCTATGGAAATGGTGGTCGAGAAGATCCCATCAGTCCAAAAGGAAACCACGGAAATCGAGGTGGTTGTTAAAGAGGCTCCGACCACTGAAGTTTCACTTGAAGAAGAGGCTGAGATTATCCTCGACCAAAGCTCTGGGCAGGATGTCAATGTTCAGTCTACTGAACAAGTAAGTATTTTTACTTCTTTGAATATTTTATGACTTAGCATTTGCCTCTCTTTCATTTAAGATTTTTTCATCTTGGCCTTTTGAGAACTTTTTTTTTATTAATTAACCATTTTCAAATTTTATTTTAAAGTTAACCCCCGGTGCACTTTATTTCCAATTCTGACCCCTTTGGTCACGCCACCTCCCATGTCGTGACAAACTAACACTGGCACGCCATAGGATAAGTCCACTAAATAGCACTTTTGGTCACACCACTGGTAGTAGCGTGACCAAACAACACTGTCACGCCATGGGTGGTGGCGTGACAAGAGCTTGCCCCAGATACGGACTGGTGTGACAGCGTTGTTTGGTCACGCCACTACCAGTTAATTTGTTTTTACAGTTTTCTTTAGGCTTATCCAAAAATTTATGATTTTCTAAACAAGTAGATTTGCAGCAAAAGATAAAAGAACAAAACTCAATTGCATATAAAGCCAAATTAGAGATGAAGACTGTAGAAAAAATGAGGAGTGATATCGTTATAGAGAAAAGACGACTTCTTGTAGAAAAGAAAATCTCATTGAAGAGATCGAAAGCAGCAAAGAATCAAACTCTACAGCCTTATCTTTTATTTTGGTTCAACTACAGGCTATTGCTATAAAATTAAAGTGTGAAGAGATTAAACTCACAAAGGAGAAGTCATCAGTGGAAGAACTGGTCGAAGGCGTCAAAACTCAAGTGAAGTTCATTGTCGACCACCTTCCCAGGATGATGCAAACCATGAAGAACTCCCTCCAGTCAGTCATCACAGTAAATGTAGGAATGCTCTTCATCAAGTTGAACCATTACTACAAGGATGTAGTGGCGTTGGAGAAGCTTATCCCTGATTTGAGTTTAGATTTTGCACAATAAATTAAACAGAAGATGGAAGAAGTAGCCACTTTTGTTCTTGAATATACGAAGAATTTAAAGTTCCATTACAAAGAAAATTGAATTAATTTGAATGTAATTGCTTATCCATGAATGAAAATATTTGTTTGTGTAACACCCCAGCTCAACAATAAGCTTGGATTGCTACTAAACTATTTTAACAAAAAAACTTTACATCTACTTATAATAAAATTTCAGCAAGCTTCTCATTATCAATTAAGCTAGTAGCAAACAAGATAACAATTACAAGCAACATATAGTCAAGCTGATAAACACCATGCATTGAATAAAAGGCGTCTAAGCAATTATCTAGTCCTTGCTCATCAATTTATCTAGTCATAATAAATTATTCTATCATAATGAAGTAAGAGTTCCTTATTAGCTATGAGTTTCTTTTAAAAATTTCGACAGAGTTTCACTTGGATTTATGACTAAACCAGATTATTGGAACAATCTAACATGTAGTAGCTTGATAAGTCAATAATGAAGGTTTAAAGCAAAATCAATAACAACCACATGGAGTACTCGACTAACTCAAATACAAAGTATTTAAGTCATCACAAAGGATCAACACAATCTTAGAATAAGGGTAAATAATGGGTTCTCTTCAATTTAATCATAAGTGCCATTTTATTTGTCACAATGAATCTCAAGGGAAGTGCACCAAGGTTTCTACCCCTTCCCATGCATGCCGCTCTCATAGGGAGTACCTAAAAAAAATATAACAACAAGCGTGAGTCCAAGACTCAGCAAGTACAAGTAAGAATAACCATACACCAACATCATTTCATCAACAATACGCCCTCATTACCAAACATACAATTAATCTTTCATGAGTGCAATGCAATGCAAATCATGCTCATGCCACATCTTCTCTTTTGCATATACCGGTATAACGGAGTGTTACATCCGTCGGTGTTCACTCATGCCTGCATTATCAAATGCGGGGACCCATTGCCCATCATTTTTAGATGGGGACCCATTGCCCATCCTTTTCAGATGGGGACCCATTGCCCATATCTTAAATATGGGGATCTCAATGGCCACCCCCGTGGGTACATCATGTCAACATGCATGCTTGATATGAAATAAAATGAACAATCCACAATATGTTCTCATAATAATTATCAACTATCGAACAACATATAAACAATGTGAAATAAACATTCTCATCATACTTAATCATATTAAGCAGACATCAAATCAACTATATTGCCAAGCACACAATATCACACTAAAATTTGTACTTGCCTCAACCGTGCAATGGGCAACGACGAGTAGAGGGCTCTAACCTCGGTTTCACACCACCACCTGACAATCGTACAACATACTAAGAAAACCATCCAAAAGTACACAGCATTGCAATAAAACTAAATAGACATAACCGCTCCTAATCGTAACCCACAACTATACCATTCCTTCCCGAACACCATTCTGTCCAAAACAGAACAGTTACCTTAGAAAAATCATAACTTTTGTTCTTTACCTCCAAAAGTCATGAACTCGGACTTTCTAGAATCTACACAACTATATCCACAATTTCTTAGGGGATCAAATGTCCAGATTATTTCTTCTAAACCATTGTTTTTAACTCCGAAGACCAATATGTCATCTTCGGTAAACTCAACTTAGAAATTCCATATCTTTTAATTGGTTCATCCAAAAATAGTGATTTAAGACATTATGGAATTCACAGAGAATGGTCTTTCATAATAAATTTATTCAAAGTTTTCTATTATGACACTAACCTTGCTAATTTAGCATTTTTCCACGACTATTCCGAAGAGACAGTCAGAACTGAACTGCATACTTTAAAATTTCATAAATCCTATTTTATGTGTCCAACAATTGTGTTCTTGGACTCTCTGAAATCATCACAAAGTTATCTATCTATTTTATTCATATGAAAATCCCAAATTCGTCCATTTACCAAATCTAATCTATTCAACCATGCATGCTGCCTGAAACTGAGGAACTGAACAGGTTGACAGATTGTAAAAATCATAGCTAATTATTTACTCATCCAAAAATTGTGATCCAGCACTCTAAAGAAATATAACGAAATAACCTATCTTTTATCTAACCATATAGAGTTCTAATTTTGAGTTTAACAAGCCCAAATCGCCCTCGCAACGAACTGCTCTAAACCTGATGAATCTGGACAGAACCGAAACCTAACTTCCTATTGGCTAAATGGTCTACAAATTGAACTAAAATTAAACTAGGTCTTACCAAAGACTTACAGATTGTTACCCTTGAATATCATCCAAAGAAGAAAACATGGTCCTTGGTCCTTGCTCTTTTCCTCCCTTCTTCTTCTTCTTCCCTTCCCTCTCGTCTCTTGAATCTGGCTGGCAGCACAAAGGGCAAGGGAGTGGCAGCAAGGTGCACAAGGGAGAGAGCTAGAGCTACTGCTGGTTTGGGGAGGAGATGAGGGGACAAGGGGTGGGGGAGGTGGCTGCTAGGGTTGGGGCTGCCTTTCCCCCCTATGGCCGGCCGCCCCTTTCCCCCCTTGGGCCTCATCATCACCGGCCGAGAGCCCACGGCCCAAGATGCATACTATAAGCAAAGATCCCCCTCTAAAACTCCTGAAAATTCCTTTCTCTGAAATACTTGCACTCTCTAAGGTGAAACGGGGTATTACAGTTTGACTTGTAATTCTATGAATGTGCTTTTTGGTATATTACTAGCCCCCGACTGTGATATGTTCGACCAGTAATACGGTGAACGTATCACAAGGACTTAATGTTTATGAATAGAGGCTGACAACTAGTGTAGCTTTCACAATATACTCAATACAAACCAACAGCAAGCCCTAGATAAAGTCAGTTTAGTGAGTTTCCAAGCAATGAGAACTGACTTACAGGAAAAAAAAGTCTCGACTAAAAGTTATCTGAACACCATACCAGTGACTTTGTACATGTTAGGATACTGGTCGGTAGTCATTTAAGACAAGCCATAACCACATAACATGAAGCAATATAGAATTACAACATTTAATTTGGAAGAAAAGACATCAAATAATGAATGCAAAAATAGAAACTTCATTAAAAGTTGAATACGTTACACATAGTATTTGCGAAGATGTTCTATGTTCTAGGTATTGGATAGAATTCTGTCGTCTTCCATACCAATTCGAACTGAACCAGGTCGGGTAACAAAAACCATAGTAAAAGGACCTTCCCATTTGGACAAAAATTTGTTAGTGTTAGACTGATTCTGAATTCATCGTAGAACCAAGTCACCAACGTTTAGCGTATGTGGTTGAACTCTTCTATTGTAGTATCGACATAAGCCTTGTATATAGGCTGCCCACCTGATAAGTGCTAATCGCTCTTTTCTTTGAGAAGGTTGACATCATATATATTCACGCTGTTCGTCTTGATTAACAGTATCATGGAGAGTGACGTGTAGAATATAAGTGAATTCCATTAGGTAACACTGCTTCTACTCCGTAGACCAGTTGAAAAAGTGTTTCACTTGTAGCTCTACTGGTCGTAGTACGTAGGGCCCAAATAACTGAATAGAGGTCATCTATCCAAGCCCCTATGCGTGTTTTGAGTCTATCAAAAACTCTTTTCTTCATGCCTTGCATGATTTGACCGTTTGCATGCTCAATTGCTCCATTGCTCTGCGAATAAGCAATAGAAGCGAAACAAATCTTTATGCCTATTTCATCACAGTAATCTTGAGCTAGACCGCTAAAAATTGTGATCCATTATTAGTAATTAAGTGAGTGGGTACACCAAAACAAGTTATTACATTCTTTATAAAGAATTTCTTTGCTGCAGATGTAGTAATTATAGCGACTAGTTTGGCTTCAATTCACTTAGTGATTGTATCAATGGCTACACATTAGAATTTATACCCATTAGCTGCCCTAAGTAAAGGTTCAACTATGTCGATATCGCATATCGAAAATGGCCATGACAATGGAATTGCCTGCAATTGGTTTGCAAGCTAATGTACTTGTCGAGCATGAAATTGGCATTGCTCACAAGTCTTTACAAGATGCATTGCATCTTGTAGTGCAGTGGGCCAATAAAAACTTTCTCGAAAAGCTTTGCTGGCCAGCGTTTTATATGAAGCATGTGCTCCACATAAGCCCCCATGTATATCATAAAATAATATTTTACCATTATCCTAAGAAATACATTGTATTAGAATACCATGTGCTCCTTTTTGTATAGATCATTGTCGACCAGTTTGTACAATCTTGCCTTTTGAATTAATCTATCTTTTTCACGTGCATCCTCGGGTATTGTCCCATGCGCTAGATAGGTCTTTAATGGTATGATCCAATCTGTGTTATGCTCGAGAATGAAAACCTCTGAAGTGGCCGGTGGTACTTATGTAGATGTGCTTACATAGGATTTAGACAAATATTCAAGAAAAACACCTGTTGGAGCGGATGCTCGTGAGGATCCCGATTTAGATAACTGGTCCGCTAAAGTATTATCATTTTGCGGTATATATTGGACTTCGAAATTGCTGAAGTGTTTCTCCAATTTCCTTATTTCTTCCAGGTAGTGAGCCATTGTCTCATTGGAGCATTTAAAGTCCTTGCTAACCTAGTTTACGACTAACAGCGAGTCACCGACCGCTTTTAGCCAACGAACACCGATGGATTTGGCTGCTCGGAGCCCACTAAGAAGACTTTCATACTCTGTCATATTATTTGTAGTAGAGAAATGCAAATGAATTATATACCGTAACTGGTTGCCTTGTGGCGTGACCAATACTATACCAGCCCCCGAGCTTCGAAAAACTCGAGAACCATTGAAGTATAACGTCTAGTTGTCATCTTGGCTAGACTGAATCTGATCCTATTGTTCAGAAGGAGTCTATTCAATGATAAAATCTGCTAAATCCTGAGACTTAATTGCTATTTGGGCGATGAAATGAATATTAAAAGATCCAAGTTCTACTGCCCACTTAGCAATATGACCAGTTGACTCTTGATTGTGTAAAACACCTCTTAAGGGAAAGACGATGGTATTGTAAGTTTATGTAATTGAAAATAATATCTTAGCTTACGGGAAGCCATTAATAGGGCATAAATTATTTTTTGGACTTGAGGGTATCGCTTCTTTGGTCCATGTAATACTTCACTTACATAGTAAATAGGTCGTTGGATCGTATCGTGTTCTGCGATCAATATAGTGTTGACCACATTAGGTGTAGCAGCCAAGTATACCAATAATTGTTCTCCTGGGTAGGGTGATACCAATATAGGTGGGCTTGCTAAGTAAGTTTTAATATCATCAAAAGCTTTGTTAGCTTCATCTAACCATTGAAATTTGTCATGTTTTTGAATTACCTTGAAGAAAGGCAATCCTCATTCACCTGATCGAGAAATAAAGAAACTAAGCGCTACGATTTGACCAATTAGATCCTGAACCTCCTTCACAGTTGAAGGTGGTCGGAGAGACTCAACGACATAGATTTTTTAGGATTAACCTCAATGCCTTTAGAATTAACAAGGAAACTAAGTAACTTGCCAAAAGAAATACCAAAAGCACACTTTTCTGGATTCAACTTAATTCCTTTATTATTTAGATTTACAAAGGTTTCTGCCAAGTTAGACAGATGATTAGAGCTTTTTGTGCACTTTACAATGAGATCATCTACATATGCTTCTAGATTGCGCCCTATCTGGTTGACAAAGGTCTTCTGCATAAGTCACTAGCACGTGGCGCCGGTATTTTTCAGCACAAATGGCATCTTGACGTAGCAATAAATGCTAAGAAGGGTAATGAAGGAAGTCTTCTCTTCATCTTTTCTTGCCATATTTATTTGATGATAACCTGAGTAAGCATCTAGAAACCTCATCAATTCACATCTCGTAGTGGAGACGACCAGTCGGTTGATGCGAGATAAAGGGAAGTCATCCTTAGGTCATGCAAAATTCAAATTAGTAAAATCAATGCACTTGTGCCACTTACCATTTGATTTCTTGACCATGACCAGGTTCGCAATCCAATCCGGGTGGTCGACTTCACGAATGACTCCAGCATCTAAGAGTTTATCCAACTCTTGACGAATGGCTTCTTACCGATCAGGAGCGAAACACCGGAGCTTCTGCTTCATTGGTTGTTTGTCAGGCTGTACGGCTAGCCTATGCTCTATTACGTCCCTTGATGTTGGATGGTTGCCACGGAAACACATCTACGTTAGCCAAGAGTAAGGCGATGGGCTTGAGATCCTATTTCTTTTTCATCCCTAACCCAATCTGCACCATCTTGGATTGGTCATCTGGGGTAAGTGGTACTTACTTCAACTTTTCATTTGGATGAGGAATTGCCTTAAGCTTTTCTACTTTCGTAGCCCTATTTGGTTTCACTGCATCACTAGAATCTCTTAATGGCAATTGATCAACAATTTCTAAGGATTTGTGATTGCAATTAAGTATAGTAGAATGGTTACCTTGCGCAGAAATGATACCTTTTGAACCAGGAATTTTAATGCTCTGGTAGGCGTGATGAGTTACTAATATGAATTTTTTTAGTGAAGGTCAACCCAAAATTGCATTGTAAGCACACTTAAAATCTACAATTTCAAACGTAATCAATTCTATTCGAAAATTATGATAATCTCCAAAGGTTATTAGTAATATAATTTGACCAATTGGAGTTATTGACGAACCAGGTACTATCCCAAACAAAGGATTTGTAACTGGTGTAATTCTAGAATGAGGAATTTGCATCTCATCAAGAGCACTTTTAAAAAGTAAATCTAAAGAATTCCCACCATCTACCAATACCCTTCCTACTTTGCAATTGCTAATAATAGGAGAAACGACCAGTGGAAGTTTACGGGCAGTTGACGTACCTTTTGGACAATCTTTTTTTTTTTATCAAAGGTCAGAACAATATCCGACCACTTCGGATAGCTTAGCTTTCCTGGTTGGGTATTAACACTATTGACCTCCCTACAGGCGAATTTGTATTGCCTCTTTGACGGATAAGCAGCTGATCCTCTGAAGATGACATTGAAATGGTTGTCATGCTTTGGATATGCCATTTGCTCATCTCCATCCACATCTTTGGAGTTGCTTGGAATACCACCTTCATGTACTGTGGGCATTGACCCTTTTCTTGAGTAAAAGTCGTCCATGTGTTTTTGCCAAATACGACAGTTACACAGGTCATGACCAGACACACCATGAAGTGGGCACCAGCGGCCATTTCCACTGGTTGTACCAGAGCCTTTGGAGAAAGACTGGTCGGATGAATGACCAATAGATTTCTTCCACGTACCCTTGCCTTTGTTATATGTCAGACGCTGCTCTATGGCAACGACCTCCCTTTGTACGGGCTTTGGGCCTTACCTTTGTTAGGTCTGGTCGGCTTCTTGGACTCCTTCTGGTCGAAAAAATTTATTCCTGGTTGTGGGAGCATATGGCCCTTGTTGACCATACGATTCTATTGTACTGCTTCGTTAGCATTTGTATAGCGGTCGACCATGTCGAACAGATCTAACACAGTCCTTGGTGGATTTATATTGAGGTCTTCAATAAACCTCCTGTATCTCACCGCCTGCTTAAGTGCTCGAATCACATAATCTTCAGTAATGTTTAGAATTGTATTACACACTTCTATAAATCTCTTAACAAACCGAAGCAAATTTTCTCCAGAAATTTGACGGAGACGATGTAAATCATCTTCTTTTCCAGGTTTTGTGTAGCAACTTTTAAAATTTCCTATAAGGGCATGACGTAGGTTTTTCCAACTGAAAATAGAATTTTCGGGCTAGTTGAACATCCAAGTCTGAGCAGATCCTTTTAAAACAGTGGGTAAATAGTTTGTCATTACCTTGTCATCGCTGCCGGCTGTTTGGACAGCGGTAGTGTAAATTTTAAGGAATTCTGAAGGATTTTGAGTTTCATCATAACCTTCTATATGCTCTGGCTTGAACCTTGTAGGCATATGCTCTGGCTTGAACCTTGTAGGCTAATTGACATCACTTTGCTCTGGTGAGAAAGCCTTGCACCTTGTGTAAGGTCCCAATCGTGGTCGTATATTATGACCTTCGTCATAATTATTAGGGGAACGAGGTAGTCTACGCCCATAGTTAAGGCGCTCACCTGGACCCAATATGTCGAATACATTCTGCCGAGCTAGAGCGTCTTCTTGACGGAAATCGTCGTCATAATGATGACGTCTAGACTCAGATTGGTCTACCCTAGAACTGCTCTGAGCTCTTGATGACAGCGAGAGGCTTTGTACTTCGGCAGCGGCCTCTTGCGGGTCGGCAATGAGTGAACGAATGACCAATAGCACTTGAGAGTATTCGTGCTCTATCAACGAGGGTCTCTGCCTTTGAGAGTGATGGTAAAGCATTGAGATCTCTTACCGTCGTCCTCGGAGCAACCTGGGGTGTGACTGGTGGATGTTGTTCGTGAAGGGATACGGGTAGGCTACGATAGCAACAATTCAAAATTTCTACCACGTAAACCAGGAAGCCAAGCAAGAAGATGATCACAGATCGTTAGACGCGCAGAGCAACGGAAGAAGTGTCAGAGCAGCCTGGTCCGACGAAGAGCGCGTCGATGTACTGATCGTAGTCGATCGTCCAGCGTCCAGCACGTTGATGCAGTGGTCGTGGTCGATCGTCCAGCGTCCTCGTGAGTTGATCGTCTCCTCCAGCACCTCTGCAGTTCCTTGCGAAGATCGCGGATCGTCCTTAAGCGCAACAACGTAGAAGCACCTCTATGGTATCCACACGTCCAGGGAAGGAACAACCGTACGCCGGTGTGCTAGCACCAAATCGCACGGCAAGGCTCTCAAGAAGATGGCGGCTAGGGTTTCAGTAGGGCAACTTGTGTCAACTCGCTTCTCCCAACAGCCTCATGCATCTCCTTATATAGTGCCCCGTGACGGATCCTATCCAAACACGCTATTTAATCGTATTCGCATCTTGGTTTGTTCCAACCCGTTAAGTGTGTGACCCGTTAGGTTCATGTGTAGTTTGGTTGTGACTCGGAAACCCTTTCCGGCCACGAGTCGTAGCGATTCTTAGCAGGACATAACGATTCCCGAATACACACAAATTATATGGGACGAATCTTAATGCAATATGATCTACGACCAGGTCGTCATCACTTACGACTGTGTCCTATCTCTATCTGACCGGTTCAGATTCGATCACGACCAACTCGTAACTCCTTACGACTTGGTTTCGACCACTCTGTGATTACGTTCGACCAGTCTACGACTTGCTTGTATCTCCATACGACCAGTCCGTAGCTGATCGAACTAAGCGACCTACTCATGTATTCTCCCTTAGCCTCACGATATCTGGTTGAACTCCAGGTGAGATGTTGTGTCATCCATGGACTGTTCAATGCTTTCTCGATCGAGTATCGGAGTTGATGGAGTAGACGCTTAAGATGATTTTTCCATCGCCTCAGCATAGTCTTCATCATCGAGATCATCATGAATTGCCATGGTAGCATATTCTTCATCATCGAGTTCGTCATGAGTTGCCATGGTACTGGCATCGGTTTGAGGGCGGTGAGGACTTCTTCTCTGGAATGTACTCATCGAAGAAGTTGCTCTTGTACGCCTCCTTCGGGGTGTAGTCCTCCATTGTGAGTTGCGTGTAGTCGTCGAGATTGAAGGAATTCTCCTCGTAGTCCATGGGCGAGACCATGAGGACATCACAGTGAAGAAATCTTCGGATTTAGAGGACGATCTTCAGAATGATGGTGCCCTCCTTCTAGTGCCAGTTGTCTATGATCAGAACACAAGTTTCCTAATCAAACTTACTCGGGAATGTAATGTGAGAACGCTATCAAATGAAAATCGTATATTGCTATGAATATGTTGGGTGTTTGTACGAGAATACAAAGGATGTTACAATATGATCGTAATGATCATTGAACTTGTACTTACCAGACTTATGAGATATATCAACTTATGTTTACAGAGAACGTGGGCTACCCTTTTTATAGTATTTGAAGGGGTAACAGTTAATGCCGCTAAAGGTGCATATAATCTTCACGCATGTTCGCCGGGAGAGCCTTAAACTGTTGCGTTTGTTAGCCAACTGTCGTAAGTTGCTAAATGCACCAAAAGTCGCATTCCCGTCGACACGTGGGTAATTGTTGGTGTCTCCCGACCAATTAAGTGGTCGGTGATTGTCCAAGGCCGTATAGTTGGTAGGACGATGTCCATAGCTAGTCGGACATGACATAAACTGGTTGTTGAACAGTTTTGCCGTAATAAAAGAAATTTAGACTTCTTTTATAAACTGATTGTAAATTCATAACCGTAATATAGTGGTCTATGTTTAAATGGACCTCCTTTGATAGCAAATCTATCTTTGACCGAAAAAGATTGACCTTGTAAAAAAAAACTCATCAATACTCTAGAGCCACATTACACGTTGAGGGTTCAGCTGTAGATTACTGTAATAAGCACTTCAGCCTGCTGGCCATAAATGGAGCACCCTTTATTGCCACTGTGGGAGCACTCACATGTCCAAGTCAATGGAATACAGGTTAATACAGCTTAATCTAGGATCAGAACAAACAGAGAACAACACTACAACAGGTCTTCAAAGGTATAGTCATGCTCTCTATAGCCCCCAGTGTCAAATATTGACAGCATTCCTGGATCTACACGAGAGGCACACCAACGCCCCCATTAACTTCCTTCACCGTCCTATTTCTAGTGCAATACATGTGGACCATACCATCTGCATGCATGCTGAGCCTTGCAATCGCCCGTCCTTCATCACCCAACAAAGTCATGGAGCAAATGGCCACCGATCTCCTTGGTGAAATGCCGGTCCTGGCCTCCGAACGAGCCAATCACATAGGCGTCGCTCACGTCCTCCAGTCCGAAACGGTGGGCAAGGTTGAGCGGGAGCGCGGATGGAAGCGGCTCGGCAATGTAGGCCCGGTTGTTCTGGTGAAGGCCAAGGGTGAGTGAGACACCACCACCATTCGCAGCGCCACAGACACCGACGCCGACGCCTTCAACCTGCTGGGGGTGTGACAGTGCAATGCTGTGGTTCGCAGCCAGCCCGTTGTACGCGAAGCTCACTTGTCCTGGGATGTCATGGGGCATGTGGGGGAGCTCGTTCTGGATGTGCCGAGAGGATGCAGGGGTGATGTGGTCCCTTGTCATGCTGCTACTTTGCCCTTGGTGCGAGTTTGAAGGATGGGAGGGCTTCCCGCTGCTGTCCGACGAATGCTGGGTTTGCTGCATGCCGAGCTGATTCTTGTCGAGAGAAGAGTTCTTCTGCAGCTGCCGCATCTCGAGGTTGTGAATTTCTTCCACCATTGGCTTCCAGAGTCTAACCCTTGCATTGATAAACCAGTTTGATACCTGCCCATGCAATGTTTGATAACATCAGGCACGCAATGTTTTAAAGGTTTTATAGCATTTTGATTTGACCGAAACCTGATCAGTTACATTAACGTAGAAATTTGGAAACATAAAATGGTTACTTACCTGGTTCCTTGTTAAGCCTGTCTGTTTAGCCAGCATCTGCTTGTCACTATCGGTTGGGTACCTGCAAAGTAAGCACCAAACATGAATGATGGTGGCACATACACAATCGCCCGTGCAGACTTAGCAACACATATAAAGCATGAAAGCAAATGAACAAACTAATCAGCAGATAACACTCGTTGCACAATGTAGTTAGGCAGTAAAGAATTCATCTAGTATAGCGAACTGGAGTAGTAGCCTGTTCCACCACTACTGCATGAAACCTTCTAACCAAAAAGGTTGAGCAATGTCTTGAAGCTACATTAGAACATTTGCACCTGAAGGCAAGTTACCATGTGCTAGTTAGTACATATAGTCAGTTAGGGTCCCATGACAAAAAAAATGTATTCCGTTCCCATAAGGCCTTATTCGATTTAAAAATTAAGACACATCACATTTATGCAGTGCAAATTTTCATCTTAATAATTTCTCCGGTCAATCTGTTCAACCAACAGGCGTTTATAAATTATAGTAACTATCAATCTGAAGTACTGAGTACCATGTATTAATGGTTGGTCATACGGGCCAGGAAAGAAGAAGACAGTTATGGAGAAACAACTATGCATTGAAATGCTATTAGTGAAAACAACAATTAAGATGGTATATATTGCTACAAACTAAACGTACAAAGCCGATGGCCATGCACCCTATATATATGTAACGAAAGTAGAGGCAATTTGTAGCGCAGTCTCATTCCAATTGATGTTTACCATCAACCAGAAATGACAACCACTAGCAAAAGCAGCAGATATAATGACAACGTTGTTAGATATCGATAGGTGCCTAAGATGGTTGCAAATAAATCCCACTTTCAAGTTGTTGCACAATCATCATGAACTAAATATAAAGTGGGACCCATGCTGAAAAAAAACAGGCATCTAATGATAGTTCATTGATATCAGACAGTACTGAATCAACAATAATTATTTAATGTGATGGAAGTTTTTTTCCTCTCTTTTCCAGAACGCCTTTTTCTTGTTAGACTTACGCATGCAACAAAGCAATGGCTAGTGTAAGCCATCGCAAGCTAATCTTCAATTTTAATGCAAGCGCAAGAAAAAAAATAGAAGCTTTCAAAAAAGCAAATGATTTCAGCCATTGGTTTGCTTGCAACTACCTTAGGCAATTATCCCATGTCTCGGATCTATGCATGATTCTCACACTACCAGGAATAATGTTGCACAAGCAGCATATCATCATGACATGTCATGTCGCTGCTACCCAATGGATAAACAGCTACATTTGCCAATTGCATATATCGCTCTTATACCGTAGTAATTTCAAAAATTGCAGATCCATATTAGTGCACAGTACGCACATTCAGTACTGTGTGCCTTTGTGCCTACGGAGTAACGTCTTAGATCCAGCTCTCACCAATTCAGAATTAATTTCAACGGAATCAGATCTGATGATTTCATATACTTACGGGTGCAAGAAGTGCTCAAACAGCCAAGCGCGAAGAACAGACACCGCACGCTCGGGAAGCCCCCTTTGTGGCCGCCAAATGTTGTGAGGCTGCCTGAACGAATTCACATTGTTTCCCCTCAAGAGGGCCGCGCCGCCTCCCAGGAACCCAAAGTTTGCCATGTCTTCCTTGCCAAGGCCATCTTTCGCGGCGACCTTACTCGTGTTGCGCAGCTGGCTCAGTATCATGCTCTTCAGATACTTGAAATGCTTCGACATCGTCCGAAGAGCCATGGAAGCGAATGGGGCGGCATTGCTCAGCCCCGCAACGGTCTCAAACGAGGAGATCACATCTTGGAGCTGCTGGTAGTATTGCTTGTATCGCTTGCAAACCTACAAGGTTGTTGTAGTTGTATTAGAGATTTAGAATTTAGAACACAACAACGATTGGGCCTAAATTTGTGGTTGCAGTCAACAGACTTATCATGTAGACACTACTTCACCAAAGCACGTCACTTCCTAGTTAACGAACTAGCTAGAATGGTATTAAACAACTTTGCTTAAATAAATTAAAACCGGTGGACTATTATCTTTTTAAAAAATAGAAACTATGGCTATATAAACAGAATCTTTAGACAGCTTGCATTGATGCGTATACCACCGGTTTGAAAGAGGACAAACTCAAGGAATCTTATCAAGTAGCAACTTGAAATTTTCTATGGGGTAAAATTAGAGCATCCTGAGGAATTTAGCTGTTCAAATTTCATGTACATGAACTACTGTGCTACTCTTTTAGTAACAAACTCCGGATCAAGCTGACAGTTTTACAGGGGAAAATATAAGAACAGAACTGTTCAACATCAACAGTACAAAACATTGATTTGAGACATATAATAAAGAAAGAAATATATCCAAAAGAACAGATATCATGATCCACAACCATCATCAAATCACGGACGAGAAATAAGCTGTGCAGCCACAATAAATAAAGATTCACAAGCTGCGTCCATGATGTGACCATGAGGTGTTCGTTAGATTCTTCTCCGCGAAGAAGAAATAATTACGGCATGGAAATAGAATCAAAAGATATATTTTGTTTAAAAGAAGAGAAACCAAAAAGCAATTTAAGGTTAAGATAAACTCACGTCTTCCATGAGGGAGATGAGCCTAGTCTTCCTCCACTGCTGCTCGGCGCCGCAGACCGTGACTGCCTCTGCGGCAGCGCGGTCACTACCATCCATCTCGTGGTCGACGTCTCCGGCGGCCATCGCTTCCATGTCGAGCAACCCGTCGTCCGAGGCCCGGTCCACCTGCGCCGGCCGGCCGCCCACGTCGCAGATCTCCTCGAGCAGCTTCTGTGCGGGTCCCAGGAACCTGGACCGCCCGAGCACGGCAGCGTAGCCCGTGAAGGGCCCGTACGGCCCCGTGGACCCTCCACCGCCGTCGCCGCCAAGCTGCCTCCGCGGCGGGGGCGGGGGGTTCGAGGACGCCGAGGACAGCGAGAGCGCGAAGTTCTGGCTCGGGATCTGGGCCCCGCCCGGCAGCCCGTGCGCCACGAGCTGGGCGTGCGCGTGCGCCAGCGTCGGGGTGTGGGGTGAGTAAGACGACGACGATGACGCGTACGAGTAGAACGGCGCCGGGGGCGGCGGCCAGGAGCCGGGCGGGGGCCAGGAGTCCGCGTGGTCGGGCGGGAACCGCAGCTTCTCGCGCCGGCTGTGCTGCGGCACGTGGTAGAGCTGCCCCGCGGCCTGGCCAAGCAGCAGGTGGTGCTGTTGCTCGGCGCCGCCCCCGTATCCGCCCGCGGCTGAGGACATGGCGTCCGGCCGGCAGCACGCGCCGGCACGTAGGAACGTACCTACGTGCTGCCTCGGGGCTCGCGGGACGTACGTAGATGCCCTGGAGAGAGTAAGCACGGAGAGAAAGGGAAAGAGAAAGAGAAGGAGAACGAGGGAAGGGAAGCGCGGCTCCGCACTTTGCGAGCGCCCGGCCGGGACAGGGACACACACACACTGGCTTGCTTAGCAGCTGCCGCTTTGCCTGCGCGCGCCGACCTGATCTGATGTATCTTTGCTTTGCGCTCGCTTTTGTGCGTTTTTGGTGGTGGTGTACTGGTGTTCGGCTGTTGGGTTCGGGGTGCCTTTCTTTTCTGCAAAGGTTCGCAGCTGCAGAGGGGTGAAAAAGAGGAGAGACGGGCCGTGGGAGGGAGGGGGGAGGAAGGACGGGAAATGGTGAGCAGTGAAAGCGAAAGGCAGAAAGGGTGTTGTACTGGCCTGGTCGTGTGAGGAAGAGGTGGTGGCCGGATGAGCGTCTGAGCTGGGGCGTGCTAATGTGGGGTGAGAGCAGAAGGGTTTTGTACTTCGGCGCCGGGTAAGTTTGCCAGGTTTTATTGGCTGCCGAGGAAAATTGGTGGTATTTTCGGGAGCTCTGCTCTAATCGGCACGGCTGTGCGACAAAATAATAATATTAGTTCTCTTCATGAGCAAATTGGTAAAAATAGTAATACGGATGCGCCAACAAGCGACACATACCTTCTACCGCGCCTCACTGTCTAGATCCATCACTGTCGCGTCCCCACCATGCGGATCCACACGTGGTGCACTCCCGTTCGCCCGGACCCCCCTATCACGCCTCCATTGCGCGATAGGGCTCGGGGGAGTTTTTTTTCCCTATTTCGTCACACAATAGTGTTATTTTAGCTAAAACTCTATTTTCGGTGGTAGTCGGGGTGAGGTTATTTCTATGGATTACGTACGTGTGCGTGGCATATATAAGGTTTTTTTAAACAAATTAGTTAGAACAATTTTGGGTTTTAGTACTGTTTCAATGGTCATACATGTTTTTAATCCACAGTATAACCTATATGTTTGTTAACAACGGCGAATTTGGTGAATCTTTGGCTATAACAACTTTTCACCTCGTACCTACCGGAATAGCATCGACATTTTTTTTTTTTTGTAAAAATAGCCCTATACCACGTGCCCCGTTGCCGCACGGTGGCCGTGCGGCAACACCTACTGCATCATGGCACTGTAGCAAGTCACTCAACCGTTGAGCAACTTGCTACTGAGCGGTATTATTATTACGCAGTGGCCGTCTTGATGAACAGCAACAAAGAAGCGGCGTGGCGGGTGCGAGAGGGTTCTTTGCATGGTGGCCGTGCAGCAACGTGCGATGTGGTTGGCGGGGAGTGGTGCCGTACTGTAATACCCCGGTCTACTCGTAGTGCGGCCCATGTGGCCCCATAAGGAGTTATGTGGTGGGATTAGTCCTATATTGTTTGTCTAAAGTGAGTTGTAGTAATATATAATACCTGTTGGGTCCAAACTTAGCACCTCCGGGTTAACCATTTTGCACGAAACGAGGACGAAAGTGTAAGTGGGGTGCTATGTGTGCGCGGGTCCACCCCACGGTGGGCTGGGCATTGAGCGGATTTTGGGCCAGGGTGTTACAGATGGTATCGAACATCAACCTTATTTGCCGCGGGCGCGTCTTGGGAGCGAGGGGCGGGCATATAGCGTATGGCGCGTGTGGTCCCAGAGTGGACACACGGCATGGCATATGTGCCGGCATTGGACGCACGGACATGTACCGAGAGGGCACTGGACGCACGGACGTGTACCGAGGGGTGGTTCTGGACATTTGACGCGCATGCGGTGTGCTGCCGAGGGCGTCAGCCCTTGAGGGGGTGGGTGAGTGTAATACCCCGGGCTACTCGTAGTGCGGTCCATGTGGCCCATGAGGAGTTATGTGGTGGGATTAATCCAATATTGCTTGTTTAAAGTGAGTTGTAATGGTATATAATGCCTGTTGGGTTCAAACTTAGCACCTCCGGGTTAACCCTTTTGGTCCGCCCCACGGTGGACTGGGCATTGAGCGGATTTTGGGCCAGGGTGTTACACTTACGGTGGCTGTGCGGTAGACCTGTTCATGGGCGGCCCGTCCCGAGCCCGACGCTATTCGGGCTGGGCTTGGGACTCCAAAACCAGCCCGATAGAAGCCCGGCTCGGACCGAAATTCCGATAAAACCAATTAAAAAACGAAAATCTATTTATTTAATACTGAAAATGAATTAAATATTAGTTTTTTATTCTGAAAAATGATTAAAATAACACTTTTAAACCGAAAATCCCGTTTTCGGGCCGGGCCGGGCTCGGGCCTGATGATTTTTGGCTGGGCTTTTCAAGCTCGGCCGACCAAGATTTGAACAGGTCTCTGCATGTGCGACCAGGCGGTGGCGGTGGGGAGGGTCACGATAATGGCCGCATAACAATGGGCCATTTTTGCAAATAATCTTGGAGGACGGCCACTCCTATAAATACGTGGCAAAAAGGTATCAATACGGCCAAAAATTCGAATTTGGTTTCTAGTATTTCCTCGAGGTTTATACCAGTATTTCATCGTACAACAACGACCACTCGCTATTAGACCTGTTCAAACGCCGGGCCGAGCCGGGCTTCGAGCCAGGCCTGCAAAAGCCCGGTGACAAAACACCAAGCCCGAACCCAGAATAAGGCCCGACTAACATGCATTTTTCGGGCCTAAGCTCGGCCCGACACAAAATCCCAAAGCCCGAAGGTGCATAAGGCTGGATACGTAGTCAACATCCCGGATACGCAGTGAATTGCTTGGAGTGCTCGTTATGGCCTTATGGGCCTTATGGTTCTTATGGGCCTTATGATTCTTGGGGGTTAACATCCATAAGTTATGGCGCTATGGGCCTTAGGATTTATGGCCTTATGGTGGTAGCCTGGTAGCTTCACACGTTTAGCACCGTGGCACACAGAGGCAACTGGGACGGCAAGTTGGCACTGGTAGTGGCTCGGGCCGGACTGGGCTTTTTTTGGGCAAACATTTCCAGCTCGAGCCCAACCCAAAAATAATCTCAGGCTTAAATAATAGGCCCAAGCCTAGCCTGAGATTAAAGTTCGGCCCAGCCCGACCCAAAAAAACCGTATTGGACTCATGCCAGGTCGTCGGACCAGACCACCCATAAACATGTCTACTCGCCATACTCTCCACTCCCACCACCACTTGCACAACCTTCCAAAGCGTCGCCTCGCCAAGACCGCTGGGATCCGTGGCGTACCTTGCCCCTCTACCGGGCCAACACACGCGTCCTCCCGTTTCTTGCCCAGCCACGTTATTGTCGTCCCAAAACGTTGGAGTCTATTGACAATTGATGATCTGCCAGCCCGTGCGAGTTATCGTGTGTTGTGTACATCATCTTCACATCCCGCTGACAATGGCGACCTCACCGGAGTTGCTCGCATGGATTTAGGGCAAATCAAAGGGCCAAAAAAACATGATATTTCAGTGAGAATAGATAGATGTTTCCTAGAAAACTCCTTTCGAATTTTTCTTTTAGATAATACACTTTTAATGGAAGTACATAAATAAATGCTCATTTAATAACATTACAAAAATAAGTTTATGTCGTTATTCCAAATAGCGAAATAGCCTAGTTACCATTTGGATTGGCGACAAGAGTTTTGTCGCCATTAAAACAGTGTGAAATGTCTCTGTCGCCATTTGAAATGGCGGCAGAGACTTAAGTCGTCATTTAAATTGGTAACAAGATCATATCGCTAATTCAATTGGCAACAGGAGCTAGAATTTTTTTTAAAAAAAAATTTGAAAGTAATGACAAGCAGAAGACAGAAAATTAAGTGGTTACATTGTTCATAGCAAGAAACAAAAACAAAGACAGAAAGTTCATATTTCGTTTCGTTATCTTTTTGAAAATGATCGGTTGCACGAATACTTAAAGATATTCAAAAAAAAAAACTTAGTGAAATCCAGTAAAATTTGAAGCTGAATTCTCTACAAATATAAATTTTAATTTAATTTAATTTCTAGGTCCTGTCGACAGGCTCCTCTCGCCAATGAATTGACGAATTAAGTCTCTGCCGCCATTTGGAATGACGGCAGAACTGTTTGCATGGTGACATAGTAAGAATAGCACAATATAAAAACTTCTGTAGGGCGATGGGTGTACATCTAAGAAAGTTCGGTTTAGACATAGTGGTAAGAAGGAACTCTACTTATCTCATGCTTAAGAATCTTTTACCATACAAGAGCACTTTTTCTATATTTATTCAAACGCACTATCCTAGCACCGACGGTACTATGCTATTAACTGAGCAATATTGGTCCGTTGCTGAGAAGGTACTGTCGTTTTTAGAAATTTTTTATGAGGCAACTGTTGCTTTATCCGCTGTCTACTATCCAACATTTTCTATCATTGTGTATGCTATTTTACGGATTGCTACTCAATTGAAAATATTTGAAAATGACATAGTTTTACACGATGCTGTTGTTTCCATGAAATCTAAATACCTTAAATATTGGCGAGAAATCCCTTACCTATATGCATTTGCATTTCTTTTAGATCCTAGGGCTAAAATTGATGCATTTGGTACTGTACTTGATCTTCTTAGTGATGTTACGGGGCTAGACTATACTGACTATTTTGCAGAAGTCCGTTCTCGGTTTTACGAGGTTTACCAAAGGTATGAAAATAAGTTCGGGAGTCCGCTCTTAACGACCTCCGAGAGCCCCACCTCAAGTGGGAAGACAAATATGTGGGCGCGATCTTGATGCCTCTTCCTCCAGTCCAGTCCGGGGTTCTTCTTCTTCTTCTACACCAAACTCGCCGGCCAAGACCCACAAGGAGTGGAGAACTATCCACGTATCTGGACAGCGATACGGTGGATTTCAACTCAGAAAGCTTCGACATCTTGCAATGGTGGCAAGCCCATAAGTTATCATATCCCGTGCTATCAATACTTGCATGTGATGTGTTAACTGTTCCTGTCTCTACGGTTTCCTCGGAGTCTGCTTTTAGTCTGTCTGGAAGGATATTGGAGGAGAGAAGAACAAGTCTCACAAGTGAGATGGTAGAGATCTTTCTAACTGTGAAGGATTGGGAACAAGCTGATTCATGAACACAACACTCTGTGGAAAATCCAGAGTTGTCGGAGGTGTTCGAAAATCTGTACTTAGACAATGACACCGACACATAGAACAAATATGTATCATGTATGTAGAATTGTGGAGCTATAGGCTGTACTCTTTTTCCTTTGCCAAGGCTTTCTCATTTTGAGTTTTTACTTGGCGAAGGTTTTAACGAGGCAGCCAGTTGGACATCAATAAAGTTCTTTATTATATTTTCAATATGATTATCTCATTTTTTAAATTTCCATGTCTACTTCCGAATTCTACACATTTTTCTAATTTTTCTGGACTTTTTATTATGATGGGCAAAATGGGCCACGCCCGCCCGACAGACCAAACGGACTCGAACTGCCCAAGATGGCACGAATGCCTCATGGGTCACGTTCGGGTCGGTATACGACGTGGGTGCCCGAGCATGGCACGAATAGTACATTTGGCGAACGGGCCGTGCTAGCTTTACTTGCGTCTTTGTCTTGCGGCAGGTGCCCATTTGGACACCTCTGTCTGCAAGAGACAAGGGGAAGGCACCGATGGGCCATTAAGACTAGCTTCGTTCAGATCCACCTTTTTCCGATTACAAAAAGGCGCACATTATCCTAGGTGTAGATCGGGTTGATGATTCATGCATGTTACTGTTTGTAATGCACATAACCAAACCCTGTGCGCCATGAAATTCTGAAATACATTCCAAAGTCTTCTTGCCGCAGTTGAAATATCATCTTCAAAAGTTAACTCCAAAATTGTTCTAAAATTCATATTTCCTTATCTTTTTTAAAATGATCGGTTGCGCGGATACTAAAAGATATTCCAGAAAAAACTTAGTGAAATCCGGTAAAATTTGAAGCTGAATTCTCTACAAATATAAATTTTATTTTAATTTAATTTCTAGGTCATGTAGACAGGCTCCTCTCGCTAATGAATTAACGAATTAAGTCTCTGCCATCATTTGGAATGACGACAGAATTGTTTGGATGGTGACATAGATTTTGTCGCCATTCCAAATAGCGGTAGCGCCATTTCGCCATTTGTAATGGCGACATAAGCTCATTTTTATAATTTTATGAAACATACATTTATTTTAATAATTCTATTAAAAATGCATTAATTAAAAAATCCAACTCCTTTCAGACTTCCCCCTCATGGTTAAATTAGATGCGCGGTTACTAGATTTCCTAGCCCTTGTTTGACTTTTCCAAAGTACGGTCAAACAAACAGTGTAATTAAGGCTTCTTAAAGACAGTGGTGTGTCGTTAATTCGTTGTCTGATTTGTGTGTGCAACAAACTTAGTTTGGTGAGTTGTCCTAATTATGATAGTTTCGTAGCAAGAGTAGATATCGAACACTCGATGTTGGTGCTTTCTTTTAAACGCCGGACGGTGTTGCATCAATTTAATGCCGTGGTAGTACTATTCTGGTAGAAGGATAACTTGCGTGCATCAAGCGCGCCTTGCCGCTAAAGCAAAACCTAGGTTATATTTTCCTTGTGGAAAAAACCTACCTAGATTCGACTTGTTTGCCCACCACGAATAGCCGAAGGATGCAGGGGTGCATAGCGATGTTGGTGACAAGAACGGGAGCTGTTGGTGAGCACCTGGTGGATGGGCGGGCCGGGCCGGGCCGGGCTGGGCGAAAATACGCAGTGAAAACTGTGAAAGCCCCCAAAACGTGCGCGGCTTAGCTAGCCTCGTCATCCTCCACCCTCCTCTGATAGTACAACCCCCTGTCACCAGCGCAGATCAGCGCTCCAAGTCGAGATTAGATCGGCAAATCGGACGTACGCCCGCCATCAACACTGCCCTAAAACCCGTTCTGCCAGCGACGCGACCAGGCAAAGCCCATTAATAATTGGACCCCGCAAGACGCAAGTAAACAAACATCCCGGCTGCGCCCCATACCCCCTCGAAGCAACGTAACAATGCACAGCTCTGGCCGGTGGCACGGCCCATGTCCCCCCCCGAGACCCCACTGGCACCCGCGATCCTCACATGTGGGCCCACGTCCAGTCGTCCTCAGACTCATTAGAGCTTTTTTTATGGCACACGTCGGTGCTCAGAAACCGTGACAGATCTAGACCTCTGCCGTGGCTTTTGAGCCTGCCGTGGCTTGCAGAAGTACTTTTGCTATTTCCACGCAGAATAGTGTAATCTAAGCAAGGAAAAACTCGACTCGCTGCTGCCTAGACTATACAGTAGCAGGGGATTGTTACGTAGATTCCCCAGGATACGGGGGCCGCGCTACGGTCGTAACGTCTACAGGTGTCAGTGAGGGACGACGGGACAAGCGTCGAATCCGCATACGGTGTGGCATCGTCCGCGAATCTACGGCGAAATATACGGTATCGAAGAAAGGATTGGATTCGTGCAGGCCTAAGCTGAGCTAAGCTAAAGCGAAGGTACTCTACTGCTCCTGAGGTCGGAGGTGACGTGGCTGCTGTTTCCATTTAACATTACATCCATCCTATTCCTATCAATCTAGTGACAAGAGGCGCGGAGAGAGAGACGGAGGGGTACGAAGAACGAGAGGAGTACTGGTACTGGACTGGATGAATGAACTAGTCCTCTGTGGGTGGGCTTTTGTTGTTTCTGTAGGTTTTGCTGTAGCGCCAATGTAGCTGCAGGATCCCTCGATAGGCGAGTTTTTCTTATTTGGTACGTTTGTGCACGCAAATAGCAGTTCTACCCTTCCGGATAGAACTTATAAAAATGGAACCGCTGTGTTGCCTGCCCTGCCCCCACTGCCCATACCACCCCTGTCAGCTCCCTGAGACCGCGTTCTTGTCGTTGTCTCTCTGTCGGTCTCGTCGTGTCCGCCGTATGCCCACCGCCCTACAACGTTGCACTGCCACGTCATGTTCGGTCCGCTGGCGCGCCCAGTCACCTCGACACGTTGCTTCAACATCCCGTGCGTCTCGTTTTGGTCAACCGGTCGTGCGCCCCCGCTCCTTCATGCCCACTCCTATAAAAAATCGGGGTCGTCGCTCTCAAACACTCACAAGCCCGAGCACAGAGAGATAGAGAGGAGCGAGCGAAGGGAGATAGAGTGTTCGACTGAAGTATTTCGGTTTGCGCTGCCGATTTGATAGCGTTTAGAGCTGTGTTTAGCGGTTGTATTAGTTAAAAAATTTCTCCATCAAGTGAAGATCATCGAGAAGAGGTAAAGAAAATTCCGCGTGCATTATGTTAAATAACCGTGTGGTTACCGTTTAATTAGATTCTTGACAATGTTAGGAATATAGTCATCATTACGTTAGTAGTTTGTTAGTTATCCACTGATTAGGTATTCCGATTAAATATTGCGGACTGTTTAGGAATTGTGGAACATGTTGCGAATGTGTTCGGCATGTACGAACAATTTGTAAACATGTTCGTTCATGGTTATGGCATTTTTGGGCCTGTGTGATTTGGAAGATAGTCGACAATAATTTACTAGTACGTTAACTATAATTATGCACTGATTGGTTAATGTAAATAGGTCTATATTACAAAAGTTTAGTTGTTTTTTGGCGATGTAGAAAAAATGTAGATTAAGTACTACAGACTATTCATGTCGTTGTGTATGAATAAAATGTTTAGCATATATTTTGTAGAAATTTAGTAGTTTGTACAAATAAATTGTGTAGCACGTATTGTGTGAAAATAACGGTGCGCCTTATGTACACAAAATCATGTTAAATGTTGGGGATGTGTTTAGCCTGTATGTGGGAAAAACATGTGAATTCCTTGGTAGCTAGTTTTATGCGTAGGCAATAAAGAACGGTGAATTGATGGTAACATGCATATTAAAGTGTATTGGGTTGTTGTGGCTTTAGATAATATCAAACATGCGAGACTTGTTTGTGTTTTATGTCGACGGTCTTGTATAGGGCGGACTGAGTGGGTTAGACATGTCAAATGACATGTTGGACATGTCAACAGACATGTTGGACATGTCAACATGCCAGTTCAAGGTGGTCTAGGTGGAGGGTCTAGATGCGATGGATATTCATGAGCTGAGAAGCTGCATTCGGAGGAAGTTTGACATGAAGACAAAAACGAAGAAGCTTGTTATTGAGGCGGTCACTTGCACGAATAAGGGAGACAGGGCGCATGGGAGTTACATAAGGTGAATGGTAGGGTTGTGTGAGAACCTTAACGATTAAACTCATCTAGATCGTAATAAGCAGTAAAATTAAATTCATCTCAATAGATATTGCAGATAATTAGAACACGTGACAAATCAAAGACATACAATATTTGCATTATCAAGAGTTTACAACAGAGTTTATAAACTAGAAATATAACACAGTCATAAACTCAGAGCCAATTACAAACGTTCATTATAGGCAAAAGTAATACATTAGTACCATCTCTTAGATCAAGTACAAGAATTCATTACATCGGAACACAATAGAAATTACAACATCATTTAAATTGCCAACTACATCACTTGCATGCTTGGTAGCCGAAGCCCTCACTTTTCCTCTACCCCTGCATTGACAGTAGATCGAACCCTCAACCGTCGATCCAAGAAACCTGCAACCACTCCACTTCATTGTCAGCAAAAGCCAAAAGACCAATGGCAAACCCAAAACCAGTAAAGTTGAGTTAGAATAAAGAAGGAATGCCATCAGATCGCATGAAGCTCACCGAGGTTCCTAGACTGTCCGGAGCCAATCGACATCCTCTCACTTTAGTGGGTTTCATCACTCGGCATTTAGAGAAACCTAACACCCATTTTTTCGATTTACCTTAACCATAGAAAATCCCACAAATAGTGATCTATGGACCAATGGTCCATAAGTTTTACCCAGCCAAACAGCCTTCACAGAGAGGCAAGGAGATAAGGAGAGGGAAAAATAGGCAAGGCACAGGAGGGAGCAACCAGCCGAAGCACAGCCAAGCCACACCATCCAGCCCCAAATAAAGCCTTCAATACTCACACCCACATTGCCACATTTCTCCCTTCCAAGGAAAACTGCCACAATAAACCACAAAGCAAGCCCCACTGCTAACCAACAACAAACAAGCTGAAGCCAGGGAAGGAAGAGGGAGGGTTTTGGAGCCGATTTTGGAGTATTTAGAATGGGATTTACAAGTTGTAGTAGTTGATAAAGTTGTAGATCAAGTGAAGATCTTTGAGAAGAGGTAAAGTTTTTTTCGCATGCATGTTGTATATTAATTGTGAGATTAGTATTTGATTAGCTATTTGGCAACATTATGATTGATTAAACATGGTTGTTGATGCATATGACATTTTTTGACGTGCATGATTAGGAAAATAGTCGTCATTATTTTACTAGTTTGCTAATTAGCCAATGATTAGGTAATGTATTAGGTAAGGATTAACAAAATTTAGTTGCTTTGGCGGTGTTGGAAATTGTAGATTAAATAGTGCTAACTATTTAGGTGATGCTTATAGACAATATGTTTTGCACGTATTGTGTACAAATAATGTTGTATTGCGTATGTAAAAAAATATAGTAAATATTGGGAATGTGGATAGCAAGTGTCGTAGGGGCGGCCCACCGGCCCCACGGCCTAGGCGAAGCACGAAGGGATCCCGAAGGCGCCCCAAGGGTGATCCCAAAGGTACCCTCCGAAGGGGTCCCGAAGGCCCCGAAGGGGTGTCCGAAGGCTCCGAAGGAGATCCCGAAGGTACCCTCCGAAGGGGCCCTAGAGGCCCCAAAGGTGACTCCGAAGGCTCCCTGAGGGTGGCCTCCCAAGGGCCCTCGTGAGTAGGGAACAGGACAGGTGGACCAGGCGCACGGTCCAGGTGCACTCGGACCAGGAGGGTCCACCATGCGTCGAAGGCTACTCGTAGGCTGGGAAAAGCCCCTGCTACCCCTATGATTGTCATACCTTTTTAGGGGTGCATATATAATTTCGGATACCTTACGGGGAGGCTATAAATAGATCCCTACCCCCATGTAATAAAGGATCCAGTTTTTGGAGAAAATAATACAAGTACATTCATAACGGAACCCCTCTCTCGGGACCCTCCGGCCCCTCACTCTAACGCTGGGGGTCTCTCCTATCTACTGTCTAGTCTTTTTCCACTACGATAGCAAGTTTATTGAGTACGTAGAGAAAATATGTTATTTGTTGAAAATATGGATAATAAGTTTATTTCGTAGGTAGTAAAAATTTGTGAATTGTTGGAAACATGGATATGAAGTGTATTGAGTTGTTTTGGTCGTAGGTGACGTCCAACATGCAAGAATTACTTGTGTTTTATGATGACGATGTCGTACGGGACGGACCGGGTGGGTTGGACCTGCCAAGATGCCAATATAAGGTGGTACAGGTGGAGGGCATGAAGGAGATGGGTATTGAAGAAACAGGGAGCTGCATCCGGAGATAGTTTGACAGGGAGACATCAAGGGAGAAGCTTGTCATCGAAGCGGTAACCTGCACCAATATGAGAGGGTCAACGCAGGATGTATGGGACTTACACAAGGTTAAGGGTAGCGTTGCATAGGGACAGTACATGGAGATTGCGAGGAATCCTGAGGCGGAGATATACGGGAGACTGATGGTGTATGTGCAATTCAAAGAAAGGGTGTTGTCAAACATTGATGAGGCTGGTGCCAGTGGGAGTGGGGAAGTGCGGGTGTGGGTGATGATGGGAGCACGAAATGTGTTGATTTGAAGGAAGACTCTGATAGAAGACTTGTCGATAATTTTGCACGAAATGAGAAGGCAGGAGAATAGTGGTTGGCACGTATTGACTTCTATGAGTTTCTACCAAACTAGCCAAATGAGTTGATGTCCGATGAGGACGTCAACTCATGATCGGATGGTGGCGAAGAAAACACATTTGAGGGTGTAGGGGTATTGCTCGTGTGGGCAGAATTCTCTCAAGGGAGGTGGCTTACGTGTCTTCAAGGATGGATGAACTTGTAGTGCGGTTAGTTGTGTTACCACATGTCCCAATGAGGGTTTGATGATGACACCATGTTAGTGGGACGACATTTCCTCAAGGTAGTCGTGCAGCAAGCTATAACAAGGTATGTCATGTACATTAGCCGTGTGTACCAGGTACACAGGTGAAACTCAACTCAGTACACAATAAAGTGTCAAGTGGAAGGCTGCCCTTGCAAGGTCTGTGCGTAGAAGGTGAAGGTCCATGGTACAGACTTCATGATCACGGTGTTGATGGGATACAGGTAGGCTACACTAGCTGGGAATTCAAAAATTCTACTACGTAAACTAGGAAGCCATGCAAGTAAGATATCATAGATCGTTACCACTAGACGCTTAGTGTAGCCGAAGAAGAGTTGGAGCAGCTTGATCCAACGTAAAGTGCATCAATGAAGTGGTCATAGTCGATCGTCCAGCGTCCTTAGTGTCGATCGTCTCCTCCAGCAACCAATCGTGTTCCTTGCGAAGTCGTGGATCGTCCTCGAGCGCAACAGCAACCGAAGTAGCGCCTCTACGGTATCCACACGTCCAGGGATAGAACACCGTACGCCGATGTGCTAGCATCAACTCACACGGTAGGGTTCTCTCGAGAAGATGGCGGGTAGGGTTTCGGAGGAGCAACTCACGTTGCGTGTCTGTCTCGTATGTCCCAACAACCTCATGCATATCTTTATATAAAGCCCACGATGGATCCTATTAGATCACGTTTGTTCCAACTCATTAAGTGTGTGACCCTATAGGTTCATGCGTAATCGGTTGTGACTTGGAAACCCTTTCCGGTCATGAGTCGTTAGCGGTTCCTAGCAGGACAAAACGATTTCAGAATACACATAAATTATATCGGACGAACCTTAACGCAATATGATCTACGAGTAGGTCCTCATAACTTATGACTAGCTCGTATCTCTATATGATCAGTTCATATTTAGTCATGACCAGTTTGTAACTCCTTACGACCAATTTACGATCACTTAGTGATTATGTTTGACCAGTCTACGACCAGCTCGTATCTCCATACGACTAGCTCGTATTTGATCGAACTGAATGGCCTACTCATGCATTCTCCCTTTGCCTCACGATATCTGGTTGAACTCTAGGTGAAATGATTTGTCATCCATGGACAGTTCAATACTTTCTCGATCAAGTGTCGGGTAACTTCATGTGGTCAACTCTTCGACCACTAGTGGCATGGCCATACACTTTCTTTATCCGACCACATCGAGGGGCCCAGAGATATCTCTCCTGTTATGTTAGGAGGGACAAATCCCATATCTGACCAGTCACATTCCTCCGTATGTTTTATACCATACCCGAAAGCCACCTTTATAACTATCCAGTAACGGAGTAGTGTTTGGCAACCCCTAAGTATACTATTACACATGTAGGAAACCATGTTGATCTCATGTCTAAGGATTATACATCATCATTGCTTGAGACCAACTGATGACACATAAAATCATAACAATCTCAATAGTGTCTCAAGGTGGGTCAATCTAACACCATGTTCTCTAACATGTGTTCACATTTTTGATTCGATATCCCTATATCCATGACCGGTGAAACATGGTCATCAACCAATACATGTGCTGGTCGATAAGTTACTAGTGTTCCGACCAGTGACATTCAACAAGGGATACATTTAGAACGATATCATGTAAGTTAAAGAGCTTCACTAACAAGTCTCATACTTGTTAATCTTTATAGCTGATGATTCATTCAAGGAACATAATAACATTTATTCTATAACTCATAAACATACGTGATACAATCATCTCTGTGATTGCCTTTAGGGCATATCACCAATAGGTGCTGATTGACCACACTTGCGAGTTGAGTGAGCCACAGCAGCAGCACAGGAATGTCACTTTCGCACATGTGGCAAGCCTCATCAGCCATCTAGTTTTGAAGGATGTGTCTGTCTACCGAAAGATGTTAATGTCGGATGTTGCTAATTGGGTTGGTTATCCAGTCAACTACAACATGATTTGACAAGTTAAGTAGAAAGTGATCGAATCCATGTACGAGGAGGCATACAACCTTGTGCCAAGGATGCTTCAGCATATTGAAGAAGCAAACCAAGGCATGTACATAAACAAACTGAACAGACTAGAGCCTCATGGAGGTACCAATTGCTACATATTGGACCGTGTGTTATGGGCATTCAGTCAGGCCATAGAGGGTTTTAAGTTCTGTCATTTGGTGCCCACAATGGATGACACTTTCTTTACCAGGAGGTACAAGGGCACCATACTCACTGCGGTGGTGGTAGATGCAAATGACCAGCTTCTTCCCGTTGCCTTTGCCATTGTCAAAAACAAGAACACATATAGTTGGTTGTGGTTCGAGCGGGCTATTGTGGGAGACCGGCCTACTGTGTGCATTATTACATACCGTAATGCAGGCTTGTTGTCCGTGGTCAACACCATGAAGAATGGGAAATCCAGTGGTGCATGAGGTATCTTGCAGCAAATTTCTCTAGCCGGTTCCATAGTAAGGATCTATTTAAGACCTTCAAGAAGTTGTGCATGCAAAATCTGATGTGCAAGTTTGACGCCATCTGGAAAGAGCTTGATGATATGACTGTGATGTATACTAGGGAGTCTCATCTGGAGCCACATGAGGGAGAACGAGACAAAAGAGGGGCTTCCAGGAGGACTAGCAATTTCTCCGAGTGGGTAAATCTACATGCTCTTGAGTTGGAGAAATGGTCACAGTTATATGGCATAGACGGTGCGAAATATGACATAATGACAACCAACATGTCTGAGGTGTACAACAGCGTGCTAAAAGGTGTGCGGCACCTCCCAATCACCGCGATGGTTGACGAGACCTAGATTCACGTAGTTGGTTATTTTATCAATAGAGACATCATAGAAAAGAGGCAATTGGATGAACTAAAATAGTGGTATGAAAATATGCAGAGGTACATCGACAAGAAAAATGAAGAAAGCTCGTATGCATGACATCCAATTGATTGATGTCCAAAGGAGGAAGTACGAGATTCGGCTAAGGTAGAAGTACCTGAATAGCCATGCTAGAGGGGATAGGAAGCATGTGTGCACACTTACTGATGTGGCGATCTACACGTGCAACAAACCGAGGCTTCTACACAAGCCATGCTTGCATGTGTACATGGCATGCACACAAGTTAAGCAGATATCTACGCCGTACATCTTGGGGTATTACGACGTGCACCATCTTTTCAAGACATGGAGTGCTGAGTTCAACTGATATGGTGTGGATATGAACTACAAGGATCTTTGGTCGGGGATGGTGAAATGAGTCCTAAACAAAGCGTTGAAGCAAGTTGGGAAGGGATGACGGCAAACATGGCGCTTTCAAAACGACATAGATGATAGCCAGCGTAGAAAATAGACCGGCCCACATAAGTGTAGGGGCACTCCATGAAGGATTGCCCTCAATAGATTGAGCTCGTCTAGGCGTAACTAGTTTGTATGTCGTCAAGAGTTCACCTCTGTGTATGTTTGTAATATTTTACTACTACTGTTTGTATGTAAACCAAGAAGCTTCGTTGTCATGGCATGATATTTGTATGTGGATTAGGTATACATTTGCAATGTTGTAATATTTGCACTTTTAATCATCATTCCTACTGTTGTGTTTGTACTTCAATTCATTTTACTACTTCATTTGCATGTCTTGTTGCATTTTTATTATTGTGAACTGACTCAGTATTTCCTCTTGATGGGCCATGGTGGGAAGGTGCGGGGATGAGCCTCCTTTACCTAAGCTACTGGACCCATATCACGATGCACATCACTGTAGCAACTTGTGGATCACTGGGGATGGTCCTCCACCCCTTATCCTTAGATCACTTAAGCAACATTGGTCCCTTTACACATCCTATGTTCCACTTCTTCGGGGCAAAGGATTGTTGCCCTTTACTAGAATGCTTCACATCGGCCACTCATTCGCACTTGACGTGTCTCTCATGTCAGCACTATGGACAGATGGAGAACCGAGACCCACACCTTCCACTTTCAGTGGGGAGAGATGACAATCACTCTTCAGGATGTGTCCATGTTGACCGGTCTGCTGATAAGGTGAGCTGTAGTTGTTCCACCTCCCAAGTCGACAGGTTGGAAGGTCCACTTGGAGCATTGATTTGGTCGACCTATCCCAGAGCGGACCCATGGTGTCCCTCAGTCATGGCTTAGGCATTTCTTGCATTGCCCGGAGAGTGCACTTGACGAGGTTGTTTGGACGCACCTCATAGCGTACTTGTTGTTTTTGTTTTGTTGGGCCTTGTTTGTTTCCCATGATATAGAGTGATTGGGTGTACCCTAGCTACATCTACACCGTCGAATCTTTGGTTGATGCTGAGCCTGGGGAGATGCCTTAGTACAACTTTGGATCAACAGTCCTTTGCGCGACCTACGGGGGATTGTGTGCACGACCTACAGGGGATTGTGTGACGCTTCACAGCGCAACACCGGTAAGGAGCCAGAGCTTGCTATCTGCTATGTGTTGTTGCAATTGTGGTCTTGGCACCATTTCCCTGTCGAGCACCCCGTGATACGGGTCCTAGTGCACCTATATGGCATAGGCAATGACCCGATATACAGATACACCATTGGTGAAGAATTTAGATCCGTCATTATGTGTTAATAAAGTGTTTCGGTAATTAATAACAATCATCATGTGGACTAAGATTTTCCATGAGTTAGTAAAACAGGTTGAGTCCCATGATGATGAAGACTTTGGGTGACAACGTGAGTTGATTGGTATCAAGTCAAGATCCCGAAGTAAAAAAATGATCATGTGTTGATGATATTCAAGACAAGATCCCAAAGTAAAGAAGATCATCATGTGTTGATGGTTATCAAGTCAAAGAACTCGAACTTGGAGTAGAGATGTTCGTCATCAAGTAATCATCCCAAGATGGATGCTCAAGGTAAAGGTATGACTAGCATAGACTAAGGATGTATTCCTAGTCTTTTACCGGTATCGGTGTTTGGTGAGAAGACCGAATTGCTAGTATAGGTTGCCTTACTATTAAGAGGGGTCTTATCTAGTAGCTCGAGTCTCATCATGTGTTGATAGCGCTTCTAGGCATGATGCTATTGTTTGCGAATGTGTTTTACAAATAGTTGAAGCTTATGCATTAACTCTTTTTGTAGCATGAGACTATAATTTGCAAACGTGTTTTGCAAATGGTTGAAGTCCATGCACCAAATTCCTTGTGGCATGATTCTGAAAGTCAGCAAATGTGTTTTGCAACTTGTTGAGGATCTTGCTTTCATTACTTGTTTGCATCGCGCACCAATTGACAAATGTGTTTTGCAAGATTGAGTTGAAGCGATTTGCAAAATCAGTTTTTGGTTTCTTGACCGGACTAATCATAGTGGTTATGTCAGACTGACCGGAACCCCATACCATTGAAGCGGTCAGCTTTTTCCAGAGAACTTCTTTTCTCTCTTGTGGCCATCCGGACTAATCGCAGTTGGAAGTCTGAATTGATCGGACAGCCGGGTCATTAGTGCAGTTAGCTTTTTCCAGAGAAGGTTGTTTTTGTGACTTGCTACATAATTTGCCTTGCCGGACTAACCGATGTGTTATCACTGGTCAGACCAGATCCACGGACTGACCGGCACGGTCAGCTTTTCCAGTAGCATGTGTTCTCTAGTTTGGAAATCTTTTGAACCCGGTCTGACGGGACCATGTGTGGGTGGACTAACCAGACCTGGCATAACGGTTATATTTTATAGCAATAATTACTGTAAAATTTATCGTTACTCTGTAGCCCGGTCTGACCGGCCCTGTGCCTGCGGTTTGACTGGCCTTCATGCTTTTGCACAGATTCTCTTCTAACGGCTAGTTTTTGTGTGGAGTGTATAAATACTCCTTGTGGCTGGTTAGAGGAAAGTTACTGGTGCCATTTTCATTCCCTTGGAGCAAAGACCAAGCAGTCTCCTCACCATTGTGCATGTGTTGTTGGAAATATGCCCTAGAGGCAATCATAGAGATGATTATATTTCATTATGTTCATTATATTGGATAATATGTTATCTTGTTCTTAGAATAATATTGTTAATGTTGATTATCAAGGATGTGACTTGATTGTGAAACTCTATATTTATGCGATAATTATTCTTATACGTTCCCTGGTCGGAAACATATGAGGACACATATGAATAGACTAGCATATGTATTGGTTGATGACTATGTTTCATAGGTCATGGATATAGAGATATCAAACCAATAATATGGACACATGTTAGAGAACATGATGTTGGATTAGACCCACCTTGAGACACTATTGAGATTGTTATGATTCTATGTGTCGTTAGTTGGTCTCAACCAATGATGATGTATAATCCTTAGACCTGAGATCAGCATGGTTTCCTACATGTGTAATAGCACTCTTAGGGATTGCTAAACGCTACTCTGTAACTGGGTAGTTATAAAGGTAGCTTTCGGTTATGCTATGAAACATGCAGAGGAATGTGACTGGTCGGATATGGGATTTGCCCCTCCTAACATAACAGGAGAGATGTCTCTGGGCCCCTCGTTGTGATCAGATAAAGAAAGTGCATGGCCATGCCACTAGTTGTCGAAGTGTTCGACCACGTGAAGTTATCCGACACCGACGAGAAAGTATTGAATACCCATGGATGACACAACATCTCACCGAGTTCAACCGGACATCGTGAGACAAAGGGAGTATACACGGTAGTAGGTGCTTAGTTCGACGATTGATCGGTCGTATGGAGATACGAGCTGGTCGAGGCGGTCTAACGTAATCCTGAGTAGTCGAAACACGGTCGAAGGAGTTACTAAGCAGTCGTGACCAAATCTGAACTGGGTCGTATAGAGATAGGACCTGGTCGTAAGTGATGAGGACCTGATCGTAGATCATATTGCATTAAGGTTCGTCCGATATAATTTGTGTGTATTCGGGAATCACTATGTTCTGCTAGGAGCCGCTACGACTCATGATTGGAAAGGGTTTCCGAGTCACAACCGATTACGCATGAACCTACAGTGTTACACACTTAACGGGTTGGAACAAACCAGTACGAATACGATTCGTCAAACGTGTTCGGATAGGATCCGTCACGAGCACTATATAAGGAGATGCATGACGCTGTTGGGAGGTACGCGTGAATCACCACCGAAACCCTAGCTGCCATCTTCCTGAGAGTTCTGCCGTGCGACTTGGTGCTAGTACACCGGCGTATGGTTGTTCCTTCCCTGGACGTGTGGATACCGTAGAGGCGCTACTGCGATTATTGCTCTTGAGGACGATCTACGATCTTCACAAGGAACTGCAGACGTTGCTGGAGGAGACGATCGACTCGTGAGGACGCTGGACGATCGACTACGACCACTACATCGATGCGCTCTACGTTGGACCAGATTGCTCCAACCCTTCTTCTGCTGCTCTACGCGTCTGGTGGTAACGATTTGTGATCATCTACTTGCTTGGCTTCTTGGTTTGCGTGGTAGAAATTTTTGATTTGTAGCTATCGTAGCCTACCCCGTGGCCCAACATGTGTTGCACTTAGTAAGTTTAGAGAGTGAAATCCTAGTGCATATGTTGCATTAAGTGTTGGATTTTGTATCCATCAAGCTTAGACACTTGATTGGTTCAAGTGAGCGTCTTCGACTTGTTACTCTTGGTATTTGCGGACACCTAGACGGCTTGGAGGGGTTGTGTCGGTGATCTTCTGAAAGAAGATTGTGAGAAGACCCGGGCGATTGTGAATAGTTTGGTGCTCGCCATCTCCAGAGAGGAGGAAGAGCAACCCCGAGTGGATTTAAGGTGTTGGCTTGGTTTGAGGAGCTAGTCCAATTCGTTTGGGTATACCTCAACATGGACTAGGGAAACTGGCAAGTTTCTGATCACCACGGGAAAAAGTTCAAGTGTTCTTGTGGTTTGCTTTTCTTGAGCTTTACCTTCTTGCAATTTACATTTATATAATTAAATTGCTTGCTTGTCTTCTTATGATTGCATTCTTTATCTTAGTTTTAGCTTGTTGCTGCACTTAGTCTTGACTAGTTGATTCAGGTTTTAAATGAGCAAAACCGAATTGATTTACAATTCTGCATAAAACTCGGTTTTGGCCTAAAGAATTTTTAAAACCACCTATTCACCCCCTCTAGTCGGCCTCCTCGATATTACAATTGGCACCTAATGAAGATGCGGCCTTACCAGCTAGTCCTAGGCAGGAGTACACTACACCTGAAGTTGCACTGTACCACCCAAAATGCCCCCTAGCATACAGTCAACAGTAACACCACCAGTTTGGATAAGCATACCATGACGTCACTCCACAGCACCACGATGAGTAGGGTACTATGTCGTACCAGCGCGGCTAGAGCTCTGTCGGTCCCATGGTGGATTAGATTTTTGATATGTTTCGATCTGATGAGATTGGCCAGAGTCAGTGTCAGACCCCAAATTTGGAGTTTGGGGTCCACTGTGTATAACGTGTCATTCCCTGGATCAGTAGCTGACACACACAGTTACGTCGTGGTTTACTCACATAACTACGGGAGCTCAAAGCTGACACACAATTTGGTTCACGGTTACGACCAATATTGGACGGAAAAAGGATATCTACGGAGGTCTCGAAGTGGTTCTGGAATGGTTCAAGGGTGATCCAGAGGAGGTCCTTGAGTGATCTAGAGGAGGTCTTGGGGTTGATCTTGGAGAGGTCCTGCAGTGATCTTGAAGAGGTCCTGGAGTGATCCTTTCGTTGATCACTGATCCCTTCGAATACTATTCCAGGAGTTGTCCTGAGGGGAGGTCCTGAGGAGATCCTGAGAGTCAATGGAGGTCCTGAGGAGGTCCTGTGGGGAGGTCCTGAGAGTCAAGGGAGGTCCTGAGAGAAGGTCCTAAGGAGAGGTCGTGAGGAGTCAAGGGAGGTCCTGAGGGGAGGTCCTGAGGTGGTTGAGGGAGGTCCTGCGGCGGTCCTGGGAGGTCCTGAGAGATCTTGTGGAGGCCCTGTGGGGCCCGAGGAGGTCTTGGGAGATCCTGGGAGTCCCGAAGGAGGTCATAGAGGTCATGGGAGGTCCTGAGAAAACCAAGGGAGGTCCTGTAGTTCTTGTGGAGGTCCTGGGAGATCAAAGGAGGTCCTGTAGTTCATGAGAAGGTCCTAGGAGATCCAAGAAAGACCAAGGAAGGTCATGTAGTTCATGAGGAGGTCTTGGGAGATCCAAGAAAGATCAAGGGAGGTCCTGTAGTTCATGAGGAGGTCCTGGGAGATCCAACAAAGATCAAGGGAGGTCCTGTAGTTCATGAGGAGGTCCTGGGAGATCCAAGAAAGATCAAGGGAGGTCCTAGGAGGTCCTGTAGTTTATGAGGAGGTCCTGGTGGTTATAGGAGATCCTGAGGAGGGCCTAGACCCATTAGAGCTAGTTATAAACTCTACGAAGGTGGTCGTGGGACATCTGTTTAGTGTTTGTAAACAAACTGATCGTAAACTTTGCTCAAATCCATGGAGTCCCACCCCAACCTTCCCTTTTCAGCACAAATGGTTTTGTAAAAATAAAAGCTATATCAAGCAAGTTCTCAGCACCGCTCTTGACCGTGAGCACGGCTATCTAGATAGTTTTCTTACTCTGCAGAGTTTGCACACTTTACCCACAAGAGGTAATCATCTTGATATATACACATGTTTCCTTAGACGTGTGAATCAAGGGGAGATTACCACAAGGCCTTTACAATGCTCAACCTCGACGCAACCCCACCAGCTAAGGTTTCACCGCCCAGAGCCACACTCCTAGGAGGCCTCCTCTTGCGCCGTGTGGTTTTCCTGTGGCTCCCTTACCCTTACCCACGCCACACACCCACCAGTGGAGAAGCCATGACGAGGCGAACAAATTAGTTAGCCAGGTCGTACCCATTATGGACTTGTGGTTGCACTATTTTGCATGAGAGGTCATTCCAAGATTTGGTCCTTAATTGACCAGGGCGGTACATCCACATATCAACATCTTCTTGTGCCCCCAGCACCAGCCACTCTTTCCAGCCGCCCCAGTCGAAAATAGCTTTTCAGGTTTTATTGTTTTGAAAATATCATTAGCTTAACATACCAGCCAGGCTCCCAGCCTCAACTACCCCAAATCATTTTCCAAAGTTTTTAATGATTGTGGTTGGGCAATTTAATGCCCGCATGACATTGTATCTAAGTAAGGCTAAGCATGACACTTAGATACAGACTTAGTGACTAGTATGTAATCCATTAAGTCTAGGGTGACAAAGGATAGTGTCTAGGATTGGAAGTTTATGCACAAGTTTTTGTTAAGGCATTAACTATGAGCTAGACCAATTTAGTTTGATAAAACATAGCAATGCAATTTCTTAATTTAAAGCAACATAATTTGTAAAAGGTAGGTACAATATGATCAAAGTATCGACTCGCCTTGTTCAGAGTGCTGCTGATTGAGATCCTGATCAACGAACGGTCCTTCAGTCGCCTCGGCTTCTATAATCGCAAAACAACCGGAAAGGCAAATAAGCATATATTCAAACTCAAATTGTTTTCAATATGCAATGAACTCCAAATATTGCCAAATCGTAAACTAGAAATATTAGACCAGCACAGTTGAAAACTTAGTGGTCGTCGGATCTGTGGTGGTCATAGAAGCTACTGTGGCTTGGGGAGGTCATGGAATTACTGTGACCGGGGGAGGTCCTGGAATCACTGTAGCCAGGGGAGGTCCTGGAATCACTGTGGCTAGGGGAGGTCCTGGAATCACTGTGACCAAGGGAGGTCCTGAATCATCTTGTAACTGTGGAGGTCCTGAATCACTATAGCCAAGGAGGTCCTGGAATCACTTGTAACCCGGGAGGTCACTGAATCACTGTGACCGTGGGAGGTCTGGAATCACTATAGCCAAGGAGGTCTGAATCATCAGAGTAGCAGGGGTCCTGAATCACTCAGAGCTGGGAGGTCTTGGAATCATCAGAATCTGGGAGGTCCTAGAATTACTGTGACCAGGGGAGGTCCTGGAATCACTGTAACCAGGGGAGGTCCTGGGAGTATTACGGCCAAGGGAGGTCGTGGAGGTGCTATGGCCTGGGAGGTCGTGGAAGCGCCATGACCTGGGGTGGTCGTGGGAGTGTTACAACCAGGAGGGTGGTCTTTGCAAAAGGGAGGTCATGACCTAGAGGGTGGTCTTTGCAAAAGACCAAGAGAGCGGTCTTGAAAAAGAAGTCCTGAGGTCAAGGAGGCAAGGCGCGGCGAAGTGGGGCCATCCGACTTTGATTGGGCGGTCCAAAATGATATGAACGTTCGGACCATTCGAACCTCTCATCTCAATCGGGCCGCCCAATCTGATCGGATGGTCCACAAGAGGTGAGGGCGCAGCTAGATGGGTGGTCTTGATCATGAGGGTGGTCTTTGTAAAATGGGAGGTCGTGACCAGATAGGTGGTCTTGACCAAGAGGGTGGTCTTTGTAAAATGGGATGTCGCGACCACGAGGGTGGTCTTTGTAAAATGGGAAGTCGCGATCACGAGGGTGGTTTTTGTAAAATGGGAGGTCTGTGCAAGGAGGGAGGTTGTGGGAGTGTTAACCGTGTGTAGTCGAATAAGAGAAATGTTCGACTTCACAGCAGAGGTCGAAAGAAGCACATGTTCGACTATATTGATGCAATCGAATGAACCAGCGGAAAAGCCAAAGGAAGAACCAGAGGAACATCCAAGAGAGAATAAGGCTGCTCGAACTAGGAAGAATATTTGGCCACTACAAACTTACCAGCATGGGACTGGAGGATGGGCTAACCGGAGTTGAGCCTTCGACGGTGGACCGCGTCAGCGAGAGGTCTCCGTGCTGCAATAGTGGCTTGTGGAAGGAGAGTGGTCCTTGCTCTTCAAGGGTGCTCCGTGGAAGCAAGTAGACGGTCCTTCTGGGAGGTCTTAGAGTGTCCTGGTCGGAGGGGAAGAGAAATAGTATCCAAGGTTGTTCCTGTGGATTAAGGAGAAGAGTTATTTGAGGAGGAAACGCCACTTTGAGGGCATGGGTGTGGGTGTATGCACACTATGTGGGAGTGGCCTTACCGATGGTTGTCAATGGAGAAGGCGGCGGTGTGGTGGCGCTTAACAGAGATGAGCGCTGGAGCCGGGCTAGAGCTCAAGCTCTCTTGGAAGAGGGAGAAAGTGAGACTAACACTGGAATGGCAAAGGAAAGCACTATGGGGCTTGGAGCAAAATAGGTGCATGCACCTTGGCACATTCGACAAGGAGGAGTGGGTGAGGCTGTGGATGGTATAGGCAGCTGAGTGACATCCTAGGTGATGGCTATTAGTGGCCGATGGACAGCACCAGGCCGTGGCTTTAACATGGTGCACTCAGCGCACGAGTGAGAGGCACGGCTGCCCCGGCTTGACCACTGCTGGTTGGAGGAACAGGAGAGGAATGCACGAGAGTGGGTGTGTCGAACCAGTGCTTGACTGGTCAGCCTTTAGCCCAAGGAAGATATAAAGAAAGGATGAAACTAGAAGAACTTGGAAAGAGGTAGAATAACAGGACTTTAGATTAGCTAAAATCCTAGTATTCACTTGATGAGATCCTATCACAATGGTAGATCAAATCACGAGAGCAGAAAAGATAAAAAATGTACCCCAATAACTCTCAAATATGTAGGCAAATGGAATGACAACAGGCATTAGACAAAAAGTTTCAAAAATCCCTCATGTTTGCCTTTATGTATTTTTGGGTTATTCTGATCGACTTCTTTGGAGCACATAACTCACTCAAAGAATCTCCCCTCGTTATTCGCATATAAAGAGGCTCATCGGACCGGTTGACGCACCATGTAGATCAAATTGCACGCTGGACTAGGCCGTGTAGGCAGGCACCACATGGCAACTCAGACGAGTGATCCAGATTGTGTCCAATTTGTAGCTCTCTATATGCACATTGCACTTCTTTGTATGACACATGTATGCAGTTTGTATCACTTCGTCTCTAGGTTGTATGCTGTGTATGCACTTTCCATCTTGTGCATATTCTTTCCATCCAGTTCGAACAACAGGATAGGTACTACACATTGCGCGGTAGTGAGCCTTAAACACTGTAGGACAATCGATAAAGTTTCATGCTAGAACGGACCCTATGTGCTATTTAACTCCATGTTTCCTTCATGAATTATTTCCAAGAATTGTTCGAGCTTGCAATTAACTGGGTTACTATGTATTCATGCCTCAAACACACCATAATGCATAGCTATGCGCCTTCACAGTGAAAACGATGTGCCTCCAGCATACCATGCCACCCCACCTTTTTAGATTGAAAAGACCATGCCATGTTATGCCACATTTTTAGATTGAAAAGGCCACACCATGCCATGCCACCTTTTCAGATTGAAATGACCACATCATATCATGCCACCTTTTCAGACTGAAATGACAACACGCACCAGCATTTCTTAGTGAATGAGCATCACTTGCTAGCTTTTCGTAGCAAATTGAAACATCGCTGAGCTTTTCTGTGACAAAAGATTCCCTCGCGGACGTAAGTGCACCTCTATTCGCCAAAATTTACTCTCTCAACACTACAGTCTAACTGCGTATAAAACCGGGGTACAATCCACCACCACAGCCAACACTCCACTCGACTTAGTTTCAAAAATAGGGAGAAAGGAGGGAGAGGAGAGGTAGAGGAGATCACTTCATCGGGTTTGAGGGATGTCAGACTATGGGGAGATGATGCTGAAGCGGAAGTGTGTTGCTGGGAAGATGGGAACCTACCCTGATCATTCTTGCAAGGATGCACTTGTACCATCCGAGTTTCTACGCCCGTAGTGTGACTGTGATAACCCAGCAATGATCATTCAATCCACACATCCAGAGACCGCCACTCGGACGTACTACACGTGTAGGGATTATTGCATAAGAGAATCTCACACATCGATATTTCACATTTCATGTTGCATTTTACATATTGCTAACTTTATCCGTGCAAAATGACAAGTGTTGGAGCATTGCTACTTCTTCCAATAGATCGACGGTTTGGATAAGTACGACAACGCATTCATTCAGCAGACTTACACGCTGAACTACGCAGTTGCGCCACAGAACTTTACCTGTTGGAAACCTTACTCAACTGAGAGCGGGAAAGACAAGGGAAATGAACCAATGGTCCGTGCGGAACCGAAGTGGTGATGGAAGCCCAAAAGTATCCTTATAACTGACCATGAGGAGGTCCTGACAAAGGCCCGAGCTAAGCATGGGGAAGACAAGGGGAAGGCACATATGGTCCCCGAATCTCCTGCTGAGTGGGAGGTTATTTCGAACTGGCATACGTCTCTAAGTGTGCTAGAAGCCGA
This sequence comes from Phyllostachys edulis, assembly GCA_036346405.1. Lineage (NCBI taxonomy): Eukaryota > Viridiplantae > Streptophyta > Magnoliopsida > Poales > Poaceae > Phyllostachys > Phyllostachys edulis. The sequence continues at coordinate 34,309,724 of CM070553.1, forward strand.
GTACTGAGAAGCCCTCGTGAAGGCCGATGCCCGTAGGGCTGCGGGACAGAAGGGGAAGGCAACGATGGACCCTGATGCATAGGACGTATGGCCGCAAGCCTGGCTTCTTTTCCATCACCCAGTGTTTTCGATTCTAAAAGGCACCATGTATTTTACCTGTAGTTCGGGTTGATGGTTCGTGCATCTTGTCATTTGTGCCGTAGGAATAGCAAAGCAAACATATGCACCTAACCAAACCCCGCGCGCCATGTAATTCGTACATTCATTACGAAGTCTTATTATTGAGGTAGAAATCTTATCTTCATAATTTAATTACATTATTATCCTTTGTTTACTTTTTTGATCTTTCTATATATAAAAAACCTTTTCTAATTTATGTCTCTTATTAAATCACATTGCAATCAGAAATCATCAAAAAATCGTTCAAATCAGAGAAGGGGTGGTGCCGTGGTACAACGCCCTGCCACGCTCTGGAACGATGGTAGGCTCCTAGGCTATTTCCAGCGATCCCCGAGCACGATTGCCAGGTCCTACGCTCCCTGTGCGCCGCAGGCCACATGCACCCGGCAAGGCACATGCAACACTTCACGTAGCCATAGCCTAAAATAGGGGTGAAAACGGATCGGATAGTTTTCATCTGATCCGGATGGAAATGGATTCGGATTGTCCCGAATCGGATTTTTCTCAGATAATTCTTGGATCAGAAACGAATACAGATATTTTTTGGGAAACGAATACGAATACGGTTGCCCTGTTATCTGTCGAATAAGAATATGAATTATACGGATAGTACAGAGCCGGATATCCGACATACAGCCTAGCAGCCCACTGCCCACCGACCCATCAGGCAACAACCCATCTAGAGTCATTCGGCTACTCCAGTCTAGTCTCCACACCAGACACCACACGCGCCGTCACCCATGTCACGCACTCGGCATAGACACTCAGGCTTCGCCTCCCCGCCGGGCACCTCACTGGCCTCCACTAGCTTCGCCCAAGGCCACCTTACCTCCCCACCGGCCACCTCACCCACCCCAGTGCGCGTCGGATCCCCCCCGTGGCCACCTTGCCTCCCCGTCGGCCACCTCACCCGCCTTGTTCTCTGAAGGTAAGCAACTAAGCATGAACACTCCCCCCCTTTGTTGTAAATTGTCTCCTGAATCCTGATGGCTAATGGAGATAGGTGCAAGATGATAGGTTAGGCAACAACCTAGCTAGATGAAATTTCCTCAGATTCTTCTGGAACCGAATTGAATCTTGCTGTAGCGTGAGCCTAGACCAAGAACTGAATCTTGTTGGAAACCAAACTGATCTCTATTGCTGGATTGAATTGGCGTGGAGTTGGGAGAGGAGATCCGTCCCGACTGATCTCTATTGCTGCCTTGCTGGTGAGGAAGCCATTGATTGATTGATTTCAATAAAAATCTTGACAGTTTCAGTTGTAAGGTTGCTTTTACCCTTTTTGGGTTAAGCTTAGAGGTTCAATAATAATGTTATGTATATTGGTTGGTTGATTAGTCACGATTTACACAAGTGCATGCCTTAGAGCTGCTGATGATTTCTCTATGTTGAAGGAAGAAGTTCGGAACTTGTAGGCTTGTAGCTGTTAATATTGTGTAACCAAATTTTGTCAACATGTAATTTTGTGGATATTCTCTTCTTATGGGGTGCCATTGGCACCAATTTGTCCACTCATCTTTGATCATTCAAGAGTTCTGCAACCCTAATTTGATCATTTGCAAATACTAATTTTAAAAGTAGACTTGATTTGTTGAAATGTTCAGATTACATATTCCAAACGTCTAGCGTTGGGAATGTATGCATATTATCTTTGTAGTTTGTAGAATATGCATGCCTCATTGATATCTTATGTATTAACGCCATTATCTTGTGCTAGATTTGCGATGAAATCTACAACTGGAAGTAGCATTGCAATCTAAGCAATACATCTCCTACCACTACTATAGAAAAGGTCATCATAGATGGTTCAAAATCGTCATCACAGATAGCTTTTTGAACCGTCTGACTTTATGTGTCTATGATGATATAAGGTCATCACAGACGGTTTTTCAACCGTCTGTGAAAAAGCTATCACGAGCGGTTCTAGCGATGGCAAATGCGTGATAATTGATTATCACGAGCGGTTCTTATTACGATCACGAGATGGTTTGAACAAGAACAAATGCAGTGATAATCAATTATCACAGACGGTTACTGTTTAGAACCGCTCGTGATATTGATATCTAAGCGGTTTTTTCACAGGCAGTTCTTTATTTAGAACCGTCTGTGATAGTTTTTTCTATCACAAAAAAAAAATCAAATTTTGAGCCAAACCAATCAATTGCTAGACAGTTGGACCCGAGTATTTGCATATGGTTGATTACACAATCTGTAACGAAAGAAAACTCAAATTGAATGATTTAACGAGCGCGAAAATGGGTCTTTGAAACCGGAGGCCGTTTTAAGGCCCTAAACAACCTTTTTTGGGTTTTCTCTTTTTCAGGGTCTCACGAAGAGAATCTAACTTTGACTTATAGATTTTCAAATTGAATTTTTTGTTAGCTTTCCAACGAGCCAAAGAACGTCGCAATCCGAGTTCGTATGCAAAAGTTATGGTTGTTTTACCATACAGTGCGTGAAACTGAAATCTGTTCGGGTTCAAATTTGTGGCTGAGGAAAATGAGTCCAAGACGAAGAGGTGGATGATGGCCTAGTACTCGGAGTCAGAGATGCCGATGTGCTCGCTGTTAATGTCCATGAGCTGTATCTCAAAATCCGTAATCTTATCTTGATCTATTCATTCACAAGAAAACCATGGTCACCACTGAGAGCCACTAAAAGCAACAAGGCAGGGGGAGGCGACAAGCGATTTATCACTTACTGGCATGGCATATATCCTCATCGTTTTTGTGTCTCCTCACGAACCCTGTTGGGAATCGAGGCGATCATTGGAGCTCGGCGTGGGGAGGGGAGAGGGAGAGACTGATGGAAGACAAGGCGGGGGTGGCTATAATATATAAGGACAGTGCCAAAACATTTCGCCTCCCACGCACGCATTCAAAAATTCCGCCAAAACATTTCGCCTCCCACACACGTGTTCAAAAATTTCCGCATCCCGCGCTGCGAATCACAAACGGTTTCAAACAAAAACTGTATGTGATGACCATAATATCACAGACGGTTCGTGTTAACAACCGTTTGTGATACTTCACAGGCGGTTCTAATTAAAAACCATATGTGATAATTGCAATTACCACAGACGGTTCGTGTTAAGAACCGTATGTGATACTTCACAGATGGTTATAATTAAAAACCGTCTATGATAATTACAATTATCACAGACGGTTCATATTAAGAACTGTCTGTGGTACTTCACAGATGGTTATAATTAAAAACCATCTATGATAATTGCAATTATCACAGGTGGTTTGTGAACAAGAACCGTCTGTGATAATGATGTATCACAGACGGTTCTAGCCAAGGCTAGTAACATAGACGGTCACACTTGTAAAACTGTCTGTTATAATTACAACACTGACAGTTTCTAGAAACCATTTGTGATGAGATGTCCAGTATAGCCTGTTTTGTAGTAGTGTACTTTGTCGGTGCCACAACCACTTTCCACTGCTACAAATGTTTCTGATGCAGCTGCTGGTGCATTGGTGCCAAGAAATGAAGTTGATTTGACCGGTAAGACTGGTACGAAGGTCGACATTCCTGCTCCTGCTAGGAAGAGAGCAAAGAAGTGTAGCTCTGATTTTTGGGAGCACTACACAAAATGTGAGAAAAAGAATAAAGGATCAGATGGCAAGATGATTACAGAGTATTGGGCTAAATGCAACAAGTGTTGGTACGAATCTCATTGTGAGATTTCAAGAGGCACATCAGTGTTTTGGAATCACTTGGCAAGCAAGCACCAAATCAAGGGAGGTCAGTATCTTCTAAAATTGATGAAGAGTGGAGACGACATCAGCACTTCATCTATTTAGACTTATAGGCATGATGAGGCTGATAGTTTGAAAAAAAATTATATTTGGCAATTATCATGCATGAATATCCCTTTAATATTGTTGAGCACGAGTACTTTGTGGAGTTTATCAAGTCATTGGATCCTAGTTTTCCAATTAAGAGTCGCATTACTACCAGAAAAGATATATTGAATATCTTTCTAGAGGAAAAGAAGAAGTTGTATGATTACTTCAAAACACTTGCATGTCGCTTTAGTACAACCATGGACATATGGACATCAAACCAAAATAAAGGTTACATGTGCATCACTGTGCATTGGATAGAAGACAATTGGAACATGCAAAAAAGAATTGTTAAGTTTATGCATGTAGAAGGACACCATTCAGGAAGAAACTTGTGCGCACAGTTTCATGATAATGTAGTGGACTGGAATCTTGATAGGTGATCGCTTGCCCTTACTTTGGACAATGCGTCGGCCAATGATGTATGTGCTAAGGGGGTAGTACTAAAACTCAATAAGTTAGCTCCCTTGATCTATCACTACTACAGATCACCTCATCACAGACGGTTCGGAACCGTCATCACAGACGGTTTCCGAACCGTTTGAATATGTTCATTTGTGATAACAGCCGGTTATCACAGACGGTTCAAAAACCGTCTGTGATACGAATATCACAGACGGTTTGTTATTGAAACTGTCTGTGAAGGCATAGTATCACAGACGATTTCCATTAAAAACCGTCTGTGATACGAGAATATCATAGACGGTTTTATTTAAGAACCGTGTGTGATACATACAAATATCACAAAGGGTTCTATTTACAAACCGTATGTGATATTTCTACGTATCACAGACGGTTCTTAAATACAACCGCTCAGGATATTTCGTATCACTGCACGGTTTTTAATGGAAACCGCTCAGGATATTATAGCTTTACTGCACGGTTTTAACAAAAAACCGTCTGTGATAGTTCATTACCCTAACTACTTTTTGCTGATTTTTGGCTAGCCTTAGGAATTGCTAGCCATGCCCTCTGAAAACAAGCATGCAGAAAATAGATACATCACAGATAATCAATTGTTAACAACTCAAAGTGATCATTACTCAAAATAAATTACAAAAGATCGAATTTGTTCAAGTATTGTCGCTATAGTTACAATTGGATTACAATTGAGTCAATTGTTTGCGTGAAACTCTGGGTCGGCGACGGAGTGAAACTCTCCTTTGTCGTTAACGATTTCTGACATGATAAAGCCGCAGAGCTTCCCTCGAATGTCCCTGATCTCATCCGCAACGAGTCCATCTAAATCTATCATCAAGTCCTGTCGCTAGCAAGAAAGAGCAAAGTGGTAAGCATATATATTTAAATTTATAGTTAGAAAATAATTATTTCGAGATTGACAAACCTCGGGATCCTTTTGCTTAACACTAATGATTTGCTGCATATGATGGCAAACGTAGATTGCACATCGCTCATCATTTTTTTTGCTAGTGGCACTGCAAAAATAGAATTACATATATAGGTATAGTTAATTTGAGACGCATTATTATGAAGTATGATATAGGATTATTGTGTTGTAGCACGTACCAAAAATTTCGTCCTGTGTGTTAGTTGGGCGCTCGATCCATTGTATGGTCCTTCTTTGCCAACATAGACGATGAACGAACTACATGATTCCAAAAAGTTATCCCCGGCCATTTCAAACGAAGGAAGACTACAATAGAGTTATGTATGGAGGAAATGAGCATACCTTTCGAGTATTCCTTGCACGTCAAGTCGTGGTCGCTTTCGACTAGGGAATCAAGGTATATCACCTGTTCCTCTTTGGTATAATGACTAAAAGGATCCAAAGGGTACCTACTCATGTATGCCGCTATAGTCATTAAACCTAAGTTCGTGTTATGATAAAGTACAAATGAAATTTGTATATTAAGTAGTGAAGCACTTACCTCGGTTGTAGGGCACCACTATGTAGTCCTTGTGGTACGACTTAGCAATGTCGCCGTTATGTATTTCTACGAAGGACGGGTCTGTTTCGATGGTTTGCAAAGATACCACGTGTGGGTCGAGGAAACCCACCGGTTCTCGCCATGCCCGGGCTTGTTTCATCATATATCTATACATATGCAATGAGTTGTGATATTTATTGGTATTACGTGAATGTAGAACTTGATTGTACACACTTACAGTGTCCAACATCGTAGAAGCGAGGCATCGAGGCCAACGAGGTTGAATAGGTCATATAAGTCGTAGAAGCCCACGACGAAGTTGCCCGGCCCGTTGAAGAAATGCTCATCCTTGTATGCGACAGTGATTCCAGTATCACACCCCTTCTTTCCGGTCTTCCGTATGTACTAGGCATGCAAAGCCTGACAAGCAAATCCAGCGCGGGTTAATACTGTGTCGGGGCACAACGGTTTTCCGATGGAGTACTGCCCGGAGTTCTCGGACTTGGGAGGCACCTTAATGTTCATCAATTTCGATTTGGTCTTAACGACTAGCAGCGTCTTCCTGTGAGACGACTCGGGAACCGATATGGCGGCACGCTTTTCTTGTTCCTTCGACGTCTTCTCCACAGGAACCAATGAGGTGGCCTTCTGAGGCGAAGGATGAGGTGGAGTCATCGAGGGTCCCATTGGAGAGGAATGGTTGTGTCGAGATCGCGGCACTGCTGGGTCCAGGACGATGTCCTTCTTGGGCCACTGGATAAAAGTGTGCCTGGTATCCCCTAGTGTTCTGATGTCTTCGATCGGGCGAATCTCCAGCAGGACGGCCATGAAATTGTCATGTACCATGTCCACCTGGACCCTAGCATAACCCTGCGCTAGTTGGGCACCGTGCTGCACTACCCCTTCCTAGTATGGATACACCATCTCCCGCCCAGCCTTAATAGAAATGGACCCAACCATCCTCACTTGGAGCTTGCAGGGTGTCGACCCCTACAAAACGATAGACAATTAGCTAAGCGTCATATAGGTCTATCTTTGGTGCATTCCATAGATGTACATTACCTTTATGTCGTCTATCGGTAATTGGACGTCGTCATGTTTAGATTTATGCGTGGACGCGACTCTACTCCGATGTCGAGGAGGACTGACTCCCAAATTAACGGGGGCGGCTTGCGACTACTGGCTCATGAGTTGATTCATTTGATCCTGCAATTGTGTTAACTGTCCTTGAAATTTTGCAGTAATCATCTGTACCAACCGGTCCTCACGCCGCCTTGGATCTCTTCCTACTCCTATACGCAGAGTCGCTCATGTAATCCATAACTCCAAGGTACGTTAACCCCAAGGCCTCGCGTGTGACCCGGGTGCTCCTTGTTTTTCAGGGCCGTAGATAGTATATCCTTCTCCCTGTTTGCTTGGAAGGAGCCTTGGAAAGTTTGGGCAGTCAATTCACGCTGCAAGAGGTCATCATGTTATTATAGACACTATGAAGTTATGGACTTATTAACAACTAGGCAGTTCGACATATTTACCACACATTGGGACACTTTCGGTCTATCGGGTTTGTGAAAAGATGTTGTTCAAGATGAGACTTTTGCCTCGCTTAACCAAATTTTAGGGAACGCTGGTCCGTGATCCCGTGAAATGGCCCGTTGCGTTCTTCTCCTCCGCCGCCCATTCCGTGGATTTAGTCTGCACTCAGCGATTGCAAGCCCGTGGGGATGAGTGTTTCGTGGTCCGAGAGCTTTGTGCACCGTGACTTTACTCCTTAAATTCGCCGTCGTCTTTCATACCAAGAAGCGCCGATGTTTCCCGCCAAGAATCCATACTTGAAGGGCGCCCGACGTGTTCACGATTTCGTGACAAGAATGCTCTTGAAGGTCCTCCACGCGTAATCCATCGAGAGCAACGCGTGCCGTTCCACGCGTGCCATTTCTGCTTCTGGGATAGTGAACTTGCTTGAAAGTTCTGTCCACAGCGCGCCTCTCTCCTCTTTCGTCAGAGACTTCTAGCTTGGTGTGGTGATGGGGACCCGTTCCCTTGCAAGCATCCCACGGATGGTCCGGAATCTCGCCGCTGATCTCTGGGGACTCAGAGGGATTCCAACATCACTGACCTTCGTGATGATCAGTCGGCCCATAGGCAATTTCGATTTTCCTTTGCCATCTCGCTTACGTATCATTATCATTGACGGAAATCCAGATGCATTAGGCGGCGTCGGTGACGGCGCCTCTGTCATTTCACTTACTTACTATCTATATAAGTTACATACGCTCAACATGTGCAATATTAGCAAGTAATCATAATTAATTCCAGCATAAATATGAAACAATAAAGCATTAATTCAACAACATTTAAATGACCAAATTAACATAATCAAATTTAACAATTATCAAACAGATCTTAAGCTGAACCTAAAACTTTCCTATTGAATGTCAAATGAATATAATTAATTCCAGCAATCACTATTAGCCATAAAGCATAATAACAGCATGAAGTAAATGACTATAATAACATGTGCCCATGAAATTCTTTCAAGTCATTTAAACACAATATTATGCTCAGCATTAATAGCAACAAACCACCAATTAGCAAAGACACCTACATCAAGATTGATGTTATTATGTGCTCTCGTATGAGAGTAGCTAAAGAACAAGTCTTTGCCAACTCAATCCTATTGTCTATGCTCTTCATTAAATGAATATGATAATATAAATTGAAACTATGAGCTCTAAACAATACTTTGCTTAACTCACAAATGATCTCAATCGTTAACTAAAATAGATTAAACTTCCATCAAATAGACTACTAGAAGAATCACAAACCCGTCGTTAGATTACCAACAAAAACTGAATACTCTCAATAGAATGTAACATGAAGAACCTAAGAATCGTAATAACTAGCTTTCAACCTAAAGTAACCAATTAACAAGATATCAAATTGACAAGAGTAAGTAATACAATAGAGCTCAAGAATGAACTAACTATCACATTCAATCTCAAAGATAAGACAGAGTTCATCATAGAGCATGTCAACAAAGCCCACTGATCAATTTGCAATATCTTCAGTACTAGATTCAGAAATCAGAACTAACACAGATCAAGGTACCAACTAGCACTGCAAATTGATTTCAGATTTGACATTCATCACAGATCAACCGAGCCCACATAACCACTTTACTATCTCTCAGTGCACAATCTAATATAGAATTTGAAGCCAATCCAGCACATAAGTATATAGCCAAAGTGACGCACAAACGTAATATAGGAATACTCACAGAGCGGATGCCGCACAAGAACTCACGGTGCAAGGAGGCCAACACGGGGAGGAGGCCGCACGGGGTGGAGGGAGGCACGGGGGAGGAGGTCGGTGCAGGGAAGGGGACCGCAGGGAGGAGGCCGGTGCAGGAGAGGAGGCCAACACGGGGAGGAGGACGGCGTGGGGAGGAGACCGGTGCAGAGGGAGGACGCCGACACGGGGAGGAGGACGGCGTGGGGAGGAGGCCGGTGTAGAGGGAGGACGCCAACACGGGGAGGAGGCCACGCGTCGAGGTGGCGGCAGCGTCGACGATGTGAACGGGCGAGCCCTAGAGGAGGTGAAGGAGTGAGAGCTGAGTGGGTTAAGGACTGGGGAGATGAATGGGCGGCACTGGGTAGATGAATGGGCGAGGCCTAGGGTTATGAAGGCCTATCACAGATGGTTCTTTAATAGAACCGTCTGTGAAAATAAATCACAGACGGTTCTTTAATAGAACCGTCTGTGATAAACTCATATCACAGACGGTTTCTAAATAGAACTGTCTGTGATCCTTATCACAGACGGTTCCATAATAGAATCATCTGTGATAACCTGACATGAGTCTGGTCACAAGTCTCTTTATTTTCCCATGTGTGTCTCTTCGTCTCTTCATTTTCCAACGTCGCTATAGCTCCCAAATATCTCTTCGTCTCCCGCTCCGGCTTTAGTACTTGTTCTATAAATAGATATCCCCTTCTACAATGGATTTCACACGAACCTCCTTGATCCCCTTTCTCCACAAACTCCAAATGGCTTCCTCTCTCGTGCCAGCTGTATTGGCTTACATTGTGCTTGTTTACTCGCACCTCTCTAGTCGCAACCTGGCCCAAGCTGCGGACAAGCCTTCCGTTCGCAATGTCATCCGTTGTAGGCCCTCTGATCTACCGGAGACCATAGCGGCCATCATCTGTCGACTGGATCTCTTCCTCAGATGGACCAATGTGAGGGTCTACGGTATCCGGCGAGTAAACCTCATCGTGGAGATCGTCCTATGGAACTACTTGGTCCGCACCGAGGATGCAGCCCGGAGAGTCGAGGACGACATCCGAATTGTAGGAAAGCGGGTCGACCTCACCGAGATGGAGGAGACTAGGGTTGATGGCCTCTGGGCTATATGGGGCCTGGTTTCAGAGTCCGAATGGTTACAAGCGCGAATCAAGCGTGCAAGGTCGCAGGTGGAGGCGTTTGATCTGACAGCCGCTAATCCCGCCACCACTGAAGCCGACGAGAAGGCTTATAAAGATTTGAAGGCTAAGATAAGATCGCTAATACTTTTTTTATCGTCTGTGATGTAAAAAGGATATGATCTTTTTATCGTCTGTTTATTACAAGCGCATAATATTATCATTCCACATTACAATGAAGTCCACATTGACATCAAAATTAGATATGACAATTCCATGTTGACATCAAAATATATAAGAGATTAGAAGTCCATAACACATGGCAAGTCCACATTGACATGTCTCATGTTATGGAATAAATTAATTACCATGGAGTAAATTCTTAATTAAAATATAGCTCTTCATGATAATCGACGCGCATATAGCTAACTTCCTCACTGGGTTCTTCCTCGAGCCTGATGTCGTCTCCAAAAGGAGGCAACTCGTCAAATTGATTGTATTCTTCCTCGTCCACTACATTCTCAACTCCGACAATCCTCCTTTTTCCATGAAGAACTACGTGGCGCTTCTTATTTATCAGGTCGGTTACATAGAAGACCTGAACAACTTGGTTAGCCAGTACGAATGGTTCATCTTTGTATCTGACACGTTCGAGGTCCACGGTAGTGACACCGTACTTGTCGACGTTCACCTGTGGGAGATGGACCCAATGGCACCGAAATAGGGGGATCTTGAAAAGCACATAGTCGAGGTCCCATATCTCCTCTATTTGCCCATAATACGAGCTCCTCAGCCCATCGATACTGAATGCATCTATGCGGACACCGCTATTCTAGATTGTGCTCTTCCTATCCTGAGCTGCCATATAAAATGTGTACCCATTTATGTCGTATCCTTTCCATGTGACAATTGTAAATTGTGGCCCTTTTGCCAACTATAGCAGGGTATCATCACTTGATGACCTCCCAGTGATTCGCACCTTTAATCATTCATTGAACCGCGGTTACAGTTTCTTATGATCCAAACCTTCACCCGCCTCGATTCTCATATGCACCATGTCTTTGTGCTCGTCGATGTACGGGGACACTTAGGTCTTGTGTTGTAAGACCGTGAAATGGGCTTGAGCGTATGTATCCAGACGGAGGATCGATTTCTTCCGATGGTCCCGAAACCATCTAGTCTCCCTCATGATGAGATAGAGGCACACCTATCGGTTCCACCCGAGCCATGTAGTCGATCGCGTAACTCAATGACCTCTTTGGTTGCCTAACCTTCGATGATGTCGCCTCCGGCCGAGATCGATTTCAGACGAGGACTTGAGAATTCCCATGTACCTCTCGAACGGGTACATATGACGTAGGAACATAGGGCCGCATATCTTTATCTCTTTCACAAGGTGAACAATGAGATGGACCATGATATCGAAAAATGATAGAGGGAAATACTCCCTCTGTTTTTTATTTGACGCCGCATGCATCACTTTATAGCATGACAACGACATACATACAAGAACGGAGGGAGTACATCTCAAGATGACATAGAGTCGTCACCACCTCGGCCTGCAGAGCATCTAGTCCTTGGGGATCGATGACCTTCTGAGCAATTGAGTTGAAGAAATAACATAGCCTCAAGATTGCCACTCGAAACTTGTTCAGCAAGATACTCCTAATTGCAACAGGAAGCATTTGTGTCATCAGCACATGACAATCATGAGACTTCATACCAATTAATTTCAAATCTTCCATAGAAACAAGTTTCTTAATGTTAGCAGAGTAACCAGATGGGACTTTGACACCATGCAAGCTCTGGCACAGTTCATTTCTCCTGGCCTTGGACAGAGTGTAGCAAGCTGGTGGAAGGTACGTTCGTCCTTTATCGATCTCTTTCGGTGCTAACTCGGTCCTTATGTTCATATCGACCAAGTCACGCTGTGCGTTAACACCATCCTTTGTTTTGCCACTAATGTTCAGTAAGAGACCAATCAAGCTATCACATACATTCTTCTCCACGTGCATGACGTCGATGCAGTGGTGAGCTTCTAAGTGCTCCCAATAAGGCAAGTCCCAAAAAATTGATTGCTTCTTCTAGATGTTCTTCTGACGGTTTCTTAATTTACGTCCCTTACCAAGCACAACATCGATATCCTTAACCATATCATAGACCTCTTTCCCTCTAAAAACCCTTGGAGCTGAACTGTCCTCCTTATTTCTATCAAATTATTTCTTCATCTTGCGGTATGGGTGACTCCTGGGAAGGAATCTACGGTGACACATATACACAGTTTTACGTGAGTTGTTCAGCCATACACTCTTCGTAGCATTTAAGCAAAGGCGTAATGTGCTTTGGCTCCTTTTGTAATCGAAGCTTCTTACAAAGTTACTAAGGGCGTAAAAATCATTGATGGTGCAAAACAACACTGCGAGTAAAGTGAAGTTCTCTCATTTGTACGCATTCTATACTTGTACCCCTTCGTTCCACAGTGCCACAAGATCTTCCAGCAATGGTGCTAGGTATACATCAATATCATTCCCAGGTTGTTTCGGCCCTTGGATAAGTAGTGACATCAAAATGTACTTCCGTTTGATACACAACCAAGGAGGAAGGTTGTACATACATAGATTCTCGGGCCAGGTGTTATGTCGGCTACTCATGTTACCGAAAGGATTCATTCCACCTGTACTCAACCCTAATCTTATGTTCCTCGGTTTCCCACCAAACTCTTCGAAGCTCCGATCGAAGTTTCTCCACTGGGCAGAATCAGCAGGGTGTCTTAGCTTTCCATCTTTCTTACGCTCCTCCGAGTGCCAACACAGCAATCTTGCCTCCTTTGGGTTCGCAAATAAAAGCTTCAAATGTGTGATCACAGACAAATACTACAACATCTTAGCAGGAGGTCCTTGCTTCACCTTAGCAGTATTCTGACGCTTGTATCGGGATGCTTTGCACACAGGACATACATGCATATCTGCATACTCTTTACGATAGATGATACAATCGTTCGGACATGCATGTATTCTTTATACTTCCATTCCCAATGGACAAAGAATCTTCTTTGCTTGGTAGGTGGTGCTGGGCAACACATTTCCCTTCGGAAGGATGTTCGCTAGGAGACCTAACAACGCCGTGAAACTCTTATCGGACCAACCATTGCTTGCCTTCAATTTCAGCAGTTTAATCACAGTTGACAACCTTGTGTATTCCGGCTTGCAGCCAGGAACAAAGGTCTTACCGAGTCCTCCATTAAGCCCTCGAATTTACAAAACTCTCTCATCAGAAGTTCTCTTCGCATCGCAGTAGCATCCGATCCAGATTGTTATCGTGTGACCTATCCTCGCCAAAAGCATACCACAACCGCATATCGTTGACTTCCTACGATGCCATTATTACTAACTTTCGTAATTTGCTCTTCACCGTGGTCGGTCCAACATGTATACCCTTTTTTGAAACCCCTTTGAATCAAGTGCGCTTCTATCTGCTCCGGGTTGTTAAACATCTTCAGATTACCGCAATCAATGCATGGATAGTATATAAATTTTATCCCGTTCTTCAACATATCCTGCTCGGCGGCTCTTCTAAAAGCAATCACGCCATTAATGTACTCTTGACTCACACGGTTCACACTGTACATCCAGTTTCGGTCCATCTACACAACGCATTTAACAAATTAGTGTCAAATTAGATTAATAAACCGCAAGTACGTACTCTTCCTATTTACCAAACATACTTAAATTGATTAGCAATTAATTTATAGCAAACATAAAGGGTTATAGATCGTTACCCTCGTGAGCTCACTTATTTAAAATACCAAATATCTCTTGAGAATCCTCTCCTTCTCCTCCCTTTCTCCTCTCCTTCTCCTCCTTCCTCTCTCGCTGGCGCAAGAATGGGCTCCTATTTACCAAACATACTTAAATTGATTAGCGATTAATTTATAGCAAACATAAAGGGTTATAGATCGTTACCCTCGTGAGCTCACGGCGAAAATACAAAATATCTCTTGAGAATCCTCGCTTCTCCTCCCTTCCTCCTCTCCTTCTCCTCCTTCCTCTCTCTCGTGGCACAAGAATGGGCTTCCTATTTACCAAACATACTTAAATTGATTAGCTATTAATTTATAGCAAACAAAAAGGGTTATAGATCGTTACTCTCGGAGCTCACGACGAAAATACCAAATATCTACCGAGAATCCTCTCTTTCTCCTCCCTTCCTCCTCTCTTTCTCCTCCCTTCCCTCTCTGTCGACGGCGCAATGGGGGGAGGACCTGGTGGTGGCGGCGGCTCAAATGGGAATGGGCAGGGGTGGTATGTCGGGACCAGGTATTTGTATTGGCAAATTTATCACAGATGGTTCAGACATAAACCGCTCAGGATACTTACTATCACTGCATTTTTAATAGAACCATCTGTGATAGTTCACAGATGGTTGTTTAATAGAACCATTTATGATAGTTCATAGATGGTCTTTATTAAGAACCGTTTGTGATACTGGAGATTATCACAGACGGTTTTTTAATAGAACCGTCCGTGAACTATCACAGACGGTTCTTTAATAGAACCGTCTGTGATAGTGAGTATCACAGATGGTTTGTAATACAAACCATCTGTGATAGGCTAGCACGGCAAATATGACGTCCCAACAGACCCAACACAGACGATTCCATTTTAACCGTCTGTGATGAGGCATCTACTATTGCCTATTTTGTAGTAGTGTGTGATGGTATCTTTTTTCATGTGAGATGTTTGAATCATATTTTAATCCTTGTTGCCCAAGATGGTTTGAAGCAAATTACACCAGCTATTGCAAATATGAAAAATACAATTGCAATTGTGAAGAACTCTCCATTGCAGTATAAGGAATTGATGAAGTGTGCATTAGAATGTGACTTAAATGTGACAAATGGTCTCCCCTTGGATGTTCTAACAAGGTGGAACTCCACATGTCTCATGTTGAAGCAAGCTATTTACTATATGCATGCTTTTGGTAGGCTTTTCCTTCGACACAGAAGCAAATATGTGAGATGTGCACCGACTGCTGAAAATAGGACTATGGCAAAATCTATATCTACATGTTTGAAGAGATTTTATGATGCTACTGAGATCTTCTCTAGCACTAAATATCCAATAGCAAATCTATTTTTCAATACATTTTGCAAGATTAAGCTTGCCATTGCGGACTGGTGTGATAACTCTGATCCTATTATATCTACTATGGCTCATTCCATGCAAATTAAGTATGATAAGTGTCGGGACCCAAAAATACAATTCTGGACCCTCTGTGTATAATGCACTAGTCCAGGATCATGCTAGTATACACAGTCTCACACATAGATGAATATTGATCCACACAAGGCGAATAATAGCATAAACGAGTAATTTAATTAACAAATAAGGGTTTTGACCTTATGGTCGAGTTTACACTTATTAAGCCACGTAGGACTAACAGAGAATTAAAATAGCAGCGGAAACAGAAACGACAGCGGCATCCCATCCATTCACTACAGGCAACCGACTGGGATCAACTCCCTACGATCAAGCACCTTCGACGAACTCCTCCTCGAAAGCAGGTGATGACTCCTCTTCTGTTGATTTGATTTAGCAAGCATGAGTACACAACTGTACTCGCAAGTCATACCACAGAAATGCAATTATACATGATGGCTTATTCCAAAGGAATGGCTTCTGTGGTTCTTTTGCAGAAATGCAACATTTGCAGTTTGAATACAAATAATAGATTGAAAGCATAAGTGAAACAAATAACAATAATAATTTAACAGTTTGATTTCACAAAGACACATAGCCTAAACAAGTTATTTACATAGCCATATGACTTAGAACACATAGCTCCCTTTCCAAACATTTTATGAAAATTTACCCCTCGTGTGAACCCCGAGCATGTCCATGACCCAGGACACAACTATTCGAATAGATTGATTCAACACTCTGCAGAGTTTGTACACTTTACCCACAAGATACAACTAGTGTTGCAAGCATTAGTCATAAAAAAACGTTTCAGAAACTTCATCTCAAGCATTGATACTCTAAGTGTGCTTACAAACCGTCATACCAAGCCATACACAGCGATAGGTATGACACACACCGTTGGACAGGGACACGGCGAACCGCCCCGTGATGTACCTACTTGGTAGCACACCTTCACCCAATCAACAACAGTCTAACCTACAACCTGAGTAGCAATGTCAAGATTCCATAACTTACTAAGTCAGGCCTGTCCCATACCAGATATGTGGTTGTACAGTAAGGCTCAGTTTAATGGCGCACAAAGTTAAGTCCTTAATTGACCAGGGCAAAACTTTCAATTTACTACGAATCCCCATGCACACAGATTTTTAAGCCCATGCACACAGATCCACCAAAACAATACATAGTCCACTTGCCTTCGTCTAAATCCTTTCCCACCCTGTTGGTCAAGTGTAACATATGCCATCAACAAGTAATATCACACAGTACACACAGTTTTATCACATAGTTTCATTATCACTTAGTCAGGTTTATATTTGCAACTCATATGAGATGATGACTCGTAGAATGGTTAAGCAATCTAATCGTATTTAACCAACCCACGTTGGTGCTATGATAATACCAACTAAATAAACCAATCTAGGGTGACAAAAGATTAAGACATCACAATTAAACAACGTGGATATAACAAGTGGGATTAATAACTAAACCCAAAAGCATTTAAATAAATACTTAAAGTAAATGCAATAAGTTGAATCAATATAACTTTAAAAAACTGGATTCAATATGATCAATGGTATAACTTGCCTTGAAATAGGTCTAGGCACTGATCTTGCTCTTGAGGTGTTCCTTCTTCTTTAAATCTTCCTGAAATATCAACGTCTACTTCCAAACGAAGCAAACAAACAAAACAAATACATAACAGAGGCAAAACAAACTCTAAAAAATAAATAAAAATCTCAGATAAACAGATCTTGAATTTAGAAATTTGAATGGGCTCAAACGGAGTTCGGATGCAAAAGATATGGACTTTGGAAGTTTGAATATAAAAGAAACCCTAATATTTGGATTATTATGAATTTTTGAATTATTTCTCTAAAGAAAAATCGGATTATTGTGCAATGACAACGTTGGCAATGGATTTTCGGAATAAGAAAAAGAAAAAGAAAATATTGACGTCTGGGGCCCACACGTTAGCCTCACTTGCTCACTTGCACTTGGTCTCCGCCGAACCGCCACTGCTTGATCTCGATCGCCACGCGCAAGATCGACGTGAGCCGCTACGCGAGCGACATAGAGGTGCTGGGGTTGACGCGGTGATGAGGTGGCACGGGCGTGGCTCAACGGCGAGGGCGGCGGCGCACTGATCCCAAGGGATCCAACGAACGACGGCAACCCAACGGCGGCGAGGGGTACCGGGAGGTAGAGGAGGACATGGGGATCACGTTGGTGTGAGGTGAAGTGTGGTGGCCGGCGGCGAGGTCGAAGCGGAGGTGGACGCTCGGGCTCGATGGTGACGGCGAAGAAGGGTCCTCCTGGCCGAAGGTGATTATGATTCGAGGCGCGGTGTTGCGACGATCTCGATGGTGGTGCCTAAAGGCGGCGAGACCACCAAACGGCGCATTTAAGGCGGCGAGGGCTTTCAACCGCGCCAAGACGGCTAAGGCTAGGCTAGGGCTTGCAGGCAACGAATCGAGGGTGGCGGCTAGGGTTTTGTGGGTGGCTCTACTCGAGGTGCAAAGAACGAAGGGCCTCGAGGTCTTAAATAGCCTCAGGAGGCGCAGAGTCCATCTCCGAGATGGCGGTGGCGGCGAAGGAAAGAGGGAGAAGGAGTCCTACTCGGAGACGATGAACAACGGCGATCCCACCGGTCAGCGACACACGGACACGGGCCCACCTGGCAGCGAAACGTGCACGCGAGCGAAAGGAAACTTTCAGATCGCTAACCCTGACTGTCGGATTTTAAATGGATGATCCAGATTGAATGTGACGTTCGGACCGTCTGAATGGCCCATCAGATCTTGACCGTCCATTCTTGATCGAACGGCTCACAAGGAGTGTGATGTTCGAACTATCCGAACAGCACAACCGATCTTGACCGTCCATCCTTGATCGAATGATGGCGAGTTGTGTTGAGTGCACGCGAAGGAAAGAGAACAGAGACTGGCAAGCGGGGCCCGCATGTCAGCGAGAGATGGGCGCATGCCAAATATTACTGGGCCAACAAGAGTTAAATAAATATGATAGGGTTGGGTTTTGGCCCAAGAGAATTAACTGAGATTTAAATAGCTTTTCTATTTTATAAAATACCAGAAATTCCAAATGGCAATTAGAAAATAGCAAATGAACTTGAAAAAATTCTAGAAAAATTTAGAAATTATATCCAAGCACATATAATCCAAATAAAATAGTTTGGACCATTGTTGATGTTGACTTTAATCATATTAAATTGTTTTGATGCACAAGGTTCAATATTAAGCTTTTCACTTAAAGCAAATAAATTCAAATGGTGAATTTTCTCCCTACTAACTATTTAAAGGATTTTTAAAGCTTAGAAAATTGGGATGTTACAATAAGTATTAGGAAAAGTCCAACATGGCTCTAGCTGTAGCATGTTTTTCTGATCCTAGATACAAGACAAAGCTGATACACTATTTTGTAGATAAGATTTACCATGACAATGCTCCAAAAGAAGTTGATAAATTCATGAGTGTTATTAACCAGTTGTTCTAGACTTATGTGTCCAGTCTACTTGTAACTTCGAAGAAGACAGCAACTACAAATGTGCAAACAGTTGATTCTCAACCGTTAGACCAAGAGGTTGAGGATGAGGAGAGTGATGATGATCTTGATGCAGATTTTGAAAGGTACTTGTATGGCAGTAGTGTTGTAAGTCAAGGTACCAAAACTAAGTTGGAAGTGTATATGGAACAACCACTAGTAGATGAAAAACAAAAGGCAAAATCTTATTTGATGTTTTGTTATGGTGGAAGCTCAAGCAACCTAAGCTCCCTATTCTCTGCCGACTTGCTCGTGATGTTTTATCTATTCAAGTGTTGACTGTTGCTTCGGAGTCAGCTTTTGGTGCTGGTGGATGTGTTGTTGATCCACTTCGCAATCGCCTTGATCTTGAAGTCGTGCAAGCTTTGATTTGTACCAAAGATTGGACTACAACGTCTCGAAAAGGTAATATTGAGTTCTACACTTGTGTTTGATTGGTTTATGTGTGGTATGTGAGGAAATCTTTGAACATAATTAATCTTTTGACATAAATGTGGAGATATTGGTGGATCTATCCTCACTGAGATGGACATGGAGGGCATTGAGTGATGCTTCGCAAGCTTGGCAACGGTTCGCTGTTTTTTTACCGAACTATCTAGCTCTTGGGCTTAATTTAATGTCATCTTAATAAATGATACTCATTGAATTACAACTTGTAGTTGTAGGAGCACGAGGATATGGATGATTTGGAGGAGGACGTGTTGGAGGACATGGATGAATGACCAATCACTGGGTAAATCTCCAAGTACTCTTTTTTGTAGCACTCTTCTATGTTCTGCTATCTTAAACAATATCTAGTGGTTTTCTTTCAATATATATGTCCTCAATTTGGAAAAATCATACAATAGTACATTTATATGAATGACCCTGATGATTTTTCATTTTAAAATTTAAGCATCTTCAGTGCTAGTGGAAGAGGAAGATGACGAGATGTTGCTGGCCTACTACTTGTTAAGACATGGTATCTTGGATTCTTGGTATTATTGAACTATGTATGTCATGAATGAACTATGTATGATGAGTTAAGTATGAACTAAGTTTTATATATGTAATAAATTAAGTTTTATGTATGTGATGAACGAAGTTTTATGTATGTGATAAACTAAGTGTGAATGTGTGATGACTTATGAGTTATGACTAAGTTTTATGTATGTGATAAATTAAGTTTTATGTATGTGATGAACTAGTTAAATATTTTCGTTAATTTATGGCATACAATTTAAGGGGTTTTCATGTTTCGAAAAATATCCGTAACCGTATTCATTTCGATTCGTATTCGCTCTGTATTCATATTCAATGTTATTCGTATCCGTATTCATATCCGGGGTATCTATATTCGTATCTTTATCCTGAAAAAAATATAAAAACAAATATGACAGAATCATTATTCGTCCGTATTCAATCCGTTTTCACCTCTAGTTAGAAAGTGTTGTAAGAGGCACATGTTGTTTGACTACCGTACTACGGTGCCAATTATGTATTTTCGGACGATCAAAGACCAGATATGCGAAACCGAATCGAAATGAGACCTGATGTCCAAAAAAACTCGAGCTTAGCATCCCATCCCATGGCTAGCTAGCTATAGCCTATAGCTACTTGGAGTAAAGCAGGCGACCGAACCTCTACGACATCGCGCACAGTATCCTAACAGTGCCCTGGACGTGGACGGGCGGGACCCTCGCGGCAGCGGCACTGTGCTAGCCGCGCCGGCCACTGTTGGATCTCTCGTGCACGGCGTCAAGGGCGCGCCGTACTGGTAGTTAAGCTGCTCGGCTCGTCGTCGTTGTAAAGCCAGTCATCATAAGTTCCCCTGTTTCGTGGTACATGGACGGCCTCCCCCTGCGGTGGAGTTAACTCACCGCAGCAGCAGAGCACCGGCAGAGCCGATCCATCAGAGGTCCACAGTATCGTGGCGTATATGGATCGACTTAAGATTTTTGGATGATATCTCTTGATTCGAACCGTACATTGCGCGGGCGTTTATGTTCATTCACCGCTTAAAAATTAATTGCATTACGAGCATGCATTACGTAATTGAAACTCAGATCCAAATCGATCTCAACAGCTCCCACAATGACGCCTCTCCAACCCCGCTGCTCCCCTCTCAACCCTCCTTTAGTATGTCCCGTATTCCTGTGTCATCCCCTCTCCCCTCCCTCTCTCTGAATTTTTTACTGTTCTAACCCTGTAGTGCTACGTATTTGCAGATATGACCCCTGTTGTTTCGTATTTTCAAAACTAGACCCCGGACGAGCGCGAAAACGCTGATTTGCCGACGCAGAACCCATTCGCGCCGCCGAAGCGCGAAGGAACGCTGCAATCGTGGAATCGCTGGCGAGCGCGGAACCGAAGTTTTGGCGCGGAAGGTGGCGGGAGCGGCGACCTTCCGCGGCCGCTAAGCGAAGGAAGCTCTTTCACTGCCGCCAGCGCGAATGAGGCGGCTTCGCCATGAAGGCCGCCACACGCCGCAGTCAAGGCCCGCACCACGCCGTGGCATGCGCTGCCGCCGCTGCCCGTATGTGAAGATAAAAGGAAAGGTGCGATTGAGCTTCTTCACTCCATCTGCTCTGCCCATTCTATTTCTTTCAGTAGCAACGAGCAACCGAGCGATCGAGAGGAGAGGAGAAAAAGAAGGTGATTTTGAGTGGCATTTTGGGAGGTTTTTAATTTGAATTTGGAGGTTTTGCAATTGTATAAGTTGTAGATCGGCTTGCGAGCGTTAAGAAAAGGTATTTTTCATGCACATGTGTTTTATTTTTAGCTAGTTGATTAGCATATAATTAGCTTAGTGGTCATGTCATTATTACATAACTACACATGCAAGTAGCGCAGTTATTTTTTATTACCGTAATGGCTTCTTGATTGTGTAGAATGTGTTAAATAACTGTGCTTAGTTGACGTAAATGTTTAGTTTATGTGGATATCATTATTAGTTAATTAGCACGTAAATATAGTAGATAGTAGAAAAAGACGTCTGTAACTATGGCATAGATAGTAGATGTTGCGAGCGGAGGGTCCAAGTACTGTCGTCCTGTGCTGTCGATGGACGGCACCTTCCTCACTGGCAAGTACAAGGGCACCATAATCACCGCGGTAGCAGCCGACGCGAACGACCAGTTACTCCCCGTGGCCTTCGCGATTGTTGAGAGCGAGAACACGGATAGTTGGCTGTGGTTCCTTGCAAACGTGAAGCGGGCGGTGGTTCAAGACCGCCGTGTGTGCATCATCTCCGATCACATAATGCCGGGTTGTTGTCGCCGCTACTATGATGCAAAACGGGACACGCCTCCTTCTAGTGGAACGACTGATTAATCGATGGTGCATGAGGCATCTTATGCGTAACTTCCACACAAGGTTCAAACAAGGACCGATGAAGACCTTCAAGAAGCTATGCATGCGTAACCAAAGGCGGAAGTTCGACGCAGCAGGGAGACAGTTGGACAAGGATACTACCAAGCATGTAAGGAATTCCCAGGACGCGGAGGGAGGGGCAGCGGCAGGAGGCTCTCTCAGAGTTGGGGAGTTCACACAGTGGGTAAACTCGCACGCATCCGACTTAGAGAAATGGTCTCGCTGCATGATAACGGTGGTGCAGTGACGGAATCATGACGACTAACATGTCGGAAGTGTACAACGGTGTCTTGAAGGGTGTCCGATCCCTCCCGATCACCGCAATTGTTGAGGAGAGCTCGAACCGCACCGTGGGGTACTTCATCAACTGAGCCATTGTCGTGACCCAAAAATACACTCGACCCCTATGTTTAATGTACTAGTCCAGATCACGCTTAGTGCACACAAGATCAACAAAGATGGATATCGATCCACACAAATGAATAATAACATAAACGAATAGTTTGATTAATAAATAATGGTTTGACCTTACTACGAAGTTTACATTTATTAAGCCACGCAGGCTAACGGAGAAATAAAGCAATGAAACAGAACGGCAAAGATCCCATCGATTCACCACAGTAAACCGATCGATCAAGACCCCATGATCGTGCACCTTCGATAAACTCCTCCTCGAATGTTTGGCGAAGACTCTCCTCTTCGCTTGATTTAGTTTAAAGCAAGCGTGAGTACACACCGCATTTGCAAGTTACACCACGTAAATGCAATTATACATGCAAAGCTTATTACAAGGGAATGGCATTTTGTGGTTCTTTTGCGTAAATGCAACACTTGCGCTTGAATACAAATAATAGATTGAAAGCAAGTAAAACAAATAGACAATAATAATTTAACAGTTTGATTTCACAAGGACACACACACTTAAACAAATTATTCACATAGCCATATGAGTTAGATCACACAGCCTCCTTCCCACACGCTTTATGAAGATCTACCCTCGTGTGAAATCCCCGAGCATTGTCCATGATCATGACGCGCTATTCAATAGATTGTTTACACTCGCAGAAGTTTCTACACTTTACCCACAAGATACAACCAAGTGTTGCAAGCACTAATCGTAATAAAGCATTTTGAAACTTCATCTTAACATAGATGCTCCCGATGTGCTTACGCCATACCAAACCATACACAGTGTATGGTACAACACACACCGCTGGGATGTGGAAGCGGCGAACTGCCCATGATGCGACTACATGGTAGCACACACCTCCACCCTTTTCACATAGCCTAACCCATCGCTCGAGCAATCAATGCCAAGAATTCAGATCTTACTATGCTAGGCTGGCCCCATAACAAGCATGTGGTCGTACGGAAGGGCTCAGTTCAATGGCGCACAAAGTTCAGTCCTTAAATGACCGAGGCAAGACTTTCAAATTCTAACTATGGCACACAGATTAATTTGACACACAAATTCACATTCCCATATCACATAGCCACCATGTCACACAGTTCCCACCACTTGCCTCAGTCCAAACCTTTTCCCACCCGGTTGGTTTAAGTGCAACACATGCCACAAAGACACATAGTACACACAGATTATTACAAAGTTACATAGTCACTTAGTCAAGTTGATAATTGCAACTTTACATGAATAAATGATTCGTGGCATGGCTAAGCAACCTAATCGCGTCTAACCAACCCACGTTGGTGCTACAATATTACCAACTAAATATCAACTAGGGTGACAAAGGATCAAGGCATAACAATTATACAAGGAAGGCATAACAGATTGATTTAATAGCTAATCCCAAAAGTATTTAAATAATTACTTGAAATAAAATGCAATACTTTGAATTAAAATAACATTTAAAACGGATTCAATCATGGTCAAAGCATGACTTGCCTTGGAACAGGTCTAGAAATTGATCTTGGTCTTGTTGTGCTCGCTTCTTCAAATCTTCCGTATGTCAAGTCTACTCGCAAACGAAGCAAACAAACAAACAAAATAAATAACAGAGGTAAAACAACTCCAAAAATAAATAAAAATCTCCATTAAATAGATCTTGAATTTATAGGAATTTAGAAATTTGAATGGACTGATTTGGAGTTAGGATGCAAAAGTTATGGGCTTTGAAGTTTGAATCTAAAGAAAATCCTATTTTGGAATATCCCAAATTATTTCTTAAAAGAAAATCGGAATATTGCGCGACCGTTGACGCCGCCAAGGATTTTCGGAAAAATATAAATAAAGAAAACCGACGTGGGACCCACACGCCGCTGACATGGCTCACTAGAGACTAGGTCTCACCGAGCCTCGGATCTGGAGATCTCGCGAGGTGGCGCATCACAAGACGTGCGCGCCGACGCAATACTTACGTGGTTGACACGCACGCTGCAGATGCGGACGGGTGCCGATGGTCGGTGACTCGGCGACCACGCCGAGGACGACTAACGGCGGCGCATTTACTCTGAACCGATGGTCGCGGCGAATCCACCGTGACTCGGGCGAGAGTAGATGGCACCAATGTGTAGCTAGTGCTATTGCGCACTGGCGAACCAACTCCGGTGGTCAGGACGACCGGCGGCCGGGCGCGAGGTTGAAGCGGGCGAGTGCTACGCGTTGTCCGGACAGGTCTCCGGTGGCGCCCGGCGATGCTGAAGGGGTTCAGAGGTAGAGGTGGCGACGGCGACTCGGCGGTGCACTCGACGACGATTTAAACACTACCGAAAACCCTAGACGGGGAATTGCGCGCGCAAGGGCTCGAGGGAAATTGGGTGAGGGTTTTGGAAAGGGTGCTACTACGATCCTCGGGACCTATTTATAGGCGCAGTATGCCTCGAGGTGGCGTGTTTATGGCGGAGATCAAACCGCCAAACGAAAGCACGGGAAAACGGATAGCGATTTAATTTGAAATTCAAATCTGTTTGAATTAGATGCGGAAGGATAGTGTTTAGATGGCGCCGTCTGCCAAGAATCGGGTCAAGCTTCTTTTGCTCTGGACGAGTCGAGAAGGAGTCCATGGCGACGCGGCGCGAAAGCAGACTCGCAGAGAAGAACGCGGCGAAGACGACGACTCGGGCGGCCCCAACTGTCACCGAATGCGAGACGCTACAGGTGAATCGCCACAATCCGACCGCCCAGATCCAAACAGACGGCCATGAATGAAAGGCGGGTTGGTTGGGTCAAGGCAGAGACGGGCCACGATGAATAGGATGGGTCAAGGAATTGCCCAACACTATTAGGAGATTTTAAATGCTTTTCCAGTTTAGAAAATACCAGAAATTCCAAATGTCAATAGAAATTAGCAAATGAACTTGAAAAAATTCTAGAAAATTCTAGAAAATATATCCAAGCACATAGAATCCAAATAAAATAGTTTTGACCATTGTTCATGTTGAATTGAGTCATATTAAATTGTTTTGTTACTCAAGGTCCATATTTAAGCTTTTGAATTAAATTCAAATAAATCCAAATGGTGAATTTTCTCACTACAACTATTTAAAGGATTTTTAAAGCTTAGAAAATTGGGATGTTACAGCCATGATGGCGAAGAAGCATATGGACGAAGGCAAGTAGTATTCGAGGTGGCGCAGCCTACATGGACAAGAAGATCGAAAAGGCCTGCTTCAAGACACCGCTAGGACCATGGATGGCATCAGAAGAAGTTTGAGATCCGCTCGAGGCGTAAGTATCTCATGGGTCATGTTAGGGGTGATCGCAAACAAGTCCGCTTTCGATCGATGGGGAAGCGCCCCGCACCGCAATAAGCCGCAAGCTTCTTCAAGCCATGCTCCCATGTATACGCCGGGCGTGGCGCCTACCCTCGACGCAATACGCCTCGAAGTTCTACGACATTCACCACCTGACGGCACTTGAGTGCCGAAGTTCCATTCAGATAAATTTGGACATGCATTACGAGGACCTTCGCTCGGGCACGTGAAGTGCGTCTTTTAACGACGACTCAAGCGGTCGGTCGCCGGAAGACAACAATCCCGCCAGATCCGTAACGACATGGATGATAGCCAGGCAACCCGCTAGGCCTCGAGATGCGCATCAAGAAGACGATTGGCCACTCGCTCGCCACCGCCCGAACAGTTCGGGTCAAGCAACGCACCGTAGTTTCATCGCCTATACATGTATGCTATATGTTTGTTGTAATGCGCTAGGCGCTATCGTGTTGTACGTGTTGGAATGTGCTCTGACAATGGTCGTTGTCATATATTTGTTGCCTATATATGTCGTATGTTTGTTGTAATGCGCTCTATGCACTCTCGCCAAGTGTAATCGTGTTCTATATGTTGTAATGTGTCGGAGAATGGTTCTTGTCATTTGTCCGTATGCTATATGTTTCGCTGCTTTTGCTTATTTGTACGCATTTTTATTTACACACTAACTTGTTCTTGTGCGATCTCAGAGATGGCGCACCGCAGACGACGCCACGCACGTAGCCGCCGACCCACGATGGGATCGAGACACCGATGCCACGGTGGTCATCCGACGGGGCCCTCCGAGCTTTGTCCTCGAGTCCCGTGAGAGCATCGCCTTTGGACCATGCAGACGTCCCATCAAGCTACGACACCGGCTTTTGCCCATTGCCCGCCTGTTGAACCCGACCACGAGCCAGCTTTGACGCGCCATCGTTGTCCGCGCCAGGACCGTTGGAGACCGGAGACACACACCTTCCACTTCCGCTGGGGGGAGATGACCATTACTCTGCAGGACGTCATATGCTCACAGGACTACCACTGCGGGGTCATGCAGTAGTGCCACCTCCTAGGCGACCAGATTGGAAGGTGCGCATGGCTGATAGGTTCGGTCACCCAATCCCGCAGAACATATCAGGTGTGCCACATTCGTGGCTACGACGGTACAGGGTTTGCCCCGTAGACGCGACCCAGCAGGTCGTACGGACACACTTCCTACTATTATTTCTTGTTCCTACCAATTAGAAGTTCAGTTGTAATGAGATTATAATATCCACTATTTACCTATGCATCGCAGTCCTTCATGAATGGATCAACTGCCGCGTATCCTTGCATTACACGAATGAGTTTGTTCAATGCATATCGACGGCTATAACTGAAAACACGCGACACATCGATGCAACATGTCAACTCGATAAAAGGCAACCGCAATAACGCATCCACCATTTAGTTACATGCTTTAGGAGATTGAACATAAGTGCGTACAGAAGGGGAGACTACCGACGTACAAGCTTCTCCGCCCATGTCTAATTGTAGAAGGCGCCTCTCGCTACCCACACAGAGTGTTCTCTAGTTGGGCGCCTCGGACGTGGCTGGCCATCGTTGTAGTGGCACACACATATGTAGCTGGGGTTGGCACAACAGCATGTGGGATCATAGGAACTTCCTATGTTCACGACCTCCTTGTTGCCCCTCTCACACAGATCTCATGGCGGATGTCATCATTTTGCTCCTTGAGATCGCTAATTTGCGCCTTCAAATCAAAGATTCGGTTCCACAATGTATGCACGCATCAAACATGTCGTTCGTGGGGAGGATCGATCCAGCGGGTAAAGTGGCATTTCACCATCTGTTGCAAGGGACAGTTAGTATGGAGGATGTATTAGCAGTAATATGAACCAAACTATTTACCCCAAAGTGTGGGCATCGGAAGAAACACTGTCCGCCATCGATAATGCGATTTATGACCGCACGATAGCTGCCCTCCCCGTGTTCAAGATTTCGCCATACCGGTTGAGCACGCTTGTTCAAAGATCAACCAGTAGTTAGGGTCAAGTCCTCCTCCTTTCCAGAGAAGGTCCGCTTCGCGACTCTTGCTAGATCTGGTCCTCGGTTTTCGCCATCGTATGTTATCAGAAGACGGACAAGGTTCTTCTTCCTACGGTTTCAAGGGTCGAGTGGTCCTACTTTCGAGCGTATGCCAGATTTTATAGCCCGCGGGAGGCTAACAAAGCGGTAATGTATTAACTTGCAGATGACAAGACCAGACAATGGCCGCTTTGGCGCAGAGACAAGACCAAACGAGGCAGATTTATGCAAGAAGGATAAGACGAAGGCTATAGCCTTATGTGAGTGACAAGACTACACGGGTAGCTTTGGCGCAGGATAAGACCAAAGGAGACTTTTCTCGCAAAGGACAAGACCAGACAGGCAGCTTTGCGCAGTTGATAAAACCAAAGGAGACAAATTTTTGCAAAGGACAAGACCACACGGGCAGCTTTTGTGCAAAGGGCAAGACCACACCTGCAAGCTTTATGCAAAGGATAAGACCAAAGGAGACAAATTTTATGCAGCTTTGGGGTCTAGGTTTAGGGTTAGGCTTTTTAGATCGACTTGACAACCTTGACCACCTCGTCAGCTTTTAAGACCGAAAAGACAAGACTCTGCAAAGAAAGACGTGATAACACTCTACACAACCATGGGGCTTATAAAAGGGGGTTGAACCAAACCCAACTCTACACAACACTACACAACAGATACCCAGTTATGGACTCTTCGGCAAACTTCTACGCGAGGATGTTGAAAAAGCAAAAATAGCTTAAGCAGAAGAGGAAACAGCTACAATACCCAGATAAATCAATGAAAGATGCTCCAGTATCACCACGTTTTCGATCCCGCAGCGTGTGTGTGGCAAACCGCAGAGATCATTCACCCACACACCTGCACACCGCCGCTCGGGCGTATTACACATGCGGCACCACCCGTAAGCGTTTCTTTCACGCCAGACGATTTTCCTCTCCCAACGTTGAATTCCTTAAATTTTTAACTTCATCCCCACGTAATGGCGCCCCGAGATGCGCCGCCACTTCTTCTAGTGGATCGACGTACCGAGATGTACGACGGGGCATTCATCCAAACAGGTACATGTTGAACTACTCGGCAAAGCCGAGAACTTGGTGCGGTGGAGACCTTACGTACCGGACCCTGTTGAGGAGGCACCGAAGGAGCCCAGTACTTGCTCGGGGGTAATCCATATCGACAACGTGAGTTATGTACAATTTACATCCTTATTACGTTTTTCACTATACTGTGTACTTACATCATAGAATCACAGGACATGGACGACTTCGACATACCAGCCCGACGTGGACAGTCCCGCGACAAGGGCAAGGAAAAGGCTCATGCGGCTCAGCCCGGCCACCACAACATATCCAGTCGCCCGGGCGTAATCCGTATCAACGACGTGAGTTATGAAGAATTTACATCCTTCTTACGATTTTCACTATACGATGCACTTACATCATGAAATCACAGGACATGGACGACTTCGACATACCAGCCCGACGTGGACAGTCCCGCGACAAGGGCAAGGGAAAGGCTCATGCTACCGAGCCCTACCGCCACATCGATTGGCCGCCGAGCGTAATCCGTATCCACGACGTGAGTTATGAAGAATTTACATCCTTTTTACGATTCTCACTATACGGTGCACTAACGTCATGGAATCGCAGGATATGGATGACTTCGACATACCAGCCCGACGTGGACAGTCCCGCGACAAGGGGAAGGGGAATGCCGACGAGGAGTTCAACGCCGAGCTAGCAAGGAAGGGAAAATGGTCCCGGTCAACGCAGTAGGTCAGGTCATTACGTAGCAGTCCCCCGTCTTACCCCCATGTTTTTTACTATCCCCTAAAGGCATGTATGCTTATATGGTCCGGATGCTTGTGTCGCAGTGTACCGTAGTAGTAGTGAGGATGACTATAGCAATTAGCCGAACCATCATACCATCTGACTACTTGTAACGTGCTTTTGTCTGCGGACTCTAATGTAGTTCTGGTTCCGTGTCTCCGCTAAGCCATCAGAGCAAGCCTATATTGTAAGTATGCCTCTTCTAGTGGAATTCCAGAAAGAACCATTCGCACCGACATCGAATACTCCATGTTTAGGGCATCTTCATAATCACAACGAGCGTTCTCAGCCCCTTCAATCATATTCTGTATAAGCTTAATAAAGTACGCCATCGACTACCTACCTTTATACGCGTATACGTTCAGACGATTTTATCGAGGAGAGACTCCATATTTTAGGGCATCTTCATAATTACAATGAGCGTTCTCAGCCCCTTCAATCATATTTTGTGTAAGCTTCATAAAGTATTGTTGTTTTTTTATCTTCATAATCACAATGTTTTTTTTACAAATATCAGTGCTTGTTGAAATCCTAACTGAAATTACTGAAAAAATTTCGTATTCATAAAAGCGCTAACCGAAACGAAATCCTAGACCACTGGAAACTCTAACAATCCTGCTGGAAACCCTAGTCCCATCCCATTCGAAACCCTAATCGCTGCCAATCCGCTCAAAACCCTAATCGCCAAAAACCAAAAACTATAATCGCTAGAAACCAAAAACCCTAATCGGCGTGGTTAAACCCTAGTCCCTTTCCGCGGTCGCCCACCGCATGAGGTGCCGGCCCCTTCCGCGCTCCTCCACCGCGAAAGGTGGCTCGCCTCAGCCTCCCGCCGCCTGCTGTTTTTCATGACCATGCTTCCTTCCGCGCATGAAGCGAATGGGACACGCTGTCGGCCATCCAAATACAAGGCCGTCCGGGTCTAGTTTTGAAAATACGGAGCAACGGGGGTCATATCTGCAAATACGTAGCGCTACAGGGTCAGAACAGTAGTGAACAGCAATACTTTATGAAGCTTACGCAAAATATGATTATCTAATTCTATAGAAAAAACAGTAGTATTTAGGGTAATTTAGTAATTAGTCTTGAAAATGGCCACATCTAGATTGCATAATTCACACATCATCTAGTGATGGCTCCATCTGATTTTGAGCTCAAGCTCCGTCACTAGCCGTACCAATCCATGGAGTGTCGGTGGCTCCTGATCTTGGTCTTCCTCCACGGTGCGAACAAGCAGGCGGAGATGCCGGCATTGCTGTCGTCCGTCCCCTTGCGGATATGGCCGTCACTAACTCCCTTTTCCAACCCGGTGTCCCAGATCCACTAGGTGGAGGCACCTCCCTCCGACCTGGCGATTCTAGGTGCTCCCTTACCCCTAAATAAAGACCCTCCTCAGTGGCATTGGCGTTTATCGCTGGACTTCCCGATGTGCCTTCGCCCCCCCCTTCCATGGTTACCTCAACTCTGGATCCACCACTCCAAGACATAACCAGTTGCACGCCTCCAGGATCGTGGACCCCATCATCTTTTGCTCCCGGTGGTCTGTGTTATCTGTTGTAATTCTGAGGGTCATTTGGTAATTTCTCAATTAGAGAAAAGAAGAAATGGAAAAGGAAAATAAAAAGAATGGTGGGGTCCACTTGTTGGTGAGAGAAGGGAGGAGATAAGGTTGGAGATCGAGTCTCCAACCCTGTCGAGTGCATGCGGCCTGGGAGCCTCTCCCTCGTGAGCGATGGTGGCACAGGAGGTGCTGGCGGCCCAGGGGCTTCAGGCGTCAGCCATTGGCTGCAGCCGTGTGGCTCCTCTCCTCCTCCTCTTATTAAAGGTAGCTCCCTTCTTCGCCGCTGTGGTTGGTCACGACGCCGTCGGCGGTGAGGACCAGCTCCTCCTCCTTGCGCACCTCGGTTCTTCTCTTGCGCCATCTCCTCTGCTGAGGTTGCGATGAGGAGATTTGGGTCTTGCGCTGTTGGGGATTGGGTTGAATGGCTCTTGCTTGATTTGGGAGTGGAGACTTCAGATCAGTGGTGATTTCTTGCTCCGTGGGTGCATCTTGGTTGGTTCTTGTGCGACATTCCCTGTACCTCGACTTCGCAAATTGGTGTGTGTTGGTTTGTGAATTGGCATGGTATCTCCGACAACCTCGTCCGTTCTTCGCGGCACAGCGGGACGATTGGTTCTCTGAGTCAGCGCATTCGGCGTGCCTTGCTCGGTTTCAACTCGGTGGCTTTGAGTGCCATCTGCATCGTGAGTTTGTTGTTTTCTATTTTGCATTACTTTGCTAAGTGTGTCGTGCTTGTTGAATTTCATCTTGTGCTGTTATCTAGCACTGGGAGACTTTGCTCAGTAATGTTGTGGGTTCAATTCATGCTCGATGAAGATAATTGCCATATATGAAATTGGATTGATAGCTAGATCATACTTGAGCTAATTGTTTGCTTACTATTGTTGTTTCATCTCTAGCAATTCAGTTCTGTCTCTTTCAATGGTGCAGTTGCATTTGTGCCTGCTGAATATGATTAATTTGTGCACCATGAAACTTCTGTTTATCTGTTAGCCGAAAGCAACAAAGGTTGTGATCTCATTTTTGCATTGAGAGGTATGTCTTCTGTTAGCCAAAAGGCTTAAGTGATGTTAATGTGATCTCATTTTTGCACTGTGACATAATTGATCCTCTGTTGGCTGAAAATATAAATTGTTGTTTATTGCTTATGAGGTAATTCTTGACATATTAGTAAAGCATTCATTTGGTTTTAAAGTCTGATTTATTGTTGTCATCTAATTAGTAAAGAGTATAGACAAATGTGGCGAGGAGGCTGAGATGAGGAGATTACATATTTATTTATCTATTCCGTCTTTTATATGCTGCTGGAAATATACTTTAATTATCATAATTATTGCTAAAATTCTTTATGAATATTTGCTAAAACCGTTAATTTTACAACATTATCTTTGCCAGGTAGATCGTCAGCGGTCGTCTTTGTCACAGATCCTGCGGCAGCCCCTTCAATATCTATTCAAAGGAGGCCACTTTACTCTAACCACCGCCCAAAATCGACGGCAAATACACAACAGGTGGCAAAGCTGTGGCCAAATGTGGGCATTCAAGACGTGGAGTTCTTGCATCGGCGATCTCAGCTTCTACTACATCGACGTTTAAAGACTTGGATGTAATTTTCTTTTTCCTGTTAGTCCTTAATTCTCAGTTTCAGGGATTGTACTGTTATTTCTTCACTTTCAAGGTCCCCTTTGTAAACCTCTTGGTGGTTGTACTGAATCCTTAACATAAATCCAGAGTTATTGGCCCTTTGGGCCATATTTGCTTAAAAAAACTGACTGATCAGAACACGTGCTGATGTGCTTGCAGCAGCCTAGCGTTCTTGTCGTGGTTACCATTACTTTGCCATAACTTTGTCCTACTAGGTAAGGCGGGCGGATTACGTTCCGGTCGGCCGGACGAGAGTTTTATTACAATCACGGCGTAAATGTCCGTCCGTATGTATGCATGCAATGCACGTACGCACTGTGCGGATCGAGCGTCTCATCAATTCCGCGCGCCAGTGCCTGCCTCGGCGACCGGTCACGAGACGAGGCTGGGAAACGTCGCGCAGCGCTGTGCTGCTGCTGCATGCTTTACTGCACGCACACCGTGCACGCCCTGTGTGCCGCTCGATCGATCACAGGGGTGCCGCCTGTAGCCAGCTGGTATCAGCTAGTCGCTTTGTTCTCTCACCACCGCTGGGCCATGACGCCTTTGTCTTGCGCGGCAGAGGAGAGGATAGAGGGTTATTGGCGTTTGGACCTCAGAGTGCATGCACACACTGGCACGGGGAGCCTGGCACCGGCAGGCACACGTTTGGACACCCTTTGCCCCTTGGATAGACGCTGCGAGTCTACGACGCAATCTTTTGCTTCAATGCACGAGAGCCCAAAGACGACCGATCTCACTGAAAGAGATGGATGGGAGCACAAGGCACTCGAGTTTCCCGTCGAGCCCATGACACGACTTCAGAGGCGAGCAGGCCATGAGGTGCTGCCGTGTCTGCGTCTGTGTCCATGTTTTGTGTGTGTGCATGGGTGGTCTCTCTGCACGACAGGACCCCACATGTGTGCGGTGTACGGGCGTTGGAGGAGGCTTTAATGATCGGTCTGTAGTGGCTGGGGCAGGTGAGCCGGAGCGAGGCAGGCATGGCGCGCGGGTCCCAGGCGTTCCTCAATGCGCATAGAGTAGTCCGTGCGTGACAGGGAGGAGGGAGACTGGAGAAAGCTTTGCTGCTTGACATGATATGGGCACCTTTGGTTACCGTTTTTCATGTGTGCGCGCACCGCTACCTTGTACTAGTAGCAGTACATTGCAGCTACCTATAATTCGTATTGAGTCCTAGTTTTTACGAGTTTTTGGTTGTATTGGTATGTTTAGCGGACGACAGTGGCATGCAGTATTTACATAAATAGCATTTCACTGCACGATCACCATACGAATGCACCATCGACGCGGCACGTACCCTCCACCGCACTGTCACCGTGCGGTGGAGGAGGACACCACATGGTGGTTGTTCGGTGAAGGCGGGGCCACCATGGTGGCGGTGCCGCATGGTGATCGTGAGGTGTCGTATACTGGCCGTAATTTTCCCATATTGATGCCACACGGATAATCAATACAACCGTGGAAACATGATTCCATAAAAAAAGAAATGTTTCTTCAAAAAATAAAGAAAAAGACATACAAAATTGTATATGTACATTTTGAAGTATATTTTTGGATACAATATGTATACAAATATAGCAAAACAAAATCACATAATACGGGATACGATATGGCTCACTCGTCTGATCTACTACTCTCTGCTCGTTGCGTCTGCGTCCGCGTGCTCGTCCTGTTTTTGCATCGAGCATATCCTGTGGGATACGTCAGCCGGTCCAGAGAGCTGTCGGATCGGAGGGGGTATGAAGACCGTTGAGTTTGTTGAGTGGGCGGAGGTGCACCAGTAAGCTGAGTTGAAGAAACCTGAGTCTGGTAAGTGTTAATGTCGTCCTGCTGAGACATGTCGAACTAGGGACCACCTGCAATGAATTCATGAACGAGGGATCGTATAAATCTACTCCCGAATTGTTCAGCCCTAAGGTACGATGTCTGCAACTCTGGTCGTGCGGAGGAGCTTTGGCCTTGGACGTATGGTGTGCCAGCGAACCTAGAGGAGCTCTGGCCTTGAACATACGGTGTGCCAGCGAACCCGGAGGAGCTCTACCCTGCGTACGCCCCAAACCCTGGCTGTCATGGTCCAAACCCTGGCGCCGTGTACTGCTCGCTGGCAGGAGCTGGGAGACCCGTATCTTCATCAGTGGACGTAAACTGACCGTCATCCCCACGGTCAACTGAAGGCTGAAAGAAGGAATGATGTTAGCAAAAGTAAACACACTGGACGTAAACTGAGAATCTTGTACCTCCCGGATGTACAGTGCAGATGACCGAGGGGGAGTGCTAGTCTGTGTACAGGGTGCGGACAGTAGAAGTGATGCATCCCGGTGGACTTGCAACGGGAGAACGACATGATGTCAGCGGAACGTAAGGCATAGCAAAAAAAAAATAGAACGTAGATTTGTACATAACTTACCTCCCCACCGATCTGGCTCGCGGATGACCGACGAGTAACACTACGACGCTGTCCGAACTCACTAGGTCGTGATGACCTAGCGGGTGAGCACGGTCCCCCCACTTGGTGCCCGATACGCAGGACGTCGTCCGTTGAACGACCGCGACTCAAGTTCTTTATTATGTTCTTCGACTCCGCGAAGATGTACTTCAAAGTTTTTAGTAGCCCCGCTGTTGTGTCTGGGCTACGAATGGCGGTCTCCGATGCGCTTGCGATGTGTTGCACCCGCTCCAACTGAAGTGGCATGCAAAAGAGGTTCAGCAACGAAGAGTATAAATATCATCAATGAAACGACTAGAGGTTGTAAGTGTCTTACGATGTCGTCATGCCGCAAAGCGCTGTGACGATCGAACGAGTGGTGGAGGCTCTCGTGGTGCGTCACCTACTTCGGACACTCCAGTGGAGGAAGGGTGAGTTTGGTGCACGACCGTGGTACACACCACTCCAGGTATTCACCATACATCTGAACGTCATACGGATGCTGCTCCTGCAAGACCTCCAAGTGCACTGTCTTAGTCTATGCTGTAATCCACTCGTGCTGGACTGCTTGCCAGTCCTCAGCATGCCGACCCATCCTCGATTGCCTGTATTTCTGGAAGGATTGATGCTAGAAAAGAAGACATAAGAAATGTAAACATTACTCAGATGAAGTTTTACTCATAGGTGTATGACTCGCTGCAGGACCCTGCCGTCCGGAGGGGGCACAACCTGGTACAAAACAAATTATCCCATTACACACTGCAGCGTGTAAGACTCCACCATATGTGCGAGCACCAGATGGCAGGTCGTCGCCCATAACCCGGCGTCCTAGGTGCATTGCACGGATAGCCCGACGCTACTGTCTGCATGAATTCTGGAGTCCATAGAGCCTAGATGATGTCGTTGTCGTGCAACGACTCGAACTCATTGTGGAACAACGAGTAGCACCTCATCGGTCTATCCTTGGCCCAACGTAGTCGGGTAGCAGTCTATCGGAAGCCCATAGTAGGCCCGTCTATCAGGTCATCCGACTCGGGGTATGGGTGCACTGCTCTCTCGAAGGCCGGTCGCCCAACAGGGAAGTATTTCCAACTCCACAGTTGCAGGAGCACGTAGCAAATGGTCATGTTCAGGGTGGCAGCGGTGCACCGACGTGAAGCGTCACACAACCCCCGATATGTGGCGCAAAGGTCGGCTGATGCCTAGCTATAATCATGCATCGGCCCAGCCTCTGCGTCAAGCAAAGACTCGGCGACGCAGACGAAGCTAGGGTAGCACCAATCGCCCTTTGTGGTTGGAAACAGGACCCAACCAAAGAGCTGAAGAAGGTAAGCAACGGGGTGCATCCTAACGACCTCGTTAGGTGCATCCTACGGGCATTGACTGAGATGCCCCAGCCAAGTCCGAGGGACGCCACGTGCACACTCCGGGATAGGTAGGCTGAACCGATGCTCCAGCTTGGTCTTCTAGTCCGCTGGTGGATGGCCTGGAACAAGTTCCTCACCTCGGATCGGGAGACTGGTGAAGAACGTGACGTCCTGTAGAGTAACCGTCATCTCACCCCACCGAAAGTGGAAGGTTGCTTCTCGGAGCTCCACCTGTCAACAAGTGCCGACAGTAGACTAGCGTTGTCGGTGTTTTAGAACCAATCTTACATAATGATTGTTTGATTCGGGGGGTCTCCAAGACTCAAATCACCTAGAGAGAATGACACAGAGATTTTTATATAGGTTCATGCCTTCTCCGGGGAGAGTAACAACCCCACTCCTATGTGGATATATTGAGACATAGCTCCTTGCTTGAGAGTGCGGAGCTCATCCTTCTTCAGATCAATTATCCATTCTGGCACGTGGTATTGATGGAAGGTTATGGAAAACTCTTCCCAAGTAATATTTTGCGACGTCTCATGCGCTGCATAGAAGTTCTCCTACCATTCAACAGCTATGCCTTCCATCTGGTGAGTGGCGTACAGAACCTTCTCATGGTCGCTGGATTGAGTGATCAGCAGCTTCCTCTCAATAACACGAAGCTAATCATCGGCCTCAACTGGTGTGACATATCTAGAAAAGGTTGGTGGACGAGTCCTCATGAATTCAGCAAGCTTGGATGGTCCGTGGTGACCATGAGTGACTAGGGCTCCGTTGTGGTGATTGTTGTTGCTATGCTGATTGTTCATATTCTGAATTTGATTCATCATGGTGTACATCATTTGGGTCTACACTGTCATGAAAGCTCCAAAATTTCAGAGATTGATTGGGGCACTTGTGGCGATCTTGCTCTCTGGGTCTGCATTCATTTTCTTACATTCTCGAGTTTCAATCCACTTGTAGTAGCATGACAAGTTTGAACCATCTAGTGAAGCTCCATGGGTTAGATAAGGTAGCAAGCACAAGATGAGTTAAGAATTAATCGAGGGGCAGGTTAAACCCAAGAAACACACTTCAAGAAACTCAAGTGAAATACTTTTGTTAATAAGGTCTTAGCATGGCTACAACAAATGCCTAAGGGCCTTTGTAGCTCATGCTCGCACACAAGAAATAAGAACGAATCTAAGCACACAATCTACCACCTAAAGGGCGACTCTTATAACCTTAAACTGGCTAAGCCTGACTAACTTAAAACCATAGCGAACTCAGTCGCTGAGGTAGCCTCTACAACCACGGCGGTGCTCCCGCCTGCTGTAGACCTGGAAGTGAGCTGGCATCCTCGCAAATTGATCCTGATGCCCCGGGACTGGTGTAGCAGGAATAGGCGTCCCTGGTACAGGTACAGCTGGCTCCTCTGGCTCCGTAGGCTTTGCTAGCTCCTCAGCTTCTTCTGGGTCTTCCTCTGGTTCTTCTTCTTCAGGGTCTTCCTCTTCTTGCTCTTCTTCACGCTCGTGCTGACTGTAGAGGGCTTCTTCTAGCATGGCGATCCTTTCTTCTACCATCTGCAAGGTCTTGTGGATGCACTCTAGCTTTGTGGCGGCCAACTCCAGTGACTCCTCCTGAGCAGCGGCGAACTGGGCAAGGTGCACCACGGTGGCATTGTCTTCTCCATCTGTCGACGAGTAACATGTAGGAAGATCCACAGCAGATGCACGAGGGTGGTAGCAGAAGACGGTGCCTTGTAGCTCGCGGGCGTAGATGTTGTAGATCCTTAGAA
This sequence comes from Phyllostachys edulis, assembly GCA_036346405.1. Taxonomy (NCBI): domain Eukaryota; kingdom Viridiplantae; phylum Streptophyta; class Magnoliopsida; order Poales; family Poaceae; genus Phyllostachys; species Phyllostachys edulis. Next base: position 34,348,565 of record CM070553.1, read on the forward strand.
TGGCGAGGCGCGAAACTTCTTGAATTGCTTTAGTCCAGACAAGCCTTCGAGCTGAGATGTTCAGGGGTTGGCTCGCTTTGGTATCCCTCCTAGTGTCGATAGTCAAACGGTAGATCACTCTACGGTCTCAACTGTTCACTATCCAGTTGCTTCCACGGTACATCGGACGATCGAAGCCTCCAAGCACTTGCAACAGCTTCCAAAGCTCAACGGCAAGTCCTCTCTTGCGCTCACCATAGTTCTAAAGATGAGGCATCTGTCAAGGCAAACAAGAGGGTAATAACCAAATTAAAATAGCGGGAGAGGAAAAATTCCAGCAATAGTTGAGTCAAGAAAGACATGAGAGGAGTTAAGTAGTTCAATTAATCTTGCAAGTTAATTTTGCTTTAGAAAATAATTTGGATACTCTAAGATGGCCGATCTAACTAAGGTCAAGACCTACAGTCAGTATGGCTTTGATACCACCTCCGCTGGGACCCAAAAATGCAATTTTCGACCTTCTGTGTATAATGCACTAGTCCAGGATCACGCTAGTGCACACAGCATCAACATAGATGAATATTGATCCACACAAGACGATTAATAGCATAAACGAGTAATTTGGATAACAAATAACGGTTTTGACCTTAAGGTCGAGTTTACACTTATTAAGCCACGCAGGGTTAACAATAAAGAAATAAGCAGCGGAACAGTTAACTTCAGCGGAATCCCATCAATTCGCCACAGGCAACCAACTGGGATCAAGACCCTAACGATCAGCACCTTCCAAGAACACCTCCTCGAAAGCAGGCGATGACTCCTCTACTTCTGTTGATTGATTATAGAAAGCATGAGTATACAACCGTACTTGCAAGTCATACCACAGAATGCAATTATACATGAGGCTTATTCCAAAGGAATGGCTTTTGTGGTTCTTTTGCAGAAATGCGATATTTGCAATTTAAATATGAATAATAGATTGAAGCATGAAGTAAAACAAATAAACAATATTAATTTAACAACTTGATTTCACAAAGAACACAAAGCCTAAACAAGTTATTCACACAGCCATATGACTTAGATCACACAGCTCCCTTCCCAAATGTTTTATGAAAACTACCCATAGTGTGAAATCCCCGAGTATGTCCATGACCACGGACGCGGCTATTCGAATAGATTAATTAACACTCTACAGAGGTTGTACACTTTACCCACACGATATAATCAGTGTTGCTAGCAGTAATCATAACAAAACGTTTCAGAAACTTCATCTCAAGCATTGATACTCCCAATGTGCTTTACTGTTATACCAACCCTAACACAGTGCTTTGGCATAACACACACCGTTGGATAGGAAAGCGGTGAACCATCCCGCGATGTGACTACTTGGTAGCACACCTCCACCCATCACTGAGCTCCTAACCTACAACCTGAGTAATCAATGTCGAGAATCCATAACTTACTAAGTTAGGCACGTCCCATCAAGCATGTGGTCGTACAATAAGGTTCAGTTCAATGGCGCACAAAGTTAAGTCCTTAATTGACCAAGGCAAGACTTCCAATTTCTAACTATGCCACGGAGATTACCATTCCCATTCACAAAGTCCACCAATTCACACAGTGCCACTTGCCTCCATTTAAATCTTTTCCCACCCTGTGAATTAAGTGCAATACATGCCACCAACGAGTAATGAGACACCGTACACATAGTTTTATCATAAAGTTCCATAATCACTTAGTTAGGTTTATAATTGCAACTCACATGAGATGATAACTCGTAGCATGGCTAAGCAATCTAATCGTATCTCACCAACCCATGTTGGTGCTATGATAATCCCAACTAAATAATGAACCAATCTAGGGTGACAAAAGATTATGACATAACAATAGACAAGGTGGATATAACAAATTGGATAGTAACTACACCCAAAAGCATCTAAATAAATACTTAAAGTAAATGCAGTAATTTGAATCAATATAACTTTTAAAAATTGGGTTTAATATGATCAAAGGTATAACTTGCCTTAGAATAGGTCTAGGTACTGATCTTGCTCTTGAGGCACTCCTTCTTCTTCAAAGTTTCCCGAAGTATCAACGTCTACTCGCAAATGAAGCAAATAAACAAAACAAATAAATAACAGAGGCAAAACAAACTCCAAAAGTTAAATAAAAATCTCAGATAAATAGATCTTGAATTTAGATGAATTTAGAAATTTGAATGGGCTCAATTGGTGTTCGGATGCAAAAGATATGGGCTTTGGAAGTTTGAATCTAAAGAAAAACCCTAAAAAGGATTTATCAGAATTTCTGGATTATTCTTCAACAGAAAAAATTGTATTAATGCGTCGGATGACGTCAGCCCTGAGGGTTTCAGGATTTAAAGAAATAAAATAAAAACTGACATGTGGGACCTACTAGTCAGTGAGACGGCTCACGGTAGACCAAGTCTACCGAACCTTTGGATCTGAGATGGGTTGGACTACCACGCGTACACACCTGTGGGCATTGATTTGGTGCCATGTAGGACAAACACGCATCTTGTGGCTGATTTGGACGTTGAGGTGGTAGCTCTTGTGGCATACCACGTCAGTTGATGATTTACGAGCCTCGGATGCGCATGAAAATGACGAACGGTGGCAGCTTGTCGGAGGTGAGTGGTACAAGCGTGTAGCTTTGACAATTGTTGATGTTGACTTTAACCATATTAAATTGTTTTGGTACTAAAAGTCCAAGTTAAGCTTTTGAATTAAATTCAAATAAATCCAAATGGTGAATTTTCTCCCTGCTAACTATTCAAAAGAATTTTTAAAAGCTCAGAAAATTGGGATGTTACACAGCTTTAGGCTTCGACTGCTTGGTCGAAGGCTGCCCCTTGTTTTCTTCTCGAGTTGGTATTTGGCTAACCATCTCGGGGGATCGACGGTCACACGTATGCGCCATCTTTTTATCACAATGAATTCTGATTACTCTTTTGGGACTTGGCATCTTAAGACATTGATACCCATAATGAGTAGCTATTAAGAATTTTGCCAAAGTTGGTCGTCCGAGTATGGAATTATATGCGTATCGAAATCGACCACATCAAAGGAGATCTTCTCTGTCCATAAATTACTTGGAGAACTAAATGTTAAAGGAAGAGAAACTTGGCCAATAGGTTTGGCCGAAAACCCTAGTACAATACCATAAAAATAGTATCATACCAGTCTTACCTTGGTCCTGGGTACCTGCATGTTGTCTAGGGTACTCGTAAACAAGATGTTTAACGAGCTGCCACCATCAACCAACACTTGATTTACTCAAAAGTTGTTGATGGTGGGCTCGACCACGATCGGAAATCGACCTGATCGAGTAGAAGGGATCGGGCAGTCACTCTTCTCGAAAGAGATGGTAACTTCCAACCACTTTGGCAGCTTATTGACAAGAGAAGGGTCAATGGAGTTTACCTCATGTTCGACAGCCTTAAGCTGTCGTTTTGACTTATATGACGATGATCCCCCATAGATATGCTCGATGGTATGCTTAGGATCTTGGAATGGCATCTCCTCGTCGTCATCCGACTGCTTATGACCACTCGCTTGCTCTACCTCCTTGAGAGTAGGATGTGGTCCTTTGCTGTTGTAGTAGTCTTTGAGTTTTCGTTGGAAAACTCGACAGTTGCGAAGGTCATGTCCTTCTTTTTTATGGAAAGGGCATCACCTAGGCTTGTCGTTTTTCCTTTCGGGGCGCTTACCTTTGCCTCAATCGGAGTATGGCTTGGAGCCTTGAGGTTTCTTATCGCTCACGGCCAAGACTTTCTTGGAATGATCTTGTTCTTAGATTTTTTTGGCCTTCTTATCCTTCTTCTTGCCGCTTTCGCTCGCTTCTTGAGGGATTTTGTCGTCTAGATCAATGGTATTGTTCCATTCGACTGCTTCAGCAGTAGTCGCATATCGATTGGCTATCTCAAAGAGCTCGACGATAGTTGCAGGATGATTTAAGGTGATATCCTCCATGATCCTTCTACTACAGACTCCTTGCTTAAAAGCTCTGATGACAGAAGAATCAGAAACTTCAGGTATAGAATTTCGAACCTGAATAAAGCGTCGAATGAATTGGTGCGGAGTCTCGTGGTCATTTTGTCTCATCTTGTGCAGGTCGTACTCTTTCCCAGGGCGATCATAGGTGCCCTAAAAATTGGCCAATAGCAGGTTGCAGAGGTGCTTCCTTGAATAAATCGAGTCGAGTGGTTGATTTAACAACCACAATCGAGCAGATCCATCGAGCACAGTAGGAAGGTAATTCGCCATTACATGCTCTCCTCCTCTTGCTGCCCGGATAGTGGTTGTGTAGATCTAGAGGAATTCAATGGGGTTTTGAGATCCATCAAACTTCTCCATGTTCACTAGTCGAAATCGAGGCGGCCAGCGAACTGCTCGGAGGTCAGGCGAGAAAGCCCAACATCCGGTAATGACTTCTTGATGCCTTCTTTGTGGAAAAGAAGGGTTAACGTCACTAGGTGATCGTACAAGACGATACCTGGTTGTAGGTGGACCCAACCTGTGGTAGGTCTCAACCTTACAAGGAAAATACTTCTCGTATTCCATCTGCTGTTGTAGATTTCTGAGTTGGAGTGGTGATCGATCCCCTCTCCTGGGAGCTTATTGATTATCAGGTGTTCGAGGAACTCTCCTTCGACTGGAGTGAAGATCAGGAGAGCATCGTGACCTGTTGTCACGCCGATCTCCACGTGGTGAGTTGTTCGAACGACTGGAAGCTAATAGAGTCGTACCTCCACGACTTCTGGGTTGATGCTAGCGTGGGTGCTCGAGTCTAGCCATCGTGCTTCTAAGCCTTTGTGCGATCTATTCAGCGAAGAGGTCATAGCCGGGCGTTCGAGCAAGTTCCCGAGATGGGTTCTCAAGAAGATCATTGATGCGTTAGAGTTCTTGAGCTTCCTCTGACTAATAGTGAATGCGCACAGGAGGATTTCTTTGAGCCGCGGTTCTTCTCTGTCGGGTTGTCTCAGGAACGTCCATGCCTAATCCTCGAGTTTGCCTCAATGGAGTGCGAGTATTTTGAGAATCTCCTTCACGCTCATCAGAGTGTTGACCCTGTTCATCATCGGAGGTGTTCTCATCATCACCACGAGGGATCGTAGTGTGTGATCGTTTGGGAACATCATCAGTCCTGTCTCTAGGAGAATAATCATTATCTGAGGGAAGGATGAAGACTTCCAGTTGATGATCTCCACTTGTGCTTGAGGAGTAGTCGAAAGACACCATTTGGAGATTTGGATTAAACCCCTCTAGGAAGGGGAATTTTGGGTTATAATCATCTCCGTCTGTAGGTGAGCCCTACGATGGGATGGTCGAATTCGTAGGAAAAGCATGCTCGACCCCATCCTTTGTGGGGTTAACCAGAGAGAGATGATCACAAGATGCTGATGAAGCTCGGGAATGATGGCTTCCAGGACTTGCCGTGCCAGGTCAGACTGTCTTAGATGGACTTGAATATTTGGAGGGGGAACCCTTGTCATCTTGCGAGCCTGTCTTGGTACAGTCCTGATTGTGGTCGGATTGACCCTTGCCCTCTGAGGAAACTGGTTCCTCATTTGGACGTAACGTTGTGGGGGATATGGATCCCTCCTCAACTCCATCGGTGGTTTGGTTTCCTAAAGAGTGATATCCGGAGGTGACATCACCATCGAATGATACAATACTCGGCTCGTAGATGAAACTGGCATCCATGTTGATATCTGCGTAATTAGCCAAGTCGAACTAGTTCTCCTTGTTCCACTCTCCTGCCATGGAAACATTAGAGTTGGGAAAAAAATGAAGGAAACCTGTTGACTAGAAGAACCCCATGGACGGTGCCAACTGTCGGTGTTTTAGAAACGATCTTACATTATGACTGTTTGATTCGGGGGGTCTCCAAGATTCAAATCACGTAGAGAGAATGAGACATGGTTTTTTATACAGGTTCAAGTCTTCTCCGAGGAGAATAACAACCCTACTCCTGTGTGGATATATTGAGTATGCTGGTTACAAATCAAGAGAAAGACTCGAGTGTAATGTCTTCTGCTCCCGATTGCTCTCTCTCTCTCGCCGTCTGATGATTCCACCCTTTATATAGTGCTCAAAGTAGGCGGCGGTTTCTCCAGTTCAAAGGGCATCTCAACGCTTCAGATGATGGAGTCGTTACTAGAGATTATTGCCGCAGTAGTAACGTTCTCACGTTGCCAGGTAGTTATCATCAGGATAGAGAGTTAAATGTGCAGTTGTTTCAGAGAATAACAGCATAATTAACTGCCCATATCTTTAAATATGGTGCAGAAGATTCCTTGATCGACCAGGCCTACATGTCTATAAGCCCTATCGACTAAGGACTGGTTGTAGAAGCGTTTACGACCACAGACTGATCGCAGGAGGACTTACGATCAGGGGATAGTCGTAGAAAAGCTTACGACTAGGGAATGGTCATAGAATAACTTACGACCATGAGTTAGTTGTAGAAAGACTTACGACTATAGGGTAGTTGTAGAAGGACTTACGACTATGAGGTGGTCGTAGAAGAACTTACGACCTCCAGCTTCTCCCTTATGAATATTAAGGGGTATACTTAAAAACCATATAATGGTATTATTATTCATAATAAGAACTACAGATAAATAATTAAATGAGGATTGTTAGATCCTCGTCAAGCATCTGGGGTGAACCGGCGTCCCAAAGGATTGGGACGTAGTAAGCGTCCAGCTCTTAGTAATCCCTCCCCGACCAAAGCAGTAGGGGCGGAGGGCCATCCGCGTCACCGACGATCCATAGCTTGCATTGGTGGTTCTCATCGTAGAAGGGTTCTAGAAGCTCCGGCAGAGACATGGCTTGCAATAGATGAAATAGACGGAATATTAGTGAGAAGATTGATAATGACGATAGAATAATGCAAATTAAAAATTATGACCAAATGAACACTACAAATTAATGTACACTAATTTATTAGTACAAAATTAAATACACTTATTTAAACATGACTAAATTAATTAGGGCTAACTGATTACCGCAAATGAACATGTGTTACATACTGACAATTAAAAAAAGCATGCACATATTGTTCCAAAAATCCTACATGGTCATACACGTACAATGGATGATATATTTAATGAATACATGTAACATCTTCACTGAACCAAAACTCCATTTTTTTTTCTTATTTTTCTATTTGCAGTCATTATGAACTTCACGTAGTCATAGGTTGATCAAATAATCATCATGCTGCAATGATTTACTGCACCATCATAATTTCTGTAGATAACAATACTATAACTTAATTTCAACTAATTGTTTAAAATGAATTAATTCAGAAAAACTAATTAATTACGACTAATTATTTCGTAACTAATTAACAACGCTTCAATAATTTTACAAGTTAATCTCTATTCTTTCCCTTTGCTAAATAAATATTAATTGTATATATGTGTGTTGATTGCATGGTGCATCCATACATGAAATAACTAGCAACTACTTGCTTGCATGGCCAGCAGTGCATGCATCATATGGCATTTTCTTAACGACCAGTAGAGCAGCGTTGTTGCATTGATTACTGCTATCCAAATATTTTAATGGACGAAAGAAAGATCACTATATTCATGTCTCAATGTCGCAGGCATGGATTTATTTTCTGGATTGCCAGTTAAATATTTACTATGACTTATTTACTAACAACATAGTTAATAAAGAATTTACAAACGAGGAAAAAATTACCTGCTAATATGGATTCTAATGACATCAATTAATAACGCTAGAACATCTCCAAAAATGAAATCCACAGAGAGCCAGAGAGAGCAAGCGAGTGAAAGAGAGAGCGAGCGAGTGAGTGATGGCGAAATGGAATCGTGCTCATCGCTCAGTCGCTCGCTCGCACGCTCTCGCTCTCTCTCTCTCTCTCTCTAGCCGCTGCTGGAGGGAATCCTTCCCCCGCACGAGACAATTGAAGCTTGCATGCATGTGGCAGACAACGATGGGACGACAATTAAAGCGACGGTGACTGATGGACGGCGACTGATGGAACTAGATGTCACGAGTGCTCAGTCCCTGGCTTCGGAGGCTTGTCTGAAGGACAGATGAAAGGGAGGGGTCTAGCTTTGGAGGCTTGTTCAAATGACAGATGGATGGGAGGCACGGTTTTTTGTTTTTATGGAGAACCAGACTGGTTCTTTGGGGGAGGGTGAGCTGCCGCGTGGAGGCCACCGCACGGTGGCCGTGCGGGAGGGGAGGGCGCGCTGCCACGTGGAGGCCATCGCATGGTGGTCGTGCAGGAGGGGAGGGTGGTCGTGCGGGAGCCTCTACTGCACGGTGTCCGCGCGGGAGCACCTCCACCGCACGGTGGCTGTGCGGCAGTGGGTACGTGTCGTTCGTTGGTAAGTCCCGCGCGGTGGAAGCGCCATTTCTGCAAATACCACACGCTGAGTGCCATTTCCGCTAATTCGTTCGCCAAACGTGCCAATACAACCAAAAACTCAGTTTTTAGATCTGTTTGACACGGAGAATTAAATTTGATAAAAAATAAGGCAATTGTAATGTTTTATAAAATGATGTACTTTTTGGGCTGCTAATATGTTAACCAGTCCACAAATGTGTGTACAGACACGTTTAAAACAAGATATGAAGATAATGGTTTCTTACAGTACAATGAAAAGCCAAGTACTAAAAAATCACAAGATTTACATTGATACACATTCGTACAAGAACATAACTACTACCATATAGGCAAACTAAAAGCAAACATCAATTATAACAAAAAAAAGGGGACATTTCTAGGTTGTTGCCTATCTACTACCACCAAGATCATCATTGAAGGACTTCACAAAAAGTTGAACATCACATTTGCCTACAAAAGAATAAAAACGAATACTAAATTAGAGACAAAAAATACAAGGGATAAAGACTATAGATTGATTTATCTATTTACTGTTTATTGAACCTTTATTCATTCAAATATATGAAGTGAAAATAAGTCTCAAAATATTCCAAAATTACCTATGAAAATTCTGAATCATCAATTAGGGTGTATTCATGTAGCAACCAAGAGAGAAGATTATTTTAGGGTCACATTCTTGCAGATAAAAGGAGTAATGTAGATGAAGCACAATTATGCATTTTGGTCATACAAAAAGTAAACTATGAACAATGAACTAAGCATGTTAGAGATATGAAGACACTTGCCTTTCCAGCACCAATGAAACCATTACAAGCAGTTTCTTGCATATTTCCTGTTTTTCTCCTCATATGTTTTCGCAAACTTATCAATAAGATAATCCTACCACACAAACCAAAATTATAACTAACTGAGATATAACCAAGCTCCAAAAAATTATGTATGAAAAAAAAAGAAATGCTCTAGTAATCACTATGCCTGATTTTCTTCTACTCCCCACATACTAAACATTGCTTTCCCATTGGAATTCTACAGCATTACAAATTATCCTAGAGTTAACCTTCCTAGTACAATCCCAGTAAAATTATGTACCATTTTATGTAGCATTACATGGATAGGAGTAAGTTTTTAGATTTGCAAGCTAATTCTATAGCCTTAGTTACCATGGAATTGTGCAAACTAGTGAGCTAATACACTACCTTGCATAAAAAATACAATGCAAAATATAAATACATAACCGTGACCTAATGCACTACCTTAAACAAAAAAAATGATTCTATCTTACACTTGAAAAGTGAAACCTAACCTAGCTAACAGGTACCTAGCAAACCTAAACAAAAAACAGAAACAAAAGAAATTAATCTATGCTAGACAAAATACCCTTACCTAGGTGAACCCTACAAAATACAAAAACATAATCATGCAAAAGAAAAACAAACACATCCATAGAAGGATTATTTCTCTTGTTATACATCCCTATAATTAAGGTGAAGGCTCATCATAATTTTTCCACTATATGCTTGGGAGTATGCTTGAGGAGTGCGGCACTACTTGCTCTCAGCAATAAACAGATCAACTAAAAACATACAAAAACAACAAGGACTCTAAAGCAAGGATGCATGTGGATGCACAGGATTGTTTTCTAGAATAGTGGACATGCAGTCACAACTCACGTAACCTTATGAACAAATAAGCATATTATAAGTACTGGTAAAGGGGCAAGTAATGTATTGATCAAAGAACAACCAAAGTAATATCATCTTGCCTAAAAATTATAAGTTGCATAAGGTGCTAGTAAACATGCATATGATCCTTGACCAATTTAGCATGTCAAACTCTGCCAAACTCTGTACTACTCCATCGATCTTATGGTGTGCAAGACATATATGCAAATCTGAGTAGTACAGACTGCAAAAACAAGATCCATATCACTTGAAATCGACAACAAAATGACATAGCAGCTGCATTTAAGCAAGAACAACATACCATTTGTAACAACATCTTCTTCACGGGAAAACCAACGTAGCAGCTCCCAACCCTTTAGTCCCAGCCGAACTTTAGATTTAGGATTTTTGACTTGTCAATGCCGAAAATACACAACAGAGAACAAAAGAAAAAGCCCATATGAGCAATGAAAATAACAACAAAATAGACACAAAATAAATGCTTGTTTTGCTGATGTGCCATCCATTAAGGAAGATGAGTTATCTGCCCATTAACCTTTCTCAGTTTTAGATATAACAATTCTTGTACAACTACCTTTACCATGCCATCAAATTAAAAAAAGACAACTAGCTCAGTATAACTTGGAAGACAGAAAAACTATGTGAGGCAATGCTCTAAATGACAATCTAGTACATAAAGAACTACATAAACAAAAAATAATTCTAGCCTAAACAAAATTATTCTAAGCTTGGTGAACCCCAAGATATAACAAAAACAAAAAAAATCTAATCTAGACAAAATTACCCAAACCTTGGTGAATCCCTACAAATGACAAAAGCAAAATGTTACTCAAACCTAGACAAAATTATTCCACTCTAACCTAGACAAAATTATTCCCTTGGTGAACCCCTACAAAATACAAAGCCAAAATAAAACTTTTACAAGATGTTGGTAACTACTCTCACATCGACACGAACTAGGAGAACTACATTAAACAATATGGTAGTGACACTACAATCACGTATTGGAAAGGGCATTGCAATACGTGATTGTAGTATTCACACCATGTAACAAGCTTGTAAAAAAAGTTGTCTGTTGCAAAAGTTGAAACCTCCCTTCAGTTCAGGTACATTCATCATCAAAATCCAAATGTTCTACTTGATTAATAGCAAGTTGTTAATCAAGCTTAATGGGTGGGCGAGATTGCAAAACACAATGAACTTTTTCTTTTTTTTGAAAGACCAAAATTCAGTGAATTTCCTATGCATGTTGAGATAAATCTCCATCCACTAAAAACTAAGAAATTCGACCCATTACTGAATCCGCCCTTTGTCAACTAAGTATGCAATTGTTCAGAACAACTCTTATCACTTCTGAGTCATCATTTTTGAAACTATTGGTCCCTGCCCCACGCATATTGGTGTCATGTTCTTCACATTCTACCTAGACTTTCTTAGCTTTTCTTTAATTCATCAGTAATGATCATGAGATCAATTGGAATTTAAGCAGCATCCCCCACAGTGTGTCACTCCAACTCTTGATTATCAAGTCCTAGTAGAAACTCCTACATATGACTTTCTATGTAAATAAAAAAGGTAGACCAAGAAACTATTAAAGAATCATACAAAAATGTCTTAAGATAGAATTATACAAAAAGATATCAAATGAAATAAAATATTCTAAGGTGGAGAAAATAATCATAGCCTTGGTGAACTGTACAAAAAACAAAAAAAAATATTCTAACCTAGATAAAATTACCCTAACCTTGGTGAATCCCTACAAAAGACAGAATTTACTAACATAAACAAAATTATAGCAACCTAGGTGAACCCCTACAGAAAACAATGATAATTTTTTTATAATCCGGACAAAATTGTAGCAAACTTGATGAACCCCAATAAAAGACAGATATAAATTGTAGTAAGTAGTAACCGAGGTAAACCTCAATAGAAAACAAAGATATAAATATTTTCTAACATAGACAAAAAAGCAACAGTCTTTGTGGACCACAAAATGTCGGGACCCAAAAATACAATTCTGGACCCTCTGTGTATACTGCACTAGTCCAGGATTACGCTAGTGCACACAGTGGCAACATCGATGAAATATCATTTCCATATACAAAGATGACTAATAAATAGGCAAATAACAATAACAATCAGAGTAACGACCTTAAGGCCAAAACTTACAATTAATGCCCCAGAAGGCGAATAGCTCAAATAAGCTAGAGCAGAACGTAACGGAATAACTTCAGTGAATCCCATCCATATGCCTACAGGCAATCGGCTGGGGTAGCGTGACCTAGTTCTCCACGATCCTTGAAGTAGACCTCGTTGACCGACTCCTCCTCCACTTTATCTGAATGGTTATAGCAAGATTAAGTACACAGCTGTACTCAACAAGTTGCACCATAGAATGCACATATAGATGATGGCTTATTCCAAAGGAAATGGCTTCTGTGGTTATTTTGCAGAAATGCAACATTTGCGATTGAATACAAATAATAGATTGAAAGCGTAATTCAAAACAAATAAACAACAATAATTTAACAATTTGTTTTCACAAATGACACAAATCCTAATCAATTTCTTTCACACACAAAGCCTAATCAATTTCTTTCACACAGTTGCATAAGTTATCTCACACAGCTGTCCCTTCCCAATGGTTTTTATGAAAAATATACCCCTCGTGTGAAATCCCCGATCAAGTCCATGACCGCGGATGCGGCTATTCGAATAGACTGTTTAACACTCTGCAGAGGTTGCACACTTTACCTATAAGATGCAATACCCAAAGTCAGTGCTTTGGCACGACACACACCGTTGGACAGGGAAGCGGTGAACCGTCCTGCGATGTGACTACCTGGTAGTTCACACCTCCACCCATCACTGAGCACCTAATCGACAACCTGAATAGTCAAAGCTGAGATTCCGTAACTTACTAAGTTAGGCCCATCCCATACCAGGCATGTTGTTGTACGAAAGGCCTAGTTCAGTGGCATACAAAGTTAAGTCCTTAATTGACCAAGGCGAGACTTCCAATTTTTAACTATGCTACAAAGATTATCATTCCTATTCACAAAGCTCCACCATATCACAAAGTATCCACCACTCGCCTCAGTCTAAATCTTTTCCCACCCTGTTGGTTAAGTGCAAAACATGCGATCACAAAGTAATAACACATAGCACACAGTTTTACAGAAAGTTCCATAGTCACTTAGTCAAATTTATAATTGCAACTCAAATGATATGTGTGACTCGTAGCATATATGGCTAAGCAATACTATTCATCTAACCAATCCACGTTGGTGCTATGATAATACCAACAAATAATTAAGCAAACTAAGGTGACAAAAGATCAGGTTAATACAATAGGCAAGGTAGATATAATCAATTGGGTGAATAGCTAATCCCAAAGCATTTAAATAAATACTTAAACTAAATGCAATAATTTTAATCAATGTAATTTTGGAAAAACAGGGTTCAATATGATCAAAGGTACAACTTGCCTTGCTATAGCAATGATGATCTTATTTGACCTTGAATCTTCTACTTCTTTGACCTTCAGCTCCTTCGGACGATTCCGGGACTTCAACGTCTAATCGAGAAAGAAAGCGCAAAACAAACAAAATTCAAAAAGACAAATCAAAGAAACTCCAAATTGAAATTGAATGGTATTGAAAGGTAGATAATAATTTGGATGGATTTAGAAATTTGAATGGGTTCAAACGGAGTTCGGATGAAGAAGATATGGCTTCTGGAAGATCTAATCTAAAGGGAAAACTCAAAAATGATTTCGAGAACTGATTATCGAGCATTGTGCATCGAGCACTATACATCGAGTACTGTACATCGATTTCGACTGCACGTGGTCGGAAGGAGGTTACGACTGCCTGGTTGTGGAAGGTTACGACTACCTAGCCATAGGAGGACCACGACTACCTAGTCGCAGGAAGGTTCGACTACCTGGTCGAAGGAAGGTTACGACTGCCTAGCCGTAGGAAGGTTACGATTGATGACGTCATCGCCCCAGTGAACTTACGGGCTCCAGCGACAACAGCGCACGGCGGTGTCTCAATGGCGATGAGTGACACCAACATGTAGAGAACGCTATTGCGAACTCATTGGTGCACTTATGCTTGCTTGAGGACGACGGTGGTGGCCGGCGATGAGGTTTTGAAGAGGAGAGGTATGGGCGTTTGTCAAAAAATGCTTCGGCGATGCTTCGATGATGTGGAGAGTTTCTGGAGGTAGCCTAGGTGACACTAAAGACGATGGCGTTGTGGACGACAACTACGTGGCAATGTCAGCGGCACAAATCGAAAAACAAAAAGCTCGGTCGAAAATGGAAGAGAAGAAGAAATTCCAAGCTACGATGCATGGAACATGAAATTGAAGATCGGGATGGGTAGATTGGGAGGTAAGGCGCATGGTGACACGATTGGATCTTGGAGGGGCTTACCGGAGAAGCGAGGGACACGATGGAGGTGCTTTTGGTGTAGCGGGCGCTACCGGAGACGAAAGAGACGAAGTAGAGTTGGCGATGTGGTGCACGAGAGTTCAAGATGGCGGGTGCACCGAGGAGAGGAAGGCGAGGCGATCACGATGGTGCGAACATGGTAGCTCGGGAGGCTTCAACGGCAGAGGAACAATGGCGAAGGCTCAGCGCCAACTTGAAGACGAAGACGCTCGGCGGCGGTGCTTGGCAACATCTTGGTGGCGGCGAGCTAGTGCACGAGAGCGGCGGAACGTGGCGAAGCACATGCGCATGAGGGGCAGCTATTTATAGCCTAGGGATGTGCGTGGCCCAGACGCCCAAAACAGCGGTGGCGGTGCAGAGTCCAGGTTGGGCACGCACGCTGGAGTAGGAGCGGCGGCTTGGCTGACAGGTGGACCCAACGGGTGCTACGGTTTCGGTGCACGCGTCCGACTGGGCTGGCGCGCGGTGAATGGAAGTTAGGTCAGGGTGGCGATGCGGCTGTACTAGGCCAGAGGAGAGAGGAAATGGAATGGGCCAAGCCAAATTCGGCCCACAGGAGAAAAGGATTTTCAATTGGATTTTGGAATTTAGATAAAGACTGAAAATTGACAAGAGAGCAAAATAAATAGCAAATAAATTCAGGAAAAAACCAAGAAAATATAGAAAAATTCCTTGGAGCATAAGGAGCCCAACTAAAACTGTTTTTCTTAAAATTGATGTTTAGATTAGTCAAATTAAATATTTTGAATTTAGGAAATTCCTAATAAACCTTTATTAATTCGAATAAGATTGGTGAAATTTTTGAGGGACCTAAACTACCCTAAAGGAATCTCGTCCTTGAGATTCAGGCTGGCTATGGAAAAGGGTAGGGAACTCAGCCTTCGGGTTCTCTTCTTGCTTCCAAACTGCTTTGACTTTGACAGAACTGCTCTTCTGAAAACTTACGGATCAAACGTCTTGCTTCTTGCTGAACTTCTTGCTTTGACGAGAATTTGACAACTGGCTCTTGGTAGGAAAGGCTTCTAGCAACTTGATTGCTTCTGACGGGACTGCTTGGTCAGTGCTTGAGGGCACTTCTGGAGTTGAGGAAATTCTGCTACTGACTGGCAACTCGGTTTGACAAACTAACTCTTCTTATGAGCTTTGGAATCTGAATAGACTGACACACCTCTGTCGTACAATCCTTAACACAGACCTTCAACAAGTATCCTAACAATAGACATGATTGCGAGGGTGATAATCTCCATAATCTGCGTAGCTTTTCTGCTTGAGCTAAGCTACTTGCAATCCCTTTAGGATTAGGGATACTTGCCTTTATGCTTCATGATTAATGCAAAATCTACATACTTTGAGAGCTGATCTGCTTTTAGCTGAGCAATTACTTACACGATCAACCACTGTGAACTTCAGATGGTGACAATTGCGAACTGGCTGACATCTGGTATTGTAGGAAAACTCTGCACAAACCACTTACTTCCTCAACTTGGTTCTATGAGTTAAGGCACAACGCATTAATATTTTTTCAATCTGTCTGTCGGTTCGGGGCGATACACAATACTGGTATTTAAACAAGCATCCAAGGCTTCATACACACTCTGTCGCTAACACAAGGTAAGCTGGGATCCTCGGTCTGACGCTAATTTTTCTGACACCTCGTGCAAATTGACCATCTCTATCGATCTGACATTATACCAATTTTGGTGAACAGCATTTCTGTCGTATACAACCTCTGTCATATACCACTCTGCTCGACATTCTCCAGACTAAGTGATATTGGCAGGAATGAAGCGGCAAATTTCTGTCAAATGATCAACAATCACCTTTCAAGAAATTACATCCCGATTGGGTCCTGGGAAAACCCATGCTTGAATTCTCAGAGATAGGAGTACTCTGGCTGGTCTCTAACATGATAGTTGACTTCCTAACATACCAAACACATGGTAACACATTCTATAACCTTTTGCCTTGTATGGAATCATCACAATTCAGCTTCGAGATCCTTGTACACCTTGGTACTTTCAGAGAGAATGGAATGTTTGCACTCAAATGCTGGTTTGAGCATCAACCACTTGAGTTTCTTCTGATTAGATATGTAGATATGTTCATTGATTTGTGGATCATTCTGTTCGCCTTCAGTGGATTTTCAAACTTTACCTTGCTTTTAGGGGAACTGATTTCCTTGACAAAACTGTCTGGTCAAGCCTAATTTTCTAGCATTGGTTTGAACTCTGGGGTTTAACAGATATACTTTTGCAACTGACTCAAGATTCGGTTTCTGAATTTCACATGTAACTTTGGCTGACTGAATAACAGATTCTTGCGGTAGCTCTTCTGATTCAAAACGTCTACCACTACACTGATCTGACCTGAGGGAACATATTTTAACCTCATGGTTCTCAATCCAATAAAACCATTCTTTACTGCTCCATGGTAGCAACTTCGAATTATGACTAGGATAATTCACTGCTTGATACTTCAGTTGTTAGGAAGTGCAGGAGAAACTTCTTGACACACTGATTTTTGGATGTTCCGGGATAAGTTGTCATCAAGGTTCTTTCAGGTATCTGCCAGTACGAACACTAGAGTTGTGATCAATCTCTCCTGAAATTCTCATTGACTTGGTTCACTTCTGGCAATCTGGCCAACTGGTCCTTTTACAACGGGTGAGGGGTCTTGGTTATCTTGAAATGACTGTCTCACTTTATCTTCAACTGGCACTGTCTTGTTCACAGATGATTCTGGGGAAAACTCAAATTCTTACTCAAAACTCAACAAGCTGACACTAAGATCTTGAAGATTAGCTCTTGGATAGGCTGAAATTCTCGCACATCCTTGTGCTACCATTTCACTTTACAATCAACACTAACACTAGCTAAGCTGATGAGCTTGATTTGATACTGCCTTTATCTGAGAAAATCATCTGCTCTGCTTTATCATTTCTACAAAACTCCTTTAACAAATTTGGTCATAATTCACCTCTGACGTAATTCCTTCTAAAATTGGCTAATCCTGGGTACCAAGTCAAAGTCAAACTTGACTTCTAATACGATTGCATGCTATATAGATCATTTGCAATGATAATTGCATACTCTTTTGCAGATATGAACATTATTCCCAATGGTTGGATTCTTCAACCATTTATGGTTATCTCACTGCTATGCAAAATGATGAGTTGGAATTCAACATCACATTCCATGTTTACGGCTCTAAGGCCTTCAATAAAAAATCACAAAGAAGAAGGAAAACAAAAATCGAATCATCTAGTCGATTAAACTCCAACTTATCTGGGTGACTTGGCTCAACACACAAGAGGAGCCACACTGATTTATCCTATATGGCTGGTTTGAAGAAAACTCGATCTGGTCACGGTCTTCGTCAAACGTTGACTATTTGCGATCCTTGCAGGCGAATCTTGGCGAAGGACAAGGGCGACGTACAACTTCTTCTGTCTTCAACTCTTGCGATGAAACTATCTTTAACACATGGGGAGATGTTCATGCGTCGTTGTTGGTTGCACGGTCTTCAAACAGTTGTTCAAATTAGCTCTTGGGCATCCACCGAGACGTTTGGTATAGATAATGACGACTATAGAAGTTATGAGGAGAGATAGTCCAATTTAGTACTCAAAACGGCGAGGAAGAAACTAGATGAGAAACGAATAGAATGGAAGAGTATAGAAGCTAGACAAGAAGAGAATAACGCATCATTAAGATTTTCCTATTTGTAAAATAAGTTTTAAAGTCTTCCTTAAAAATGGTCATTCTAACTAAGGTCACGACATACAATCAGCTTGGCTCTGATACAACATCTGTCGGGACCCAAAAATCCAATTTTGGACCCTCTGTGTATACTACACTAGTCCAGGATCACGCTAGTGCACACAGTGGCAACATCGATGAAATCTCATTTCCATATACAAAGATGACTAATAAATAGGCAAATAACAATAATTATCAGATTAACGACCTTAAGGCCCAGGCTTACAATTATTGCCCAGAAGGCGAATAGCTCAAATAACCTGCAGCGGAACGTAACGGAATAACTTCAGTGATGCCCATCCATATGCCCACAGGCAATTGGCTGGGGTAGCGCGATCTAGTTCTCCATGATCCCTGAAGTAGGCCTTGTTGACCAACGATTCCTCCACTTTATCTGAATGATTATAGCAAGATTGAGTACACAGCCGTACTCAACAAGTTGCACCACAGAATGCAAATATAAATGATGGCTTATTCCAAAGGAAATGGCTTTAGAGGTTATTTTGCATAAATGCAACATTTGCGATTGAATACAAATAATAGATTGAAAGCGTGATTCAAAACAAATAAACAATAATAATTTAAAAAATTGTTTTCACAAAGGACACAAAGCTTAATCAATTTCTTTCACACAACTGCATAAGTTATCTCACACAGCTGTCCCTTCCCAATGGTTTTTATGAAAATCTTCCCCTCGTGTGAAATCCCTGAGCATATCCATGACTGCGGACGCGGCTATTCGATTAGATTGTTTAACACTCTGTAGAGGTTGTACTATTTACCCACAAGATGCAATCAATTGGATCAGAGCCGATCACAACAAAACCTTTCTGAAACTTTATCTCAACAATTGACACTCCCGATGTGCTTTACTGTCGTACCAATCCAAACTTAGTGCTTTGGTACGACACACACCGTTGGACAGGGAAGCGACGAACCGTCCCGCCGTGATGTGACTACCTTATAGTTCACACCTGCACCCATCACTGAGCACCTAACCTACAACCTGAGTAGTCAATGCTGAGATTCCGTAACTTACTAAGTTAGGCCCGTCCCATACCAGACATGTGGTTGTACGAAAGGCCCAATTCAATGGCACACAAAGTTAAGTCCTTAATTGGCCAAGGCGAAACTTCCAATTTCTAACTATGCCACAAAGATTATCATTCTCATTCACCAAGCTCCACCATATTACAAAGTATCCACCACTCACCTCAATCTAAATCTTTTTCCACCCTATTGGTTAAGTGCAACACATGCTATCACAAAGTAATAACACATAGCACACAGTTTTACACAAAGTTCCATAGTCACTTAGTCAAATTTATAATTGCAACTCAAATGATATGTGTGACTCGTAGCATGGCTAAGCAATACTATTCGTCTAACCAATCCATGTTGATGCTATGATAATACTAACTAATAATTAAGCAAACTAGGGTGACAAAAGATCAGGTTAATACAATAGGCAATGTGGATATAATCAATTGGGTGAATAGCTAATCCCAAATGCAATAATTTGAATCAATGTAATTTTGGAAAACAGGGTTCAATATGATCAAAGGTACAACTTGCCTTGCTATAGCAATGGTGATCTTATTTGATCTTGAATCTTCTACTTCCTTGACCGAGGAGAGGAAGGCGAGGCGTGTTGGAAATATGCCCTAAAGGCAATCATAGAGATGATTATATTTCATTATGTTCATTATATTGGATAATATGTTATCTTGTTCCTAGAATAATATTGTTAATATTGATTATCAAGTATGTGACTTGATTGTGAAACTCTATATTTCTGCGATAATTATTCTTATACGTTCCTTGGTCGGAAACATATGAGGACACATATGAATAGACTAGCATATGTATTGGTTGATGACTATGTTTCACGGGTCATGGATATGGAGATATCAAACCAATAATATGGACACATGTTAGAGAACATGATGTTGGATTAAACCCACCTTGAGACACTATTGAGATTGTTATGATTCTATGTGTCGTTAGTTGGTCTCAAGCAATGTTGATGTATAATCCTTAGACTTGAGATCAGCATGGTTTCCTACATATGTAATAGCACTCTTAGGGGTTGCCAAACGCTACACCGTAACTGTGTAGTTATAAAGGTAGCTTTCGGGTATACTATGAAATATGCAGAGGAATGTGATTGGTTGGATATGGGATTTGCCCCTCCTAACATAACAGGAGCGATGTCTCTGGGCCCCTCGTTGTGATCAGATAAAGAAAGTGCATGACCATGCCACTAGTTGTTGAAGTGTTCGACCACGTGAAGTTATCCAACACCTAATCGAGAAAGTATTGAACAGTCCATGGATGACACAACATCTCACTTGGAGTTCAACCAGACATCGTGAGGCAAAGGGAGTATACACGAGTAGGTCGCTTAGTTCGACGATTCTGGTGGTCATATGGAATCTGAGCTGGTCGAGATCGGTCGAACGTAGTCGCTGTGGTGGTGGTAAATAAATCGTCGTAAGGAATTACGAACTGGTCGTGACCAAATATGAACTGGTCGTATAGAGATAGGACTTGGTCGTAAGTGATGAGGACCTGGTCGTAGATCATATTGCATTAAGGTTCGTCCGATATAATTTGTTTGTATTCGGAAATCGTTATGTTCTGCTAGGAGCCGCTACGACTCGTGATCGGAAAGGGTTTCCGAGTCACAACCGATTACGCATGAACCTATAGGGTCCACACTTAACGGGTTGGAACAAACCAGTACGAATACGATTCGTCAAACGTGTTCGGATAGGATTCGTCACGAGCACTGTATAAGGAGATGCATGAGGCTGTTGGAAGAACGAGTGAATCACCACCGAAACCCTAGCCGCCATCTTCCTGAGAGCTCTGCTGTGCAACTTGGTGGTAGTACACCGGCGTACGGTTGTTCCTTCCCTGGATGTGTGGATACCGTAGAGGCGCTACTACGACTGTTGCGCTTGAGGACGATCCGCGATCTTCACAAGGAACTGCAGACGTTGCTGGAGGAGACGATCGACTCGTGAGGATGCTGGACGATCGACTACGACCACTACATCGATGCGCTCTACGTTGGACCAAGCTGCTCCAACCCTTCTTCCGCTGCTCTGCGCGTTTGGTGGTAACGATCTGTGATCATTTACTTGCTTGGCTTCCTGGTTTGCGTGGTAGAAATTTTTGTTTGTAGCTATCGTAGCCTACCCCGCGACCCAACAAGGCGATCACGATGGCGCGAACATGGCGGCTCGGGAGGCTTCAACCGTGGAGGAACAATGGCGTAAGCTCGACGCCGGCTTGAAGACGAAGACGCTCGGAGAGGGTGCTTGGCAGCATCTTGGCGGCGGCGAGCTAGGGCACGATAGCGGCGAAACGAGGCGAAGCACATGCGCACGAGGGGCAGCTATTTATAGCCTAGGGATGCGCATGGCATGGACACCCAAAACGGCGGTGGCGGCGTAGAGTCCAGGTTGGGCACGCGTGCTAGAGCGGCAGCGACGGCTTGGCAGACAGGTGGACCCGATGGGCGCTAGTGTTTCGGCGCACGCGTCCGGCTGGGCTGGCGCGTGACGAATGGAAGTTGGGCCAGGGCGGCGATGCAGCTGGACTGGGCCAGAGGAGAGAGGAAATGGAATGGGCCAAGCCAAATTCAGCCCATAAGAGAAAAGGACTTTCAATTGGATTTTAGAAAAAGACTGAAAATCGACAAGAGGCAAAATAAATAGCAAATAAATTCAGAGGTGTACAATTGGGTTATTAGGGTCGTCTATTCTCAGCCCCTCATCGCCATCGTGGAAGGTGTTCTGCATGATACAATCAGATATTTCAGGGAAAGGCATGCAAATGCGGCACTTCATGCAGCCAACCCACATATACCGGCCCATTTCCTTTGTTACAGCCCAGTTCC
Organism: Phyllostachys edulis; assembly: GCA_036346405.1. Classification (NCBI taxonomy): domain Eukaryota; kingdom Viridiplantae; phylum Streptophyta; class Magnoliopsida; order Poales; family Poaceae; genus Phyllostachys; species Phyllostachys edulis. The sequence continues at coordinate 34,370,762 of CM070553.1, forward strand.
ACGCCGGCCCACTCGCTCGCGCGCGCATCCGCGCCTCCGTTCCACTGACATGTGGGGCCCACACGTCAGGTCTTCGTCTTCGCTGCATCGTTGTCCTCGCGGAGCTGAGCGCCTTTGTCCGCCATGGCTGGAGTCCGAAGCTTCATACAACAACAGAGAAATCCCAACTAAATCACCTCAAATTTTCGCATTGGATCTTATCTCTAGCAATCCATCGTCCATATCTGCAACCCATCATGCCCAAAATGGATTCTATCTCCTTCCAATTTGGGATTTCCTTTTGTGTTCAACTCGGACTCGAATTCGGGATTCCTTATCCTGGTTTGCTCGGGCCCTATAAAAGGCACCCTGAGGTTCGCCGGCACCTCAGCAACCCAAAGCCCCCACCCTCATCACCTCGAAAACCCTAGTGCCGCCAGAATCAAGCTTTTTGGGTTTTGGACGAAGCTTTTTGTTTTCGAATTGCGCCTCCATCGTGGTCGCCCTATCGTCTTCGACCACATCACCAGATCCGCCATCGCAGCCGCTACCTCCAAAGTCCTTCCTCGCCGTCGGAGCGTCATCGGAGGACCTTCCCGACAATAGCTAAACCTTCCTCACCGTCGGCCAACTCCGACGACCTCTTATGCCCAACCCGGTACCAGTACGTGCACAGTATCCCTCTCCATCCATTGCGCGCACTCACCGCCGGTGGATCGCCACCGCTCGCCGTTGTTGGGCAAAACTGAAGGCCTCGCCGTCGGTTAGGTGACGTGGCGAGCCATCTCAACGCCCACGTCGTCGTCTGTGCGCACGCGTCACCCATGTGGCAGCTTCATCAGCGCGTGTGTAGCACAGTCCAGCCCAACCCAGATCCAAAACTTTTGTGCACCCGGCCCATGTGCACCGTGTGACTGACTAGTGGGTCCCACATGTCATATTTCTTTTTAATTATTTTAATTCCAAAAATCTCATGGCTGATGTCATGCTGGTGTCATTATTTCGATTTTTCTGTTGAAGAATAATTTGAAAATTCCAAATAAATCATTTTTAGGGTATTTTCTTTAGATTCAAACTTCCAAAGCCCATATCTTTTGCATCAGAACTCCAATTGAGCCCATTCAAATTTCTAAATTCATCTAAATTCTAGATCTATGTATATGAGATTTTTTATTTAATTTTTGGAGTTTTTTTCCCTCTGCTATTTATTTATTTTGTTTATTTACTTCGTTTGCGAGTAGACATTGATACTTCGGGAAACTTTGAAGAAGAATGAGTGCTTAAAGAGCAAGATCAGTACCTAGACCTATTCCAAGGCAAGTTATACCTTTGATCATATTGAACCCAGTTTTCTAAAATTACTTTGATTTAAATTATTGTATTTACTTTAAGTATTTATTTAAATGCTTTTGGATGTAGTTATTATCCAATTTGTTATATCTACCTTGTCTATTGTTATGTCATAATATTTTGTCACCCTAGATTGGTTCATTATTTAGTTGGTATTATCGTAGCACCAATGTGGGTTGGTTAGATACGAGTAGATTGCTTAGCCATGCCACGAGTCATCATTTCATGTGAGTTGCAAATATAAACTTGACTAAGTGATTATGGAACTTTGTGATAAAACTGTGTGTACTGTGTGCTATTACTCGTTGATGGCATGTGTTACACTTAACCAACTGGGTGGTAAAGGATTTAGACTGAGGCAAGTGGTGGACACTAAGTGATATGGTGGAGCTGTGTGCATGGGAATAATAATCTGTGTGACATAGTTAGAAATTGGAAGCTTGCCTTGGTCAGTTAAGGACTTAACTTTGTGCGCTATTGAACTGAGCCTTACTGTACGACCACATGCCTGGTATGGGACGAGCCTAACTTAGTAAGTTATGGATTCTTGGCATTGATTACTCAGGCATTAGGTTAGGCTGTGTGCATGGGTGGAGGTATGGACTACCAGGTAGTACACATTTATGAGCGGTTCGCCGTCTTTAGGTCCAACGACGTGTGTCGGACTGGCTTCCTGTGTGGGGGTAGTCTGGCAGTAAAGCACATTGGGAGTATCAATGTTTGAGATGAAGTTTCTGAAACGTTTTGTTATGATTAGTGCTAGCTACACTGGTTATATCGTGTGAGTAAAGTGTACAACCTCTGCACAGTATTAAACAATCTATTCGAATAGCCGTGTCCACAGTTATGGACATACACTAGGATTTCACACGAGGGGTAGTTTTCGCAAAACAATTGGGAAGGGTCAGCTGTGTGATTTAAATGATGTGGTCGTGTGAAAGAAATTGATTAGACTATGTGTCTTTGTGAAAACAACTTATAAATTAATATTGTCTATTTGTTTTGAATTATGCCTTCAATCTATTATTTGTATTCAATTGCAAATGTTGCATTTCTACAAAAGAACCATAGAAGCCATTCTTTTGGAATAAGCCATCATATATAAATTGCATTCTATGGTATAACTTGCGAGTACGGTTGTGTACTCATGCTTGGTATAATCAATCAACACAAGTAGAGGAGCCTTCGCCTGCGTTTGAGGAGGAGTTCTATGAAGGTGCTGATCGTTAGGGTCTTGATCCCAGTTGGTTGCTTGTGACGAATTGATGGGATTCCGCTGAAGTTATTTGTTCCGCTGCTTATTTCTCTATTGCTAGCCCTACGTGGCTTAATAAGTGTAAACTCGATCATAAGGTCAAAATCATTATTTGTTATTCAAATTAATCGTTTATGCTATTAATCGTCTTGTGTGGATCGATATTCATCTATGTTTACAATGTGTGCACTAGCATGATTCTGGACTAGTGCATTATACACAGAGGGTCCATAATTGCATTTTTGGGTCCCGACAGTATTGGTCGAAGATTACAGCGTATATACAGACCAAGACCGAAAAGGGTCAGTCGCACAAGGTCTTCGTAATGGGCAATACGGAGCATCATGTCGACGTGGTCCTTCGAGATAGAGCCGGATTTGGGACGGCTCGGTCTCTTGTTACCCACGAGGTATGCCTTGGAGACCATGTGAATGGACCTAGCTGCACATGCAACAAGCCAAAGCTCCTTCACAAGCCATGCTCTCATATCCTCGCCACGTGTGGGACCATCCACATGGACCCATCAAACTTCATATCGGAGTACTTCATGAAGGAAAGGGTGCAACAGGTGTGGTGCACCGAGCTAAGAGGCTTCAGGGTTGTGGGCAACTTTGCCACGTTGGATATTGCACGGAGGACTTGGATTTCGGATCTTGACCTGTTGAAGGGGGGTGGGCCATCGACAAAGTCGTCGCATTAGAAACGATATGGACGAAGGGGAAGCTGGAGCGGCGGGTAGACGTTGCAGCCGCTGCCGCCAGGATAGCCACACTACAAGAACTTGCAAGGCGCCTGCCGACACGTAGGAACACCAGCGTGAAGTGCAACACCGCTTCTTGTTGGGTGCATAGTGGTACTAAGATTAGAACTGCTAGCATGTTGTAACTTGTACTTCAGTCAATACTTTGCTTGTTGTAAGCACTGTGAAACTAATTGCAAATTTTAACTTTATTTGAAGTGACAATCTCTCATCTTAATTGCAAAGCACGATGTGACCTCGCTCGGCAGCGCACGACGTGACCACTCTCTGCAAAATAGGACGTGACCACTCTCTGCAAAGTAGGAAGTGACCACTCTCTGCAAAGCAGGACGTGACCCGACGAGTCAGCTTTTCAGGACAACGTGACCCGATGAGGCCGCTTCCCGCAGCGATGTCACCCAACGAGTCTGCTTTCTGCAGAGCCGTGTTGCAGCGCTACCACATGATTCCTCCTCGGGTCTGCTTCACGTGCCTCATTACCCAAAGAGTTAGCTTTGCGCAGCGATGTGACCCAACGAGTCTCGTCAGCGCCACTGCCTCGTAGACGCGAATTTCCTTCAATTGAATTACAATTTAGTTGTGTACGTAACGTCGGCTCGGCATATAAGTACTACCCCTTCCATGCTGGATTCTCTTGCATCTAAACTTCAACACAATCTTGCTCAGATGGACACGCACTGGGAGGAGATACGCGAAATGCAAAGGGAGTATGTGGCCCAGGAGGAACAAAGGGAGCGTGCCAGGAGGAACAAAGGGAGCGTGCCAGGAGGCCATCTCCCCACAATGACACCGCCCCCCGTAGCAGCAACCCCCACCAGAACATCCCAACCGAGCATTCGCCGCAACACCCGCCCGAGAGGGAGACGCCGCCCTTCTGTTGGTGTAGGGAAAGATGCAGGTTCTTTAAGTCCAAGCATCGGCTCAGCCTAGGCATGCGTTACTGGGGATGCGCGAACTATTCCTGCGACTATCCCGACCGCCGTTGGGACACGAGCCGCTATCAGCAGCCGGTAAGGACAGGTAGCAGTATGTTCCCCTACCATTTCTCTTTTAAAGTTCGCACTAACAACCTCTCCTGTTTACCCGTAGTCCCTGGATCCGCTATGTGGCTGCCGCAAGTAGATCGACCTAGAGATCGACCCACATGACCAGTGGACTCCTGACTGCGAGGAGTGGGATGCCAACAGGGATCACAAGAGGAGGGAGGAGCGTCGCACCGAAGAGCACAACCAGCGTATCCGGAGGGAGACGCAGGCCCATCTCGAGGCGTGCAGGCGTAGGGAGCGCGAGGCTCGCGAGAGGGAGCGCGAGAAAAAGAGGGAAATGGCGGCTGAGGCCAAGGCGGCCGGCGAGGAGTACAACGCCGAGCTCGCAAGGAAGGTCAAATGGCCCCGGTCTACGCAGTAGTCCGACCCTCTTCGTCTATATGTCCCATGTATTTCTAATTCCTTAAAGGCATGTCTGTACTGTCCTTAGTTCGTTAGCCTGCTTGCTATGTAACCTCTTGTCGGATCAACTACCGTGTTGTTATCGTTGCACCATTTCTCCAAAGTTTTCCATCGTGTATGAATTTGCTGGCGCATCGCAATATCACTTATCTTCGTACTTACGAATCATTGCTATCTCTATCGTCCTCACAAAATTCTTCAGAAATTTAGCGCACTACAACAACATACGACGATCACAAAATGTTATTGCGAGTCTGACAAATTTCGTACCCTTGGGATTCTACGAAAATCACAAACGGACCAACCAACCTTGTCACCACCCTTTTATTTCAAAAAAAAAAAACATCCTACAACATGATTTGCTAAATGTATTATCTACAAAATGTAACACTTATTCCCACACAATCATTCCAATCGGATTAATTAAATAGTACATCTACTACTTAAAATTGCTAAATGGTTGAGCGACTTGCTATAAGTCGCTTAACTATTGGACGACTTAGTCAAGTTGCTCACCCACCGGGCGACTCCAACGCTTGTCGCTCTGTCGTTGGGCGACTTTGTTCAGTCGCCCAATGGTTGACGACTTGATATAAGTCACCTAACGGTACAACGACTAATGATTATTTCTGATAAATTTTTTTTTTAATTCTTTCTATAATTCTGAATAAAAAATAGATTATTAAAAAAACTCACACGTAAGGCCAAAATATGCACAGTTGTATGTAAGCTGCAACAAGTGATAACTGAGAACGGTGAAAGTACCGAGGCTCAAAAATGTTTAAAACTATGATTCTGACACCTCTGATGCCCCTCTCTTTCTTTTGCCTGGTGCAAGAAACTGCTGTATGTATGTCTGTGGTTGGTTTCTTCTCCCTCGTGAACTGGCTAATCATATCATACTGTCTAATCCGAGCTCTCTCTCATGCATGGTTGTCCGGAACTGCAGTGGTAATTAAAGCACAAAGTGATTCCCGTAACTCCAACACGTCACTCCACACAGACAGGGGACGTACTGGGGGTAACTGTCTTTGACATGCAGCAGGGGGTAACGTGAAGTACAAGCGCAAGATCTCTTCGTCGTCGTCACCTTGCCATCACACCGCCGTGATTTGGCCCCGTTTTCTTTTGTTCTCGATCTCCCATGCTTGCGCAAAGAACTTCAAAAGATCATTCACTGAACACGATCCGAGAGACCTTGTACTGTGTATATGGTAGTATGATGAGTAGTTTATCTAGCAAGCTCGTTACCTCACAACACTAGCTTCAGGTACCCATGCGTGACTTCTCATACGTACATACGTGCACGGCAGCGGCTATTAATTAAGTTTGCCTTCTCCGGGTGCTCCATGCCACGTTCTTCTGTTTGCCCTAGCGCCATCGCTATCAGAATTTGTAATTTAGGTCCCTTTTTTGGATTTAATGGAAAAAAAACTATAGGAGCTACTGTTATGTTTTTTACATAACTAGCTGGATTACATTGCAGGGCGACTTAATATGATTATAAAATATTTAAAAATAGAGTTTTATTTATTATACAGCTCTAATGCCTATTAAGAGTCGTTTTTATAGTTCACTGACCTATGTAGGATTTTTTTTCCTTTTTATCTGGTCATGCCATGCGTTCGCATGAACCAACTTATAATCACTTTAGATATGAATACCGCCATCGATGCAATTATGCAAATCAGATGCACGCGGCCCTGTAGATTTTCTATTGGGTTGGTCTCCCGATCAGGGTTCATTCTATCGGCCGATAATCGCAGATAACAGATAATCATTTCTATCGCCCCCCCCTCCCCCGGTTGATATCAAATCGGTTCCAAAATTTGAAGTTTGGATGAATTTTGTCCAAAAAAAAATCAAATTTCTTGAATTTTGTTCAGTTGATGAATGAGTGAAGTAATACAAGCCCATCTGAATCTTGCTACCATGCTAACTAGCTCAGTTGATGATTTTTGTTCGAATTTGACCCTTTTTTGAATTTAAAATCCGAAAAATTCAAATTTTTTTTTTGAAATTTTCGGCCGAAATTGGCCGAAAATTTCCGATTATCGGCTGTATCGGGAGGTCCCGGTAAAAAAAATGACGGATAAAAAAAACTCTGCTCCCGATGTATGATGTATCGAGCCGCCCCACCCGGCCGATGCGGCGGCGGCTCCTCTCCGCCGCGGGCTTCTTCTTCTTCAACGTGACGTGGCCTCGCACCCACCACCCGAGCAAGAACCCAACCAGAGCAAAGATCAGACTGCAAACCAGGCACATGGCCACTACCAGGCTGACCCACTCGGCCGATGCAGCGGCGGCGCGGAGCAGCTCCACGCCTCTGCCGTGTGGCGGCCCTCCTCTTTCGCCGTGGCCTTCTCCTCCTGTGCGACGTAGCCCTGCACCCACCACCGGAGCAAGAACCCAACCACAACGAAGATCAGACTGCACACCAAACAGATAGCCACTACCAGTCATGTATGTACACCTGCAATGCACTGCTCACTGTGATCATCCTTCTTGTACGCATCACATACCTTTGCATGTATGGCGGTACGAGTTTAACTTGTTCAATTACATCCAATGCATCAGCCGACCTGCCTTACATAATGGATCCCCCGCGGGGCGATCAGTCACCAGGCCATTTTTTTTCGTTAATAACAGTACGCTGGAGGACATTTTATTTGTTTCGAATTTCGTAGCCGTAACATTATCTTATTTCAAAGTTTAAGAGGTTTGGTAATAACATCTAATGATCTAATGGCTATGATTTACTATCGTAATTAGGGTCCATCAAATTGAGGGCTAGATGGTTTTATTAATTATGAGAATTTCTAGCGTTTTTCTTTTTTCTTGGCAACATCTGATGGTTAGGGTTTACCATATTGTGAGAATTTATAGCATATTTATCTTTTTTCCTTAGCGGCTATAAAACACCTTTGTAAATCACCTATCACGAGCTTTTATTATATACTCCCTCCATTCTTTTTTATTTGATGTTTTTGATTTTTCTCGGTCTCCGAGATGCGACTTTGACCGTTACTTTTTTATAACTTTATATTAAAGCATACCAATAAAATTATAATATTATGAAAGTATTTTTAACGACAAATCTAATGGTATAGTTTTCATGTAGCCAATCCATATAGTTTTAAACATATTGGTTGCCTAATTTTGGAAAGTTTGACTGCATATATTCTAGAGTGTCAAATAAAAAAGAATGGAGGGGGTAATAGATTTCTGCATTACAATGCAAAATAAGCATTAGCGTGTGTATATAGGTTCATTTCATAGTTCCATAGCTAAGTGTCTTTTTAAAAAAACGTTTCATAACCAAGGAAAACAAAAAAAACATTTTTAATATAATGGACAAGGAAAACAAACAGTCATAATCAATGGAATAATTTTGCAATCGATTAGATTATGATCAAAATTCAGGAGATCCACACAGTTTTATCATTATTTGATTATACAATTGGATGGTGTTGTCTCTGGGTACAAGAAATTGCCTTGTTAATCTGGTGTACGTGGAGCCCAACATTTTTCTCAATGTTGCTAGCTCGCAAGCAACATTTAGTCATCTTAACATACAGCAACGAAAAGCTACCTGCAATATTCGTTGATCAATGCGGTGCACCATGCACACGCGTGTGCTGGCCCAACAAGAAATAGCAGCACGCACGCGTAATTAATAAACCAGTAGTTGGTTACGGTGTCACGCCCGAGATGAGTTGAGCATACTTGGCCGCTGGGCATAGCTTTTTTTAGATAATAGAAGAGAAAGACTTTTCCGACCTCTGTATTAAGGATGTACACAGTCAATTTTATTAATGAGTTTAAGGCACCCAAGCAACCAAGCTGTTAAAGGTGGCTGAAAGCCTTACAAGCAAACAATGACTGAAAATTAACCTCGATCATTACAAATCATGTGTCTAAACTACCTCCAGTCTGTCGCTTCCGACCAGCATGGACTCCTTCTAGACCAGTTTCTGCAAATTTGCCTAAGTCCTCAGCCAGTTGCCCACTTAAAAAGATAACCTGCAACGGATTAGTGACAATCTTATTGTCAAAAATAACATCATTCCGATATAACCAGATAGACCAACATAAAGAACTAACTCCCACTAAGAGTTGTGACTTTACAATTTTTGGAATACAGGCTAACCAATTACCAAACCAAACATATGTTCTATACTCGTAGGGGGAGATAAATTAAAAACACATTGAACACCCCACCATGCAAGACGTGCAAAGGGACATTCAATAAAAAGATGTTGGATAGTTTCCTCGTTAATACAAAAACAACACTTTTTGTTCCCCCTCTAATTTCTTTTGAACAGATTATGTTTAGTTAAAACTACCCCTCTTTTGAGATACCATAGGAAAATTTTCACTTTTAATGGAATTTTAATTGACCAAAAAAAGTTCTTAATGGGGCCTTGAGAACTTCCAATTAGTGCCGTATAGAAAGATTGTACTGAAAAAAGACCAGACTTATTCAAATTCCACCTGAAAATATTATTTTGAGAGATCAGATGTAAATTAGCAATTCTCAGAATTAACTCATTCCAAGTTTGAAGCTTAGGCCCAATAATAGGTCTTCGGAAAGAAATATTTAAATGTGTCATTCTCAGAATATTCGCCACTGTATCCACCTTTCTCCTTACCACATTATAAAGGAGTGAATACTGACTTTTGAATGGAGAGTCTCATAACCAAATATCTGTCCAAAACCTAGTTTGCATTCCATTTTTAAGCTGAAATGAACCAAAACGAAAAAACTGATCTTTTATTTTCATTAAACCTGACCAGAAATGAGAAGTTCCAAGCTTATTAACTATTTGAGCAAGACACTTCCCACTCAAATATTTTCTTTTTAACATAGATTGCCATACTCCTTCATTTAGTAATTTAAATAACCATTTTCCTAATAAGTTTTTTTTTAGCTATCGATCCACCAACGCGTTGCTTCCTCCGGGCACGGCCGTGTCACGTCATTTACCTGTTTTTGCCGATAACTACGAGGCGCATGGTCTCCCAGCCAGGCTCGCCGCACGGCATCGGCAGTTCGGCACACTGCGGCGCACGAGCGCACACACAACTCTCCCGGGTTTAAGCAAAAAAAAAAATAGCGTCGAAATTAAGATAAGCGGGTTGATTACGTGACGTCGAGCAGGGCCACACGTACCAAATCCCTGGTTTTGACAGGAACGGATGATTCGCTGATTGATCGATACGGCCATCAACTTGCTCCATCAGCGTCCGGGCCGACCGGCTTAATAAGCTAACTGCGCGGCTACGGCGCTGCACACGTACGGCTGCGTCGTGGAGAAAGGTCTGTGGTGGTCTGGTGGAGGCCTACCATGTCGGAAGAGACCTGTTGTTTCTTTCGCCGAAAAGGGTTTTGAGAGAAGGAAAAATGGCTGCCACCCTGGGCTAGGGCTCCAATCTATAAGAACGACCAGGTCCAACTAACTATGCAGTGCTACATACCTTGGGCAAGCAGAAACATTGGTTATATAAAAATCATGGTAAATCTTCAACTGATGCATAATCTTCTCGAAGTCACGGTTGATTTGCGCCACGAATTAATCCCTTTAATCTTATGTACATTGCTTGTGCTAAGAGAGTTGTAGTGGGATGGATTTGTAGTCGGCAGATTGGTAGGGCACGGATCGAGGAGCTTCTTTCGTTGTCAGGGTCACATCGGGGAGGCAAATCCGATCGCCAGGACGAGGTCGGCGTCATGGGTGAAACGGACCGGAGCAGGAGTTTAGTGTCGAGTAGAGCTTGTTTAATTAGATGGCGGGTGCGGGTGCGGGTGCGGGTGCGGGTGCATGGTGAGGGGTGGTGTCACCTGATGTGAGATCAAATCCACTGTGTGTGTGCGTGATTTTGCGTCGCGCCGATGGGGACCTGGACGGCATCGTCGCCATTAACAGTTTAACAACGCGTGCCCGAAGAATAACCACGGAGACCGAGCAGCGGCGCACACCGTACGTCATGTGCTCTCTGCACTACCTGATTAGAAAATCGATTGGAGTTGCGACCAGCTAGAGCAGGTGGGTATGGCTTTTTCGTTGTTAGTCGTGCATTTCAGATATCTTTGCCTGTGTCAATCATAAAATTTTCTGATTTCCGATGCGATGCATGGTCTAATATAATGCCCTAACGTGAGCCAAGTAGCACGGTGTGCCGGTGCTTCTCTGCGTGGTTGAGTGGCGCCTCTGTCCAAAGTGTTGAACAGCACTCGATAGATAAAAGTTACACACGTGCCTTCCGCATAATTCAGAGCTCGGAGGAATTGCGCTACCAATTATGTGACAACAAGGTAGCGTTTGAAATTATAAAACTGAAACAAAATTCTTGTTTCCCTGACAAAAAGAAGTCACTATTATTTTAGTCAGGGAACATAAACCGAAGGATAGGCTCAGCAATTGTTGGAGATAAAAGAAGGCCCAGCAAGGTTTTAAGACATCAACTCATAGAACAACAAAAGCCAATTAGTATAAGAGTCCAGAAGCCTAGTAGTTTAGAAACCTTAACCGAATGGGATTCCAAGAGATGGCCTTTATACAAGGCCCATTAGTTTTTCTTTTTTCCTTTTTTAAAAGAAATAAGTCCATATTACAGCCCTTAACTTTGGTGATAGTCCAAAAAAACTCACTGAACTCCAATACCGTTTTGTTTACACTCTCGAACTATCATTATGTGCTTAGACTTGGGTGTAACTCATGCGGTTGGACTCATACAAGTAGGGGTGGTTCAGGTCGGATGCTACAAAGTTGAGCACGACGCACAGAGCTTTGTCTTCCTCGTTGTGCAGCGGAACAGGGGCGGCTAGGGCATGACCGGCGTTGGTGCTCCTATGGTGGAACGAAGTCACAGACGAGGGCACGGTGTGTTCCAAGTCTTGGGGAATCCGTTTTTGGTGGTTTGTGTCAATAGGGATGACAGAGAAGGCCGGAACGGGCCAAGGTCGGCACGACGTCCGTGGAGAGAGAAGCGGTGTCGGCAGTGAAATCTAGCGACTTGGCTTCTATTGGCTAGATAATGAGCATTACGTGGATGTGGGGAACCTTATAGTGCTGGTGGATTGGCCCTACATGGTCCCTGATGGGCTGGCGGCGGTAAAGGGCATGTCACATGATAGTGTAGCCTATTGTGCCTGATCCTAGCATGTTCCAGTGGCTAGGCGGCCTAGGAGAATCCGGATGGGACTTTGGGAGGTGGAGTCAGACACGGTGACGCGAAAGGACACGGAGTGGCAGCGACACATACACAACGGCGAGGCGGATGGTGTGACGAGTTGTCGATGTTGTCTTGGTGACTATGTCGATGAATAAGGGGCCTAACAGAATCAAAGGGAAGTGGAAATGATGGGGAGGTGCTAAATTTGGGGAGAGAACAACATAGTGGACAAATTTTGGCGGGTTTTGGTGGTGATTCAAGAAACAGGGGCGCTAGCGGCTCACCGGCTTTGGAGTGGCGACAATACTAGCAGATTCCCGATGGAGAGGAGGTGAGTTTGCACTGCTATAGTTCCTTGATTCGGCTTGTGCAAGACGACGGCCAAGGACACAGAGAGGGCGATGAGGCGCCGAGGGGAAGGATACGGTGATCGCGGCTCATAGGCAGACGTGACGTGCAGGCAAAGGCGGAAAACGGAAAGGTCTCCTTCGACGTGCACAACAAAGAGCATCCCCTAAATTTCATTAAATTCAATATATTAATTTGTGTCGGATATGAGATTTACTGCGCCAACATGGATGCCACGTAGGCGATAAACCAAGTGGTTTCAGCTTGAGGGGTGGTGGGGGGGTACCTGGTAATGATAGTTCGGGGGTGTAAACTAAGCGGTAATATGAACTTATTCCTTTTAAAAAAAATAGATCAGGAGCGCTGCTGATTCATTAAGTAGGAAAGGAGGTTTAACAAAAGTAACAAAATAATTTTATAGAGCTATGATCGATATACACCAAGCTCCCAGTAGAAGTAACCGGACCACCTCGACAGGAACTAAACAAGTCCTACTGCTCTGTGCCTACTGCCGACATCCTTTGTAATGAGATTGAAAATATTCTGCACCAACTGGTAGTAATTGTGGAAAATTCCCATGTTCCTCTCCTTCCATATATTCCAAAGGGCGTATATTAAAATTCCATCAACTTCCTTCTTCATTTGTTTTGGTATTCTTCTGCGGATACGCACGCACCATTCAAGAGTACATGGTTGTTGTGTTGCTGATTGCATTGTGATTTGTGGAAGTCTCACCCACTTAGCCACTTTTGCCCAAACCTACCTAGAAAAGGGGCAACGCAAAATCAGATGACATGCCGTTTCAAACTCGCTGCCACAAAGGGGGAAAATGTTACTGTGTTGCCATCCTCTTTTCACCAATTTGTCTGTTGTTAGGATCTTGTCTTGAACTAAAAGCCATGCTAAGAATCTGCACCTGTTCTCAGTGTTTGCTTTCCAAATAATTTTATAGTTGGTTGCAGCATAAGAACCTTGGAATTGTATTTCATACGTCGTCTTTGCCGAGTAGTCACCAGTGGCGAAGCCAAAAATTTTCTAAAGCCTGGGCAAGCTGCAAGCAAAAAAAATCAACAAGAGCTTGTTCACCATCCAGATGCTAAAATCCAGCCTTCAAAACATAGAACAACGTAAATGCAAATGGAAATGTAAATGCTAATGCAGACACACAAAAGCAAAAGAGCAATCTTAATGCAAAGATCCAATTTCTAAATGTAACCAATCAAGATCAGTTTTGCGATGATTATACCTACACGGCAATGAGGCCACTGATGTGCGCCATGTCGCAGAGGAGCATGGCCCCAACCTTGTCGGTGACCGCCTTGAGCCTGGCACAGTCCTAGAAATACATGGCCTTCTCCAGCTTCTCGTAGTCAATATAGCCAGTGGTGGCGCTCACCTTGTATCGTACGGCAGGCTCTCGAAGTAGATCGAGGTGGCAGAGATCTTCTTCACCGCTTGCGGTGTAGTACCTGTGGGTGAGGTGGCCGCCGCCGCCGCTCATGCTTGCTGTTGGCACTTGGGAGTTGGGGATGGGGATTGGGGAACAGAGAGCAAACGAGGCAGGTAGGGAGTCGTTGCTGTAGAGGTTAGGTCACCACTCGAGCCAGGGCAAGAACACGCGGCCCAACAATTAGCAACGCGGGTGCCCAACGTAGAGCGAGCGGCCCAACAGGCCCTTGGTGATGACCGACGAAGCCTGGGCAACTGCCCAGGCTGGAGGCACGCTGGATTCGCTAGTAGTAGTCACCATGTGCCGCCACTACCAAATAATTTCATGTTCGGCATTCTGGTTAATGTTGGTCTGGGCGATGGCCTGCCAAAGCTTGATGAATTCGTCGAGTTGAGTTTCATTGCTGATTCTTCGCAGCGGTTTGAGCCAATTCCTATTGGTGGGTTCTGCCCGAACTGTCATGTTTCTTCTCTCTCACTAGCTTGAAACAGTTTGGCGCTATCTCCTTTGGCGCACAACCATTAAGCCATCTGGACGTCCAGAACCTCGTCTTAGAACCGTCCCCTATCGAGATTTCGGTGCTTGCATCGAACAACAAGCGATCCGTATCATCACAGGGTACTTCCATTCCCACCCATGACCTGTTTGGTTCTTTCCACTCGTACCAAAGCCATCGTGTTACACGATCGAACTTGGTTAGATCCTTTATACCAAGACCGCCCAACTGTTTTTCTCTACAAACTCTTCTCCAATCCACCAAACAATGGCCTCCACGGCAATCTTAGTCGCCTTTCCAAAGAAAGCTTCTACGGATCCTGTCCATCTTCTTTACTGCCCACTTGCGCCCATTTCTTTTTTCACTAGCCCAATGCCCAGTTCTCTCTTTGTTCTTCTTTTTTCTCACATTTTTACAAATCATCCTCTCGCTCTTTCTACACTACACGTCTACAAATTTGTCACAGTCGTCAACCTTCATGTATTCCATTAGGATTCCAACTTCCATATGCATTTACTCAAACGCTGTTTTCTACATCATTCGTATTCTGTTGGGTCATTTTTTCGGTGACAGAATCAATCTTACAATCTACTATATTAAATTGAGTACAAACAACGATGTATGAGAGTGCCACATCATTGCATTTTCTCCTTATCATCTAATCTCCATCCAATAGACAAAAATGCACCTAGAAAAGGCGGCAATGCACAACAAAAAAAAGCCTCAATACATACAATATATGATGCATGTAACCTTTGGAATCCTTACGACCAGTGAGGTCGTTAGCCTTAGGGGTTACGACCATGAAGACGTATAGTCTTTTATTATGTATTAAAATAATACATAGAGGTTTTAATCCTCGTCAGTTTGGGACTCTCGGGATGCTGTAAAATGATGACGTGCAAATGGTGCGAATGCTCCAAATTAGTTGCGTCCAGTTAGATGAACGAGGTGTTCCAGAATTTAAGCTTACAACTAGAAAATCCAGTCTTGCGGTTCTACAACCGAAATTCTAAACTGCTGCATGCTTAAATAAAAAAAATGGGACTTTAGAGTTCTGAACCAGACACCACGGAAAAAAAATCTAGACCAATAGGGGCCAGTGTTTTGCTGAGGAAATTTTACGCATGCATTGGCTTGAAAAATTAGAAGAGAAAAAAAAGCTTTGATTGCGAAAAAACTGTTAGGAGTAAATATTATATAAGCATCATATATTGTACGTATTGAGGCTTTTTTTGTTGTGCATTGCTGCCTTTTCTAGGTGCATTTCTGTCTGTTGGATGGAGATTAGATGATAAGGAGAAAATGTGATGACGTGGCACTCTCATATATCATTGTTTGTACTCAATTTAATATAGTAGATTGTAATATTGATTCTGTCACCGAAAAAATGACCCAACAGAATACGAATGATGCAAAAAATAGTGTTTGAGTAAATGCATATGGAAGTTAGAATCCCAATCGAATACATGAAGGTTGACGACTGTGACAAATGTGTAGACGTGTAGTGTAGAAAGAGCGAGAGGATGATCTGTAAAAATGTGAGGAAAAAAGGACAAACAGTGAACTGGGCATTGGGCCTAGTGAAAAAAGAAATCGACGCAAGTGGGCAGTAAAGAAGATGGACAGGATGCACAGAAGCTTTCTTTGGAAAGGCGACTAAGATTGTCGTGGAGGCCATTGTTTGGTGGATTGGAGAAGGGTTTGTAGACAAAAATGGATGACCGTTCTTGGTATAAATGATCTAACCAAGTTCGATCGTGTAACACGATATCTTTGGTACGTGTGGAAAGAGCCAAACAGGTCATGCGTGGGAATGGAAGTACCCTATGATGATATGGATCGCTTGTTGTTCGATGCAAGGATCAAAATCTCGATAGGGGACGGTTCCAAGACGAGGTTCTGGATGTCCAGATTGCTTAATGGCTGTGCGCCGAAGGAGATAGCGCCAAACTGTTTCAAGCTAGTGAGAGAAAAGAAACATGACACTCTGGGCAGAACCCACCAACAGGAATTGACTCAAACCGCTACGAAGAATCAGCAATGAAACTCAACTCGACGAATTCATCAAGCTTTGGCAGGCTATCGCCCAGACCAACATTAACCAGAATGCCGAACATGAAATTATTTGGTAGTGGACGGCACATGGTGACTACTACTGGCAAATCCAGTGTCTCTCTAGCCTGGGCAGTTGCCCGGGCTTCGTCGGTCGTCGCCATGGGCCAGCTGGGCCGCTCACTTTGCGCTGGGCACCCACGTTGCTACTTACTTGAGACCAACTAACGACACATAGAATCATAACAATCTCAATAGTGTCTCAAGGTGGGTCAATCCAACCCATGTTCTCTAACATGTGTTCACACTATTGATTCGATATCCCTATATCCACGATCGGTGAAACATGGTCATCAATCAATACAATGTGCTGGTCGATAGAGTCAATAGTGTTCCGACCACTGACATCCGACCAGGGATACATTTAGAACGACATCATATAAGTTAAGAGTTTCACCAACAAGTCACATACTTGTTAATCTTCATAACCAATAATGATTCATTCAAGGAACAGAATAACACATTATCCAATATTATGAATATAATGAAATATAATCATCTCTATGATTGCCTCTAGGGCATATTTCCAACACCTTGTATAAAGGCCATCTCTTGGAATCCCATTCGGTTAACGTTTCTAAACTACTAGGCTTCTGGACTCTTATACTAATTGGCTTTTGTTGGGCTATGAGGTTGATCTCTTAAAAGCCTGTTGGGCCTTCTTTTATCTCCAACAATTGCTGAGCCTACCCTTTGGTTTATGTTCCCTGACTAAAATAATAGTGACTTCTTTTTGTCAGGGAAACAAGAATTTTGTTTCAGTTTTATAATTTCAAACGCTACCTTGTTGTCACATAATTGGTAGCACAATTCCTCCGAGCTCTGAATTATGCAGAAGGCACGTGTGTAACTTTTATCTATCGAGTGCTATTCAACACTTTGGACAGAGGCGCCACTCCTCAACCACGTAGAGAAGCACCGGCACACCATGCTACGAGGCTCGCATCAGGGGCGGATCTAGTATAGGGACATGGGTGTACAGATGTACACCCAAATTTTTTGGAAAAAAACCTAATATTTAGTAGGTATATTAAGTATGTATACTAAAAAGTATACTGAAAATTCGTATTTCAACCGTATTCAATCGAAATCCCGTCCGCCACTGCGTCCGCGCGCGCAGACTCACTCCACACCGCACCAGCCCCCAGCCCACTGCCCACTGCTCCACCAGACCAGGAAGCCCACCACGCCGTCCACATGACCACGCCGCACCAAACTAAGCCCACCACGCCTCGGTCACAAGCCGCACTCGGTAGCCCCAGCCCCAACCCTACCTTTCCTCCCGGTCTCCCCTTTCCCTTCTCACAAGGCAGCGCAGCGGCGGCTGCGACGGAACTGCACAAGGAGGTGCGGCCAGGCGGCGAAACTGCGCAAGGAGGCGCGGCCAGCGGGCGGCGGAAGAATCAAGAAGGAGGCTCACCGCTGGCCTCCTCTCCACCCCATGAAAGCAAGCGGGAGGGCCAGCTGCAGCGCCATCACCATCTCCATGAGGGCTCGGTGGAAGCCCGCCCGCCGACCTAACTTCCTTCCCTTTTTTTCTCCTCCTCCTCCATCTGTTCTCCTCCTCCGCCTAACCCAACACACTTTTGATTTTATTTATTCCAATTTTCTCTTAGAAAAAGGAGATCAATGAGCCTGGGAGTGGGAAGGGAGGCGGAGACGGGCGAGTCAGCGGTGGACGGAGCGGTGGACGGCGAGTGTGGTGTCGCCGGAAATTGGTATGCGGAACAGCCGAACAAGGCAGTCTCCTTACCTCTGCGTGGTTGTTTTAGTCGGGAATTAGAACAGCATGGAATGGAAGGACGGGTTTGCTGCCAAATTCACAAGTATATGTTTTGTAATGTGTACAGGATTACAAGGCATTCTTTTCTATGTGATTGGGACTTTGGGACTTTTGCTTGCCCAGTTAGGATGGGCCGATGAGGACAGTGACGTTCAGGAGGGCCGAGGAGCGTCATTGGGTGTCCATCACCATGTTGTTTTTAAACCCTTGCACACGTTTACGATTAGGAGGATTGTGTGATGCGATGTATCATTTGTGCACCTGTGCCGGCCCTTTGATTGTGCTGGCTCATGATCTTGCTTTGAGTTGCAGGTTTTTTAACTGTCAAATAAGAAGTCACAGATTGTTAGTGCGTTGCATTATGCTTCTTCTAGACATTTCCTTCTTCATCATAGTGTTGTTCTTGTGGTTCCATGATCATCAGTATTATGTTATTAGCAAGTAACAGCCTTCTTTTCTTTGGGGCTAACCGTGTCGCATATTCAGCACTACTGAGTCAGTGAGTCATGCCGAGCTGTTAAGCAGGCAGCCAGGCAGTTGTATGTCACACCTATGTTGTTTGCATAGCCGATAAAAATGCCATGGGATAAAAACCATTGAAATGGAAACAATAGGCATTGTTTCCATGCTTTATAATTTTCACATCCTTTCCCGATTTCCTTGTATCTACTTACACCTTGATACACATTGTTCATGCAGACCAAAGAGGATGACATGTTGCGGTACAAGTTGGACCGTATCCCTTTCTTATAAGAGAAAGTGAGAAAAGTAAGGGAAAACGGGAAGATCATATGCTTGGACATCAACCAGCTGATGTTATCTCAGGAGAATAGATTTGCATTCACAATGGAGGTGGCAGAGGAAGCTAACTCCTATCTTGAGAAGAACAGGCATGAGTATGGATTGAAGAAACCTATACTGCATGTGCTCAGTAACCGCATGAACGAAGCTGGATTTTCTGAATTTTCAATAGCTTGTGTAGCTTCAGTTGTTAGATAAAAGAGAAGATTATTTTGTCTTAAATGTCTAATTATTTATGTGAAGCTTTTGTTTTCATGTAGCTTCTTAATTATTTTGTAATTTCTCTAAATTATTTGACATGTTGTCTCTTTGTTTTTTTTATTATATTATGAACCTTTATATTTTACATCGTACAACATATTTGTAATTTCGAACACCCATTCTTAAATTCCTAGATCCGCCACTGGCTCGCGTTAGGGCATTAGACCAGTGATGTTCAACACTTTGGACAGAGACGCCACTCCTCAACCACGCAGAGAAGCACCAGCACACCATGCTACTAGGCTAGCGTTAGGGGCGGTAGACCATGCATCGCATCGGAAATCAGAAAATTTTATGATTGACACAGGCAAAGATATCTGAAATGCACAACTCTAACAAAGAAAAAGCCATATCCACCTGCTCTAGCTGGTCGCAACTCCAATCGATGTTCTAATCAGGTAGTGCAGAGAGCACATGACGTACGGTGTGCGCCGCTGCTCGATCTCCGCGGTTATTCTTCGGGCACGCGTTGTTAAACTGTTAATGGCGACGATGCCGTCCAGGTCCCCATCGACGCGACGCGAAATCTCACACACACACAGTGAATTTGATCTCACATCAGGTGACACCACCCCTCACCACCCACCCGCACCCGCCATCTATTAAACGAGCTCTACTCGACACCAAACTCCTGCTCAGGTCCGTTTCATCCATGACGCCGACCTCGTCCTGGCGATCGAATTTGCCTCCACGATGTGACCCTGACGCAGATGGAGCAAGTTGATGGCGCCGTATCGATCAATCAGCGAATCATCCGTTCCTGTCAAAACCAGGCATTTGGTACGTGTGGCCCTGCTCGACGTCACATAATCAACCTGCTTATCTTAATTTCGCCGCGAATTGTTTTGCTTAAACCCGGGATGTGCGCGCTCGTCCGCCGCAGTGTGCCCATGCCGTGCGGCGAGCCTGGCTGGGAGACCATGCGCGAACCTCGTAGTAATCGGCAGAAACAGGCAAATGACGTGACACGGCCGTGCCCGGAGGAAGCAACGCGTTGGTGGGTCGAGAGCTATGCCCAGCGGCCACGTATGCTCGACACGTCTCAGGCGTGACACCGTAACAGCTATTGGTTTATTAATTACGCGTGCGTGCTGCTAACAAGATTCCCAAAATTCGCACCAACAGTATCTGAAACTACAGTGTAACAGAAACCACAGAATACCGATCTACTAAACGACTTCTACCGATTGCTAAACAGAAAAGGAGTATTAGAAATGTCACCCTTGGAGATCAAGATGATGAACGCGAGATCTCAGCGAGATTCCTCCATTTTCTTCCTCTTTTCCTTCTCCTTTTTTTCTCTTCCTTCCAACTTGAAGACTAGAAGTCAGCCCACAATCGGCCTAGCAATGGAGGTGTACAAGGGAGGCAGGGAGGAAGGAGGTCTCTTCTCCGACGCCAGTACCAAGGGCATGGAGGAAGGACCGGGGGTAGGGGGTTCTGGACCGGCGGAAGCTCTGGCAGACGCCAGAACTTGTTAAAATGGTAGGTCCGCCCCTGCTACGTCCCTCCCTGTACGCAACACTGGTGTATCTTCTTCCCTGTACTCCATTTATATACCCTACTCAAAACTGCATGCCATAACCCAACACAAGGAATGTTTGTTTTCATTCAGTTTCAGATGTTGTCTTTTGTTTTTGAATTGGCAAGGGAAATTCCCCACGATCCATTGCATCTGATATTAGAATTGCTTATTAACCGATCTATGCACCAAAATTTTCTTTTGGAAAAGTAGTGGTGACACTAATGTTACCTATACTATGATACCCCTTTTTATGCGTAGCAACTCCTAATTTGGATATGGTATTGTGGTATACGGTACGAGCGTGTACGGTATCAAGAACGAAGTAATTCAATCTTGTAGAGAGAAATGAAACAATAGTGCCGAAACAATCACAACCAGAGAGAAAAGATTTGGTGAAGCCAACTGTAAATTCCTTAAGCACAACTTGAAACAAGTATAAGGGTTAGACCTTTTGGACCGTCGGATCATATTATGCTTGTTCTAGCTACGTAACCAAATAGTAAAGAAAGGGGGCTTGGGTACCCGAGAAGGGTGTATCTGAGCCTAATGGAATTGGGGGAATGAGTGAAATAGCGCTTTGTATATTATGGGTGTTAGAGTACCAAGTGTCCAATACCCTCAAATGGTGCAAAAGAGGTCCTGTTTATAGTCCTTCCAGGGGGCTGGCGAATGACAGGTGTATCCCTAAAAAGGTGCTACAACATAAGGGGCAAAAGTGGCATTTCCCCGCCCAGTTGCCATGTGTCGCCCTCTACTAGCTAGTGTCAGCTCGAGTCCCACCTTCTCATTCTGCCTTGGTCTATGGACTGCATCTGGTGGACCAAGTTCTCTCCTCGAGTGAGGTGAGCTTGGTCCACTGGACCGGTCCGAATCTAATGAATACCTACAGGGGTATGCCATGGGCTGAAGCCTACTCCGGTGGAGCACCATTTGGTTTAAGGCATCCACAAAGAGGAGGTCCGTGGAGCCTCCCCCATCCACTAACACCCTTCGTACGTCACACCCTGCTATGTGCACGATGATGACCAGGGGGTCTTGATGCGGCAATACCCCCATCGCATCTTTCGCCTTGAAGGTGATGTCCACATTCTCCTAGGCTGCGAGTGTGCGCGCAGGGTACGTTGCGACGTGGTGTACACATCGTGTGTAGGCCCTTTGCTGCCTATCAAAGGAGAAGGTGAGGGAGGAGCCACCTGAGATGGCGTTGATGACCCCCTGAGGAGGGGCCCCCTTGGGTGGTTGAATTTACAGAGGGCCCGAGGGACCTTGCAGATGCGTCACATCCACTGCTATGGGGGCGCTATCCATTTGCCCAAGCTGCTTGTGGATTGTGGATGTATTTTGGGAGTGCCACGATGGTAAAGCACTCACAGATTGAATGGTCGGTGTTGCCGTGCAATTCACACTACATTTCTCCTTCGTCGTGGCCCCCACTGCGGCACTGGCTAGTTCCACGTTGAACACGTGGCGTCCCTTCGCCCCCCTATGGGTTTTTTGGGACTGAGACCCTTCGCCCGCTTTAACGATAACTTTATCTTCTTTATGCGGATGGGCCTTGTCCAGGTCTCTCCTGGTCGAGTCCTTCTCTGTAGGGGCATACTCCTCCATCTTGTTGTACAACCTTGCCATGGTTTTGGTGTGTTTCCTGGGGTTGTACTCGGTGTGGGGGCCTTCTTCAAGCGCAGGTAGCCGCGTTGATGATGGTGGACTCGTTTATGCCCTGTACTTGGCATTGTATGCCCGCAAAGCGCTTGAAAAATGCTTAGAGACTTTCGTCCTAGCCCTACTTTATCGAGAATAGCTGGTTAGCGTCCATGGCTCTGTGTGATTACCTTTGAAGTTGTTGTGCATCAGATCTTTGACTTGTTCCCAGGTATAGATGGATCCTATGGTAAGCGTGAAGAACCATGATAGGGCTACCCCTTGAAGTGCTAGGGGTTGGCCCTTCGCCTTGGTCGTGTCATCTCCTCACGTAGCTTCGATGACTATCTCGTATACACATAAAAACTCACGCAAGTCGGAGTCGCCTTTTGTCGACGATTGAGTCGTCGATCTTACAAAATAAAATAGAGGAAAATGACACAGATTTCTTGGGAGAGAATGGAACTGCTCTTTATTGATATGAACTGGCTATTACAAGGGGTGCCTACGATCAGGTGGTGGACTAATCCTAATTACACTGAGTATGATGCTTGCTATACTATTTAATCAAACTTGGAGCGTGAATCTAATGCTGATTACGCTGCTCTAATCTGATGCAAGGTGATCCCCTAATCTGATGCCAGATGATCCTCCTTTTGTCCGCGCTCTATCCTTAAATAACTTTTGAAGAGGTGGCAGTTACTCTTAGAGAAGACGTCCGTTGTGAAGTGTCACGACTAGTCGGAACGAGGCGATGGTTGATAAAGTATCAACCGTACGGTGGTTGTTTGTCAGTGTCCTAGGATTATGTAACTTCACATGGTATGGAGTATACAACACGTGTTCCATTCATCACACGGTAAAGAATATACTTGGAATTAGATCCAGATACCAGTTCATAGCTCCTACGAGCAGCTACCTGGTCAGAGAGTAGGTACAAGACCTTGTCCGACCAGGGTGCCCATTATGTAACCTCTAGAATCCTTACGACCAGTGAGGTCGTTAACCTTAGGGGTTACGACCACGAAGACGTATGGTCTTTTATTATGTATTAAAGTAATACATAGAGATTTTAATCCTCATGAGCTAGTTCCCGAACTTTAAATAAATAGGTCGTGTGAACTCCTTCTTCCGACGAAGTCGTATCGGGTAGACCCTCATTTAATGTCGTAACATATGAAGTGGTCTATATTCACTTTAAAGTTGAGAACTTGCCTTGGGAACCAAAGAGTTTTTTTGTCCATTGGACAAAAAGGTTTTGTCCATTGGACTTTGGATAACTCCTGATTGCAGTTAAAGATCTGAAGCTATAAAATCCCCATTGCTAGGCTTTAGGGTTTTCACGCTTCCAGATTTTACCTCAATTCTCTTCAGTTTCTTGCTAAGAATCCTTTCCGATCTCTGCTTCCTTTTCTACCAAAAGTTTCTTCTGACCTCTATTCACCTCCTCGCGAGATCCCACCATGTCGGACTCGATCACCAAGTGGGTGGCTTCAGATCTAAGCGAGAGGAAGCTCGAGGTGCTTGAAGGAATCAGAATGCTCCCAGATAAGAACTTGATCAAGTGGAGGTCAGCGGCCAGAGAACACTTTTCGAGCCATGAGGAAGGGGAAATCCCTATTTTCCTTGCCTACATCGAGTACGGGCTAAGGCTGCCGGGGCAAAAATTCCTCTCCCGGGTTCTGGAGTACTACAGGGTAGAGTTGGTGAATTTGGCTCCGAACTCCATCGCTAACATCAGCATTTTCGCCTATCTGTGTGAGGCGTACCTAGGAATGTGATCGAATTTGAAGCTCTTCAAGTATTTTTACCGGATGGTAATGTCAGGAAGATCCATGACGGGTCCTAGAGAATGCACGCTACACCTTCATGACAGGAAGGCCGATGAGTACATCCCAATGTACTCGAAATCCTCGTAGTCATCATGGAAAAAGAACTGGCTTTACATGACGGTCACGAAAGACGACGGCCTCTACTTCGCCGAAAATAAGGCGAACGAGAATTCAAAGTGGAGGGGAACCGTGGAGAAGACAGGGATGGTCGAAAGATGTGTGGAGGCTATTCAAGACCTAAAGAGAACAGGCTTGACTTCCTGGCACGTGGTAAGGGATTTCACCATGCGCCGAATTAGTCCTCTAAAGCTCCGAGACCATTCCCTACTCTGTACATTGGTCGGCATGAAGAAATCAAGGACTCAAGGGATGGTAAGTCTTTGAAGATGCTCCGACCGGTATAGCTTATCAGTAGATTATCCCATAACCTTTAAATCTCTTTTGTCTTTTTTGAAGTCCTTTCTCCTGACGAGGTCAGAGAGCGGATCAAAATGATCTCAAGAACGGGAGCTCGATATATATATATATATATATATATATATATATATATCTATATGTATGTATGTATGTACGTATGTATGTATGTACGTATGTATGTATGTACGTATGTATGTATGTATGTATATATATATATATATATATATATATATATATATATATATATCCTCCGATCTATTATTGATTTTGCTCTAATGCGTAGGCGGTCAGACTGAAGGTTATACAATCCGGTGAGAATCGTAATCCTACCGTGGTTCTGACCGATTCCTCCCCAGAGGCCGTGGAAGAAGATGATCTTCCCGAGGTAAAAGAGCATTTGAAAGAAGATATATATTTAGATGGAAAATTTCATCACCCAACCAAATTTGATTTTTGATTTAGGTGAAAAAGGTTGAAGGCCCGCAGAGCAAAGCTACGGAAGTTGAAAACCCTAGGGTGGTCATTTGCGACCAGACAGTTGTTACGGAAACAACCACTCTGGAGGTCGACGAAACTGCACCTTCCGACCCGATGGTCAGGAACACTATCCTCGACCAACTGGTCGAGAATATCGTGTCCGACCTCATGTTGGAGGATGTGAGGGATATAACCAGCCCTGCCGGTTTAGAACTAGTGAAATTGGTTGAGAAGAAAAGAAAGGCGAGTGCTACGGAATTTAATCCAACGCGTTTCAAGGTTAAGAACAAAAAATCGACTAGGTACGTACAAATAAATAAGTTGCATAAGTGCATACCTTAAGAGTCTTTGATATATCGAATCCTTTAACTTCCTTTCTTCTTTTCGTACAGATCTTCGGGTGTCCCGGTCGTCTCCGACCAGAGCATTCCTAAGGATCAAGCAATCGAGGAAGTCCTCATCCAAAACACTTCTCGGGCCAAAGTTCCTGAAGACAAAGTGGTCTAGGAAGCTCCCGAGCAGGCATCGGTGCCAGCGCTTGTTCAGGATCCAGTGGTGATTTTAACTCCATCTGCGGAGGTAGACGTCCCTGAAGGTTCTCGATAGGTTCCGACTCCTGTTGGTAATTCCTCTCAATCTAACAAGTTCCCTTTTTGCCCTCGATTTATCGAGGATAAGGAGCTTAACGAGGTTTGGGGAAAGATATCAGACCGTCAAGCCAAGACAGGTCTTGATACAATTTTTGCCAAATATAATGATGTGGCAATTCGGGTAAGTATCCACGATCATTTTCATAGTTTCTCCTCTAAAAAGTTTATAAGAAACTTAAAGAAGAATGCTATTTGTGTTGCATATGGTCGAGAATTATGCTGTGGTCGGAGGACTAACCCAGCGAATAAAGCTCCTGGAGCAGAAACACTCCGAATTAGAAAGTAAAGATTTTCTTCTTAACTTTTCTTCTTCTTCAATACTTTGTTCTTATTCTGTTAATCAATTATTCTCCCTTATCACATTTGATAGATTTGGAGAAAATAAAAGAAGAGGTCATGGCTAAAGAAGCCAGAATAACCAAGCTTGAAGAAGAATGCCAAGCTAAGGATCGGTCGATCGCATATGTGACGACCAAGAACAAGGAAGTCGTTGGGACTTTTGAAAAGAAGATTGAAGGTAACCGGTTGTAAACTTGACCAGTATATCATCTCTTCTAATCATACTTACTCACCACTTGTTTTACTCGTGCAGAGCAAACTCAAGCGCTAAATATATTTAAAAAAGCTCTAGAGTTTGAGCAAGACAAGGAGGCAGCTCTTGTACAAAAACTTGATGAAAAAGTTGTTGCACTTAACAAAATGATCTTCGATATGGGATCAGGATCGAGTCTGCCTACCTTAAGAAATCCAACAGAGAACTTTGGTCACTGATGAAGTTAGTCATATGCTAAAATTGATTATCATCATGTGTATTTTGATCAGTTGTATTAGAGAGTGATCTGTTAATGCTCTATGATGAAGTTAGTCATATACTGAAATTGATTATCATCCTGTGTATTTGGATCAGTTCTATAAGAGAGTGATCTTTTACTGTTAGTCATCTAGAGATCTTTCAGTTATCCTGTGATATACTATTTTAGTCTGGTTATATTGACAGCTCTGTAAAGTTTGGTTAGAGCTCAAGATTAGAAACTTTTGTCATAAGCATTTAATGAAGAGTATAGACAATAGGATTGAGATGGCAAAGGCTTGTTCTTTTGCAACTCTCCTTCTAAGAGCACACACTTTCATCAATCATCTGTGCTTTATGGTGTTTATTGATGTGTTCCTGATGTTAATGTTGAGCATAATATTGTCTTAAGATGACTTGAAAGAATTTCATGCATACATGTTATTATGGTCATTTATTACATGCTGGTATTATGCTTTATTGCTTATAGTGAATGATGGGCTTAATTATGATTATTTGCTAAAACTGCACATTTTGCAACAGTGGGATGGATGGAGGTAGCTACTATATAAAACTGTATGGATATAAAATTGTGTTGGTGCAAATGACATGGTTGAGTAGTACATACTTGATACATATGTGTTGGATATATTGGAGACTTCCTTAAGTATTACGTACTGTATATGCTTTCATTTGTTGTGAATATATTGTCTATTGATGTGAATGTATCATTTGATACTATTTGAGTAATATATACTATTTGTTTATATAGTTAATTGGTTGGGTAACTTCTATTTTTTTCTGTATAAAATATGTTTCCAAGGGAAATTATCTTCGAAAATACCTAGTGGATATCAACTTGCAATCCATTTTATTTAAACTCTCAGTGTTTTGAATTCTGAAATTTTAGTTCATTGTGTATGTAACTTATATAGATAGCAAGCAAGCGAGATGGCGTCTTCATCGTCTTCGCCGCTGGCTTGCTATCGAGATGGCGTCTTCACCATCTTCGCCGTTGGCATCGATGTTGCCGAATGCATCTGGATCTCCCATGGAAGTGATACGTAAGCAAGATGGCAGAGGAATATGCCGTTGGGGTCCCTTTGAGTCCCAAGAAAACAGCGGCGAGATTCTGGACCATCTACGGGATACTTCGAAGGGAACGGGTCCCCATCACCACACCAAGCAGGAAGTCTCTGATGGACATAGAGAGAGGCCAGCTGTGGACTGAAATTTTAGGCTCGTTCACTATCCCAGAAGCAGACCAGGCACGCGTGGAACGACATGCGTTGCTCGCGATGGGACACACATGGAGGACCTTCAAGAGCACGTTTGTCATGAAGTACGTGAATACAGGTCGGACGCCCTTCACGAAGTATCAATTCTTGTCACGGGATA
This sequence comes from Phyllostachys edulis, assembly GCA_036346405.1. Taxonomy (NCBI): domain Eukaryota; kingdom Viridiplantae; phylum Streptophyta; class Magnoliopsida; order Poales; family Poaceae; genus Phyllostachys; species Phyllostachys edulis. The sequence goes on from CM070553.1 coordinate 34,398,714, forward strand.
TATAGGACGATTTTGTGCGGATGAAGACGACGGCCGAATTTCAAGAGCAAAATATGGTGCACAAAGCTCTCCAGGCACAAAACACTCACCCCCACAAACTCGACACCGCTGGGTACGCGGGTAAATCCACGAAATGGGCGGCGGAGGACGAGAATGCAACCCGACCATTTGCTGAGATCACAGACGAGCGCGCTCGAACCTGGTTACTCGTGAGGGCAAAAGTCACGTCTTTCACAAACCCGGCAGACGAGGCAGTGTCCCAACGTCTGGTAAATATGTCGAACTACCTAGTTGTTAATAAGTCCATAACTTCATAGTGTCTATAATAACATGATGACCTCTTGTAGCATGCATTAACTACCGAATCTTCCCAAGGCTCCTTCCAAGCAGACAGCGAGAAGGATATACTATCTACGGCCCTGGGAAACAAGGAGCACCCAGGTCGCACGCGAGGCCTTGGGGTTTACGTACCTTGGAGGGATGGATTCCGAGGTGACTCCGATACGTATAGGAGTAGGAAGAGATCCAAGGTCGAGCACGAGAACCGGTTGGTACAGATGCTTACTGTAAAATTTCAAGGACAGATAACAAGATTGCAGGATCAAATGAATCAACTCCTCAACCAGTCGTAAGCCGCCCCCATTATTTTGGGAGCCAGTCCTCCTCAACATCGGAGTAGCGTCGCGTCCACGCATAATTCTGAACATGATGACGTTCAATTACTTATTGACGACATCAAGATAATGTACATCTCTGAAATACTCCAAATATAGACCTATAGGACACCTTAGCTAATTGTGTATCGTTTTGTAGGAGCTGACGCCCTGCAAGCTCCAAGTGAGGATGGTTAGGTCTAATTCTATTGAGAATGGGCGGGGGATGGCGTATCCATGCCAGGAATAGACAGTGCAACACGGTGCCCAGCTGGCGTAGGGTTACGCCATGGTCCAGGTGGACATGGTACATGGCATTTTCATGGCCATCCCGCTGGAGATTCACCCGAACGAAGATATCAGAATACTAGGGGATAACATGCACACTTTTATCCAATGGCCCAAGATGGACATCGCCTTGGACCCTGCAGTGCCGCAATCTCGACACGACCATTCCTCTTCAACGGGACCCTCGATGACTCCACCTCAACCTTCGCTTCAGAAGGCCACATCATCGGTTCCCGTGTAGAAGACGCCGAAGGAACAAGAAAAGCGTGCCATCGTATTGGTTCCCGAGTTGTCTCACAGGAAGATGTGTAGCGGGCCAGTCGTTAAGACCAAATCAAATTCAAAGAATATTAAGGCGCGTCCCAAATCCTGGAAATACTCCATCGGAAGTCCGTTGGCCCCCGACACAGTGTTAGCCCGCGGTGGAGTAGGTTGTCAGCCATTGCATGTCTGGTACATGCAGAAGACCAAAGAGAAGGGGTGCGATACTGAAATCATCGTCAAATACACTGTAACGACCCAGCCCAGGGCACACCCGGGAGGTCTAGAGAGGAGCCCCCAAGACATCCCGAGAGGTCCCTCAGGACCTCCTGGGAGGTCCGCAATGGACTTCCCAGGACATCCCGAGAGGACATCTCGGTAGGACCGCACAGACCTCCCGAGAGGTCCGAGAGGACCACTCGGAGGTTTGGGAGGTCCTGACCCGTAGAGGTCGCTGGACCTCAGACCTCCCCAAACTCCACGTCAGCACTCGAGGGAGGTCTGAAGGGAACCACCCCGAGGAGGTCGTGGGGCTTAGGGTAAGCCTAAGTCCTTTGTGATCCAAACCAGCCCCCAGAGATCATCGACTGGTTCTCACAGCAACAAGTGATAACATATACATCCATAAGACTTTATTAACAACAAAATGGAGGTTTAATTACAAAGGTTGCTTACAACTCCAGCAACAGGGAGCACACAAACGCAGCGGTGAACAAAAGGCAATGTCCACCCATTACACCACAGGTGATTGGCTGGAGGGCGCGGCCTAATTGAGCTGGTCGTCTTCATCATCATAGAAGTCTTCATCTGCTCCATATCATGAATCAAGCAAGAGTGAGCACAACAACCGTGCTCGCAAGTTACACCCGTCAATTAACAGAATGACATGCATAGGGATATATCAAAGGCAGATTACCATAATTAAAATTCAGTTTTACAATTCCATTTTCAGTTGGATACATTCATCATTGAAATGGTGAAGGATACCCTCCTGCACAAGGCTTCCCTCCCAAACCCAGTTTTGGTTAAGCCACCAAAACCATTTTCATAACCTTTTGAAAACCAAACCAAAAGCTAACTTTGAGTGACATTGCCAAGATGTCCATGACCAGAGACACGGCTATTCAATAGATTTACACTCGCAGAGGTTGCACACTTTACCCACATGACATGAATTCTCTAGTTTGCTTGGCATCCGCCGATGCCACCTCACACTTCCTTTGGTGAGAGATCTAGAGCACATGACAAGGCCTTTACAATGCATTGCTCCACCACACCCACCCACTCTAAGGTTTCACTCCCATTGACTTACCATCCGCCGGGTTTAAGCCCTTCTTGAGCCGGGTGGGACTACAACTAGTCATAACATGACAAACCCATCAGGCCCCCATAGGCAAACCATGGTAGAGCTTTGCAAATTAATTAGCTGTGTCCCACGCCCCATACCGAGACATGTGGTTGCACAAGTTTGGCGAGCCCATTATAGGCTTAGCAAGTGGTGTCTCAAAGACCAGTCCTTAACCGACTTAGGCGACAAACCTCAACCCTGGGGCATCAGATCACACGACCCCCATGCATAGACATGCACCAACCATACAACCAGCTTCACCCAAGTCAAAACCATTTTTCATTAACTATGCTTTACAATTCTCCATGGCACACCAATGCCAAGGCCAAGTAAAACATCCATGACACACCAATGTCATGGCCGAAATCTCCATGGCACACCAATGCCATGGCTCAAAATATTTGATTATTTGATGTTTTTGGTCAAAATTCCCCAAATCAAGATCTTGGTCTAAGCATTGCTAAGCATTTCATTTTTTAAGAGCTTCGGGTCCTCACTATGGCAAGAACCAGTTTTTATCTAAGGTGACAACGAAGTTGATTCAATCATGGATAGAGGTCATACCAAACAGTAGGTTTAACTATGGATTAAAAGATGGGCATTGAAATATTTAGTAAAGTAAGCATGCATACACATTTGAAAACAACATAAATAATTTGAAGTAATGGGTGCAACATGTTCAAGAGTGTAACTTGCCTTGCTCAAGATCTCGAGCTACTTCCTCTCCCTCACTAAACTCGGGCTCCTCACGATCTTGACAATCTACACGTGACGAACCAAATATTCAAACAAAGCTCAAACAAGATTTCCAAGAACACCAAACAAACTTAGATACAAAACCAACAGAGAAGCTGGGAGGTCAAGAGGAGGTCCAAGGAGCTTGCTGGAGAGGTCTTAGGGCTCCAGAGAGGATGTCCAGAGACCTGTTGGGAGAGGTCCAGAGACTTAGTGATGAGGTCTATGGTGGCTCGGTTGAGACAGTGAGTAGAAATGAGGAAGAAAGTGATAAAGGAGGGCTCTCCCAAGATATATATAGGGGAAGCAAAAGCACGTGACCCATGTTAGAGTCAACAAGAGTTGGTAAATAGGACAGTGGAGTAGGCAAGGAATGTGACTATTGGTATGACAGGAGTACTGAAAAAGTGAGGGCATTTAATGCGATACAATAGGCATTAAATGCGGTGAAGACTTCCTTGCCCAAGGACTCAGTCAAATGTATAAGAAAACTGGGTGTGTTGACTGCCCAGTGGGGCAGTCAAGACCCGCCAAGGAGGTCCTGCTATGAACAAGGGGAGATCCTCACCCACCGGTGAGGTCCAAATGGTTGGATCTCCAAAGGGGAGGTCCAACGGTCAAGATTTGGCGCACTAGAGGAGGTTCGCAAGGGCAAGGAGGAGGTCCTTACCCGCAAGGGAGGTCCTGACGGTTGGATCTCCAAAGGGGAGGTCCAACGGTCAAGATTTAACGCAAACGGGGAGATCCACAAAAGTAACAGGAGAACCTCACCCGCAAAGAAGGTCTAGAACCGTAGGATCCAATCAGGAGATCTCGAACGGTTAGGATTTCCAAGGAGGTCCTAACGATCGATCTACCAAAAAGGGAGGTCCGATGGCCAAGATTTCCAAAGGAGGTCCTAACGATCGATCTACCAAAAGGGAGGTCCGATGGCCAAGATTTCCAAAGGGAGGTCCTAACGACGATCTACTAAAGGGGAGGTCTCGATGGCCAAGATTTCCAAAGGGGAGGTCTTGACGATCCAGATCCACAAGGAGGAGGTCCTGGACGGTTAAGATCTCCAAGGGGTGGGGGGTCTTAACGGTCCAGATGTGCAAGGAGGAGGTCCTGAACGGTTAAGATCTCCAAGGGAGAGGTCTTAACGGTCCAGATGTGCAAGGAGGAGGTCCTGGACAGTTAAGATCTCCAAGGGGGAGGTCTTAACGGTCCAGACAGTAAGGAGGAGGTCCCGGACGTTCGACCAACAGAGTTAAGGCCGATCTCAGCCTTAGAACTAAATCGGTGGTCCAAAATGGTTGGGACGTTCGACCACCTTAACGCCACAAAGAAATCGGGCCATCCAATGAAGATCTAAGGGCTCAGAGGAGGTGGGACGTTTCGACCATCCAAAATCTCACCAGATCAAACTGCCCAATGCAAACCGGACGACTCACATTCGATAGAGGTGGAAATAGATAGGAGGATATCCCGGAGGACCTAGGGAGGTCCGGTGGGACACAGGAGGTCCAATAAAGATAAGGGGAGGTCCTAGAGGACATGGAGAGGTCCTGAAGGACACGGAGAGGTCAAATAAATGTAAAGGAAGGTCCTAGAGGACATGGAGAGGTCCTGAAGGACACGGGGAGGTCAAATAAATGTAAGGGGAGGTCCTAGAGGACATGGAGAGGTCCTGAAGGACACGGGGAGGTCAAATAAATGTAAGGGGAGGTCCTAGAGGACATGGAGAGGTCCTGAAGGACACGGGGAGGTCAAAGCGATTGGGAGGTCTAGACCTAAGGAGGTCTGGACCCAGGGAGGACATCACCAAGGAGGTCCGGACCCTTGGATCCAAACGAAGGAGAGGTCTGGGCCAATAGATCCCTGACAAAGGGAGGTCTAGGCCAGAGGTGGGTAAAAGATGGACAGAGAAGGAAAGACCAGCAAAGCTCTAATAACTTAATAAACCAACAAGGAACTTTAGTTGTAGTTTGAGTTAGTCAACTTAAATTCATTATGAAATTCTAGGTTAAGCTTTGAATTCTCATGAAAACAAAATGGTTCTTTTTATTTTGAAAATTCCAAAAGGATTCTAAAATAAATTCAGGGTGTCACATACACGAAGGAGCATTTCTTCCACAATGACAGCCACTTCGTCGTGGGTTTCAATGACTTATTCGACCTATTCAACCTCGACGCCCTTGACGCCGCTTTCGATTTATGCCGACAATCGTAAGTGTGTACAATCAAGTTCTACATTCATGTAATACCGATAAATATCACAACTCATTGCTTATGTATAGATACATGATGAAAAATACCTGGGGATGGCGAGAACCAGTTGGTTTCCTCGACCCATACGTGATCTCTGAGCAAACCATCCTCACAGACGCATCCTACGTCATGAAATACATAACGACGAGATTTCTTGCTTAGGATGATAAGGACTACATACTGGTGCCCTACAACCAAAAGTAAGTGCTTCACTACTTGCTATACAAATTTTATTTGTACTTTATACGCAGCACAAACTTAGGTTTAATGACTATAGCGACATACATGAGTAGGTACCACTGGATCCTTTTAGGGTCTGTTTGGTTGGAGGTATCAAGTTGAACCGGATGGTTCGGTACCAGAAAAGAGGTGGTACAGGCGTTTGGTTGGAGGTATTGAACCAAATCATCCCGGACCAAACCATCCACATTCAGGGAATATTCCTCCTTGATGTCGCACCGTCCGTTTCGAAAATTTGGGCGAATCACGCTGCTCACTCGCTCCTCTCGCCTTCCTCACAGGCCTGCCGCTGGTCGAGTAGGAGCGGCCGGCACGGAGGCCACGCCTGAGCGCAAGCATGGCGCAGAATCGCCAGAGGCCGACGATGGGAAGGCGACGCTGGGCCGACCCAGAGGAGGAGCGGTGGCGCTGTGGGAGGGAGCGCGTGGGGAGGAGCTCCGTGGGAAGGAGGAGGTCGTGGGGAGGAGCGGCAGCAGGGCTCGAGGGGCGGCGCGGCGGCGCCATGGGCGAGCCGGGAGGAGGAGCGACGACGCCATGGGCCGAGCCGAGGAGGAGCAAGGCGTGTGGGAAGGAGGAGCGCTGGGGAGGAGCAAGGAGCAGGGCCCTGAAGGGTGGCCAAGGGCGCCATGGGCGAAGCCGGAGGAGGAGGCGGCTGCTGGGAAGGAGCTCTGTGGGGAGCCTCACCAAGGAGAAGAAAGATTGGGATTAAGGTGAAAGGGGAGAGAAATAGAGAATATTAGGGTGAAAGGGGGATTAGAGTAGGGGATTAGAAAATTTTGGGTATCATTTCATACAACCAACCAAACACAATCTCGTACCACTCCATCCCACCAACCAAACAGACTGCTTGAACGATCCTATTCAGGACGATCCTATCCAGGACGATCCTATCCATCTCATTCAACCACGTACCACCAACCAAACACACCCTTAGTCATTGTGCCAAAGAGGAGCAAGTTAATATACCTTGATTCCCTACTCAGCAAAACCCACGACTTCACCCTTGTGGAAGGAATACTCGACAGGTATACTCATTTCCTCCATACATAACTCTATTGTAGTCTTCCTTCGTTTGAAATGGCCGAGGATAACTTTTTGGAATCATGTAGGTCGTTCAGCGGCTATGTTGCCGAGGGAGGGTCATACAAGGGGTCGAGCACAAAACTACAACACAGAAAGCGATTTTCGGTACGAGCTACAACACAATAATCCTATATCACACTTCGTAATAATGTCTCTTGATCTGACTATACCTATATATGTAATTCTATTTTTGCAGTGCCACCAGCAAAAACAAGATCACCTATGTGCATTCTACGTTTGCCGTCATATGCAACAAATCATGGGTGCTAAGACGAATGATCCAGAGGTTTGTCAATCTCGCAATAATTATTTCCTAATTATAAATTTAACAATATATGCTTACTACTTTACTCCTGCTAGCGACAAGGCATGATACTCGATTTAGATTCATTCGCTATGACCGAGAGTTTCGAGGAGTGCTCTACGGCTTCATCAAGACGGACATCATTAACGCCAACAGAGAGTTTCACTCTGTCGACACCATTGAATGACCTTCAAACAATTGATTCAATTGTAATTCACTTTGAGTAGTTGTAATTCAATTGTAACTCTAGCGACAATACTTGAACATATTCTTTTGTAATTGATTTTGAGTTGTAAATGATCACTTTGAGTTGTCAACAATTGATTCATTTGTTTTCTACTTGCTTGTTTTCAGAGGGCATGGCTAGCAATTCCTGAGGCTAGTCAAAAATCAGAAAAAAAAATAGTTTGGTATGATGAACTATCACAGATGGTTTTTTGTATAAACCATCTGTGAAGGCCTCTATCACAAGTGGTTTCCACCAGGAAACGTCTGTGATGGGATACTATCAGAGACGGTTTCCACCAAGAACCGTCTGTGATATGTAGGATATCATAGACGGTTCTATTTCCAAACCATCTGTGATATGTCGAATATCACAGACAGTTAGTAAATAGAACCGTCTGTGATATCCTACATATCATAAACAGTTCTTGCTGGAAATCGGCTATGATAGTAGCCCTTCACAGACGGTTTCCACCAAGAACCGTCTGTGTTGTGCCCTATCACAGACGGCTCAAAAACCGTCTATGATAACCGTCGTTATCACAGACATACAAATTCAGACGGTTCAAAAACCGCCTGTGATGACAGTTCCGAACCGTCTGTGATGAACTTTTGTGTAGTAGTGAGTCCGCCAAAATTTTAGAAGTCTGCTAAAAAATTTCAATGAAAAAAATGTAGGAATCGTCATAGATAGCTCACGATTTAATGACCAACATGAACAAGTGTCATGTATTTGTATTTGTATTGACTAACTCTTACTATTACTCACATATAAATTTGACTTAATACATCTCATATCGTCCCATATTTCTTGAGGAGTAGACCAGTTCTGTATTCCCAAGGGTCGAAAGGGTAAACTACAAACACACCGCATACTCAGTTCCGAGCTAAACACTTACCGGGTAGGATCCACTAATGGTAAGCTCAAATTCCACTGATTTAAGATAAATGGTTGTATTCTATGTATAGTCATTCTCTATATATCTTTTTAGGAAAGGAAAATATGAATTAATGACTTAATTTTTTATTTATCAGTCCCTTTTAGATTAATTTATGCATCAATTCAATGATGTTATTTGTCAAATTTGTCACGAAATGTATATAATTCAGTTACAAAAGTTGCACAATTTGTCACCGTAAGTTGGAGCATCTGTGACAAATTTTACTGAATCGTCATTAATAGGTACTGTGTATGGTGACAAATCACTTGAAATCATCACAATTTAACAGAAAAATATGTTGCTTTGACCATTTTCAAACATGAAATGGCACTACCAGCCTTAGGTGTAAGTTTAGCAACATACATAAAAAATGTTCTATCAATACCATGGATCAAATAAGTTTAGATGTATGGTAAATAGTGCAGAACATATGAAATAATGCTACAACATATCATTGTCTACAAAATTTAAAAATAACCAGAGATTGCTTTATCAAATGCAAGTTACTCATCATCAGTTTCATTGAATGGAACAATCTGTAGAGCCACTGCCCCCATTCTATCTCAGAGAGAATGGGGAAAGGGTGGAGGTGTGTAATTCAGTCGATAGCTTATACATGACAATTTTTCCTTTGTCATAATTGTACATATTTCATGATGAAAGTAATCGTCATTAACATCTGAACTTTGGAGACAAACACGTTTCGTCACCAAATATTTATAAATCATCATAGCTTTATGATACACCGCCCCCTAGAATTTCTATGACGAAATGGTTTTCATATTTTTGTGTAGATTGTTTAAAATTGTCATAGAGTTTTGCCGCTGGCGGCCCGCAATGAAAAAAGCATTATATGTCACAACGCTTTATGTCATTGACCATCAAATCTGTTGTAGTGATTTTGAAGTCTTCTGGCCACCGAGTGGCCTTCAACCCCGCGTTGAGGGGGACTCCGAGTGCAGTCTGTGAACGGAGTGGGCATCCCGGATGGCGATGGGGGCACCCCGGCTTCCTGCCCCTCCCCCGTAATCTCCTTGCTTGGCTTTCGGCCGAGCTCTAGGGCCCCGACCTCGGTAGTGGCATGCCCGGGCTCCATAGGGGTGCCACAACAGCCATTAGCACCGCCTGGACGCCTTGCAGCTCGCACATGCTCCATGGAGGTCGGCCAGCTCCCATTACAGGGTTTGGAATGTAGTATCCTGGGCGCCACCTCCGGCGAGGACCATTGGGATGAGGGCATTGGTGCTTCCATGGTGCCATCATCGTCGGAGGCCCATAGGTTCACCGTGGTTGCCTCCACTCCAATGACACCAGGGGCGACCACAGTCATCGTCAGGGAGGTCATCTGTTTGGGGCAACCGACGCCTCTACAGGGGTCCAGTTTCCCTCCGAGTGAGATGTGTGGGTGGGCGCCCCTCCGACGGCCACTACGTCCATAGACAGGTCCCCTTTTCGGGCGGGGTAGCCTCTCGTCTCCTCCTAGCGATAGTAGAATGCTTCGATCGCGTCAGGTGAACCCCCTCCGTGGGCGCAGCTCCTACTCCACCAAGGATGCGACTAGCCTTTGTCTTCTTCTTTGGGTCCGAAGCGACCTTCCTTTTGGGCACCATCGCCCATCGGCTCGTCGCTTAAGCTTTACGTTGCTCCCCAACTGTTGTGGCTACGAAACCAAACAGTAAAGAAAGGAGGCTTGCATACCCCAGAAGGGTGTATACGAACCTAATGGAATTGGGAAAACGAGTGAAGTAGCGCTTTGTATATTATGGGTGTTAGGATACCAGTTGTCCAACCCCCTCAAATGGTGCCCAAGGGGTCCTATTTATAGTCCTTCAATGGGTTTGTGGAATTACAGGTGTATCCCTGAAAAGGTGTTGTAGTGTAAGGGACATTTCACCGCCATGTTGTCATGTGTCGCCCTCTGCCAGCCGGTGTAAGCCCGGGTCTCGCATGCTCATTCGATGTTGGTCCATGGACTATGTCCGGTGGACCGAGCCCTCCTTTCCAACGGGGTGGGCTTAGTCCACTGGACCAATGCGAATCGAATGGCTCCAAGCATCAGCTCGAGGGATCCAACGCCTCGCGGATGGCGGGCCTTTTGGGCATGGTTCCCAAGGGTGAAGAGGGGCTCAATGGGGGCAACTCCCACAACATTGTTGTACAGCTAGATACAATCTAGTGTAAGAGTAACTTATTCATTAATTTTTTTTGTGTGCCTCTAATTGCTTTGGATGACGTTGCCTATTATTTAATTACTTGGGTTGGGTTTGTTATCTTCACACCTCATATCTTTATATAGTCTACCACATGTTCTCCTCTAGAGGAGGAAGTATAAATGATTATCCGAGTCTGATTAGTATAGGAATGTTTTATCTCCACATAAGTCATCTTTCTCAATGGATAGTTTCGTAATGTTGAAAACAAACATAACAAAAAGGTATTTACATCATTCAAGCATAGAGTTTTGTGCGTGATGGGCCAAATGGCCAAGAGGTTGCACGTTGCACTTGAACACGAAGTATGGCGTTGGTTGTGCAACTATTGGTGGCGCAAGGCTTCAAAGGGTTTGGGACTCTCAGAACGCTGTAAAATGATGACGTGCAAATGGCACGAATGCTACAAGTTAGTTGCGTCCGGTTAGATGAACGAGGCGCTCCAAAATTTAAGCTTACAACTAGAAAATCCAGTCTTGCGGTTCTACATCTGAAATTTTGAACTGCTGCATGCTTCAATTAAAAAAAATGAAACTTTAGAGTTCTGAACTAGACACTACAGAAAAAAAAACTAGACCAATAGGAGCCAGTGTTTTGCTGAGGAAATTTTAAGAATGCATTGGCTTGAAAATTTAGAAGAGGAAAAAAAGCTTTGATTGCGAAAAAACTGTTAGGAGTAAGATCACCGACTCGATCATCGACAGCTGGCACCGTCCGTGGGGATTAAAGACGCAAATCTCCTGAAGAAACTTTTTGCTCGTCAAATCATCACCCATTCCTCATAATCACTCATGCGACTATGGCAGGAGTTTGGGACGAGGAGAATTGGTTCGACCTGGCGGACTACTCCAACCTCGACATGGAGGGATGCATCCGTGTCATGCAAGAAAATGGCATGTCCTCCTCCTCCAACGGTTCGCACGTCGCCGACGTTAGCGACATTGACCAGATGGATGAGGATACACCACTACAACAAGTAGCATTACCAGAGGAATCAGCCATCCCGACCAGTTTGGAACGGCCAAAGACCTCTCGAAGCCCGGTCCTTCCGACCGGCAAAACAGGTGATGAAAATTCAACATCGCAACCCGAGAATCTCTATACTCTCGACGAAATCATGGCTGAAAGGTACTCACCTATGACTTCTAACGATTCCAGGGCCAACCGACACATGGTAACAGTGTCGATGAAACCTCCACTGGTCGTAGGCCATGTGGAGATGATAAGACTCAGCATACGATCGGTAGTCCGCCGTATCAGGCGGAGCCCCCCAAGAAGACCCCAAGAGGTGCTCATCTCCGACCACTCTCCGTCGTGGAAACTACTAGTAGAAGCATTGGAAGGCTCTCCATTAGTTATGATGGAAGCTCGTCGAAAGATCGCTGCTAGAGGCACGAGGTCAATGCGATCGGAGATACAAATCAAGATGCCTTGCACTGTCCTACACACTCTGCCACACCACCACGTGCTGGCAGAAATGATATGGGCCATCAAGCACCAACTTTCGGAGGCAACAGAATTGATCGACGTCCATCAGTTAACTCGCCTGGCTCTACCCCACCAAGAGTAACTGATCGAACGGAGCAAACCAGGAGGTCGGGGGAAGTTACAGATCTTCGAACACCTACTACCAGTATGAATCCGCTGAGACCTTCGGTGACGATACGAAACCTGCAACGTGTTCAAGATATGTTGAATAATTCTAACCCTGCTCTAGCAGAGACCCCAGGTTTTGTACAACCTGTAGGCCAAATATCAGAGATTCTTCAGCAGACCATGCAACGAATGGAAGCATACCGAGAACAGAAGAATTCAGGAAGTCAAACCATGATTTCATCCCAACGTTCCTCCCTCAGTAGAGGGCAGCATGGTCGTGTTGGGGAATAATCGATATCAAGGCCCCCTTGACGATTCCGACCAAGGAGTCACGAGGGGAGAAGGTTGTTTTAGGCAGCCACACCCTCACCTCGTCGAGAGGAACAATCGCTTGGGCCAGACGATCTCTAACATCGTCTAAATAAAGCAGGCGGTCGAAGACGTTACAATAGTGTCTATGACCGGATCGAGACACCGGAGATCCAGCAATCTAACCTCAGAAACCGGTCTCCGACCGATTACAATTTGGCATCTTTTCCAAGAAGGCGCCATAAATCGACATGTGTTGTCGAGCCTTCTCTCGCAGGCTCAAGTCAGACACGCACAATATGAGTTCGACCGCCAACTCGACAAGTTCAATGGGCCCCAAAACCCATTGGAATTTCTCCAAATATATACCACTGCCATCAGAGCTGCTGGTGGTGATAAAAATGTAATGGCTAACTATCTACCCATAGTACTCGAAGGGTCTATCCGGTCGTGGTTGCTTAACATACCGGTCGGATCAATCTATACTTGGGAGCAACTTTGCGACCTTCTGATTGCAATCTTCCAAGGCACGTACGACCGCCCTGGAAAGGTGGATGACCACCACCGAATCCTGCAAGGCTCTGATGAGACTCTCCGTCAATACATCAAGAGACTCAGCCAGGTTCGTTGTAGAATCATCTGTCATCCAAGCCTTCAAAACAAGTCTAAGGAATCGACGGTTCACGGAGGACATAGCAATGAACCTTCCACCAATAACTGTCGAACTTTTCGACACGGACAACAAATACGCCACCACTAGCGAAGCAATTGAGTGGTGTGAGGCCATTGATCGGAAGGATAAAATCCTCCAACCTGGCTTGGATAAACCAGAGAAGAAGAATAAAAAATCTCTCAAGAAGAAGAAAAACCGTAGACCCGATGATAAGGAAGTCCTAGTTATTCCTGAAAAGTTTACGAAGGGTAAGAAGGACTATACCGGTCGAGGCAAAGCAAAAGCTCCGACTGAAGGGTATAAGAAAAACAAGAAGTGGTGTCCACTTCACCAGCAGGCAGGGCATGACTTGTGCACCTGTCGAGCCTGGCAGAAAAAACTAGAGGATTACTATGCAGGCAAAGGACCACTCCCCACGATACAGGAACTCGGTGAAACGAGTTCCAAGCAGGACAAAGATGGCGACGAAGAAATGGAGTACCAGGAGCTTCAACATACGATCAATATGATCTTTGGTGGGTCTTCTTCGTATGAGTTAAGGCATCATCTGAAGGCCATGGAGTGGGAGGTCAACCTTGACGAGCCTCCGACCATCATCAAGCCATTAAGGTGGTCGGACACCGTATTCTCCTTCAACAAAGAAGACTGCCCCATTCCTTCGATTCGACCAGGTAGGTTCCCTATTGTTGTTGAACCTACTATTAATAACTGTAGGGTTAATCAAGTCTTAATAGATGGTGGTAGTTCTTTAAATATCCTATTTGCGGGAGCTTTAGAAGAGATGCAAGTTCCCAAGTCAAAGGTGAAACCAGTAAAATATGCCTTTCACGGTATAGTTCTTGGCTCCGCCGCTAAACCGACAGGACAAATTTCCCTACCGGTTACATTCAGAAGACCTGACAACTTCTAAACAAAAAGGATTCCATTTGATGTGGTGGATTTTGAATCCGCATACAATAGAATCCTTGGTCGTCCAGCTTTAACAAAATTCTTGATAACCATGCATTACGGTTATCAAAGTTTGAAAATGTCGGGACCAAAGGGAGTCATCACAGTTCGAGAAGATCAGAAAATGGCTTACGCATGTGATCGGAAATCCTTAGAACTGGTCAACGAACTTCCGACCAGAGAGGCTAATCCATCTACCATGCAGGTCAAGCACTCGAGGCCAAAGATGGCGCCAAAGCCTTCCGACCAAAAAAAGGAGGTACCACTCGACAAAGGCGCTTCTCCGGACAGCGCCAAGTCGCCACCTAGGTCAGGAAACACTGACTTGTCTACCCGAAAGGTACTGGTCGGGGCAAGACTCGACCCAAAATAGGAAGAGTCGCTCGTCTCCTTCCTCCGAGCAAATCATGACGTATTCGCTTGGCAGGCGTCCGACATGCCCGGAGTCCCCTGGGAGGTGATCGAGCATAGGCTAGCACTCCAGCCTGATAAAAAACCGATCAAGCAGAAGCTTCGGCGTTTTGTATCTGATCGGAAGGAGGCAATCCAGTAAGAGATTGACAAGCTCCTCAAGGTTGGATTCATTTTTGAAGTCGACCACCCTTAGTGGCTCGCCAATCCTGTAATGGTTAGGAAAAATAATGGAAAATGGCGAATGTGTATTGACTTTACAGATCTTAATAAAGCTTGTCCGAAGGATGATTTTCCCCTTCCATGCATTGACCAACTTGTAGACTCTACTTCCGGGTGTGAGTTACTAAGTTTTTTAGATGTGTATTCAGGGTACCATCAGATTAATATGTGTAAAGAAGATGAAGAGAAAACTTCCTTCATCACCCCATACGACATTTACTGCTATGTTAAGATGTCGTTTGGTATCAAAAATGCTGGTGCAACTTTTCAAAGGTTGATGCAGAAAACCTTTAATCCACAGATAGGTCGAAATCTAGAAACTAACGTTGATGATCTGGTTGTAAAGAGCATCAACGCTGGCGATCACGTTCCAGACCTACAAGAGACTTTTAATAACTTAAGAAGGCATAACCTCAAGTTGAATCCAGAAAAGTGTGTGTTCGGAGTTTCACCGAAAATCGCCGCTTCCTAGTCTCGCTAGAGATATTAAAGCAAATCCAAGAAAATATCGCCATCAACCGGATCGCGCCTCGACCACTAAGAAGGAGGTCCAAAACTAACCGGTCAGATGGCGTCAATGAGTCATTTCATAGTAAGGTTAGGGGAAAAAGGATTACCTTTCTTTAAGCTTCTTCAGAAATATGAAAGTTTTGAGTGGACTAAAGAGGCAAATGATGCCTTTGAAGATCTTAAAAAGTACCTTACAAGTACCCCGGTCTTAGTCTCTCCAAAACCTGGAGAAACATTGTTAATTTACATGGCTGCAACACCACAGACAGTTAGAGATGTACTGGTCGTAGAGTGTGACAATGTCCAACGATTAGCGTATTACGTAAGCGAAGTCTTACATAGACCAAAGGAAAGGTAACCACAGGTACAAAAGTTGCTCTATGGTCTCCTTATGGCTTCAAGGAAACTAAGGCATTACTTTCAGGCCCACAAAGTGGTCGTACCAACCGGGTATCCCCTTGGTCAAGTCCTTGGAAAAAGGGAATCATCAGGACGAATAGCAAATTGGGTGGTTGAGCTAGGTGCATTCAACCTCCATTTCATCTCGCGAACAGCAATCAAGTCCCAGACAATAATAGAATTCATTGCTGAATGGACAAACCCTGAACCCACCCAAGGGCCCGAGTATGAACACCACGACGAGTGGATAATATACTTTGACGGCTCCTTGATGCTAAAAGGCTCGGGGGTTGGAGTTTTCTTGATATCCCCTACTGGCGAACACATCAAGTACGCCATCCAGTTAAATTTTCTTGCTACAAATAATGTGGCAGAATACGAAGGTTTACTAGCAGGACTCCGAGCAGCTCGTTCGCTTGGGATTCGCAAATTACTAGTGAAAGGCGATTCTCAACTAGTAGCGAATCAAGTAGGGAAAGAGTATCAATGCTCGAGTACCAAGATGTCATCTTATCTGGCGGAAGTACGGAAACTCAAAAATCACTTCTTCGGTTTCCAGATCCAACATATTCCTAGAAAGGAAAACTTTCTGGCAGACCAGTTGGCACGGATGGCCTCCACGAGGTCGACCGTCCCGCCCGGAGTTTTTCTCGAGCAACTCGATTCACCCTCGGTGGTCGAGTCTTCCGAGAACATACATGATTCCTTACTGGTCGTACAAACCGATCGTGAGAACATGGATGTTGCACAGGTTGTTGACGGTTGGCACTGTCGCGATCAGGGTAGAGATTGGATGACATCGATCTACAATTATCTTCAGCATGACATAATTCCAGAAGATGATGTAGAGGCTGATCATCTAGCACGAAAAGCCAAATCATACAATCTGATCAAAAGTACCTTGTATAAGCGAGTATCTCATGGAGTGTTGATGAGATGCATATCTCAAACGGATGGCATTAAATTGCTAACCGAAATCCATGAAGGAGTCTGTGAAGCACATCATTCCTACAGAACACTGGTCGGTAAAGCCTTCAAGCAAGGATACTATTGACCAACTGCCCTTCATGATGCAAAAGAGCTCGTGACGAAGTGCGTACAATGTCAATTTCATAGCCGACAAGTACATCAGCCGGCACAAGCTTTGCAAACAATTTCTCTTTCTTGGCCTTTTGCAACTTGGAGACTGGACATTCTGGAACCTTTCCCAAGAGCACCCGGGGGCTTCAAATTCCTTTTCGTCATGATTGACACGTTTACAAAATGGATCGAACCCAAGCCTGTTGTTAAAACAACAACGGTGGCCGCTACGAGGTTTCTAACTAAAAATATGATCACACGATTTGGTGTACACAGTCGTATGATCACAGACAACGGTGCCCAGTTCTCAAGCGGTCAATTTCAAGAATTCTGCGACGAACTTGGTATCAAGGTTCATTTTGTTTCGATTGCTCGTCCTCAGAGCAACCGAGCAGTTGAGCGAGCCAATGGTATCATTATGTAGGGAATCAAACGCCGAGTGTTCGACCAGTTAATCAAACGGCCAGGAGCTTGGGTTCAAGAACTCCTTCAGATATGGGCCGTTCGAACCCGACGATCGGCGACCGTGAAACGCCATTCTTCTTAGTTTATGGTGCTGAAGCCATGCTTCCACCAAAACTAAAACTTGGCTCTACTCGAACTGATTGTTTCAACGAAAATGATCAGAATGAACGATGACTCGATGACATCAATTTCCTTGAAGAACGACGAAACCAAGCCCTGGTACGATCAGCGGTCTATCAACAAGCCATGTGAAGGTACCATAGTCGTAAGGTGCAACCTCACAGCCTTGCTATAGGTGTCTGGTTCTCAGAAAAATTTAGAACCAAGCAAATTGCGACAAACTTTCTCTCAAATGGGAAGGTCCTTACACTGTGGTCAAAGTCACCCGACCAGGTTTTGTACGGCTAGCCATGTCTGATGGGCAAGTTTTATCTAATTCTTGGAACATTGATCAATTGCGTACGTTCTATGTTCAATTATTTTTTTACATTCTTTCAATTCTTTTCATTTAAATAAAGATTAGTTATTCCTTTATCTATTTTGACGAGCAATATTGTTTATGTGTCTGTACCTATACTCTGGTCGTCTACAGTTGTTATTTATACCGGTCAGAGAAGACAACCTTCTCTCCGACATCCTTTACAGGGATCTCTGTTACTTTTTGGCAACGACTTCTAAGTCATACACTGTATGGGTCCTAGTTGTGATCATTCCCTGAATGATTCCTACGCGCGACCACACTCTTTTCTCAAAGAAACATATGACTAACAAGAGCATAATAAACAATAACTTCATGTAGTAATTCATATGCTTAAGACTATGAAGACATATTTCATCATTTCAAAATTCTATTCTGCTCTTGTTTGGCTACTGGTCGGGACACGGAAAGCCTCCTAGTCGAAGTCTCTCCTTTTTCGCACGTGGTCCTGCCCACCAGAAGGAGCTTTCTAGTGATGGTTCTTTTCCTACGATCCTCGCTGCCAATCGGACTTGAGTCTGAACACGTTTCGCGAAGTGTCTTTCATGTCTTCAGTTCTTAGCAGTTCTTCCGACCAGTTTTGGATACTATATATAAATAATCTTGCTTATCATTCATTGCATACATCTTTGTATATTTTCTCTTTTCATTGACACAAGTCTTTTTCCGACCATATACTGCTTTGTTTGGTGTTTCGATTATTACAAAATAGATCTACAACTAGTCGAAGTCATACATTGGTTCCGACCAAATTGATTTCCTAGTATTACTACGATTGATTTTATCATATAATCAGTATATGCCTTCAAAACAAACAAAATGGGTAAGACTTCAAGTTCTCTTTTTCCTAGCTTACTGATTATATAGTAAAGTTCTTCTACTATAAATCAGTCGGGGGCTAGGGCATATTTGAGTACTTTAAAAGCCAAAAGGATAAACAAAAGACTTGCTGATGACAAAAAGGTAAGTTTTATACATTTCATAATTCTTATATTACAATGTCCTACTCTTGAATATCTCAAGACTAATTGCTGCTTGATGGAGATCCAACTTCCGTTTCCTCTGCAACTTTGTTTCCGAGAGGTTTCATTTCCTCGAGAAGCCTATTTGCATCTTTGGGCAAGCAGTTGAAGTCTTCTTCAACAGCTTGGAGATCGATGGAAGGGTCAGAAGCCTTCAGTTTTGCCAATGCAAAACTAACTCCACTAGCTACGCCTTCTTTCATAGTCTGGGCATAGTTCTCTCGAGTAGTCTTGAACTGACCCTTGAGCACAAGAGCTGCCTCCTTATCCTACTCAAATTCCAGAGCCTTCTTTGCTCTATTCAATGCTTGAGTTTGCTCTATACGAGTAAAACAAGTAGTAATTAAAAATGATTAGGAGAGGTTAATAAGTCAAGTCTACGACCAAATTACCTTCAATCCTCTTTTCAAGAGTTTCATGTCTGGTCGTCGCCTTTGCGATCGACCGGTCCCTAGCCTGATTTTCTTCCTCAAGCTTGGTTATTCTGGCTTTCTCAGCCATGACGTTTTCTTTTATTTTCTCCAAATCTATCGAATATGATAAGGGAGAATAATTAAAGAAGAACAAAGTATTGAAGAAGGAGAAAGGTTAAAAGAAAATTCTTACTTTCCAATTCGGAGTGTTTTTGCTCCAGGAGTTTTATTCGCTGGGTCAGTCCTCCGACCACAGCAAAATTCTCGACCATGTGCTACATAAATTGCATTTTTTTCTTTAAGTTTCCTATAAACTTTTTAAGAAAAGCTATGAAACTGGTTGTAGATACTTGCCCGGATTGCCACGTCATTGTAATCAGCAAAAATGATATCAGCACCTATCTTGATTTGATGGTCCGATATTCTTCCCCATGCCTCGTCAAGCTCTTATCTTCAATAAATCAGGGGCAAAAAGAGAACTTGTTAGGTTGAGAGGGATTACCAACAGTTGTCGGGACCTATTGAGGGCCTTTAGGGGCATCTACCTCCGCAGAAGGAGTTAGGATCACCAATGGATCCTGAACGACTGCTGGCACCGACACTTGCTCGGGGGCTTCCTCGACCACATTATCCTTAGGAACTTTGTCCTCAAAAGTGCTTTGGACGAGGACTTCCACAGGTGCCTGGTCCTCAGGAACATTCTGGACGAAAACAACCGGAACGCCAGAAGACCTATACAAAACGAAGAAAGGAAGCTCAAAACTCTAAATCATCAAAAACTATTAAAGGTATGCACTCATACGGTTTTTTTATTTGTACATACCTAGTTGATTTTTTGGTTTTGACTTTGAAATGCGGTAGAATAAATTCCGTACCTCTAGCCTTCCTTTTCTTCTCAACCAATTTCACCGGCTTTGGGCTGGTAGGGTTGGTTATTCCCCTCACATCCTCCAACATGAGGTCGGAAGCAATATCCTCAACCAACTATTCGAGGGCAGCATTCCTGACCATCGGGTTGGAGGGTGTGGTTTCATCAACCTCTAGATCAGTTGTTTCAGTAAAAACTATTAGGTCGTGAACGACCATTTTGGGGTCTATGACTTCCGCAGCTCTACTCTGCGGGCCTTCAGTCTTTTCCACCTAAATCAAAAAACAAGTTTGGTTAGGTGATGAATTTTTTTTCTAGAGTATATATATTCTTTCAAATGCTCTATTACCTCGGGAGAATCATCATCTTCCAATGCCTCTGTGCATGAATCGGTCGGAACCACGGTAGGATTATGATCCTCATCGGATTGTATGACTTTCAGTCCGACCGCCTACAAAATTAGAGCAAGATCAATAAACCGATCAGAGGATATGTATATATGATAAAGGACAATTGATTATCTACCTTGTCTTGCCAGTCTGTCTTCAACAGAGACTATCGCCAAGATGTTGGGGAATGCAGCCTTCTCATCAGGCTCCCCGGCGCAGATCATCTTGATCCGCTCTCTGATTTCCTCAGCAAAAAGTGCTTTAAAAAAGATAAAGAGGGAGACAGAGTTGAATTTATGGTTTTACGATAATCAAGTAATAAGTTTTACTGGTCGGAGCTTCTTCCAAGGACTTACCATCTTGTGAGTCCGTGATAGCTTCATTACGACTAATAGACCAGAGCAGGGATTGAGTCCGGAGCTTCAAAGGACTAATTCGGCGTTTGGTGAAATCTCTCACCACATGCCAGGAAGTCAAGCCCTTGATCCTCAGATCTCGAATGACATCCACACATCTTCCGACCATCCCTGTCTTCTACACGGTCCCCCTCCATTTGGGATTCTCGTTCGCCCTAAGTCCGGCGAAGTAGAGGCCATCATCCCTCGTAACCGTCATGTAAAACCAGTTCTTTTTTCATGACGACCACGAGGACTTCGAGTACATTTGGATGCACTCATCGGCCTTCCCATCGTGAAGGCGCAACATGCATTCTCCAGGAGCCGCCGTGGATCTCCCTGATATCGCCATCCGATAGAAATACCTGAAGAGCTTCAAGTTTGGTCGCACTCCCAAGTACGCCTCACACAGGTAGGCGAAGATACTAATGTTGGCGATGGAATTCAGAGCCAGATTCACCAACTCCACCCCGTAGTACTCTAGAACACGGGGGAGGAATTTGTGCACCGGAATCCTCAATCCGCACTCAATGTAGGCGAGGAAAACTGGGATTTCCCCATCTTTGTGGCTCGGAAAGTGCTCTCCGATCGCTGACCTCCACCTGATTAGATTCCTGTCTGGGTGCATTCCGATCTTTTCCAATGCCTCAAGCTTCTTCTCATTCAGATCCGAAGCCATCCACTTTGTGATTTGCTCCGACTTGGTCAAATTTCTCAAAGGGATGAATAGTGGTCGGGAGGGGGGGAGGGCTTTGAGGTTGGGAAGATAATTAGAGGTCGGAAAGGTTTTCTTGGCAAGGAACTGAATGGGATTAAAGGAAGATCTGAAAGCGTAAGAGTTCTAAAGCCTAGCAATGGGGATTTTATAGCTTCCGATCTTTAACTGCAATTGAGAATAATCTAAAGTCCAACGGACAGAAAAACTCTTTAGTTCCCAAGACAAGTTCTCAACTTTAAAGTGAACACATACCACTTCATATGTCACGACATTAAATAAGGTCTGCCCGATATGACTTCATCGGAAGAAAGTGTTCACACAACATGTTGATTTAAAGTTCGGGGGCTAGCTAACGAGGATTAAAACCTCTATGTATTATTTTAATACATAATAAAAGACCATACGTCTTCATGGTTGTAACCCCTAAGGCTAATGACCTCACTGGTCGTAAGGATTCCAGAGGTTATGTCAGGACCCAAAAATACAATTCTGGATCCTCTGTGTATAATGTACTAGTCCAGGATCACGCTAGTGCACACAGTGTCAACACGGGTGAATATCGATCCACACAAGCGATTAATAACATATACGAGTAATTTGATTAACAAATAAGGGTTTTGACCTTATGGTCGAATTTACAATTATTAAGCCACGCAGGGCTGACAAAGAAATAAATAGCAGTGGAAACAGAAATGGCAGCGACATCCCATCAATTCACCACAGACAACTGACTGGGATCAAGACCCTATGATCAAGCACCTTTGATGAACTCCTCGAAAGCAGGCGATGACTCCTACTCTTCTGTTGCATGTTTTACAACAAGCATGAGGACACAACTGTACTCACAGGTCATACCACAGAAATGCAACTATAGATGCAGGCTTATTCCAAAGGAATGGCTTCTATGGTTCTTTTGCAGAAATGTAGCATTTGCAATTTGAATACAAATAATAGATTGAAAGCATAATTCAAAACAAATAGACAATAATAATTTAACAGTTGTTTTCACAAGGACACATAGCCTAAACAAGTTATTCACACAGCCATATGACTTAGATCACATAGCTCCCTTCCCAAACATTTTATGAAAATCTACCCCTCGTGTGAAATCACCGAGCATGTCCATGACCGTTGATGCGGCTATTCGAATAAATTGATTTAATACTCTGCAGAGTTTGTACACTTTACCCACACGATACAACTAGTGTAGCTAGCACTAATCATAACAAAACGTTTCAGAAACTTCATCTCAAGCATTGACACTTCTAGTGTGCTTTACGCTATACCAACCCTTCCACAGTGCTTGGCATAACACACACCGTTGGACAGGAACACGGCGAACCGCCCCGTGATGTGCACCCAACCACAGCGGTAACACACCTCCACCCATACAACACAGTCTAACCTACTACCTGAGTAGTCAATGTCAAGAATCCATAACTTACTAAGTTAGGCCCGTCCCATCAGGCGTGTGGTTGTACAAGAGGCTCAGATCAATGGCGCACAATGTTAAGTCCTTAATTGACCAAGGAAAGACTTCCAGTGTTAGTACAAATCCCTATGCACACAGATTTTTAAGCCCGTGCACACAGATCCACCAAAAGTAGCACACAGTATCCACCACTTGCCTCTGTCTAAATCCTTTCCCACCCTGTTGGTTAAGTGCAACATATGCCATCAACGAGTAATAGCACATAGTACACAGTTTTTATCACATAGTTCCATAGTCACTTAGTCAGGTTTATATTTGCAACTTATATGAGATGATGACTCGTAGCATGGCTAAGCAATATAATCGTATCCAACCAACCCACGTTGGTGCTATGATAATACTAACTAAATAAACCAATCTAGGGTGACAAAAGATTATGACATCACAAATAGACAAGGCGGATATAACAAATGGGATTAATAACTACACCCAAAAGCATTTAAATAAATACTTAAAGTAAATGCAATAATTTGAATCAAAGTAATTTTAGAAAACTGGTTTCAATATGATCAAAGGTATAACTTGCCTTGGAAAATGTCTAGATATTGATCTTGGTCTTGAGGTGCTCCTTCTTCTTCAAACCTTCCCGCAGTATCGATGTCTACTCGCAAACAAAGCAAACAAACAAAATAAATAAATAAATAATAGAGGCAAAAAAATTCCAAAAATTACATAAAAATCTCAGATAAATAGATCTTGAATTTAGATGAATTTATAAATTTGAATGGGCTCAATTGGAGTTCGGATGCAAAAGATATGGGCTTTGGAAGTTTGAATATAAAAGAAACCCTATTTTCAGAATTACCCGAATTATTCTTTAAGAGAAAAACCGGATTACTACGCAAGGATGATGTCAGCGATGGAATTTTCTAGAAAAGATAAATAAAAAGAAAACCCTGACATGTGGGACCCACATGTCAGCGGCTCGGTTCACGGTAGACCAAATCTACCAACTGATTAGATCTTGAGAGCGGAGGACTGTGCCACGCGGGTGCTGACAAAGCAGCCACGTGCATGACACGTCAGCACAGAGGGTGAGGTGGCTGGTGATGTGGACGTCCGTGCTGACTCGACGGCAACGGCGGCTCTGGCCCCGATGGTCGCCGGCGAATGGTGGCTCCTTGCCGGAAACGGGTGGTACCAGCGTGTAGCCCGAGTTATTGTGCACATATAGATGCGCTCCCGGGTGGTCGAGGATGACAGTGACGGCCAGCGGCGAGCTCAGAGCGGCGGGGCAGGCTCGGGTTTTGTCAGACGGAGGCTCTGGCGGCGCTCTGACGACACGGAGAGGCTCGAGAGGTAGAGGCGGCGACGACAGACTCAGCGGTGGGCTCCAAGACGACGTGGCAGCGAAGACAGTGGTGCAATTCGACAATGAAGAAGCTCGGCCGAAAACCCTAGATGAGGGATTACGGCGGCGCTAGGGCTTAAGAGGCGTAATTGCTTAAGGGGTTTTGGTGCGATGCTCAGGGGGCTATTTATAGGAGTCGGGGATGGCCAGGGTGGCGCAATGGCGATGGAGATCAAAACCGTCCGAAACTCACTCGTGAAGAAATAGGAGATAGAGACAAATTCGGAGTTTGAATTTGAACCGAGATGGTGCGGGAAGGATATGGCTTCTAGATGGAGTCGTCCGCGCGAAGAATCGGGGCCGCTTCCCCTTTTGTCAGACAAGCTCGAGGACGTGGCAATGGCGGACGCAGCGCACGGCTTCACAAGGAAGAAACTGGCTCGGGGACGATGACACAGCGGCGGGTCCACCCGGCAGCGAGACAAAGGAGCGGGTCCACGTAGAGAAGTCTTGATAGGGATCTTGTGGCGCATTCAAGCGCAAGGCGCTTGCCGGGTAGGATGAATAGGAATGGGCCGAAAAGAAGGATTCGTCCCAGGACTTAACTGAGATTAACAATTAGATTTTCTATTTTATAAAATACCAGAAATTCCAAATGGCAATAGAAAATAGCAAATGAACTTGGAAAAATTCTAGAAAAATCTAGAAAATATATCCAAGCACATAGAATCCAAATAAAATAGTTTTGACCATTGTTCATGTTGACTTTAGTCACATTAAATTGTTTTGTTGCTCAAGGTCCAATATTAAGCTTTTGAATTAAAACAAAATAAAACCAAATGGTGAATTTTCTCCCGACTAACTATTCAAAGGATTTTTAAAGCTTAGAAAATTGGGATGTTACAGGTTACATAATGGGTACCCTGATCGGACAAAGTCCTGTGCCTAGTCTTCGACCAGGTAGCTGCTCGGAAGAGCTACAAACTGGTTTCGTAACCGTGTGATGAATGGAACACGTGCTGTATATTCCAAACCATGCGATGTTATATAATCCTAAGACACTGACAACAACTATGATATGGTTGGGTGTCTCACAGACACTTAACCGCAGAGAAGTTGACACATTATCAACTGACGCCTCGCTCCGACCAGTCACAATGCTTCACTAGGGACGCCTTCTCCAGGAGTAACTGCCACCTCTTCGGAAGTTATTTAAGGGTGGAGCGCAGAAGACAAAAGGGCGATCTAAGACAAGCAAGACAACAACATCAGATTAGAGCAACACAGTCAACCTTAGATTCGTGCTTTAAGTCTGATTGATTAGCATAGCAATCGTGATACTCAGTGTAATTAGGATTAGTCCCCATCCGGGTCATAAGCACCCCCTGTAAATCCAGTTCATATCAATAAAGAGCAGTCCTATTCTCTCCCAGGAAATATCGCGTCATTTTCCTCTTTTATTTCGTAAAATCGGTGACTCGATCATCGATACAAACCCTTCGAAGCCTTGCACCACCAATAGTTGCACAACCAACGCCATACTTCGTGCTCGAGTGCAACGTGCAACCTCTTGGCCATTTGACCCATCACACACAAAACTCTATGCTTGAATGATGTAAATACCTTTTTTGTTCTGTTCGTTTTCAACCTTACGAAACTATCCATTGAGAAAGATAACTTATGTGAGGATAAAACATTCCTATACTAATCATACTCGGATAATCATTTATACTTCCTCCACTGGAGGAGAACATGTGGTAGACTATATAAAGATATGAGGTGTGAAGATAACAAACCCAACCCAAGTAATTATAATAGGCAACATCATCCAAAGCAATTACAGGCACATGAAAAAATTAATGAATAAGTTACTCTTTACACTAGATTGTATCTAGTTGTACAACATTGTTGTGGGAGTTGCCCCCATCGAGCCCATCTTCACCCTTGGGAACCATGCCCAAAAGGCCCTCCATCCGCAAGCCGTTGGATCCCTCAAGTTGACGCTTGGAGCCGTTCGATTCGCATTGGTCTAGTGGACTAAGCCCACCCCGTTGGAAAGGAGGGCTCGGTCCACAGGACATAGTCCATGGACCAACATCGAATGAGCATGCGAGACCCGGGCTTACACCGGCTGGCAGAGGGCGACACGTGACAACAAGGCGAGGAAATGTCCCTTACACTACAACACCTTTTTAGGGATACACCTGTAATTCCACAAACCCCTTGAAGGACTATAAATAGGACCCCTTGGGCACCATTTGAGGGGGTTGGACAACTGGTATCCTAACACCCATAATATACAAAGCGCTACTTCACTCGTTTGCCCAATTCCATTAGGCTCATATACACCCTTCTGGGGTACGCAAGCCCCCTTTCTTTATTGTTTGGTTTCATAGCCACAACAGTTGAGGAGCAACGTAAAGCTTAAGCGATGAGCCGATGGGCGATGGTGCCCAAAAGGAAGGTCGCCTTGGCCCCAAAGAAGAAGACAAAGGCTAGTCGCATCCTTGTCGGAGTGGGTGCTGCGCCCACGGAGGGGGTTCACCTAACGTGGTCGAAGCATTCTACTGTCACTAGGAGGAGACAAGAGGCTACCCCGCCTGAAGAGGAGACCTATCTATGGACGTAGTGGCCATCGGAGGGGCCCCACCCACACATCTCACTCGGTGGGAAACGGGACCCCTGTAGAGGCGTCGGTTGCCCCGAACAGATGACCTCCCTGACGACAACCGTGGTCGCCCCTGGTGTCGTTGGAGCGGAGGCAACCGCGGTGAACCTACGGGCCTCCGATGACGATGGCACCATGGAAGCACCAATGCCCTCGTCCCAATGGTCCTCGCCGAAGGTGGCGCCTAGGAGACTACATTCCAAGCCCTGTAACGGGAGATGGTCGACCTCCATAGAGCATGTGCGAGCTGCAAGGCATCTAGGCGGTGCTAATGGCTGTTGTGGCACCCCTATGGAGCCCGGGCATGCCGCTGCCGAGGTCAGGGCCCTGGAGCTCGGCCGAAGGCCAAGCAAGGTGATTGCGGGGGAGGGGCAGGAAGCCGGAGTGCCCCCATCGCCATCCGGGGTGCCTGCTCCATTCACAGACCGCACTCGGAGTCCCCCCTCAACGCGGGGTTGAAGGCCACTCGGTGGCCAGAAGACTTCAAAATCACTACAACAGATTTGATGGTCAATGACATAAAGCGTTGTGACCAATAATGCTTTTGTCATTGCGGGCTGCCAGCGGCAAAACTCTATGACAATTTTAAACAATCATCACAAAAATATGAAAACCATTTCGTCATAGAAATTCTAGGGGGCGGTGTGACCTAGTCAATTATAAAGCTATGACGATCTATAAATATTTGGTGACAAAATGTGTTTGTCACCAAAGTTCAGATGTTAATGACAATTACTTTCATCATGAAAGATGTACATTTATGACAAAGGAAAAATTGTCATGTATAAGCTATCGACTGCATTACACACCTCCGCCCTTTCCCCAATCTTTTTGAGATAGAATGGGGGTAGTGGCTCTATAGATTGTTCCATTCAATGAAACTGATGATGAGTAGCTTGCATTTGATAAAGCAATCTCTGGACATTTTTAAATTTTATAGACAATGATATACTGTAGCATTACTAGTCATGTGCCCGTGCGTTGCAACGGATCTCAAATAAATGATACAAAAGTTTTAAATGGTACAAAACAAAATATTTTGAGTTTCATGTGAAAACACATCAAAGTATATCCGCAAAATATGCAACAACATTTCATTATATCGAACAAATACTTTCATTTCAAAATAGAATATATAACACAGATCACATACTTTTTTAATGCTTAGGAGAATAAAAAAAAGTAACAACAAGAAGTGTACATGAGTAAATATAGTGTGTTCTCAGAGCCACACAGCGGGCTACTCCAAACGCACACAAATGGAAAAAAAAACGACGTCTAACAAGAGGTTAGACCGTCTGACAGCGAGAGTAGCAATCAGGGTCCATTTCATCCTAAAGATATGCAGGTCTGTGCATCTCCACAAGCTGAACTCTCTGGTCCTCTCCACAATCACCTTGTATGCAAAGGCACATTGTGAAAAAAATCATTATATACGTGCTGACAAGGTAAATATGACATATGCGTCATGTTTCTACAAAGATTGTTTCCAATCAGCTAAATAAGAAAAAACAAATGTCTTTATGTACATGCTATGAATTCTGATTATGAAATTTTGCTATAAATTTCAGCCTTCACATAAGCAAATTGTGGATTTTACAAATAGGTTTCTTATTCTGTTGTCAATGGTCCAAAATGCAAAGAGCTCAATTCTCTTCTTATTCAGGCGACACAAATGCGCCACACTAACAGACCATCTGGTAGTCTAATGATATTGTTATAATTTTTTTGAATGAATTATCATGTAATGGCGATAACTGGAACTTGAAACCAACCTGATTGCGAAAGCTTGTGAGGTCTAAACTGGTGTGAGATGTAGATGTTCAACTCACTGTTTATACATACACAAACCAAATTAATTTGGCAACTATGGCATCGCTAAATCTGGTTTTGGGTGCTAATTCCCTAGTCCAACACAGTAAATAATATTTTATATTGAACAAATTGCCCTATATTTTGGAATGGAAATAGCATTAACGACATAAACAATTTGGCAAGACTAATGAAACCTCCTTTCTCACATTTGGTGAACCTTCATAAAACTACCCTCTCCTTGTCAAGTGTAGGTGAGGGAACTGCCAAACAAAAGGAGCAAACCAAAACATTTTCCAAACCTAAGCATATGATTCATGAAAAGACTGAAATGAAGTCACACTATTGTGGACAAAGGCCCAAGCAGTATGAGCATCACAGTAGTAGCAAACAGGAAGCAAGAAAGCAAGGTGTGAAGGTGTGAACAACATATTGAGTAGGATTACATAGTGTGCACTTCATTTCTAGTTGCGCGCTATTATTCTAGCAAGAAAGGAAAACTATTTAACTAAAGAACAAGAAAGATCTTGATTTCTGTAATTTTCTTGAGAGAGAAGATTTTGGGAAGGGGAAAAAATCTCACGCCTTTGCTTTGGACACGGAAGTGGTCGTGAGGCCTGCTACATGATTCAACAAGGGGCAGAGGTGCGATGACAGCAAGAGCAACCAAGGTGAAGAACAACATAGGACCACCCCCACTATATCATTCAGCTTCATTTAGGTTAAGCATCTTTCACCTTCTGGTTTTCTTTCTATTTTCCTGTCTTATACCATGTTAAATTTGAGAAAGGTTGTCGCTCTAGCTCCTTGTGCCTTTAGCGAGAAAGGCGTGCCAAGTAATTTGAGAATTAACTGGCTCTTCACTCTATGTAACTTAACTACAAAGAAAAGAAGCATCTTTTGAAAGGCAAAAAAAAAAAGCTAGCAATCTTTTCCCCAAATTTCTACATCCTTCTCAAAACAAGTGCATTTGACCTACTTCACTTGTTCTGTCCTCGGTATCCTCTAATTCATAATTTAACTAATGCATCTCGACAAATAGCAAGTTTCACATAAGAGTATGTTAGGAAGCACAATAGTATTTGAACTTTTAATGTTGCTGAAATAACAAACAGGTATTATGCGTGCACTCAATTAAAGGTTTAAAGCTACATAGTATGTCGTCACTATGTAGTCCACCACATTGAAACAAAGTATAACACCAAATGGCAGTGTGACATGGTTGTCTAACAAAGGACTTATGGGACTGACTTCTTATTATCCTTCTGTTTTGGATAGGATGTACAAAATAAATCAGAGGGGCTAACTAACAGAACAATTTATTCAATGAGTAATGGGTGAATACCAGGTAATAAGGCTAACAATTGCTCCTCTATACTTGCATGATAAATTACTAGTTCTATGCTAGTAGTAGTATATCTCAACTAACGACTTATGGGACAGACTTCTTATTATCCTTCTGTTTTGGATAGGATGTACAAAATAAATCAAAGGAGCTAACTAACAGAACAATTTATTCAATGAGTAATGGGTGAATACCAGGTAATATTCAATGAGTAATGGGTGAATACTAGGTAATATTCAATGAGTAATGGGTGAAAACCAGGTAATAAGGTTGACAATTGCTCCTCTATACTTGCATGATAAATTGCTAGTTCTATGCTAGTAGTAGTATATCTCAACTAACTGAAATCAAAATGTGTCCTTGCCTAACTGCATTTTCTGCTCTGAAGTAGAGTAGTTTAAGTGCATGCATATATATGTACCATTGTACTGCTAGCTTTTATGAGTAGTTGTAACATCCTACCCCTAGTGCATCCATACTTCCTAATTAAAAACAGAATGACTTTGTGCAGAGATGCTAAGTGCTACAAAGGCTACAGATGCTACCTTTAGAAGAGAGATTCTCAAGAGTCCTATTGGTCTTCACAGCAAACCTGGAAGGCATGACTGCAAAATAAGTGATGTCTCACTATGAGAATCAACAACACTGAAACAAAGAATACATCAAAAAATCACCGAAAGTTATAACCCATAACAAGAATGTATCAAGACAACTATATCATTTCAAGAGAAATCGGTAGAAATGTAGTCCTCGACGTCCGGTGGCATTAAAAGAAAGTCTGACCCAGATAGCGAGAGGAACCATTAAGACTTTTGCTTCACCTTTCCAGAGCCCAGGAACCAAAACCAGCTCATGAGCATCCTAAGCGAAGCCACACAAAACCACAAAATGTACATTGACAAACAAAGTGACAAACATGGACTGCAAAAATAAAGTGCATATTGCTTCATGACAAATCAGTCCCTTAGATGTTCTTCGAATCATGCGATCATTTCCACAAGAATCATTACAGGTCTGTAATGAGTCATCACCGTTGCCATGAAGACATTACTTCAGAACTAACCAATAGTAACAACCTACAAACGGCACACTGAACCAATAACCAAAGCATTAAAATCCAAATAATTCTACAACTCAAACCCTTAGTTGTTCTTTGAATCAAGCGATCATACCCGCAAGAATCATTACAGGTCTGTATGGACTCATCACCGTTGCCATGAATAACACATCGCTACACATTAGACCATAACACACAAACATCACATGAATCCAATTAGCCCAAAAGATTGTAATTCAAATAAACCTAGAGCTAAATTAAAAAAATATAACTACCTCAGTCCCTTAGTTCTTTGAATGAAGCGATCATACCAGCATGAATCATTATAGGTCTGTTAGGGCTCATCATCGTCACGAGCACAAATCGAAAAGAAATCTACACAAATCAAAAAGAATTATCTACACAAAACAAAGATTAAGCATGCAAGAACAATTTTAACAATATCATGATGTATGTAAGAGCCGTGCTACACCCTGCTTCACGGGAAACCTCCAAGGGTGCAAGAAAAAGGAAGCAGATAATGCATATTCCTATCGAAAGAGCAAACCTGAGGTCATATTTGGTGTGAATACTGTGAGTACTACAAACACGACATGCACATATGGAACAACCTTATAACATCCAGTGGTTTCAATTCTCCAACAGTTCTTCAGTTTGGAACCTCAGGTCATATTTGGTGTTACCATTTTCACCAATGAGCCCATCCGACAGAGATGTTAATTTCCGAAGTCAACACATAATACCACCAAAGATGAACACATGATAGACATTAAAACATAATTGAACTTACACATCCATCTCATATATATCAATGAGCTGGAAATTCATTATGATTCACGTACATAAGCTTTAGCAAAACCTAAAATATATAGTAATTGATCAATGT
Source organism: Phyllostachys edulis (assembly GCA_036346405.1). Classification (NCBI taxonomy): domain Eukaryota; kingdom Viridiplantae; phylum Streptophyta; class Magnoliopsida; order Poales; family Poaceae; genus Phyllostachys; species Phyllostachys edulis. The sequence goes on from CM070553.1 coordinate 34,430,699, forward strand.
AGCAGCTAAAATTGCATATTGCTTTTCACCATTTTAACTGCTAAACCAAAGAATTTTGGAGTACCGACCTTAACTGCTAGGCAATGATTAACAAGCCTAACCAAACATTACCCGCAAAGGTCTTACAATGGCTATGGTGCTTCATCAAGTATGGTAATATAGACTTACCTGAGATGATGGGACAAATAGTAATAGTAATAGTAACAATGATACTTATTGCTCATCAAAACTAAAGGAATCCTCTCAAAACGTTGGGAACAAAACTGAACTAAAACCAAGATTGTAACCTAAAAACCTAACCATGCAGACTGCATATGATACATTCAGAATAGCCTATAAAATAAAATGGATGAGGACCTTAACAGTTAGTTTTACTTTAATCAATCCCCAATATTTGGAACACATTTTAGATTTCGTAACACTTTTTCAAACCATTGTACATCAATTAGAAATGACACTGTTATATTCGTCTAACTTGTAGTAGCACTGCAAAGGGTCCAACATAACAAATTGAGGGGGAAAGCCTTTTACATGAATGTGGCCATTACTAATCTAAAACAGAGTATCATTCCAAAAGCATGCAAAGAATAAAGAATAATCAATGTAAAGGATTCACAGAACTATTTGAACCAATGAAACACTTTAGCATCTAAAAACAACTAAGAAATATGCATAACAAGAAACCAACAACTGGATAGAAAGTGCCATCAATTGTACTATTTGGATCAACCATCTCGATTAACTAAAATACAACCAGAGTAAAGTGAGTAAAACAAGTAGTACAATGAGCTCCCTGAAAAATTCAGAAAAAAAACACTAATAAGAATGAGTGGGATTAGATGGATGCTTACCTTCAGATGCCAAAAAATGGTGAGCAGCTCTGGAAGCGACAAAATGATAGAGGAGGTGGAAGGGTACCTCCAAAGCATGAGAAGGGACAAGGAGAATGAGAATATGCATTTATTTGCTTTACTCTATAAATGGGAAAAAATATCTACATTGAACATACTATATTTCAGCTAGTCTATTAGTACACAGATTGCAAAGTTCAAAAAAGTGGTGTTTGAGCTCACATTAACTATTCAGAGATCAAAGCATTCACATATGTCTCCATTGGAATCATTGTAAGTATTAGAGGACATGTAATTTCAAAAACGAACCAAAGTGACATCTAATTTCAAGTTTGCAATAGATTCTAACTTGGTTGAGCTATCTCTATATATGAATCAAGTTTGGTTAAACCTGAAGTTGAACAGCTATTAGTGGAATCTAAAATGCTTAACAAAATTCCCTAAACCAAACTTGAACAGGAGGTGCAATGTGTTGACTATTGACCTAACCATGATGCATATGAAGTTTAAAAAATGCACACTCTACTTCTGAAATCACGAGGCTAAACTAAACACAAAAATCGTAGAACTATTAGCAAGTTAGAAAGTTTAGGTCCGTCCAAATATAATTTGGTAGGCACTATAGAGCGCCTCATGATGACATTAAAACAAGATTGTACAAAGAATAATTTTTAGCAAATAAAATAACTATTTCTCGCTTTTGAATGTCTCTAAACATCTTGAATGGTCTGCACATGGGGGCATAAAAACACTATATTGCATTCTTGTTTTGAACTTTAGATATAATAATGAAGGTTTTGCCTATTAGATATTCACATACCTTTATGGGTGGAGCTTCTCAGACCCCTCCACAACAACAAAGGAAGCTAACACTGAGGTCAGCAGACCACAAACATCCAATGTATCACAATCCTTGGAATACACAAGGCTGCATTGTGTGTAGTATCTACATTCTACGATGAAAGAAAATTGTAGTCACAATGCCACATTACAGACATACTGCATTATCACATTTAGACAAATTGATACACGATATATGATTCTTCATAACATGTAAGCATGGACTCAAGTTAAAATATAAATGTAATCTTTGACATAATTTGTTCACTAATAAAATCATAGACATAAATTATTCATCTGAGCATTGACCCAGGTCATTTGCTCCATTTTCTAGCATATCATGCATCTTCCTTGTTATATCGCTACAAAACCATTGTGAAGGTCCGACATGCTGTATGCTAAAGCTGCAGATGCATTGCAATGAGCATCATACTGTTATGATTAAAGGCATAGAAGGAGGATAGTGGATTACGAGCTATGTCAAAATTAAATCAGAGAGCACATAAACTAAATAAATGAAAGAATACATAAACAAATGAGATCAAGAAAGGTAAGAATAAGGATTGACCTAAAAATTAAGGGTTGGGGGTGGGAAGCGGGTTAGGCATTTCATCGAATAGGAGGTAGGTGTCGAACAAGAGGTTGTATTGTGGCGGTGTGACATCATGTGCATGAGGGAGGAGGTCAGCGTGGATGCGTATGGGGCTATCCTCACGTCTCCCTAGCGTCATCTGCCCCACGTGACCCGCCGAGTCCCTTGCAGCGACCCAGCAAACCTCTTGACCCACGGATTATCGACGTTACACGCCAACACCGTGGCCCTCGTGTGCCCTCGGAACACTGGCGCCAGTGCCGCCGTCGACCATTACCTTGGGCAGCAGACTCCAATGTCGGAAGCTACGGATAAGTTGTTCCAGTATGAACCAAGAAATCCATATGTCCTGATCAAACAACTACTCAAACATTGGGTCTTTCTATCTCCTAGAATGCATCTGCCAGAAGAACGTGACGCCAACATCATCAAAACTGAATCTTTCCACCTCAAACATCCACAAGAACAATTGCTGAATAATTACAGCTTGTCAGAATTTGTCTGAATTCGATCTTGCGAGACTTGGGAGGTTATAAGGCATGGTCATAGATTGAGCAATAAGAGGAGGATGCTTACGTGTGGGAGTTGTGATTGTGTAGGACCTAGGCCTGGAGGTCCCGGAGCTTGGTGGCCTTGTAGGTGAAGGAGGCGCCGGGAACAGGAGCAGCGCGATGGAGGAGGGAGATGTGGGTGTCATCGATGCGCCACTCGCAGTCGCCGTCGGACGTGGAGGAATCATCGGAAGAGGTGGGGCGGTCGGGTAGAAGCGGACGGCGATAGAGATCTTCTCGATGGGCACGGAGGAGGACGGCGAGGGATCTCGGGGTATGGAGGCGGCGGCTGAGGGGCGAGGGGGTCACGGCAAGTGAAGGTGGCACGGTGTGGATGGGAGAGAGGTACGGCCGTAGAGGCGAGGGGGTCACGGCGGCGGGCGCAGAGGCAAGGGGTGAGGGTGGCGCGGGGCGGATGGGGGATGGTCAGACGGTGGTTTGGCATGGGGTTTGTGGATGGGAGGTGGAGGAGATGTGAGGCGGCAAGGTGAGAGAGGGGGTCGTGGCGGCGGGTGAGGGGAGGGCGCGCAGGTGAGGGAGGCTAGCGAGGGGAGGGTGTGCAGGCGAGGGAGGCAGGCGAGGGGAGGATCAGATGGCGGTTCGCGAAAGATAAGTAGGGGGAGTCGCGGCCTCGCGGTTGAGGAGGGGACGATCACTCGGCGAACCATGCGCACGGAGAAACCAAGAAAGGAGTTGTATATCTAACGGCTCACATCGCATAAAGGAGAATAGATCCAACGGCTCACATCGTATGAAGGAGGACGTACCGCCACCAACTCATATTTTTAAGTAATAGAGATATCATATGTTCTGCACTATTTACCATACATATGAACTTATTTGATCCATTATATTGATAGAACATTTCTTATGAATGTTGTTAAACTTACACCTAAGGCTGGTAGTGTCATTTCAGGTTTGAAAATAGTCAAAGCAACACATTTTTCTGTTAAATTGTGATGATTTCAAGTGATTTGTCACCGTACCCAGTACCTATTAATGACAATTCAGTAAAATTTGTCACAGATGCTCCAACTTATGGTGACAAACTGTGCAACTTTTGTAACTGAATTATCTACATTTTGTGACAAATTTGACAAATAATGCCATTGAATTGATGCATAAATTAATCTAAAAGGGACTGGTAAATAAAAAATTAAGTCATTAATTCATATTTTCCTTTGCTAAAAATATATATAGAGAATGACTATACATAGAATACAACCATTTATCTTAAATCAGTGGAATTTGAGCTTACCATTAGTGGATCCTACCCGGTAAGTGTTTAGCTCAGAACTGAGTATGCGGTGTGTTTATAGTTTACCCTTTTGACCCTTGGGAATACAGAACTGATCTACTCCTCAAGAAATATGGGACGGTATGAGATGTATTAAGTCAAATTTATATGTGAGTGATAGTAAGAGTTAGTCAATACAAATACAAATACAAATACATGACACTTGTTCATGTTGGTCATTAAATCGTAAGCTATATATGACGATTCCTGCATTTTTGTCATTGAAATTTTTTGGCAGACTTCTAAAATTTTGGCGGACTCACTACTACACAAAAGTTCATCACAGACGGTTCAGAACCGTCATCACAGACGATTTTTGAACCGTTTGAATTTGTATGTCTGTGATAACGGCGGTTATCACAGACTGTTTTTGAGCCGTTTGTGATAGGGCACAACACAGACGGTTCTTGTTGAAAACCGTCTGTGAAGGGCTACTATCACAGACGGTTTCTAGCAAGAACCATCTGTGATATGTAGGATATCACAGACGGTTCTATTTACTAATTGTCTGTGATATTCGACATATCACAGATGGTTTGAAAATAGAACCGTCTGTGATATCCTACATATCACAGACGGTTCTTGGTGGAAACCGTCTGTGATAGTATCCCTTCACAGACGTTTCCTGGTGGAAACCATCTATGATAGAAGCCTTCGTAGATGGTTTATACAAAAAAAAACTGTTTGTGATAGTTTGTCTGCCAAACTAAATTTTTTTTTTCTGATTTTTGGCTACCCTCAGGAATTGCTAGCCATGCCCTCTAAAAACAAGCAAGCAGAAAATAGATAGATGACAAATGAATCAATTGTTGACAACTCAAAGTGATCATTTACAATTCAAAATCAATTACAAAAGAATATGTTCAAGTATTGTCACTAGAGTTACAATTGAATTACAACTACTCAAAGTGAATTACAATTGAATCAATTGTTTGAAGGTCGTTCAGCGGTGTCGACGGAGTGAAACTCTCCGTTGGCGTTAACGATGTCCATCTTGATGAAGCCGCAGAGCGCTCCTCGATCCTCTGCGATCTCGGTCATAGCGAACGAATCTAAATCGAGTATCATTCCTTGTTGCTAGCAGGAGTAAAGTAGTAAGCATATATAGTTAAATTTATAATTAGGAAATAATTATTGCGAGATTAACAAACCTCTGGATCATTCGTCTTAGCACCCATGATTTGTTGCATGTGACGGCAAACGTAGAATGCACATAGGTGATCTTGTTTTTGCTTGTTGCACTATAAAATTAGAATTACATATATAGGTATAGTCAGTTCGAGAGACATTATTATGAAGTGTGATATAGGATTATTGTGTTGTAGCTCGTACCGAAAATCACTTCTTATGTTGCAGTTTTGCGCTCGACCCCTTGTATGACCCTCCCTCAGCAACATAGGCGCTGAACGACCTACATGATTCCAAAAAGTTATCCTCGGCCATTTCAAATGAAGGAAGACTACAGTAGAGTTACGTATGGAGAAAATGAGCATACCTGTTGAGTATTCCTTCCACAAGGGTGAAGTCGTGGCTTTTGCTGAGTAGGGAATCAAGGTATATTACCTTGCACCTCTTTTGTACAATGACTAAAAGGATCCAGTGGTACCTACTCATGTATGCCGCTATAGTCATTAAACCAAAGTTCGTGTTGCGCCTGCGTATAAATTACAAATGAAATTTGTATAGCAAGTAGTGAAGCACTTACTTCTGGTTGTAGGGCACCAGTATATAGTCCTTGTCATTCTGAGCAAGCAATCCCGTTGTTATGTATTTCTCGACGTAGGATGCGTCTGCGAGGATGGTTTGCTCAGATACCACGTGTGGGTCGAGGAAACCCACCGATTCTCGCCATCCCCGGGCATTTTTCATCATCTATCTATACATAAGAAATGAGTTGTGATATTTATCGATATAACATGAATGTAGAACTTGACTGTACACACTTACAGTGTCTAGCATCGTAGAAGCGAGGCGTCGAGGGCGTCGAGGTTGAATAGGTCGAATAAGTCGTTAAAGTCCACGACGAAGTGGCCGTTGTTGTGGAAGAAATGCTCGCCGTGTGTCGGCGATGATTCGATGTCGCACCCTTCTCTTTGGTCTTCGCATGTACCGGGCATGCAAAGCGACAACCTATTCGGTAGCGGGCTATCTTGTGTTGGGGCTGCGGACTTCAAAGGGTATTTCCGGGCTTGGGAGGTGTCTTAATGTTCTTCGATTTCGATTTGGCCTTAACGACTTGCACGCTACACATCTTCCTGTGAGACGACTTGGGAACTAATATAGTGGTACGCTTTTCTTGTTCCTTCGGTGTCTTCTCCACGGGAACCAATAAGGTGGCCTTCTGAAGCGAAGGTTGAGGTGGAGTCATCGAGGGTCCCGTTGGAGAGGAATGGTTGTGTCGAGATTGCGGCACTGCAGGGTCCAGGGCGATGTCCTTCTTGGGCCACTGGATAAAAGTGTGCATGGCATCCCCTAATATTCTAATGTCTTCGTTCGGGCAAATCTCCAATGGGACGGCCATGAAATTGTCATGTACCATGTCCACCTGGACCCTGGCGTAACCCTGCGCTAGCTGGGCACCGTGTTGCACTGTCCCTTCCTGGCATGGATATGCCATCCCCCGCCCAGCCTCAATAGAAATAGACCCAACCATCCTCACCTGGAGCTTACAGGGCGTCGGCTCCTACAAAATGATATACAATTAGCTAAGGTGTCCTATAGGTCTATCTTTGGAGTATTCCAGAGATGTACATTACCTTGATATCGTCAATAGGTAATTAGACGTCATCATGTTCTGAATTATGCGTGGACGCGATGCTACTCCGATGCTAAGGAGGACTAGCTCCCAAAATAACGGAAGCGGCTTGCGACTGGTTGAGGAGTTGATTCATTTGATCCTGCAATCTTGTTTTCTATCCTTGAAATTTTGTAGTAAGCATCTGTACCAACCGGTCCTCGTGCTCGGCCTTGGATCACTTCCTACTCCTATACGTGTCGGAGTCGCCTCGGAATCCATCTCTCTAAGGTACGTAAACCCCAAGGCCTCGCATGCGACCCGGGTGCTCCTTGTTTTCTAGGGCCGTAGTATCCTTCTCCCTGTCTGCTTGGAAGGAGCCTTGGGTAAATTCGGTAGTCAATGCATGCTACAAGAGGTCATCATGTTATTATAGACACTATGAAGTTATGAACTTATTAAAAACTAGGTAGTTCAACATATTTACTAGACGTTGGGACACCGCCTCGTCTGCCGGCTTTATGAAAGAGATGCCGCCCAAAGACGTGACTTTTGCCCTCGCGAGTAACCAGGTTCGAGCGTGCTCGTCTGTGATCTCAGCAAATGGTCGGGTTGTGTTCTCGTCCTCTGCCACCCATTTTGTGGATTTACCCGCGTACCTTGCGGTGCCAAGTTTGTGGGGGTGAGTGTTTTGTGCCTGGAGGGCTTTGTGCGCTGCACTTTGCTCCTGAAATTTGGTCGTCATCTTTATCCGCACAAAGTCGTCCCATATATCCCGTGACAAGAATTGATACATTGTGAAGGGCGTCCGACCCGTATTCACGTACTTCGTGATAAGCATGCTCTTGAAGGTCCTCCACGCATGTCCCATCGTGAGCAACGCCTGCCATTCCATGCGTTCGGTGCATACGGTATAGTGAGCGAGCACGAAATTTCAGTCCACGGTGGCCTCTCTCTCGTCCGTCGAGACTTCCGGCTTGTTGTGGTGATGGGGACCCGTTCCTTCCAAGTATCCATGAGATGGTCGAGAATCTACATGTTGCTTTCTTGGGACTCGAGAGGACCCCAAGACACTAACCTCCGTGATGGTTAGTCGGCCCGCAGGCAATTTTGATATTCCCCTGCCATCTCGCTTACGTATCACTTCCGTTGGAGATCCAAATGCATTCGGTGACGTCGATGCCGGCCGCGAAGACGGTGCAGATGCCATCTCGCTGGCTTGCTATCTATATAAGTTACATACGCAATGAATTAAAATTTCAAAATTCAAAACACTGAGAGTTTAAATAAAATGGATTGCAAGTTGATATCCACTAGGTATTTTCGAAGATAATTTCCCTTGGAAATATATTTTATATAGAAAAAATAGAAGTTACCTAACAAATTAACTAGATAAACAAATAGTATATATTACTCAAATAGTATCAAAGGATACATTCACATCAATAGATAATACATTTACAACAAATCAACGCATATATAGTATGTACTACTCAAGGAATTCTCCAATATATCCAACACATATGTATCAAGTATGTACTACTCAACCATGTCATTTGCACCAACATAGTTTTATATCCATACAGTTTTATATAGCAGCTACCTCCATCCATCCCGTTGTTGTAAAATGTGCAGTTTTAGCAAATAATCATAATTAAGCCCAGCATTCACTATTAGCAATAAAGCATAATACCAGCATGTAATAAATGACCATAATAACATGTATCCATGAAATTCTTTCAAGTCATCTAAAGACAATATTATGCTCAACATTAGCATCAGGAACACATCAATAAACAACATAAAGCATAAATGATTGATGAAAGTGTGTGCTCTCAGAAGGAAAGTTGCAAAAGAACAAGCCTTTGTCATCTCAATCCTATTGTCTATACTCTTCATTAAATGATTATGACAAAAGTTTCTAATCTTGAGCTTTAATCAAACTTTACAGAACTGTCAATATAACTAGACTAAAACAGTATATCACAGGATAACTAAAAGATCTCTAGATGACTAATAGTAAAAGATCACTCTCTAATACAACTGATCAAAATACACAGGATGATAATCAATTTCAGTATATGACTAACTGTTGGGCCACGGGGTAGGCTACGATAGCTACAAATTAAAATTTCTACCATGCAAACCAGGAAGCCAAGCAAGTAGATGATCACAGATCGTTACCACCAGACGCGCAGAGCAGCGGAAGAAGGGTTGGAGCAGCCTGGTCCAACGTAGAGTGCGTCGATGTAGTGGTCGTAGTCAATCGTCCAGCGTCCTCGCAAGTCGATCGTCTCCTCCAGCAACGTCTGCAGTTCCTTGTGAAGATCGCGGATCATCCTCAAGCGCAACAGTCGTAGTAGCGCCTCTACGATATCCACACGTCCAGGGAAGGAACAACCGTACGTCGGTATACTAGCACCAAGTCGCACGGGAGAGCTCTCAGGAAGATGGCGGCTAGGGTTTCAGTGGTGATTCACCCGTCCCTCCCAATAGCCTCATGCATCTCCTTATACAGTGCTCGTAACTGATCCTATCTGAACACGTTTGACGAATCGTATTCGTACTCGTACTGGTTTGTTCCAACCCGTTAAGTGTGTGACCCGGTAGGTTCATGCGTAATCGGTTGTGACTTGGAAACCCTTTCCGATCACGAGTCGTAGCGGCTCCTAGCAGAACATAGCGATTCCCGAATACACACAAATTATATCGGACGAACCTTAATGCAATATGATCTACGATCAGGTTCTCATCACTTACGACCAGGTCCTATCTCTATACAACCAGTTCGTATTTGGTCACGACCAGTTCATAAGTCCTTACGACCAGGTTTCGACCACTCTGTGATTACATTCGACCAGTCTACGACTAGCTCGGAACTCCATACGACCAGTCCGTAACTGTTCGAACTAAGCGACCTACTCGTATATACTCCCTTTGCCTCACGATGTCTGGTTGAATTCCAGGTGAGATGTTGTGTCATCCATGGACTGTTCAATACTTTCTCGATCGAGTGTCGGATTACTTCACGTGGTTGAACACTTCGACTACTAGTGGCATGGCCATGCACTTTCTTTATCCGACCGCAACGAGGGGTCCAGAGACATCTCTCATGTTATGTTAGGAGGGGCAAATCCCATATCCGACCAGTCACATTCCTCTGCATGTTTCATAGCATACCTGAAAGCTACCTTTATAACTACCCAGTTACGATGTAGCGTTTGGCAACCCCTAAGAGTGCTATTACATATGTAGGAAACCATGCTGATCTCAGGTCTAAGGATTATACATCAACATTGCTTGAGACCAACTAACAACACATAGAATCATAACAATCTCAATAGTGTCTCAAGGTGGGTCTAATCCAACATCATGTTCTCTAACATGTGTCCATATTATTGGTTTGATATCTCCATATCCATGACCCGTGAAACATAGTCATCAACCAATACATATGCTAGTCTATTCATATGTGTCCTCATATGTTTCCAACCGGGGATCGTATAAGAATAATTATCGCAGAAATATAGAGTTTCACAATCAAGTCACATACTTAATAATCAATATTAACAATATTATTCTTGGAACAAGATAACATTTTATCCAATATTATAAACATAAGGAAATATAATCATCTCTATGATTGCCTCTAGGGCATATTTCCAACACTAACTTCATCATAGAGCATTAACATATCACTCTCTAATACAACTGATCAAAATACACAAGATGACAATCAATTTCAGTATATGACTAACTTCATCATACACTAACTTCATCAGCAAAGGGCTGAGCTAGGACCAGGCGTGGTTGAGCCCGGCGGCGGCGCTAGGAGGGTGCGGCGCCCGAGGGAGAAGGAGAGAGAGGGAGAGAACAAACCGAGCTGGGGAGGAGGAGCTGGAGGAGGTGGCAGGTTGGTCCAAGGGGCGGCGTTGAAGGTGAGTCGCTCTCGAGGAGCAGCAGGGGTGTCGGCGACGGGGAGAAGGGGAATCGGGGCGGCCGGAGCTGGCGACGAAGCAGGGGGTGGCCGGAGCTGGAGAGGAGGAGGCTTCAGGCGGTGGCGGTGTCGAGGTCTGGTGCGCTCGGTAGGGAAGGCGAACGGGCGACTGAGTAAGGCACTAGGGTGGGAAGAGATGAGTAAGGGTACAAGCCCTAGCGGTACCCTTCTAATAAAGGGATATCATAGATGGTTCTATTACAGAACCGTCTGTGATACTAAATCACAGACGGTTCCATAATAGTGTCGTCTGTGATATGGAGCATATCACAGACGGTTTTGTAATAGAACCGTCTGTGATATGCCACTATAGAGCACATGAACCTGGTTCCATAATTCATTTGACTTGAAATATGCTACTATGTGATAGAGCACATGAACTTAGTTCCATAATTCATTTGACTTAAAAAATTCATATCTAATTCAACTCAATTCCAAATCAAGTGAAACCAATTTTGATATTCCACATTACATCAAAATAAGAGATTACAAATCCATAACACATGACAATTCCACATTGACATCAAAATAAGAGATTACAAGTACGTAACACATGGCAAGTCCACATTGACATGTCTCATGTTATGGAATAAATCACATTGCAATAAATTCTTAATTAAAATATAGCCCTTCATGATGATCGACGCGCATATAGCTAGCGTCCTCACTGGGATCTTCCTCGAGCTTGATGTCGTCTTTGAAAGGAGGCAATTCGTCAAATTGATTGTACTCTTCCTCATCCACGACATTCTCAACTCCGACAATCCTTCTTTTTCCATAAAGAACTACGTGGCAGTTCTTATTTGCCGGGTTCGTTACATAAAAAACTTGAACAACTTACTTAGCGAGTACGAATAGTTCATCCTTGTATCCGACACGTTTGAGGTCCACACTAGTGATGCGTACTTGTTGACCTTCACACCTTGCAGATGTTTAACCCAATGGCATCGAAACAGGGGGATCTTGAAAAGTACGTAGTCGAGTTCCCACATCTCCTCTACAAACCCATAGTAGGAGTTCAACCCACATGGCCCGGCGGTATTGAACTGCTCGTGAAACGCATCTATACGGACACCGCTGTTCTGGACTATGCTCTTCCTATCCTGAGCTGTCGTATAAAATGTGTACCCATTTATGTCGTATCCCTGCCATGTCACAATTGTAAATTTTGGCCCTTTTGCCAACCATAGTAGTGTATCATCACTTGATGACCTCCCAATGAATCGCACCTTTAACCATTCGTTGAACCGACGGTTGTGCTCTCTCGTGATCCAAACCTCCGACTGGTCTGGATTCTATTGGCGTATCATATCTTTATGCTCATCGATGTAGTCGACGCATAACTCAATGACCTCTTCAGTGGCATAACCTTCGATGATGCTGCCCTTCGGTCGAGATCGATTCCGTACGTAGGACTTGAGAATTCCTATGTACCTCTCGAACGGGTATATATGACGTAGGAACACATGGCCGCATATCTTTATCTCTTTCACAAGGTGAACAATGAGATGGACTATGATATCGAGAAATGGCGGAGGAAAATATATCTTAAGATGACATAGAGTCGCCACCACCTCGGCCTACAGAACATCGAGTCCTTGGGAATCGATGACCTTCTAAGCAATTGAGTTAAAGAACTAAGACAGCCTCAAGATTGCCACTCGGACCTTGTTCAGCAAGATACTGCTAATTGCAACAGGAAGTATTTGTGTCATCAGCACATGACAACCATGAGACTTTGTGAACACCATGAGGATATGCTCATGATCCTAAGTGATGTAACAATTGGCAATTTGGTTGAAGGTTTGTTGGAATTCCTATTTTTCAGAAAGTTTCAGCAAAGTGTCAGGATAATCGGTAGTACTGGCGTGTTAACTGCGGTGATACCGCTTGGCGGAACGACCGGCTTAAGTAGAGCGGTGCTACCGGAGGTCTTGTGAGAGCGTGGTAATTTTCTGGTATCGGTAGTACCGGCTTGGAAGCCACGGTACTACCGCGAAATGCTACGATCGTTGGGTGTTAGCGATATGGAAAAACGAAGCGAGTGCAAAATGGTCTTGGATTTCCTTGTGGGCGGTATGACCTTAACTTGCAGCAGTATATGCGACCGGTTTGACCGTGGTTTTTGCGGTATGGAAATTCGAAGCGTTGTTTTTCGGTGTTTTGGGAAATTCTTGAGGCGGTCGACCTTAATCTTTGAAGCGGTACTACCATGAAGCGGTAGTACCGAGTTTTATTTGGCGGTAGTACCACATGTGGACTAAAAGCTGATTCTCTTGTAAGTTTGAGTTGGGGATATGTCATATCCTTGTTTGCCTTTGCATATGTGTTGCATATTGCATGTTTTGACTAATGTGGGTCAAGTTGTGAAGAACTTATTCCGGAGGCGATTTCTTGGTCTATTCTTCATGCGGTGGCTTGCGTGTCAATGACGGTCAGCGGCGAGGAGGATCGGGACTAAGCTTGGAGAGTGAGGTCCGAAGCGATCATGGATGCGGGTGAAGTCAAGTGACTCAAGCATGGCGCAGAATGGACAAGGTTGATCGAGCAGGCGATTCGATGCAACTAGTTGGATCAAGCGACGCGGGTCGATGCAAGTGCCTTGGAGGTTCGATGGGATTCGGATGGGAGAGACTTGCCGAGCATGATGAGAGCCGTTGATCAACCTACACATGGCGAAGCGGCGATTGCTTCGACAGGATTGGACTCAGTCCATAGAAGGATCGAGAAGGGGTATTTTGGTAATTTCACCAAATACTGCCTTTGTGACTTATTGGCTAAACTGCGGTGCGGTTTGGCGCTTGGAGAAACGGTTTAAGTCAATCGAAGACGAAGACGATGCTTTGATATGCGTGCGTGAGTTAACCCATTGTGTGTTAGGGTTTAATGGGTGCCCTAATGGAATATTCCTAAAATCTAGCCTCCACTATATAAGCACTTGTGTGCTGTGTGCTGAATAGGAGAATAGAGGAGAACGTGAGAGAAGCCCTTGTGTGGTTTTAGGGTTTTTGGAGAGCTAGGGTTTAGGGATTGCTTGATCTGATGCTCATGTATTGAGTTGTGTCCTCCAAGATGGAGTGGCTGTAAACCTCAAATCATTAATCATCAATCAATCCATGCAAGTTCTCTGAGATGAGCTTTCTTTGTTCTTTTATTTGTTCTTGCATCATGTTTGATGTTTTGGTGTTTTGATGATCCACTGTTTTTCCCTTGAATCCCTCTGTTGATCTTACTTGCTGTGACTTGTGGGAGACCATCTAAAGTCATTTTGATCATCCATAGCCCACGAGCAAGGCTAGGATAAGATTTGGGTATTTGACCTGTTTTTGAACCGTTCTTCATCAAATCTGAAAAAGGTCAAAATTTTGACGTCGATCTGTTAAATAGATAATTGGAATAGGTTAGAGATATCCTCTAGGGATCATGTTTCAAGTTTAGTAGGTTTTGGTTGGTTGAATCAAAAGTTGTGTCGATTTTAGGTTTGAAACTCTGCTGTCGGCAAGTTCGTCAGGATAATCGGACATACCGCACTATGAACAGCGGTAGTACCGCGCCTATAATGGCGGTAGTGTCAATTTCGGTATTTTGCAGCAGAGGTTCTGATTTATTGTTGCTGCTTTTTGGGGATTGCAAAAATTGTTTGAGCTCCTGTTCACCCCCCCTCTAGTCGCATTTCCGGTCCTACAGACTTCATACCAATTAATTTCGTATCTTCTATGGAAAGAAGTTGCTTAATGTTAGCGGAGTAACCGGACGGAACTTTCATACCATGCAAGTTTTAGCACAGTTCATTTCTCTTGGCCTTCGACAGAGTGTAGCAAGCCCGAGGAAGGTATGTTTATCCTTTATCGGTCTCTTTCGGTGCTAACTCGGTCCCTATATTCATATCAACCAAGTCACGCCTTGCGTTAACACCATCCTTTGTTTCGCCACTAATGTTCAGTAAGAGACCAATCATGCTATCACATACATTCTTCTCCACGTCCATGACGTGGAAGCAGTGGCGAACTTCTAAGTGCTCCCAATAAGGCAAGTCCCAAAAAATTGACCGTTTCTTATAGATGTTCTTCTGACGGGTTCTTGATTTATGTCTCTTCCCAAGCACAACATCGATATCCTTAATCATATCATAGACCTCTTTCCCTCTAAAAGCCCTTGGAGCTAAACCGTCCTCCTTATTTTTATCGAATTGTTTCTTCATCTTGCGGTATGGGTGAATCCTAGGAAGGAACCTACGGTGACGTATTTACATAATTTTGCATGAATTGTTCAGCCATACACTCTCCCTACCATCTAAGCATGCGGACAGACTTTGGCTCCTTTTGTACTGAAGCCCGACAGGTTACCAAGGGCAGAAAAATCATTGATGGTGCAGAACAACATGACGCATAAAGTGAAGTTTTCTCTCGTTTGTACGCATCCCATACTTGTACCCCTTCGTTCCACAGTGTCACAAGATCTTCCAGCAATGGTGCTAGGAACACATCAATATCATTCCCAGGTTACTTCGGCCCTTGGATAAGTAGTGATATGAAAATGTACTTCCGCTTCATACACAGCCAAGGAGGAAGGTTGTACATACATAGATTCACAGGCCAGGTGCTATGTCGGCTGCTCATGTTACCGAAAGGATTCATTCCATCTGTACTCAACCCTAACCTTATGTCCCTCTGTTCCGCACTAAACTCTTCAAAGCTCCGATCGAAGTTTCTCCACTAGGCAGAATCAGCAAGGTCTCTTAGCTTTCCATCTTTCTTACGCTCCTTCGAGTACCAACGCAGCAATCTTGCCTTCTTTGGGTTCACAAATAAACGCTTCAAATGTGGGATCACAAGCAGATACCACAACATCTTAGCAGGAGGTCCTTGCTTCACCTTAGCAGTATTCTTACGCTTGTATCGGGCTACTTTGCACACGGGATATACATGCATGTCTACATACTCTTTACGGTAGAGGATACAATCATTCGGACATGCATGCATTCTTTCTACTTCCATTCCCAATGAACAAAGAACCTTCTTTGCTTGGTAGGTGGTGTTGGGCAACACGTTTCCCTTTGGAAGGATGTCCGCTAGGAGACCTAATAACACCGTGAAACTCTTGTCAGACCAACCATTGATTGCCTTCAATTTCAACAGTTCAAGCACGGTTGACACCCTTATGTATTCCGACTTGCAGCCAGGGAACAAAGGTCTCACCGAGTCCTCCATTAAGCCCTCAAATTTACAAAAGTCTATCTCGCTGTAGTTCTCTTCTGCATCGCGTAGCATCTGATCCAGATTATTATCGTGCGACCTATCCTCATCAAAAGCACAGTCCACATCTGGCATATCGTTGACTTTCTTGGTGATTTCATCATTATTAACTTCCTGTATAATCTGCTTTTCACCATGACTGGTCCAACATGTATACCCTTTTTTGAAACCCCTTCGAATCAAGTGTGCTTCGATCTGCGCCGGGTTGTTAATCATCTTTAGATTACTGCAATCAATGCATGGACATTATATAAATTTTATCCCCTTCTTCAACATATCTTGTTTGGTGGCTCTTCTAAAAGCAACCGCGCCATTAATGTACACTTAACTCATGCGGTTCTCACCGTACATCTAGTTTCGGTCCATCTACGCTACGCATGTAATAAATTAGTGTCAAATTATATTAATAAACCGCAAGTACGTACTCTTCCTATTGACCAAACATACTTAAATTGATTAGCGATTAACCTAGAGCAAATATAAAGGGTTACAGATCGTTACCCTCGGAGCTCAGGACGAAAATACCAAATATCCCGCGAGATTCCTCTCCTTCTCCTCCTCCTCCCTTCCTCCTCTCCTTCTCCTCCCTTCCTCCTCTCTTTAGCTTCCTCCTTTCCTTCTCCTCTCTAAGGTGGCGCAATGGGGGAGGAGGCAGCAGGGTGGAGGTGGCGCAATGGGGGGAGGAGGCAGCAGGGTGGAGGAGGCGCTAGGGGCAGGGGTCTTGACCTTCTCCTCTCTAAGGTGGCGCAATGGGGGAGGAGCAGCAGGGTGGAGGCGTTAGGGGCAGGGAGGTGGCGCAATGGGGTAGGAGCAGCAGGGTGGAGGCGCTAGGGGCAAAGGGTCTGTCGGGACAGTGTATTTATAATGCCAAAATATAACAAACGGTTCTTACTAAGAATCGTCCGGGACAATCCCTCATTATAGACAGTTCTGAAATAGAACCATTTGTGATAATTCACAGACGATTCTTATTAAGAACCGCCTATGATGAGGGAGATTATCACAGATGGTTTTTATTAAAAAAAAACTGTTTGTAAATTATCACAGACGGTTCTAGTGATAAACCGTCTATGATAGTTAAGTATCATAGACGGTACCAAAGGAACCTTCTGTGATGAGGCGTCTTGTATAGCCTGTTTTGTAGTAGTGACTCATCCGAAAAATTCACCTTATATACACTCCTCTAGAGCTCCAAAGAGAGTAGCCATTTCCCTCTCTTCTTAGGGTACCTTGGAGCTTTCTAAGGTAGCTAGACTAATTACTAGAAATCAAATGGCAAGAATCAAAACCTCTAAGTTTCGGTCTCCCTTCCATGGTAGGTTCTACATTTGCAGCTTTACTTCAATCTTTCCTTTTCTTACAACTTGTCTACTGATTTTCTTCTTCTAATTTCAGTTTCACACTTTGCTTTCCTTCTCATGGCTCACTGCATGAGGCATGCATGTGGTGAGCATGAGCAGGTGCTCCAAGGTGAGGCAAAAGTTGAAGGTTGAGAGGATCCATTAATTGGTGCTGATGCCTCCCCGATACATGGAATTGATGATATGTATGGTAACAATTGAATCTTTGTTGTTGTTTTCTACTTAATTGATTGGATATACCATGAAATGCTTGCTATTTTGGCTATAAAAGGCTCCCTTAAGGATTGTACTATTGATGGCAAGGAAGATTGAGACATCAACAATACAACTTTCTAATTTTCACTAAATATACTTTGTGAACTTTGGCTTTGAATGGTTGTACCATTTGTTTCCTTTGTAAGCTTATGTTGAATTGGTCCAATGTATATATTCACATTGTGGTTTATGAGTTGTATGAAGATGAAAGAAATTGAATGAAAGCTTATGTGTCTACTGAAATAATTTGATCTTGCTGCATATATTTTTATATCTGTGACAATAAATTTAATTGACAGTATAGAGTTACCTTAAAAATGGTGGTGATTCTAGATGGTTAAATAGCAAAAATATGTCATTATAAATACATACCGTGACGATCCAACTATCTAGATTTGTCACCAATTTTACCTGCCCGAACGGGCAGCTTCATCAATTAATGATGAAAACCATAGAGTATATGGCAATAAGTTTAATATAATATGAAAAAATTGTTTGTCACGAATAAGCACATTCAGTGACAGCGAAACATTCGTCATAGAAGACTTGATAATCCACGATGAAATAATTTTGTTTCATCACTCCTGACTTTTTAGTGACGCACAAACTATGACGATACGTATGACAATATTTTTAGATCATAACCATGTTTCTGTGGCAAAATTTAGCTTTTCATGATGTTTTTGCATCATCATAGAATATCAAATATGTTGTAGTGAATGCCTACCGTCAAGCCTTATAAAGGCGACACTGACTCGTGTGAGTTTTTACGTGTATACGAGATAGTCATCGAAGCTATGTGAGGAGATGACACGACCAAGGCGAAGGGCCAACCCCTAGCACTTCAAGGGGTAGCCCTATCATGGTTCTTCACGCTTACCATAGGATCCATCTACGCCTAGGAACAAGTCAAAGACTGGATGCACAACAACTTCAAAGGTAATCACATAGAGCCATGGATGCTGACTAGCTATTCTCGATAAAGTAGGGCCAGGACGAAAGTCTCTAAGCATTTTTCAAGCGCTTCGCGGGCATACAATGCCAAGAACAGGGCATAAATGAGTCCACCATCATCAACGCGGCTACCCGCGCTTGAAGAAGGCCCCCACACCGAGTACAACCCCAGGAAACACACCAAAACCATGGCAAGGTTGTACAACAAGATGGAGAAGTATGCCCCTGCAGAAAAGGACTCGGCCAGGCGAGACCTAGACGAGGCCCAACTGCGCAAAGAAGATAAAGTTATCGCTAAAGCGGGCGAAGGGTCTCAGTCCCAAAAAAACCTATAGGGGGTGGGCGAAGGGATGCCACATGTTCAACGTGGAACTAACCAGCGACAAAGGGGGCGCCGCAACTACCGATTGAGGCCGAGGGAAGGTCCGCGGCCGACGCTATAGTGAGGGCTGCAATGGGGGCCACGGCGAAGGAGAAATGTAGTTTGAATTGCACGGCAACACCGACCATTCAATCTGTGAGTGCTGGACCATCGTGGCACTTCTAGAATACTTCCACAATCCACAAGCAGCGTGAGCAAATTGATAGCGCCCCCACAACAGCGGATGTGATGCATCTGCAGGGTCCCTCGGGCCCTCTGTAAATTCAACCGCCCAAGGGGGCCCCTCCTCAGGGGGTCATCAACGCCATCTCAGGTGGCTCCTCCCTCACCTTCGCCTTCGATAGGCAGTAAAGGGCCTACACGCAATGTGTACACCACGTCACAACGTACCCCGCGCACACACCTGCATCCTAGGAGAATGTGGACATCACCTTTAAGGCGAAAGATGCGATGGGGGTATTCCCACATCAAGACCCCCCCAGTCATCACCGTGCACATCGTAGGGTGTGACGTATGAAGGGTGTTGGTGGATGGGGGAGGCTCCACGGACCTCCTCTTTGTGGATGCCTTCAACCAAATGGCGCTCCACCAGAGTAGGCTTCAGCCCATGGCATACCCCTGCAGGGATTCATTAGATTCGGACAGGTCCAATGGACCAAGCTCACCTCACTCGAGGAGAGGACTTGGTCCACCAGATGCAGTCCACAGACCAAGGTAGAATGAGAAGACGGGACTCGAGCTGACACTATCTAGTAGAGGGCGACGCGTGGCAACTAGGCGGGGAAATGCCACTTTTGCCCCTATATTGTAGCACCTTTTTAGGGATACACCTGTTATTCACCAACCCCCTTGAAGGACTATAAATAGGACCTCTTTTGCACCATTTGAGGGTGTTGGACACCTGGTACTCTAACACCCATAATATACAAAGCGCTATTTCACTCGTTCCCCCAATTCCATTAGGCTCAGATACACCCTTCGCGGGTACCCAAGCCCCCTTTACTATTTGGTTACGTAGCTAGAACAAACATAATATGATTCGACGGTCCAAAAGGTCTAACCCTTATACTTGTTTCAGGTTGTGCTTAAGAAATTTACAGTTGGCTTTACCAAATCTTCTCTCTCTGGTCGTGATTGTTTCGACGCTATTGTTTTCTGTTTAGCAATCGGTAGAAGTCGTTTAGTAGATCGGTATTCTGCAGTTTCTGTTACACTGTAGTTTCAGATACTGTTGGTGCGAAATTTGGGAATCTTGTTAGCAGCACGCACGCGTAATTAATAAACCAGTAGCTGGTTACGGTGTCACGCCTGAGACGTGTCGAGCATACTTGGCCGCTGGGCGTAGCTATCGACCCACCAACGCGTTGCTTCCTCCGGGCACGGCCGTGTCACGTCATTTGCCTGTTTTTGCCGATAACACTGCGGCGCACGAGCGCGCACATCCCCGGTTTAAGCAAAAAAATTCGCGGCGAAATTAAGATAAGCGGGTTGATTATGTGACGTCGAGCAGGGCCACACGTACCAAATCCCTGGTTTTGACAGCAACGGATGATTCGCTGATTGATCGATACGGCGCCATCAACTTGCTCCACCTGCGTCAGGGTCACATCGTGGAGGCAAATACGATCGCCAGGACGAGGTCGGCGTCATGGATGAGACGGACCGGAGCAGGAGTTTGGTGTTGAGTAGAGCTCGTTTAATTAGATGGCGGGTGCGGGTGCGGGTGCGGGTGCGGGTGCGGGTGGGTGGTGAGGGGTGGTGTCACCTGATGTGAGATAAAAGAAGGCCCAGCAAGCTTTTAAGAGATCAACTTCATAGCCCAACAAAAGCCAATTAGTATAAGAGTCCAGAAGCCTAGTAGTTTAGAAACGTTAACCGAATGGGATTCCAAGAGATGGCCTTTATACAAAGCCCATTAGTTTTTCTTTTTTCCTTTTTTAAAACAAATAAGTTCATATTACGGCCCTTAACTTTGGCGATAGTCCAAAACAACTCACTGAACTCCAATACTGTTTGGTTTACACTATCGAACTGTCATTACGTGCTTGGACTCGGGTGTAACTCATGCGGTTGGACTCATACAAGTAGGGGTGGTTCAGGTCGGATGCTACAAAGTCAAGCATGACGCACAGAGCTTCGTCTTCCTCGTTGTGCAGCGGAACAGGGGCAGCTAGGGCATGCCCGGTGGTGGTGCTCCTACGGTGGAACGAAGTCGCAGACGAGGGCACGTTGTGTTCCAGGTCTTGGGGAATCCGTTTCTGGTGGTTTGTGTCGATAGGGATGACGGAGACGGCCGGAACGGGCCAAGGTCGGCACGATGTCCTTGGAGAGAGAAGCGGCGCCGACGGTGAAATCTGGCGACCTAGCTTCTATTGGCTAGATAATGAGCATTACGTGGATGTGGGGAACCTTATAGTGGTGGTGGATTGGCACTACATGGTCCCTGATGGGCTGGCGGCGGTAAGGGGCATGGCACACAATAGTATAGCCTGTTGTGCAAGATCCCGGCATACTCCAGTGGCTAGGCGCCCTGGGAGAATCCGGATGGGAGTTTGGGAGGTGGAGTTGGACACGGTGACGCGAAAGGACATGAAGTGGCAGTGACACATACATGATGGCGAGGCGGATGGTGTGACGAGTTGTCGATGTTGTCCTGGTGACTATGTCGATGAATAAGGGGCCAAACAAAATCACAGAGCAGTGGAAATGATGGGGAGGTGCTAAATTTGGGGAGAGAACAACATAGGTGACAAATTTTGGTGAGTTTTGGTGGTGATTCAAGAAACAGGGGCGCTAGCGGCTCACCTGCTTTGGAGCAGCGACAATACTAGCAGATTCCCGATGGAGAGGAGGTGAGTTTGCACTGCTATAGTTCCTTGATTTGGCTTGCGCAAGACGACGGCCAAGGACACAGAGAGGGCGATGAGGCGCCGAGGAAGGATCTGATGATCGCGGCTCATAGCGGGCGTGGCGTCGCGAGCAAAGGCGAAAAGCGAAAGGTCTCTTCGGCGTGCACAACAAAGAGCATCCCTAAATTTCATTAAATTCAATATATTAATTTGCGTCGGATCTGAGATTTCTCGCGCATAGCGTGGATGCCACATAGCGATAAACCGGTGGTTTCGACGAGGGTGGGGGACTGGTAATGATAGTTCGGGGGTGTAAACCAAGTGGTAATATGAACTTATTCCTTTTAAAAAATAGATCTGGAGTGCTGCCGATTCATTAAGTAGGAAAGGAGGTTTAACAAAAGTAACAAAATAATTTTACAGGGCTATGGTCGATATACATCAAGCTCTCAGTAGAAGTAATCGGACCACCTCGGTAGGAACTAAACAAGTCCTACTGCTCCATGCCTATTGCCGACATCCTTTGTAATGAGATTGAAAATATTCTGCACTAGCTGGTAGTAATTGTGGAAAATTCCCATGTTCCTCTCCTTCCATATATTCCAAATGGTGTATATTAAAATTCTGTCAACTTCCTTCTTCATTTGTTTTGGTATTCCTCTGCGGATACGCACCAACCATTCAAGAGTACCTGGTTGTTGTGTTGCTGATTGCATTGTGATTTGAGGAAGTCTCACCCAGTTAGCCACTTTTGCCCAAACCTACCTAGAAAAGGGGCAACGCAAAATCAGATGACATGCAGTTTCAAGCTCGCTGCCACAAAGGGGGAAAATGTTACTATGTGGCCATCCTCTTTTCACCAATTTGTCTGTTGTTAGGATCTTGTCTTGAACTAAAAGCCATGTGAAGAATCTGCACCTGTTCTCAGTGTTTTCTTTCCAAATAATGTTATAGTTGGTTGCAGCATAAGAACCTTGGAATTGTATTTCATACGCCGTCTTTGCCGAGTAGTCACCAGTGACGGAGCCAGAAATTTTTTAAAGCCTAGGCAAGCCGCAAGCAAAAAAATCCACAAGAGCTTGTTCACCATCCAGATGCCAAAATCCAACCTTCAAAACATAGAACAACGTAAATGCAAATAGAAATGTAAATGCTAATTTAGATGCACAAAAGCAAAAGAGCAATCTTAATGCAAAGATCCAATTTCTAAATATAACCAATCAAGATTAGTTTTGCGATGATTATACCTGCACGGCGCTGAGGCCGCTGATGTGCACCATGTCACAGAGGAGCATGGCCCCAACCTTGTCGTGGCGCCTTACGAGCTGGCGTAGTCGATCCACGAAGCACGCACCATCGCCGTAGATGATGAGCTTGGGGTGGAAATCCATGGCCTTCTCGTCCAGCTTCTCGTAGTCGATATAGCCAGTGGTGGTGCTCACCTTGTACCGTATGGCAGGCTCTCGAAGTAGATTGAGATGGCGAAGATCTTCTTCACCCCCTGCAGTGTAGTACTCGTGGGTGAGGTGGCCGCCGCCGCCGCCGCTCGTGCTTGCTGTTGGCGCTTGGGAGTTGGGGATGGCGATTGGGGAACAGAGAGCAAACGAGGGAGGCAGGGAGTCGCTGCTGCAGAGGTTAGGTTGCCACTCAGGTCGGGGCAGGGATGCACGGCCCAGCAAGTAGCAACGCGTGTGCCCGATCTTGAGCGAGTGGCCTGGTGGCCCATGGAGCGACTAACGGCTCGAACAGCCGCCCATCTTTGGAGGGATATTTGGATTCGCCAGTAGTAGTCACCATGTGCCATCCACTACCAAATAATTTCATCTTGGGCATTCTAGTTAATGTTGGTCTAGGCGTGAGTTTCATTGCTGATTCTTCGCAGCGGTTTGAGCCAATTCTTGTTGGTGGGTTCTGCCCGGACTGTCATGTTTCTTCTCTCTCACTAGCTTGAAACAGTTTGGCACTATCTCCTTTGGCACACAACCATTAAGCCATATGAACGTTTAGAACCTCGTCTTGGAACCATCCCCTATCGAGTTTTTGGTGCTTGCATCGAACAACAAGCGATCCGTATCGTGACCTCTTTGGTTCTTTCCACTCATACCAAAGCCATCGTGTTACACGATCGAACTTGGTTAGATCCTTTATACCAAGACCGCCCAACCGTTTTTTGTCTACAAACTATTCTCCAATCCACCAAACAATGGCCTCCATGGCAATCTTAGTCGCCTTTCCAAAGAAAGCTTCTGCGGATCATGTCCATCTTCTTTACTGCCCACTTGCATCCATTTCTTTTTTCACTAGACCCAATGCCTAGTTCTCTCTTTGTTCTTTTTTCCTCACATTTTTAAAGATCATCCTCTCACTCTTTCTACACTACACGGCTACACATTTGTCACAGTCATCAACCTTCATGTATTCCATTGGAATTCCGACTTCCATATGCATTTACTCAAACGCTATTTTCTGCATCATCCGTATTCTGTTGGGTCATTTTTTTGTGACAGAATCAATCTTACAATCTACTATATTAAATTGAGTACAAACAACGATGTATGAGAGTGCCACATCATCGCATTTTCTCCTTATCGTCTAATCTCCATCCAATAGATAGAAATGCACCTAGAAAAGGAAGTAATGCACAACAAAAAAAGCCTCAATACATACAATATATGATGCATATATAATATTTACTCCTAATATTTTTTTTCGCAATCAAAGCTTTTTTTGCTCTTTTAATTTTTCAAGCCAATGCATTCTTAAAATTTCCTCAGCAAAACACTGGCTCCTATTGGTCTAGTTTTTTTTTCCGTAGTGTCTGGTTCAGAAATCTAAAGTCCCGTTTTTTTTATTTAAGCATGCAGCAGTTCAGAATTTTAGATGTAGAACCGCAAGACTGGATTTTCTAGTTGTAAGCTTAAATTTTGGAGTGCCTCGTTCATCTAACCGGGCGCAACTAACTTGGAGCATTCGCGCCATTTGCACGTCATCATTTTACAGCATTCCGAGAGTCCCAAACCCTTCGAAGCCTTGCGCCGCCAATAGTTGCACAACCAACGGCAAACTTCGTGCTCGAGTGCAATGTGCAACCTCTTGGCCATTTGGCCCATCACGCACAAAACTCTATGCTTGAATGATGTAAATACCTTTTTGTTCTGTTCATTTTCAACCTTACGAAACGATCCATTGAGAAAGATGACTTATGTGAGGATAAAACATTCCTATACTAATCATACTCGGATAATCATTTATACTTCCTCCTCGGGAGGAGAACATGTGGTAGACTATATAAAGATATGAGGTGTGAAGATAGCAAACCCAACCTAAGTAATTAAATAATAGGCAACGTCATCCAAAGCAATTAGAGGCACACGAAAAAATTAATGAATAAGTTACTCTTCACACTAGATTGTATCTAGTTGTAACAGCCCAAAATTTCAATTTTGGTTAAAGTTTAAAATTTATTTGAGTTTGTGAATTTTCTGAAATTTTAAAAACTTTTTCCTAAATGTTTTAAACCTAAAATAATCTAATTTCAAAATTTATTATCAAGTTTAAGTTGGGAATAATTTTATTAAGTCTAAAATGTCTCTAAGGATTTATGAGAATTTTTGTAGAATTTTTGGACTCTTTTGCTATTTTCTAAGTCTAAAAGGAATTAACAGATTATTTAAAATAGAAAACTAAAAGAAAACTCTTATCAGTGCTTGGGCGAAACCCTAGCTCGGCCCCTTCTCTCTC
Organism: Phyllostachys edulis; assembly: GCA_036346405.1. Classification (NCBI taxonomy): domain Eukaryota; kingdom Viridiplantae; phylum Streptophyta; class Magnoliopsida; order Poales; family Poaceae; genus Phyllostachys; species Phyllostachys edulis. The sequence goes on from CM070553.1 coordinate 34,456,358, forward strand.
TCCATCTTGTGGCCCGAGCCGCCCACCGCGCCCATCTCCTCACCTCCCACTCCCTCTCCTCGCGTCGGATGCACATCCGAGCAGCCCACATCGCTCCACGCCGCCCCCCTTTCCTTGGCCACCGATTTCAAATCCAACGACCGCCACCCATCTTCCTCCCCACTTCCTTCCACCTCTAACCACCGCAGAACCGCCATTATCGCCGCTTAGGAGCTTCGGGGCCACCTCCCCCAACCACCCCGATCTTGGCGCGTGCGTCTTGAACCGCACGCACGAGCCGCCCCACTCCCCTCTCTCCCCTCTTCTCAGCGCAAGACGACTTCGGCCCGCCTTGCAAGAACCGCCGCCACGTCCTTGCTTGCGCGATCTCCTCCTCCCTCCTGCGGCCCCTATAAAAGGGAGCAGGTGCGCTCTTCCTCCTCAACTCATTTCCCCATTCACTCCTTCTCCCGAGCTCTCTGTTCGCGGAATCGGAGCTCCTTCACGCTGCCACATGGCGCTTCAACCGTCGATTCCGCCGCCAGTGAGCAGCAGCGCCCCGCCGCCACCACCATTCGCCTCGCCTCGGCGCCTTGAAGGCTGCTGCGCGCTTCGCCTCGTCGGAGGACCCCTGCGCCGAAGTCGCCTTCAACCGTAGCAGCGTCGCGCATCTTCCTCGCCGCTGGCCACCTCCGTCCCCTCCTCGTCGCGTGGGTGAGCGCCCTAGACTCACCGTCTCCTCCTCTTCCTAACGCACGCCTCACGCTTCGCCGCAGCAGAGAGCACCGCAAGCGACACTAGGTCCCGCGCCGTGTTGCCCTACGCCACGCGTGGCCTTGCCACGCTGCGCGCCACGCGAGCGCCACGCGTCCACGCCATTTCAGAGCCCACGTGGTTGCCTACGTGGCGACCACGTCGCACATATCGCGCCACCTCCTGTGCGCCAAGTCCGTGGACTTGGTCACATGGGCCGTGTCTATGACACGAGGCCCCATTGTCGAAATCATTTTAAATTAAATTAAATTCGAAATTCCCTTCTTTGGCGTCGGCATTCGCATTAATAGATTTTCCTTTAGGAAAATAATTCGGGAAATTGATTAAAATGGCGATTTAGGATTTAAATTGTAAAATTCATAACTTATTCATCTTAGCTCCAAATTAGATGATTCAAATTGCTAAATTCTTAGAAAATTATTATCTAACTAAATAAAATATAATTATTCAATTTGGAGATCATTTTAGTTCTGTTTTAGAATTTAGAAATTCATTTAAAATCCAAATTTAGATTTAAATTTGTAAAATTCATATCATCGATTTCCAATTCCAAATTTTGTGAATTTAGTTTCTGAAATTTTATAAAAGATTATCTAGCTTAATAAATTAAAGTTTGTTTATATGGAATTAGTTTAAATTGTCATTTTAAGTTAAACTATTTAAATTGCTGATTTAGGATTTTAAACTTGCAAAGCTCATAGCTTTTATTTCTGTTTCCAAATTGAGTGTTTCAAATTTATAAAATCTTATAAAATTATTATCTAGCCAAATAAAATATAATTATTTTATTGGGAGTTAGTTTAAACTGTAAGTCTTGTATTTATTTGAATTTCAATTGATTGTCGTATTTTCACGTTTAGATTACTTACGATTCCGGGAATTTGATTCTTAGAAGAATTAGAATTTCAAGACTTTAGCGAAGGCAAGTTATACTTTGATCATCTTGCACCTACTATTTTAAAGTTATTTAAATTCAGTTTTCAAATTATTAAGTGCATGCATACTTTTATTCAAGTATTTTAAATTCTGTTTAAATGATTAGATATTCCAACTGTCCTTGTATGGCCAATATTGAATATTGAAATGTCATCCCTTGTCCCCATAGATAAATTGTTTGGAAATGCTTAGCAAATACTTGGACCATGATTTTGATTTTGGGGAGGATTTAGCCAAATCTTTACAAACTTGTTTTTAACTTGAACCTATGGTATTGTCTTACCATAGATCTGTTGTAAAGGTGGTTTTACTAAATAAAATAAAGTTGGTTTGGACTTGGGTGTAACGGATGAAAGGTGGGTGCAGGTTTATGCACGGGTTTAATCTGGTTAGGATTAAAGCCCAGGGTTTAGTTTGAAAGACGCCCAAGTCAATTAAGGACCGGCCTTTGAGCGTTCCTTTGCTATGCCAAAACGTACCACCACATGTCCTGTATGGGAAGGACCTGGCTTAATAATTTGGGATACCTCATAGATATTCGTGCCATATTGTATGAGTGGGTGTTGGTTAGAGAGTAGTCCCACATGGCGCAAAAGGGGGCTCCCGGAGGATGGTTAGTCCAATGGAAGCGAAACCTTAGCGGGCATGAGTATTGTGAGGTAGATCATTGTAACGGCCTTGTGATATTTGCTCTGTCACACGCCTTAGGAAGCGTGGATTGGCCGACACAAAATGGCCTTGCAATCTATTATGATTATTTAAATTAAAAGCCGCGCTTACATAAAATAACCCTGCCAATGTCCTTTGTTTACCTTATGCATGCATTACAATTCCATATTGGGTGTAACTTGCGAAAGCACGGTAGTTGTGCTCATGCTTGCTTTATGCAACAAAATTTCAGGAGAAGACTACTATCGTGACGGTGAGGACAAGACGCCTAGGCTCGCCCTGGCGATTGCTCGTGGCGGATCGCTCGCCTACTACTATCTTTCTATTTCATTGTGTTATTTACTTCTTTATTTGGCTTCATGCCCAATTGTATCGAACTCTGATTTACTATTAATGAAATGCGAGATTTGGTTATGTTATCATTTTTGTAACTGTGTACACCGGAAATCCTGGACTGGTGTATGAACACAGAGGGTTCAGGATCTTTCGTTCCCGGGTCCGACAAAAGTGGTATCAGAGCCAGGTTGACTGTAGGTCGTGGCCTTAGAATTGCCTTGAGGACTTATCTTCAAAAACTAAAACTATTTTGAGTCTATCTAGAGTCATTTCTCAACCTTTCTCTTTAAAAATGTTTACTAACTCCTCTCCTTCTCAAAATTTTAGATGGCTGAAATACCGGACGCTACTTCCCACTTGAGCCTTTCTTTGGATCTTGGCCGAGATACTTTGGGAAATGATACAAGACTGGTTACCGAAAGAGGCCAACTTTTCAAGGATTCAAGTACCAAGTGGGAGAACAACAACTGTGGAGAGTAGAAGTGCTCATCTACTCCAATCTCGCACCGGACACCGTCTTCCACGTCTTTGACGCTCCGATCCGGCGCGACACCTTTGATGAGGGCATGCAGGATGCGGCAAGAGAGGCAGTCCGCCACCTTCGCTACACCTACAATCATCGCCTTGAGGCACGGGTTTCATTACTACCCGATGCACATTCCGACCCGACTTCGACAGTACTTTCAACTCCGCTAGAGACGAAGATTCCCCGGCCGACACACGGTGGATCGGCTAAGGCTTTGGATTATGCCTACTGAAACACCTTGAATGACTTGCTCACCGCCGTAATGCATTACAAGAAGCGTAAGAGAAGTCAAGACCAGAATCGTGGAGCTCGCTAGCTACAAGGTCGGGTGAGGCTAGCTCGATGAGCCGGATTATACCCCTGAGACCCCATTATAGTTACCTTCCTGTTAGCTCGATCTTTAGTTGCGAATTATGAGCTACTATCTTATTTGTGGTAGCCATAATCTTTGAATAAAATGACTTAATAAAGGAACTTTTTGGAAAAATCTGCTCTTTGTCTTGTGTGCTCTTTGTGTTCTTGGGCTGTTAGAATTTACCCCTTTAGAACTTCCTATCTGTCTATCTCTCCTAAATCTTTGGAGTTCTAGCAGATGGTGACCACCGTCTCGGCGATGGCGGTGTCCGAGGTCGGGCAACGAAGACGCAGACACTGTGAGTATCCGTGCAAAGAACCACCACCGCCACCACCGGTGAAGGACCAGATTGGCGTCGGATGATGGAAAACCGAATCATCGATTAACCTCCTAGCTCGATCCCTCAACGTAAGCGAATGTGCAGCAACAGCTCGATCGCACCACCACCTCCACCAAGCAGAGATTGACCATGGCAGATTTCATGCGCATGCATACCACCGACCTTCTCCAAAGAAGACAGAGCCGATGGATGCCGATGATGGATCCGTGCTATCGGGAAGAAGTGGATATCACTCGCATGTCTTGATCGTGAGAGAGTCTGTTTGCCTCTCACCACTCGGTGGTCCCGCATCGAATGGTGGGATAACTACAACATCTCCCATGCCGATGCGCAGACTATCTCTTGGGAGGAGTTTGTGCGGGCTTTCCGCCATGCACATATTCATGAGGATAATGACCCTAAAGAAGAAAGAGTTCCACAGCGCTCAAACAAGGCAACCGCCACGACAAGGTGAATACTGCACAAGTTCAACCGACTTGCTCGCTATGCCCCAGCAGATGTGGCTAGTGATGAAGAAAGGCGAGAAAGGTTCATGGATGGTTTGAGCGATGAGATCTCGATTCATTTGGTCTCCAATGACTACACCGACTTCAAAGCGGTTAGTGAATAAAGCTTTTCGCCAGAGGCCAAACATCTGCAGATGGAGAACTGCAAGCGGAGGATGGCGCTCGAAGTTCAACTCGAGGGCAACCCAAGCCTCGTTTTGCTCGGCCTCGGCCACCTCAGAGTGGAAGGTTCGATCTTCTACACCTGAGCTCGATCGTCACACGGCGCTCCAACTCTTCCGGCTCAAGAACAATGCATCTGCAGGATGGCAGTTTAAGAACCCAACTTCATCAACAAAGCAGGAGTGACATGCTTCCATTTAACGAGATCGACATTATGCCAACAAATGCCCGAAGAGACAAGACTGCGACACCGGCCGAGCAAGATCGGGAGTACCGACCACCGGCGGCACCCCAAAGCCGCGGGCGATTCACGAAGGGCGTGTGAATCACGCCACAAAGAGCTTCGAAGCTCACAAGGCAGACGTCGCCCGGTGCGTTTCTTGTTAATTCGATACGGCAAGATCGCCTGCTTGATTCCTGAGCTTCGCATTCTTTTGTATCCAATAAGTTTGTGGGCAAAAATGGGTTACCTATTTCTCCATTAAGTAATCCTATGATAATCCATTCCCTGCTCGAAATGAGAACCGATTCTCTATGCCCGAATCTTACCCCGAGATATCAGGAGTTTCCTTCATGGCAGACTTGATAGTCTTGCATTCTCAAGGTCCGGATGTAATACTTGGAATGGAGTGGCTAGCCAAGAATCAAGGACGGATAGATTGTGCCAATAGGTCTATTACTCTCACTAATGAGGAAGGAGTCACAGTTGAGTTCAAGCCCAATACCTGCACCGGAGGAAGTTCCATTCTAACCAGCTTGAAGGAGTTAAAGCTTGAAGATATACCAGTGGTGCAAGAATTCCCGGATGTCTTTCTCGATGATTTACGGCTAAGATGCCACGGACAGGACATAATGTTCTTAATTGACTTAGTCCTGTGGACCGCTCCAATCTCGGCGACCCTCTGAGAATGCCGGCCAATGAATTGGCAGAGATGAAGAAACAAATTGAAGAATTGAGGAGCAAGGGATATATTCGACCAGTTCATCACCTTGGGGAGCACTCAGATTATTTGTCAAGAAGAAAGACAACAAAGATGAGGATGTGCGTGGATTATAGATCACTCAATGAGGTGACAATCAAGAACAAGTACCGCTACCTAGGATTGACGATCCGCTCGATCAACTGAAAGGAGCAAGTGTCTTCTCGAAGATTGATTTGAGATCCGTTATCACCAATCAAGATTAGACCGTAAGATATTCGAAGACGACTTTCACCACCAGATATGGATTATGCGAGTTCTGATAATGTCTTTCGGTTTGATTTAACGCCTCGCTTATTTTATGAATATGATGAACAAAGTGTTCATGGAATTCTTGGATAAGTTTGTGGTTGTTTTCATCGATGACATTCTTATCTATTCAAAGAATGAAGAAGAACATGAGAACCACCTCAGATTAATTTTGGGAAAACTCAGGGAGAACCAGCTTTATGCCAAATTCAGCAAGTGCGAATTTTGGCTAAGTCAAGTGGCATTCCTTGGACATATTGTGTCAGCAGGGGAGTTGCAGAGATCCGACCAAAGTCGAGCGGTAATGGATTGGAAACAACCCAAGTCATCACAGAGGTGAGAAGTTTCCTTGGATTGGTGGGTATTACCGCAGATTCATTGAAGGTTTCTCCAAATTAGCAAGACCAATGACTCAACTTCTGAAGAAGGAGAAGAAATTTGAATGGACAGATGCTTGCGAGGAGAGTTTCCAAGAGCTGAAGACGAGACTAGTTTCAAAGACTGTATTGGTCCTACCAGATATTCATAAAGATTTTGTGATTTTTCATGACGCTCTCGTCAAGGACTCGGTTGCTATATTGATGCGGGGAGGGCAAGGTTGTATCTTACGATCTCGTCGATTGAGGCCACATGAAGGAATTATCCAACTCATGACCTTGAGCTAGCGGCGATTGTGCATGCATTGAAGATCTGGCGTCATTACCTCATCCAGAATCATTGCGAAGTTTTCACGGATCATAAGAGTCGAAGTACATATTCACTCGGTCCGACCTTAATCTCCGGCAAAGAAGATGGCTAGAATTGATAAAGGATTATGACCTTGAGATCCATTACCATCAAGGCAGGCAAATGTAGTTGCGGATGCCCGGCAGAAGGCGATTGCAATACCATCTTGGTTCAGGAGAATCAGCCAGAGTTGTATGAAGAATTGAAGCATATGAACTTGGAGATTGTTGAGCAAGGATGTGTGAATGCTTTGGAAGTTCAACCAACACTTCAGAGTCAGATCAAAGAAAAGCAATTAGTAGATGAAGACATCAAGGAGATCAAGAAGAATATGAGAAGAGGCAAAGCTTCAGGATTCACCGAAGATGAGGAAGGAACAGTGTGGTTCGGGAACCGCATCTGCGTACCGGATCAGCAGGATTTAAAGCAGTCGATTCTGAAGGAAGCCCATGAGTCGCCTTATTCCATTCACCCTGGCAGTACCAAGATGTACCAGGATCTTAAGGAAAGATATTGGTGGGTCAGCATGAAGCGGAAATTCTTTGAGTTCAGAGTCTGTGATGTTTGTCGGTGAGTCAAGGCGAACATCAAAGACCCATTGGTTTGTTACAACTGTTACGGTCCCGAGTGGAAGTGGGAAGAAGTTGGTATGGATTTCATCACCGGACTTCCTAGGACTCATCCAGATGTGATTCCATCTGGGTGATAATTGATCGGTTAACTAAAGTAGCTCACTTCCTTCGATCAAGACCACCTACCCGAGCGAGAAGTTGGCGTAATTGTATATGGCCAAGATAGTCATGCGCATGGAGTACCCAAGAAGATCGTGTCCGACAGAGGATCACAGCCACGTCAAGATTTTGGCGAGTCGCATGAAGCTTTGGGAACCAGACTCAATTTCAAGATCGCATATCATCCGCAGACGGATGGCGGACATCAACGAGTCAAGCAGATTCTTGAAGACATGCTTCGAGCCTACGCCTTGGATTACGGAAAAAGTTGGGACAAGAATTTGCCCTATGCAGAATTTTCGTATAACAATAGCTACCAAGCCAGTCTTCAAATGTCCCCATTTGAGGCTTTGTATGGCAGGAAATGTAGAACTCCGCTTCTATGGGATGAAGTAGGAGAGCACCAGTTCTTTGGGCCAGAGTTGATCAAAGAAGCTGAAAGTAAGGTTAAGGCAATAAGAGAGCATCCGAAAGTAGCTCAAACCCGATGAGAAGAGTTGTGCCGATAATCGTCGTGCGAGAGTTGACCTTCTGTCAAGGAGATTTTGTCTATCTCCGAGTTACTCCACTCCGAGGAGTAAGAAGGTTCCGAACCAAAGGAAAACTCGCACCCAGATTTGTGGGACCTTACAAGATTTTGGCAAGAAGAGGTGAAGTTGCATATCAGCTTGAGCTACCAAAGATCTTTGTCCATTGTACACAATGTCTTCCATGTTTCACTGACTAAAGAAATGCCTTCGAGTGCTCAAGATCGACCTTACGAAAGCATTGATCTTCAAGAGGACCTCACCTATGTGGAGCAACCGATCAAGATTACGGGCGTCGCAGAGCGTGTCACACGGAACAAGATCATCCGCTTATACAAAGTTCAAGTGGAGCCACCACCACGAAAGTGAAGCCACTTGGGAGGCGGGAAGAAGACATTAAAGCCGGGTATCCCCACCTTCTCTTGAATAATCTGAATCATGGGTCGAGATTCCCTTAAGGGGAGGTTTGTAACAGCCCAAAATTTCAATTTTGGTTAAAGTTTAAAATTTATTTGAGTTTGTGAATTTTCTAAAATTTTAAAAACTTTTTCCTAAATGTTTTAAACCTAAAATAATCTAATTTCAAAATTTATTATCAAGTTTAAGTTGGGAATAATTTTATTAAGTCTAAAATGTCTCTAAGGATTTATGAGAATTTTTGTAGAATTTTTGGACTCTTTTTGCTATTTTCTAAGTCTAAAAGGAATTAACCAGATTATTTAAAATAGAAAACTAAAAGAAAACTCTTAACAGTGCTTGGGCCGAAACCCTAGCTAGGCCCACTTCCTCTCTCCATGCGCGCGGCCCGAGCCGGCCCACCCGCGCCCCATCTCCCTCACCTCCCACTCCCCTCTCCCTCCACCGTCGGATGCACATCCGACGGCCCACATCGCTCCACGCCGCCCCCTTTCCTTGGCCACCGATTTCAAATCCAACGGCCGCCACCCATCTTCCTCCCCACCTCCTTCCACCTCTAACCACCGCACAGAACCGCCATTGTCGCCGCTTGGGAGCTTCGGGGCCACCTCCCCCAACCACCCCGATCTTCGCGCGTGCGTGCGCGCGAACCGCACGCACGAGCCGCCCCCACTCCCCCTCTCTCCCCTCTTCTCCGCGCACGACTCGGCCGCACGCCGCAACCACCGCCGCCACGTCCCTGCGCGATCTCTCCTCCCTCCGCCCGGCCCCTATAAAAGGGAGCACCGGTGCGCTCTTCCTCCTCAACTCATTTCCCCATTCACTTTTCTCGAAGCTCTCATTCACGGAACGGAGCTCCTTCACGCTGCCACCGGCGCTTCAACCGTCGATTCATGCGCTGCCGCCGAGACGACGCGGCCTCGCCGCCACCACCATTCGCCTCGCCTCGACACTGCTGGTTTCTTCGCCCTCGCCTCGTCGGAGACCCGAGCGCCGAAGTCGCTTTCAAGTAGCAGCCGCCGCGCATCTTCCTCGCGCGCCGCCACCTCCGTCCCCTCGTCGCGTGGGTGAGCGCCTAGACTCACCGTCTCCTCTTCTTCCTAACGACGCCTCTCGCCGCTTGCTGTGCATCAGAAGCGCCGGCGACCCTAGGTCCCCGCCGCGGCCGCCCGCCATCGCGTGGCCTTGCCACGCGGCGCCACGCGCGAGCGCCACGAGCGCCACGCCGTCCCAGAGCCCACGTGGTTGCCTACGTGGCGACCACGTCGCACATACGCGCCACCTCCCCGTCGCCAAGTCCCATGGACTTGGTCCACATGGACCGTGTCTATGACACGAGGCCCCATTGCCGAAATCATTTTAAATTAAATTAAATTCGAAATTCCTTCACTGGCGCCAAGATTCGCATTAATAGATTTTCCTTTAGGAAAATAATTCGGGAAATTGATTAAAATGGCGATTTAGGATTTAAATTGTAAAATTCATAACTTATTCATCTTAGCTCCAAATTAGATGATTCAAATTGCTAAATTCTTAGAAAATTATTATCTAACTAAATAAAATATAATTATTCAATTTGGAGATAATTTTAGTTCTGTTTTAGAATTTAGAAATTCATTTAAAATCCAAATTTAGATTTAAATTTGTAAGATTCATATCATCGATTTCCAACTCCAAATTTTGTGAATTTAGTTTCTGAAATTTTATAAAAAGATTATCTAGCTTAATAAATTAAAGTTTGTTTATATGGAATTAGTTTAAATTGTCTGCATTTTAAGTTAAACTATTTAAATTGCAAATTTAGGATTTTAAACTTGCAAAGCTCATAGCTTTTATTTCTGTTTCCAAATTGAGTGTTTCAAATTTATAAAATCTTATAAAATTATTATCTAGCCAAATAAAATATAATTATTTTATTGGGAGTTAGTTTAAACTGTCGTCTTGTATTTATTTGAATTTCAATTGATTGTCGATTTTCACGCTTAGATTACTTACGATTCCGGGAATTTGATTCTTCCAAGAATTAGAATTTCAAGACTTCAGCGAAGGCAAGTTATACTTTGATCATCTTGCACCTACTATTTTAAAGTTATTTAAATTCAGTTTTCAAATTATTAAGTGCATGCATACTTTTATTCAAGTATTTTAAATTCCTGTTTAAATGATTAGATATTCCAACTGTCCTTGTATGGCCAATATTGAATATTGAAATGTCATCCCTTGTCCCCATAGATAAATTGTTTGGAAATGCTTAGCAAATACTTGGACCATGATTTTGATTTTGGGGAGGATTTAGCCAAATCTTTACAAACTTGTTTTTAACTTGAACCTATGGTATTGTCTTACCATAGATGCATTGTAAAGGTGGTTTTACTAAATAAAATAAAGATGGTTTGGACTTGGGTGTAACAGATGAAAGGTTGGTGCAGTTTATGCACGGGTTTAATCTGTTAGGATTAAAGCCTGTGGTTTAGTTTGAAAGACGCCCAAGTCAATTAAGGACCGCCTTTGAGCTGCCTTTGCTATGCCAAAACGTACCACCACATGTCCTGTATGGGAAGGACTGGCTTAATAATTTGGGATACCTCATAGATATTCGTGCCATATTGTATGAGTGGGTGTTGGTTAGACAAGAGTCCCACATGGCGCAAGAGGGGCTCCTGAGGATGGTTAGTCCAATGGAAGCGAAACCTTAGCGGGCATGAGTATTGTGAGGTAGATCATTGTAACGGCCTTGTGATATTTGTTCACACACGCCTTTAGGAAGCGTGGATTGGCCGACACAAAGGGTATAATATCTCGTGTGGGTAAAGCTGCATAAACTCGCAGAGTAGAAAACTATTCAATAGCAGCGTCATGATCATGGACATGCTAGCAAAGCCACTTTGAGTTAGACTTGTTTTTGGTTTTAAAATGAATTCAACAAATGTTTTCGGGATGGTTAGTCCTGTGGGAAAATTAGGCGGTTAGCCATTGTGATTGGAGGATATCCATCACCTTTCTTGGAGGTTATCCACATTATTCCATTGTCATTTAAAATATGATTTTAATTCTTGTATGAAAATGGCCTTGCAATCTATTATGATTATTTAAATTAAAGCCGCCGCTTACGCAAAATAACCCCGCCAATGTCCTTTGTTTACCTTATGCATGCATTACAATTCCATATTGGTGTAACTTGCGAGCACAGTAGTTGTGCTCATGCTTGCTTTATGCAACAAAATTTCGTGGAGAAGACTACTATCGACGGTGAGGACACCGACGCCTAGGTTACGCCCTGCATTTATTACTGTGGCGGATCGCTCGCCTACTACTATCTTTCTATTTCATTGTGTTATTTACTTCTTTATTTGGCTTCATGCCCAATTGTATCGAACTCTGATTTACTATTAATGAAATGCGAGATTTGGTTATGTTATCATTTTTGTAACTGTGTACACCGGAAATCCTGGACTGGTGTATGAACACAGAGGGTTCGGGATCTTTCGTTCCCGGGTCCGACACTAGTTGTACAACATTGTTGTGGGAGTTGCCCCCATCGAGCCCATCTTCACCCTTGGGAACCATGCCCAAAAGGCCCTCCATCCGCAAGCCATTGGATCCCTCAAGTTGACTCTTGGAGCCATTTGATTCGCATTAGTCTAGTGGACTAAGCCCACCCCGTTGGAAAGGAGGGCTTGGTCCACCGGACATAGTCCATGGACCAACGCCAAATGAGCATGCGAGACCCAGGCTTACACCGGCTGGTAGAGGGTGACACGTGACAACAAGGCGGGGAAATGTCCCTTACACTACAACACCTTTTTAGGGATACACCTGTAATTCCCCAAACCCCTTGAAGGACTACAAATAGGACCCCTTGGGCACCATTTGAGGGGGTTGGACAACTGGTATCCTAACACCCATAATACACAAAGCACTACTTCACTCGTTTCCCCAATTCCATTAGGCTCGTATACACCCTTCTGGGGTACGCAAGCCCCCTTTCTTTACTATTTGGTTTCGTAGCCCCAACAGTTGGGGAGCAACGTAAAGCTTAAGCGACGAGCCGATGGGCGATGGCGCCCAAAAGGAAGGTCGCCTCGGCCCCAAAGAAGAAGACAAAGGCTAGTCGCATCCTTGGCAGAGTGGGATCTACGGCCACGGATGGGGTTCACCTGACGTAGTCGAAGCATTCTACTGTTGCTAGGAGGAGACGAGAGGCTACCCCGCCCAAAAAGGGGACCTGTCTATGGACGTAGTAGTCGTCGGAGGGGCGCCCACCCACACATCTCACTCGGAGGGAAACCGGACGCCTGTAGAGGTGTCAATCGCCCTGAACAGATGGCCTTCCTGACGACAACCGTGGTCACCCCTGGTGTCCTTGGAGCGGAGGCAACCAGAGTGAACCTATGGGCCTCCGACGACGATGGCACCATGGAAGCACCAATGCCCTCGTCCCAATGGTCCTCGCCGGAGGTGGCGCCCAGGAGACTACATTCCAAGCCCTGTAACGGGAGCTGGCCGACCTCCGTAGAGCATGTGCAAGCTGCAAGGCATCCAGGCGGTGCTGATAGCTGTTGTGACACCCCTATGGAGCCCAGGCATGCCACTACCGAGGTCGGGGCCCTGGAGCCCGGCTGAAGGCCAAGCAAGGAGATCGCGGGGGAGGGGGCAGGAAGCCGGAGTGCCCCCATCGCCATTCGGGATGCCCGCTCCGTTCACAGACTGCACTCGGAGTCTCCCCTCAATGCGGGGTTGAAGGCCACTCAGTGGCCAGAAGACTTCAAAATCACTACAACAGATTTGATGGTCAATGACATAAAACATTGTGACCAATAATGCTTTTGTCATTGCGGGCTGCTAGCGGCAAAACTCTATGACAATTTTAAACAATCGTCACAAAATATGAAAACCATTTCGTCATAGAAATTCTAGGGGGGCGGTGTGACCTAGTCAATGATAAGCTATGCCGATCTATAAATATTTGGTGACGAAATGTGTTTGTCACCAAAGTTCAGATGTTAATGATGATTACTTTCATCATGGAAGATGTACATTTATGACAAAGGAAAAATTGTCATGTATAAGCTACCGACTGCATTACACACCTCCGCCCTTTCCCCAATCTCTCTAAGACAGAATGGGGGCAGTGGCTCTACAAATTGTTCCATTCAATGAAACTGATGATGGGTAGCTTGCATTTGATAAAGCAATCTCTGGATATTTTTAAATTTTGTAAACAATGATATATTGTAGCATTATTTCATATGTTCTGCACTATTTACCATACATCTGAACTTATTTGATCCATGGTATTGATAGAACATTTCTTTTGTATGTTGTTAAATTTACAACTAAGGCTGGTAGTGCCATTTCAGGTTTTTAAATGGTCAAAGCAACACATTTTTCTGTTAAATTGTGATGATTTCAAGTGATTTGTCACCGTACACAGTACCTATTAATGACGACTCAGTAAAATTTGTCACAGATGCTCCAACTTACGGTGACAAATTGTGCAACTTTTGTAACTGAATTATATGCATTTCGTGACAAATTTGACAAATAATGTCATTGAATTGATGCATAAATAAATCTAAAAGGGACTGATAAATAAAAAATTAAGTTATTAATTCATATTTTCCTTTCCTAAAAAGATATATAGAGAATGACTATACATAGAATACAACCATTTATCTTAAATTAGTGGAATTTGAGCTTACCATTAGTGGATCCTACCCGGTAAGTGTTTGTTGGACCGAAAAGGCGACTAGAGGGGGTGAATAGGAGCACACTCACATTTTCACAAAGATTGGATTCAACACGAATGTCACTCCAATAGCTATGAAGCTATGAAGATCAATCTACAAGTACAGCAGAAGACTTGTATTGAATCCAAACCAAAATCCCAAAACCAAAAACCAAAAACCAAAACCCTAAACAGAGGTGCGGTCTGAACGACGGCCAATGTGCGGTCTGACCGCTCTGGCCGGATTGACCGGCGGGAAAGACTCGGACTAACCGACGAACGGACTAACCAACGGCAAAGACACAGACTGACTGGTGAGCGTACTATTCGGCGGCCAAATCTCGGACTGACCGACTTCACGATGAATAGCGCAAACAGCCTGAAAACCAAAACTCAAATCGGTCTAACTTTTGATTCACACGGCCAAACACCACGAAACTTGATCCATACCTTCTCTAAGATATTAGGAACCTATTCCAATCAAGGATCACAGAGATCAATGCCAAAGTTCCTATCTTTTTTCACTTTGAACGAAGGTGGTTCAAAAACCGAGTCAAAACAAAAACATGATCTAGAGACTTGCTCGTGGGTGAATGATGATCAAGATGATCTTAGATGGGTTCCCACATGTCACAGCAAGTTAGATCAAGGCAAGAAATCAAGCAAAAACTCGCGGATAAAAAAAAACCCCAAATCTCCAAATAGAGAGAAAGAGAGCAAATAGACTCATCTTTGAGAGAACTTTCTTTAGATTGATTTGATATGGTATTGGTTTACAGCCACTCCATCAATGGAGGACAAAGACTCAATACATGAGCATGAAATCAAATCCAACTCTCTAGAACCCTAACCTCCACTAATCCTCTCCTTAAGCAAACTAGGGTTTCAAAACAATGAAAGGGTTGAGGGGGGGTGCAGCCACCTCCCTCCTCTATTTATAGTGGAGGCTTAGACCTTCTAGAAGCATTAACCCTAATAGGCTCCCGTTAAGGCCCACACACAAACGAGTCACACACGCACGCATTTTAAAGCGTCGTCTTCATCTCCTCTTGACCTAATCCGCTTCATCATGCGCCATCTTGTGCCGCGGGTTGGCAAAAAGTCACCAAGGCGGTACTTGATAAAATTACCAAAATACCCTTTCTTGATCTTTTTGCACAGACCGAGTCCCATCTTCGTGAAGCATCTCCATGCTTCGCCACGTGTAGGTTGATCCAATGGCTCTCATCATGTTGGCAAGTCTCTCCCATCTGGCTCCCACCGAAACCACCATGGCACTTGCACCGACCCCCGTGCCGCTTGATCTAACACGTCGCACCGAACTGCCCGTTCGGTCATGTGATGCCCCATGTCATTACCCAGATGGATAATCACACTTAGGCAACGGATTACTATTTGTTTGCCCGGTAGAACACCGCTCCAACGAATAGTAAGCCTTATCAGAGTTGACACAGCAGAACAATAAGATAGAAACTGTCTTTTAGTTCAACAGTTATGCCACGCAGGGCTAAAGTCTTATATTACACAAGTATTTTACATAACCAAAATAGGACCAAAATCCCTTTCTTGCCTGCCCTGCTCCCCCGGTCTCCTAGTCGTCCCAAGAGTCAAATAGGGCGTCCACCTCGCCCGGCTCCGCGTAGTAAGGGTCCCCGACTCCACGGCCTCATCTGCATCAGAAGCCTCGCCCCACGCGGGTAATCCCGATCGGACTAGGATCTACAAAGGAAGATACTAACAAGGTTGAGTACAAAAGTACTCAGCAAGCATTTAATAGCAAAGGATGCACAGGATGCACTATCTCTACTTATCATTAAAGTTTCTAAATCAACTCATTTAGAAAATATTCTTTAAAACGTTTAGGTGGCAGATTTTATTTCTGAAAACAACTAATAATCACTCGGAGAGACGATAGACCCCCTGTGGTTCCCGTAGACTCCAATCCTGGAGACTGGCATGAATTCATGATTTTATTTAGCACTGCGTAGGCTTTGTACCACTTTACCCATAGCTATTCAACTCTCTCAAGCAGGTTCACCGCATTTCCTTTGATGCGGGTTCGAGATCAGAATACAGAACGTTTTCCCAGTTACGTGAATTAATTTCTCCACCCATTACTTTCCGTCGGTGTCCTGAGCGCACCTAGTCCTCCAACGAGTTCCAGTAATGTTGGTTGGGGGCAGCTTCTATCCTGCACCCGACACTCCACCTTAGCGCTATAGCGCCTTGGATCCCCCACTTCCGGTCTCTCCTCACGGTTCTAGGTTCCTCCATCACACACACTCACACCTATTACTTACCCATTGTGGAGAGTATAGTCACGTAACAGGGTAGCATTTTCTGCCCGTCGAAACGGGAAAATGATTGGTACGGATTTTACGGCATCTGACCGAGCAAGAGTTTGTTGATCCTTATATTTTACCCATATGTAAAGGGTCCCATCTCCTGCCTCATTTCTTACCTGCCAAGGGTCCCCTTTACCAGCCATATTATTCTCGTATTACTTTCATTCATCATTCTCATCTTGCTCATCATTCTCATTTTATTCAAGTTCATCTTAATCATCCTTAGTTCAATCATTTTATTTAAATTTTGAGAAACATTTTGATGCAATACGTATAATAGTGTAAGATACGGTTTACGCTTAAATTAGCTATATTCATGTTCAAGAGGATCGCTTGCCTTCGAGAGCGAGAAAGGTCAAGGTCGATCTTGTGAAACTCGCTCATTTGCCCTCTCCAGACAGATCGCATCAGAGTAATACGACAAAGACGAAAATAATATAAGTAATTACATATTTTGCTTTGAGTGATATAATAAATATCTAAGCTAGGGACTCCTAATTGTTAGCACAGTTTTACCTAAATAAAAACCTTCTGAGATTTATGCTAAGTTAGCACTCTCCCGAATAATCATTGTAATGCCTATGCGCACTATGATTGGCAAAACCCAGAGTTCCCGTTTAATAACTGTCAAACTACAGTCAACGACGCCCCAGATAGCTACACGCAGAAACTAACCAGCTCACAACAAAATAAAGGCAACCCGAAATAAACACTTACTAGCAAAACTACCCAGCTAAAACTTATTTAGCTAACTAATTAATAGCTACGAACAGAAAGAATAGAACAGATTGCTAGCAATATGCAACTCCTAACAATTAAAAGCCTCAAATCCAACCCTTTCTACAGAAATCCCCTTACTCCCCTAACCCTCCTCTCTCTCTGCTCGCTGCACCCCAGTCGGCCTCACCAAAAAAGAAAAGGGGAGAAGATAAAGCAGCTCCAGATCTACTTCTTCTTCTTCACTCCCTCCCCAACTCTTCTCTCCCTCTCTTTCTCCCACGGATCCGCCTGCCTGGCCCCAGGGAAGACCACAGCTCGCCGCCCTTGTCCCCGCCGGGTCCGCCTCTGGTGTGTCTGGGCATGCTGCTCCGTCAGCCGAGCCCGGCCTACTGCCGAGCTCGCTGTCCGTTGTTAGTGCCTCGAGTCGCCTCCGCGCCGCGCCATTCTCCACCGAAGCCGCTTGCCGCTTCCACGCCGCCCATCTCCTCGGGTAGTCATCCTCGGTCGCCTCATGTCGCCTCCTCCACCGGCAGCCGATGGTCGCCGCAGCAGCTCGCCTCGCCCGCCCGTCCCGGCCTGTCACCCACCGTGCTTCGACTCTTCTACATCCTGCGCGCCCCACTACGGCCAACCGCTGGTCCTCCCGGCGCGGCCGAAGGCTAGCGCCGCCAAGGTCGTAGCCTGGGTCGACTCGTCCTTCCCAAGCTCCTAGGCGACCACGGCCCCGGAGCTCTGAACCAGGACGCCCTACTCAAAAGCACAGAGGAGGTAACACTTACCCACAGACCGAATGCAAATGCACACTACCTTATGCTCGGGGATTAATAATCGGATTTGGGTTGATGGTTGTGTGATGGGTGGTTGATGATGCGCAGGTTGAGGATGTCGGCCACGAGGATGGTGCTGCCGTCGGGGTGGCGTGGTTGCCGTCCAGCTCCTGCCTCCGCCTTGCTCCCTGGCGTCTTCTGGTGGTCTTCTTCTTCTTCTGGTGGCCTTCTTCTTCTCTTGTCTTTGTGTGAATGGCTGGCTATGGGTGTGAATGGGTGGTAAAGGCAGTGGGGGGTGTGTGGTGCGAATGGCAGTGTGGTGGTGGAGGAGGTTGGTTGTGGGTGGTCTGGGAATGGAGAAATGGTTCTGGTAAGGGAAGGGAAGATGAGTGCGGGGGAATGGTGGAGTTAAGTGTTGTGAAGTGGAGATGGGGTGGAGAATGCTTAAGAAATCGCGTGGGGGGCTGCTGTGTGTCTTGTGAGACTCAGGGGGGATGAATGGAATACTTGTGCTGCTATTGTGAAGAGAGTGTGACCAGGTTTTGTATGCTTTTGATGGCTTTTGTTGGCAATGCAGGGAATCCATAGCTGGGTTCAAGAGATGGTTTCACTGCTTTTGAAGACTCTGATGAAGGATGACTCGAATGGGAGCTGGGCAACCTATGAGACTGCTGCTTGAGTTGAAGTATGCCTGGGAGGATGGCAATAGAATGCACGAGGGGGGATGCTTTGACTGTGGCCGAGAGGATAGGTGGGCTGAGATGAGGGAAAACAGGGGTGCCAAGTACTGCCTAATTGAATGCTACAAAGTGTATGTCTGTTTTGTTGTAATGCACCTTGTAACCAAAGTAATTGTTTTATTGTCTAACAAGGATGAGAATGCAAAATGAATATGACCTTTGATTTTACTGTTTTACTGGATGATGCAAAACTTCTTATAATGGATGATGAAATGCAATGGTCCTAGTGATTAATGCAAAGCTTTCGAAAAGGAACCGGAAATACTAACGTTTTACTACTAAGTACTCGCTTAACCACGATATAACCCTGCAGTTAGCTCCCTATAAATACTGGATTTATTAACGCTAAACCTTGCTTACTGTTACGCGATTAAACCTAAATACACAGGTTCTCACATCCTCCCCTCTTGGAAACAAAATTCGCCCCCGAATTTAGAATCTCACTTGAACAGGTTGGGGTAGGCTTCGCGCAGTTCTTCTTCCCTCTCCCACGTAGCTTCTTGCACGGATTGGTTCTTCCATAGCACCTTGCAAAAGCGGATCACCCTGTTCCTTAAGTGACGGTCTTCTGTCTCCAAAATTTTTACCGAAAGTTCTTCATAAGTTAGATCATCTTGCAGGGGTATGTCTAGGTTGGTTATATGCTGTGAGGGCTCCTTCAGGCACTTTCGGAGTTGAGAGACATGAAATACATCATGAATCCGCGATAGCTGGGTTGGTAATTCCAGTTTATAAGCTAGAGTGCCCTTGTGCTCCAAGATCCGAAAGGGTCCAACGTATCGCGGACTTAGCTTTCCTTTTACTCCGAACCGGTGTACCCCGCGTATAGGTGATACCTTGAGATATACATAGTCTCCCACTTGAATCAAGGTCTTTCTGTGCTTATCAAGATAGCTCTTTTGCCTACTCGGGCAATCTTGAGGCGGTCTCGAATTAACCTGAATCTTCTAAATCGTTCTCTCGCATTCGGGCCCTAGTAGTGGTCTTTCTCCTACTTCATACCAACAGATTGGTGATCTACACTTTCTGCCGTAGAGAGCTTCGTACGGGGCCATTTGAATACTAGATTGATAGCTGTTATTGTATGCGAACTCCGCTAGGGCCAAACATTTCTCCCATGATTCTCCAAAGTTCAGCACACATGCTCTTAGCATATCTTCGAGGATTTGATTTACCTGTTCAGTCTGCCCATCGGTTTGTGGATGATAGGCTGTACTGAAATTGAGGGTGGTACCCAGAGCGGTATGTAAGCTTTTCTAGAAAGCAGAAATGAACACTGATCCTCTATCTAAGGTGATGGTCTTTGGTACTCCGTGCAGAGTAACTATTCTTTCTATATAGAGCTCAGCGAGCTTATTAGCCGAGTAATTCTGATTTGTGGCAATAAAGTGGGCTGACTTGGTAAGACGATCCACAATAACCCAAATGGCATCCTTCTTATGGACGGTGGGAGGAAGACCTGTTATGAAATCCATACAGATATCTTCCCATTTCCATTCGGGTATTTCCAGTGGTTTTAGTAGTCCTGATGGACGTTGGTGCTCAGCTTTGACCTTCTGACAGGTGTCGCATTGACTTACATACTCTGCTATGGCTCGCTTCATGTTTGGCCACCAAAAAGTTTCCTTCAAATCTCTGTACATTTTTGTACTGCCTGGATGTAGAGTGTACTGAGTGTCATGGGCTTCCCGTAGGATGGTCTCCTTGATTTGGGGTTGGTCAAGGACGCATATCCTAGCTTGTCGCCATAGGACTCTGGAGTCGTCTACCTGAAACTCAGAGGGTTGGCCGGACTTGATTTGCAGGATTTCTTCTATAATAAAAGGATTTGAAAGTTGGTGTTCCTGGATTTGATCACGGAGGGTGGGATGGAATACCATGGCGGCAATGGTAGCTTCAAATGTAGTAGTCTTCACTTCTATCTCCATTCTGGCCAAAGCTTCAATTATTTCAGGTGCGTGGCTCTCAGCGGAAAGGTGATGACATTGAGATTTTCTACTAAGTGCATTAGCTACCACATTAGCTTTTTCAGGGTGATAATTTATGGTTAGATCATAATCTTTAATTAGTTCTAACCATCGTCTTTGCCTCATATTCAATTCTTTCTAGGTAAATATGTATTTGAGGCTTTTATGGTCGCTGTACAATGTACACTTAGACCCATATAAGTAGTGTCTCCAAATTTTCAGGGCGAACACTACAGCTCCCAGTTCAAGGTCATGAGTAGGATAATTTAGCTCATGAGGCCTCAATTGCCTGGAAGCATAAGCAATGACTTTATCCTCCTGCATTAGTACGCATCCCAATCCATGCTTTGATGCGTCGCAATAGACTACGTAGTCTACTCCTTCCTTGGGTAGGGATAAAACCGGTGCAGTGGTTAAACGTTGTTTCAGCTCCTGGAAGCTCTTCTCACACAGTTCCGTCCATACGAACTTTGCATCCTTCTTCATGAGTTTTGTAAGGGGTGAGGTGATTTGGGAGAATCCCTTTATAAACCTCCTGTAATATCCTGCGAATCCCAGGAAGCTCCGGATTTCTGTAACATTCGTTGGGCATTGCCAAGAGGTAACTATTTCAATTTTGGAGGGATCTACTTCAATTCCTCTGCCGGAGATAATGTGCCCAAGAAATGCTACTTGGTCTAGCCAGAATTCACATTTACTGAACTTGGCAAAGAGTTGGTTTTCTCTGAGGACTTCCAAAGCAACAGTGAGGTGGTGCACATGTTCCTCCTCACTTTTTGAGTAGATCAAGATGTCATCAATGAAGACAACCACGAATTTGTCTAGGTATTTCATGAATAACTTATTCATTAGATTCATGAATACGGCGGGGGCATTGGTCATTCCGAATGGAACTACTGTGTATTCATGATGCCCATACCGTGAGACAAAAGCAGTCTTCTCAATGTCACTAGGGTTGACCCTGATCTGATGGTATCCAGATCTCAAGTCAATTTTTGAAAATACTCGTGCCCCTTTCAGCTGGTCAAAGAGATCGTCAATTCAGGGTAGCGGGTATTTATTCTTTATAGTGACATTATTTATCTCACGATAGTCTGTGCACAACCTTACTCCCCCGTCTTTCTTTGGTGCAAAAAGGACCGGGGCCCCCCATGGTGAGGTACTTTCTCAGATGAATCCCTTAGCTTCAAGTTCATCCAGTTGTTTCTTCAGTTCTACTAGTTCCCCAGCGTTCATTCTGTAGGGCCTTTTGGAGATTGGGGTTGTCCCCGGAATTAGATCGATAGAGAAATCGACCTCCCTAGCTGGTGGCATTCCCGGCAGTTCGTCGGGGAACAGGTCGAGGAATTCTCTCACTACTGGTATGTCTTTTGGTTCTTTTACTTGAAGTTTGGCTAAGCTGGGTCAGATGTTTTCTGCTTAGTTCTTGCCCCCAATATATTGCAGACGGGTCCCGTTGGGCTTTCGGATTGAGGCTTGTTTGGCCTCGCAATCTATGTTTAATCCATGGGCGGATAACCAGTCCATACCCAGGATTACTTCTAAACCACTCAGGTTGATTACCAAGAGATTTGCTAGGAACTTGGTGTTGTGAATCATAATGGCCTGATTCTTTCTAATCAATGCCACTTCTAACGTCCCAGCAGGTGTACTAAGCCCCATTGGTTTTTCTAACGGTTCAGTTGCCAATTTATGTTCTACCAGAAACTTGTGAGAAATAAACGAGTGAGTTGCCCCAGGGTAAAAAAGAACAGTACCCATAGCAGGTGGAATTAACAGCTTACTCGTGATCACATCGGTGGCTTCTCCAACTTGTTCGGCCGTCACATGGGTCAGACGCGCTGGTCCTCCTCTTCCAGTTCCTCTTGTGACTGGAGTTGTTGCCCCTGGGCTGGTTCAAACGGTTGACTTGAGGCGGTGCTGGTGCAGGTAATCTGGGTACAAAAGCAGGTTGCGGTGGAGTCCCAGATGCTCTCTATGGATGAGGACAATCGATCTTGCGATGACCGGTTTTCCCGCAGTTGAAACATGCTCCCGTGCCTCTCAGGCAGTCTTTCGTCAAGTGACCTCCTCCACACTTCACAGTCAGATCTTGCGCTCGCTATAGGTCATCTCGGGGTCGCAGGTCTCTGAAGAGAAGGATTGAAGGGTCTAGGCCTGGGTGGCCCATACCGTGGTGGAGGTTGCTGTTGTGGGTAGGGACGAGGCCTCTGGATATTCTGTGGATGGTGATCTGTCTTGGCCTTCTTCCTTCGTTCTTCTGCTAGGTTGGTATGCTCATTTTCCAGAATTATGGCTCGATTGACCAGGTCCTGGAACTCAGTTAACTTATGAATGGATAAGAGCATCTTCAGATAGGGTTGCATCCCATTCAAGAATTTCTCTATCTTTTTCTCTTCGGTGTCGACGTCGGCCGGGGCGTAGTGGGAAAGATCATTGAATTGACCCAAGTATTCAACCATCTTTTTCCCGCCTTGAGTTAAAGCTCGAAATTCTCGTTTCTTCAGCTCCATTCTGCCAGTAGGCACATGTGTCTCCGTGAAACGGATCTTGAATTCAGCCTAAGTGATGGGTTGTTCGCTGACACGATTACGGTTGTAGTTTAGCCACCACGTGGCTGCAGGTCCGGTTAGCTGGTGTGAAGCATACCGAACTTTCTCCATATCAGAGCATCCCACCGTGTCTAACTTCTTTTCTACTTCAACTAGCCAGTCATTGGCGTCCAATGGGTCGGTGGCCTTGGCGAATGTGGGAGGGCGAGTCCGAGAAAGTCGCCTGACTAACCCGCGGGTTGATGTGAAGTGGCAGGGGCTACTCGAGTTAGTAGCGCTTCCATAAAGCGGTTCTGACTCTCTTGAGCTTCTTTCCTGGTGTTTTCTGCTTCCCTCCTGGAGTTTTCGAGAAAGCGAAAAACCTCCACCATTACTCCTAATGGCTCGGCTGCTCTAGCAAATGCTGGTTGGCTAGCTTCTGGTAGTGCTGAGGTTCTGGACTGGCCAAGAGCGGATTCATTAAGGTCTACTGGTAGACCTCCCGTTGGTGCCTCTGGTGGCGGTAAGCCTAGCCTCAGTCCTAGTCCTTGGTCTTCATTTCCTTGATCTTCCATCCTGAGGGAGAAAGGGGGTGATAAGAGGAAGGTTACATTAGTTGTTATACTTGGGTTAGCAATTTTAGGTAGTCTTGTGGTTTTATTATTATTACTATTGTTATTATTTTTTTGATTAGTTCTTTATGCTTTAGCAGTAGTTTGCGGTAGAGAAGAAGTTTCTTGTATTTATCTGATAGGTTTACGCCGCGGGTTAGTTGGGTTAAACCATACACAGATAGTCAAATAACACCAAGAAACAAAGAGAGGCAAAAAGATCCAAATCCTACACTACCTGAGCCTCTCGTGCTCAGTCACGCTTGAGATCCCGTTCTCAAGACCGCCCAAACCACGTGTTTGGGACCGCTCAGAACTTGCCTCTGAGTGCGACCTACACTACCCTGGATCTACACACCCAGGTACGCTCGAGATCCCGTTCTCGAGACCGCCCAACTTCGTGTTGGGAAACGCTCAGGGCTCATTCCTTAGTACGCCCAGGACTTCGCTCCTGGGTATGCCAGAGCTACACGCTCGAAGTGCCACGGACCACTCGTCCGGGAAAACTGAAGTGCAGAAATGGGATAAGACATCTTTTTACACCGTCAGCCATTATCTTTATTTTTCTTTAAGTAGTTACAGATTTTCTTGAGGTGCTGACAGGTCATTTTGGTTGTATGGATGAATAGATGAGAAAGCTAACGGGCATGGTCCAAACTTATCCAGAAATTGGAAAAGCAGGTCCATACCAGAAGTCTACTACATGCCTCTAGCCCCAGCATGCAACTTATGATCTTATATTGGTATCCACACCTATAGTTTCAAGATTCAATCTCAAACCAATTTGCGGAATTGAACAATTACTGAAACAATAAAGCATACAGGTCCTGGTACAATATCACTGACATACATAATGATACAGAAAGATGCTAACCGTAGGTACACAAATGAAACTCTAAGCTCTCCCCAGACTACTCCTGACCCAACATAGCTGAAGAATCTCTAACTACCACTCCTCTGGGTCACTCTCCTCCCTATCATTACTGTCCTGACTATGGCTAGTGCCTCCCTCAGCTGCCTGGCTGCTACTAGAGCCTCCGAAGAATCTGTGGAAAACTTCATGGACAAAAGTGGAGTCTCTGACGGGGTCTGGATGTACTGTGATACGGGGACCATGGAACTCCGATCCTGAGCTGGGGGGAAGGGAACAACTAGGTGGTGGAGCTATGATATCTCCTAAGCCTCCCTGAGGTGGTGGTGTGGGGATATGGGGGTAGGGGTAAGGAGAAGGAATAGGAATGAAAGGTTCGTAAGAAGGGTCAGGGATAGGAACTGTCGGGGATACAGTGTTGGCATTATCGACGGAAAAAGGGTAGAAGGGAGGGGGTGGAGCCGAGTAGATGGGTGGGTCTACTGGTGGAACTGTGGGTGGGGCCGTAGGAGGAGCTGTAGGTGGGGCTGCATATGAACTGGGTCTGGGGTCAGAGGGAGGGTAAGTAGGGTAATGGGGTGGAGCATCAGGAGTAGGGGTATGGCGAGTGTCCTAAAGAGCCTGCAAGGTATGGTAGCGCAGCTGCCACATATCGACACTCTCCTCAGCTCTAGCTAAGGCTCCCCTGGTCGAATCATACAGCATGGTACTTGCCAATAACATTGTTTCGATAGTATCATGCTGCAAGACTGCGGTAGTGGGAGAAAGTGGTGGATATGGGTAACTGGATGTGGTGGGAGGACCAAAATGCAAACCTACCTCTCCTAGGGCTGCGACTAGTATCCCACCGAACTGTGTACCCCTTAGATGATCCCTAAAGTGGGTTCTAAGAGCGCGGATGGCCTTATAGGCTGCCTCCTGCACTGATCTGTAGCCGTCGGACATACACCACTCTGCCGTATATTCTTTATAATAGCTCGGGTCCAGGGAAATATATGTGATGATGACTCCTACTATCGAGGGGTCGCCGAAGACGTTAACCTCCTGAAAGTAGTCCGGGAAAGGCGCTCCTAAGTGATGCATTATTTTCCCCAGCATCAGCACGTGCTCTCCTCATACCCACTCGGGTGGAAGTCTGGACCTATTCATCCTGCAGAACAGGAAAGGGTTCTAGGTTAGTATGGCTGCCACTTAAAGAAGGATAAGTTTTTAACATAATAATTTTGACAAGAGGTGAGAAGGAAAGTGAAGTTGAGGCAAGGATTATTAGGATACTTAGTGCCATATAGCAAGTAGAAGGACATACTTAGGTGATGCAACGGTTTCTATCATATTAGCGTGGCCTAACCTATTGCTCGATACCAATCAGGGCGCCCGTGTCATTACCAGATGGATAATCACACTTAGGCAACGGATTACTATTCGTTTGCCCGGTAGAACACCGCTCCAATGAATAGTAAGCCTTATCAGAGTTGACACAGCAGAACAATAAGATAGAAACTGTCTTTTAGTTCAATAGTTATGCCACGAAGGGCTAAAGTCTTATATTACACAAGTATTTTACATAACCAAAATAGGACCAAAATCCCCTTCTTGCCGGCCCTGCTCCCCCGGTTTCCTAGTCATCCCAAGAGTCAAATAGGGCGTCCACCTCGCCCGGCTCCGCGTAGTAAGGGTCCTCGACTCCTTGGCCTCATCTGCATCAGAAGCCCTCGCCCCACGCGGTAATCCCTGATGGGACTAGGATCTACAAAGGAAGATACTAACAAGGTTGAGTACAAAAGTACTCAGC
Organism: Phyllostachys edulis; assembly: GCA_036346405.1. Lineage (NCBI taxonomy): Eukaryota > Viridiplantae > Streptophyta > Magnoliopsida > Poales > Poaceae > Phyllostachys > Phyllostachys edulis. Next base: position 34,482,643 of record CM070553.1, read on the forward strand.
AAGCATTTAATAGCAAAGGATGCACAGGATGCACTATCTCTACTTATCATTAAAGTTTCTAAATCAACTCATTTAGAAAATATTCATTAAAACGTTTAGGTGGCAGATCTTATTTCTGAAAACACTAATAATCACTCGGAGAGACGATAGACCCCCTGTGGTTCTCGTAGACTCCAATCCTGGAGACTGGCATGAATTCATGATTTTATTTAGCACTGCGCAAGCTTTGTACCACTTTACCCATAGCTATTCCGAACTCTCTGTAAACAGGGTTCACCGCATTTCCTTTGATGCGGGTTTGAGATCAGAATACAGAACGTTTTCCCAGTTACGTGAATTAATTTATCCACCCATTACTTTCCGTCGGTGTCCTGAGCGCACCCAGTCCTCCACCGAGTTCCAGTAATGTTGGTTGGGGGCAGCTTCTATCCTGCACCCAACACTCCACCTTAGCGCTATAGCGCCTTGGATCCCCCACTTCCGGTCTCTCCTCACGGTTCTGGGTTCCTCCATCACACACACTCACACCTATTACTTACCCATTGTGGAGAGTATAGTCACGTAATAGTAGCATTTTACGCCGTTTAAACGGAAAATGGTTGGTACGGATTTTACGGCATCTGACCGAGCAAGAGTTTGTTGATCCTTATATTTTACCCATATGTAAAGGGTCCCATCTCCTGCCTCATTTCTTACCTGCCAAGGGTCCCCTTTACCAGCCATATTATTCTCGTATTACTTTCATTCATCATTCTCATCTTGCTCATCATTCTCATTTTATTCAAGTTCATCTTAATCATCTTTAGTTCAATCATTTTATTTAAATTTTGAGAAACATTTTAATGCAATACGTATAATAGTGTAAGATACGGTTTACGTTTAAATTAGCTATATTCATGTTCAAGAGGATCGCTTGCCTTCGAGAGCGTAGGAAAGGTCGGTCTCGATGAAACTCACCACCGCTTGCCTCCTCCGACGTGATCGCATATCAGAACAATACGACAAAGACGAAAATAATATAAGTAATTACATATTTTGCTTTGAGTGATATAATAAATATCTAAGCTAGGGACTCCTAATTGTTAGCACAGTTTTACCTAAATAAAAACCTTCTGAGATTTATGCTAAGTTAGCACTCTCCCGAATAATCGTTCTAATGCCTATGCGCACTATGATCGGCAAAACCCAGAGTTCCCGTTTAATAACTGTCAAACTACAGTCAACGACGCCCCAGATAGCTACACGCAGAAACTAACCAGCTCACAACAAAATAAAGGCAACCCGAATAAACACTTACTAGCAAAACTACCCGGCTAAAACTTATTTAGCTAACTAATTAATAGCTACTGACAGTAAAGAATAGAACAGATTGCTAGCAATATGCAACTCCTAACAATTAAAAGCCTCAATCCAACCCTTTCTACCAAATCCCTTACTCCCTAACCCTCTCTCTCTCTACTCATTTGCACCCCTACAAGATCACCAAAAAAATAAAAGGAGAAGATAAAGCGGCTCCAGATCTACTTCTTCTTCACTCCCTCCCCAACTCTCTCTCTCTCTCTTTCTCCCACGGATCCGAGCCGCCGCTGGGCCCAGGGAAGACACTGCTCGGCCACTGGTCCGCCGCCTCTGGTGGTCGGGCAGCACTCTGTCGCCAAGCCCGCGCGCCATTGCCGAGCTTGCCGTCCGTTCTGCGCCTCGAGTCGCCACCTCACCACGCCGTTCCTCCACCGAGCTCGCCGCTCCCACGCCTCGGGCGTCATCCTCGACCCGCGCCTCGGAGTCGCCTCCTCATGCCTAACGCCACCGATGGCGCCGTGCGCTGCCTCGCCATTAAGAACCGTCTGCCCGGCCCACGCTGTCACCCGTGCTTCCCTGACTCTTCTACATCCTGCGCGCCCCACTACGGCCTACCGCTGGTCCTCCCAACAAGGCCAAGGCCGCCCGCCAAGGTCGAGCTCTGGTCACTCGGCCTTCCCAAGCTCCTAGGTGACCGCGGCCCCGGAGCTCTGAACCATGACGCCCTACGCAAAAGCACAGAGAAGGTAACACTTACCCACAGACCAAATGCAAATGCACACTACCTTATGCTCGGGGATTAATAATCGGATTTGGGTTGATGGTTGTGTGATGGGTGGTTGACGATGCGCAGGTTGAGGATGGTGCTGCCGTCGGGGTGGCGTGGTTGCCGTCCAGCTCCTGCCTCCGCCTTGCTCCCTGGCGTCTTCTGGTGGTCTTCTTCTTCTTCTGGTGGCCTTCTTCTTCTCTTGTCTTTGTGTGAATGGCTGGCTATGGGTGTGAATGGGTGGTAAAGGCAGTGGGGGTGTGTGGTGCGAATGGCAGTGTGGTGGTGGTGGAGGTTGGTTGTGGGTGGTCTGGGAATGGAGAAATGGTTCTGGTAAGGGAAGGGAAGATGAGTGCGGGGGAATGGTGGAGTTAAGTGTTGTGAAGTGGAGATGGGGTGGAGAATGCTTAAGAACTCGCGTGGGGGGCTGCTGTGTGTCTTGTGAGACTCAGGGGGGATGAATGGAATACTTGTGCTGCTATTGTGAAGAGAGTGTGACCAGGTTTTGTATGCTTTTGATGGCTTTTGTTGGTAATGCAGGGAATCCATAGCTGGGTTCAAGAGATGGTTTCACTGCTTTTGAAGACTCTGATGAAGGATGACTCGAATGGGAGCTGGGCAACCTGTGAGACTGCTGCTTGAGTTGAAGTATGCCTGGGAGGATGGCAATAGAATGCACCAGGGGGGATGCTTTGACTGTGACCGAGAGGATAGGTGGGCTAAGATGAGGGAAAACAGGGGTGCCAAGTACTGCCTAATTGAATGCTACAAAGTGTATGGCTGTTTTGTTGTAATGCACCTTGTAACCAAAGTAATTGTTTTATTGTCTAACGAGGATGAGAATGCAAAATGAATATGACCTTTGATTTTACTGTTTTACTGGATGATGCAAAACTTCTTATAATGGATGATGAATTGCAATGGTCCTAGTGATTAATGCAAAGCTTTCGAAAAGGAACCGGAAATACTAACGTTTTACTACTAAGTACTCGCTTAACCACAATATAACCCTGCAGTTAGCTCCCTATAAATACGGGATTTATTAACGCTAAACCTTGCTTACTGTTACGCGATTAAACCTAAATACGCGGGTTCTCACAGGTCACCTGTGTCCCTTTTGCGCCATGCTTGACTCCATTGACCTCACCCGGTATCCCCGATCGTTCTAGACCTCAGCTCTCCAAGCTTAGTCCCGATCATCCTCACCGTTGACCATCATTGACTTCAAAGCAACCTGCACAACAATAGACAAAGAAATCGATTCCGGGAATAAGTTCTTCACAACTTGACCCACGTTAGTCAAAACATGCATCATGCAACACATATGCCTTGAAACCCATAAACTTGACCTAACCCAACACCCATCGCCACCGATTGGCCGATGATCAGTAATCCACACTTTGACGAAAACGCGTGTTTCGACAAACCGTTAACGACATTACCAATTGTAACATCATCCTAAGATCGTGCACATATCCCCATGATATCCACAATCTCTCCCTTGATGAACACATTGGCAATTTCCAACAAATGCAAATTTTGAGATTTGAAAAGTAAAAACTCGATGTTTTTACGCAAAGGCACAACTTGGTCCAAATGCAAGAGAAAGCAATGAAAATGACCAAGTTGGCTTCAGAATAGCATTGGCAAGTGAGAAAAGGCAAAAGAAAGCGAGAAAGCTTCATTTTTCAGAAAAGAGTTAAAATCTCACTTAAGGTCCATAGGAAAGAATAATTGTTCGAGATGACCTTTGATCATTATGAGGATCAAGAATTGCAATTCAAGCTCAGAAGTAGCAATAAGACCATAAGAATGCAAATAAGAAACTCCCCCTCACTATGATCCTCAGATTTTAGAAAATTTTAAATTCTCCAAATTTCTCCAAAAAAAAAGGGCTCTCCCTTTTTAACATTTTTATATCTTCTCCCTTTTATACATCTTTGATATATCTTCTCCCCCTTTGACAATGGAGTCATTAAGGAATCACGCCTTCCTCTCGTCCAGAGATAACAAATGCAGAATTGAGGAAAAAGCATAAAAAGGAGCATGCATGAAATACAATGAAGTGGCTTCATATTTTTGTATTTTTCAATTTTTTAGAACAAGAAGCTTTGGAGATTACCCAAAAGAACAAGCTAGCATTTCTAATGGTGCACAAGACATATCAAGCCTGAAGGTGCTAGCAAGATCATGTTGAGACATATATATCAAAGCTAAGCTAGAAGGCTCAAAGTAACGCAATGAATTTTATCAATTTAAGCAAAGCTTCACATTTAGCAAGTTCATCAACAGGGATCCTAAAATGATAATGGCCATGTCAAAATGTCAATGTGAGATCAAAAAGCTAACAATGACCACATTAAGAGACAAACAGGTCCTGAAATGAATCATTTTGCTCAATTTTCTCAAACGCCCATTTTTTTTAACAATTTTTCATTTGCAATGAATATTGAAGTTGACTAGTGGTCTAACTTAGTGAAGAAGATCCTAGACTAGGAGCCATCCACAAACTCTTTCTAAGCTTCGACCAGAAGTTGATTAAAGGTATATCTTAGTAAAGAACATCCCGGACTAGGAGCCATCCACAAACTCTTCCTAAGCTTCTACAGTATGCATAAATCTTGAGGTTCATGTCAGTTTTGACAAACAGTCCCCATGAGATCGTCTGGATCATCAAACTATCTCCAAGTTCATGTCTTTGACATGCAGTCTCGTGGGAGTAGTTTGGCACAATTTAAGCATAAGACAATCTTGAAATTGATATTTTCATTTTCTATTTTGCACAAGAGCAGTTTTAGATTCTCAGAAGAACAGGAAGCTCAAGTAATGATCAATTTTAGATTCAAGAGCTAACAAAGCAATTTTGATAGGACCAATGTCACAAAAGGAGCACTAATTGCGCAACTAGCTAAAATATCCACAAATTGCAGTTTTTAGTTCAAGTTGTTTTAGAGTTCTAGCTCATTCAAAGAAAGACTTAGCTACATGTCGACGATCAAATCGCCGATCTTATGAAAATAAAAGGAGAAAAATGACGAGAGTATCTTCAAGAGAATGAAATTTGCTCTTTATTTATATGAGCGGGTTTACAAGACTTGACTAGGGACTATCTCCAATTACATCGAATGTATTGAATACTACCGCTTCGCTTCGTGGTTGCCTTCGTTGTTTGTCGTTGTCTCGCCGTTGTTTTCGTTGTTTGTCGTTGTCTCTCGTCTTCTCAAGGCTTCACCATTAAATAACTCCCGAAGGGACGGCAAGCACCCTCGGAGAAGACGCTCGGCGAAACGTTACAACGGTTGGAGGTTCAAGGTAGTTAATAATGTGCTAAGTGCCTTGCGGTTAAGTATTTGTGAGACATTTAACCGCAAGGTGATTTATCGTCAGAGTCTTGTATGTCATCGTAAGTTATGGGATGTTTAGCACGTGTTCCATTCATCATACGGTTATTGGTACCTGTTCATAATATTTCCGAGCAAATGCAAGCAGAATGCGAATGGCTTCTAGTCTAGCAACAAGAGTGAAGGTCTCATGAAAATCTAACCCCTCAACTTGGCTAAAGCCCTGAGCTACTAACCTAGCCTTGTTTCTAACTATAGAACCATCCTCATTTTGTTTATTTTTGAACCCCCAATGGGTTCCTATAACATTATGACCACTAGGAGGTTCTACAAGGTTCCAAACTTTATTTCTTTCAAAATTCTCTAACTCCTCATATATGGCATTGACCCAGCTAGCATTAGATAAAGCATGTGATATATCGCGGAGTTCAAAAGAAGATACAAATGCAGAGTGAGAGAAAAGATTCGGATCATGATACCTAAAGCGAGTGAATCGCTCGTGAAGATTACCAATCATCTGATCCGGAGGGTGTTGCTTCTGAATGTACAGTGGAGTGCCTGGGGGAGATAGCATCTCCTCAACCTCCGCAGGTACTGCTGATGAAGAAGAAACAGCAGGAGCCTCAATTGGAGGTGAAGCAGTCGTAGCAGGTTCTGAAGCTTGGATAGGAACATCAGCAGCAGGTGACGGAGCAATATCGAAATTATCCTCATCTTCTTCAACAAAAATGCTCTCTGTCACCTGTATGTTATCTGAAACATCGGATCTAGCTCCAGAGCTAGTCTCATCAAAAGTAACATTGCATGTCTTCTGGATAATGTTAATTTCAACATTAAAGACCCAAAAACACCTCGAATGAGCAGGATAACCCAGAAATAAATCATCACAAGTCCTTGATTCAAATTTATCTAGGTTCCCTGTCTTGATAATAAAACACTTTGATCCAAAGACTCGAAAGTGAGAAACAGAGGGTTTTCTGCCAAAACAAAGCTCATAAGAAGTCTTGCCCAAAGATGGTCTCAAAAAGATACGGTTTGAAATATGGCAAGCTGTAGCAATAGCTTCAGCCCAAAACCTCCTTGGTGTGCTATACTCATCTAGCATCGTCCTAGCCATCTCCTAAGGTTCTGTTCTTCCTTTCCACAACACCATTTTGTTGAGGGACGTGTGGAGAAGAGACCTGACACTCAATGCCACGCTCAGCACAAAAAGACGCAAAAGTAGCATTCTTGAACTCTGTGCCATTGTCACTGTGGATCGCTCTCAAGGCACGAGGAAGTTCAGAAGCCAAACAAAGAACAAGATCATGATAATGATCAAAAGCCTCATCCTTCGAAGCAAGAAAAAACACCCAAGAGAATCTCGAAAAATCATCGACTATGACAAGAATATACCATTTGCCACCGGCTGACCGAACCCTAGCAGGACCAACAGTGTCCATATGAAACAACTGTCTCGGTCCGTCAGTCATGACCATAGTCAATGAAGGGTGTGAGGCGCCAACTTTCTTGCCATGCCTACAGGGTGCACATACAACATCCTTGACAGCTTTGAGTTTAGGCAAACCTCTCATGAGATCAAGGCCGCTAACTCGCGTCAGATGATCAAAACCAATGTGCCCCAAACGTCGGTGCCAAAGCCAGATATGAGAAGAAGATGCAATTAAACATTTGAGAGATTCAGAAAAATCAGCTCCAAATATTCTACCAACTCTAGAAATCCCAAAAACAAGCTCACCGGCAGAATCAAGCACACGACAGACATTTTTCTTAAAACGAGTTTTGTAGCCATCATCAAGAAGCTGCGAAACAAAAAGCAAGTTGTACCTTAGCTTGTCCACAAGGGCGACGTCCTTCAAGATGAATCTGTCATTCACCTTGATTGATCCCGTTCCTTCAATTCGCCCTTGTGTATCATCTCCAAAGGTGATGAAGTCATCACCCGTCGACCGCATGAAGGAAGTGAACCATCTTGAGTCTTCGGTCATGTGGCGTGAACAGCCGGAGTCGACGAGCCACGTGTTCTTCCACCTTCCACGGCGATCCTGAAAAATCAAAGCACAAAAGAACGATGTGTCTCAATACCGAGGTTAGTTAAAAGCGACTTGAGAACCCAGTACTGAGACACAATTCTGCGAGTAGTATGCAAAGCAAAAGTGCTATCCTTGATTTTATTAGGTGTTCTATTATGAGCAATGGTTACTTTAACATGAGAAGCATCCTATTTAGGAACATGATGAGCATGTGAAACAAATCCTAGTCCAGGTTTCTTATTTTCTAAGTGACCATATCTCATAAAAGCTCTAGGTTGATGAGATAAAATTCTAGCAATATTTCTCCTAGCATTTTTCAACCTACGCCAACAGAACTCTACCAAATGTCCACTCTTCTTGCAATAGGTGCAATGGTATTTGGTACCACTGGGAGAAGCACCTTTTGCCTCAAAAGAAGGTTAGACAAAACCTACAGATTTGAAAATAGTTTTTGCAGGTTGGGTTTTGAATTAAACTAAGCCATTTTCCAAGACCTGAATGGCATTAGGCTTGGATTCGTCCTAGGCAGAGTTGTATTCTAAACCTTGCTTCTTATAAGGAGTTTTAGACGTGTCCAGAATCATGTTTAACTATTTCTTACCTTGAGAGAATTTCTCTAATGTGTCCTTAAGGTAAGCATTTTCTTTTCCAAAGTTAACACACGATTCACAAGTTTTAGCCTTAATGGCTCTAGCATGTTTCTCCTTAAGATGAGCAACTTCAAGCTTATAGGCTGCACATGAGGCACAAGGTGTAGACTCAATTGTGTCCTTAAGCTTGGCATATTTAGCTCTAACTGCTTCTAAAATGTCCTTAACTTCATGTTCACGTTCTATGCAGAAAGAGCAAAAGCTAGATTTAACATTACCAGAAGCATCCAACTTGCTAAACTCTAAGCATTTTTCACAAAAGCAGATTTGACATCAATTAGCTCAATCCTAGCATTTTCAAGTTGATGCAAAGCAATATTATGAGCAGATTGCAGTTTAGCAAATTCAGAAAGTAAAGGATGGCAAGATAACTCCCCATACTGAGGACATCTGGTAGTACGATGTGGCTTAGCAAAATACACTCGAAGGCCGGTCCTTAACTGACTTGGGCGACTTTCCACAAAACCCATGGGCCTCGACCCTAGCCAGATTGAGCCCGTGCATAAACATGCACCATCCAGACAACCATTTCGCCCAAGTACAAACCATCATTTTATTTCATTTTGCAAAGTCATTTATAAACTTCCATAACACACCAATGTTATGGATATAATTTAAACAATATTTGATTTTTGGCTGAAATCCCCCAAATCAAACATTTTTCGGTCTAAGCATCGCTAAGCATAAGTTTTCCAAATGATCCTAGTTCATACTATCGTATCAACCAGGTTTTGTCTAGGGTGACAATATGTTTGATTCAATTATCAAATTTGGCCATACAAAGGATTTAGGCATATCTATAAATTTAAAACAGGAATTTAAATTACTGAATATAAATAAGCATGCAATAATAATTTAAAATAGAATTTAAATAATTTAAAATAATGGGTGCAAATATGATCAAGAATATAACTTGCCTTCGCTGAATACTTGGTTCTCTAAATCCTCCGAAGGATCTACCTCTCCGGAGTCGTCGAAATCTAAACGCGAAAATACGACAAAATAAATTTAAAATTCAAATAAATTCAAAAAGACAAATTAAACTATCTCCAAATAAAATAATTTTATTTTATTTAGCTAGATAATAATTCTATATGAATTTAGAAATTTGAATCACCCCATTTGGAGTTTGGATGCAAAAGATATGAATTTTACAAGTTCTAACCTAAATCTGTATTTTAAAAGAATTTCCCGAATTAGTTTCCTGAAGGAAAATCCGAATTCTTGCGCCAGGTGACGTCAGTGCTCAGAAAATTGGGATTGACTGAAATAAAAATAAACCCTGACATGTGGGACCCACATGTCAGTGCCTCGGCTCATGGTGAACCAAGTCCACTGAGCCTCGGGCCTGGAGTTTTTTGGAACACGCCACGCAGACGCACACGTGGGTGCTGCGTTGGCGCCACATGGGCTGCCATACGTGCATGCATCCGAAGCCGACGCCGAGGTGGCTTGGTTTGACCCAGCGCAGGCGCTGACCCGACATTTGGTGATCTTGATTGCGCCACGGCAACCTCGATTGAGGGCTCGCCGGCGAGAGTGAATGGTCGCATTGGGTAGAGCAGGCTATTGCGCACCTAGGGGAACCTGGCTGGAGCACGAGAGGCGGTTGGAGTTGGCCGGCAGCGAGCTTTTGGCGGCGGAGAGGTTCGAGTGTTGTCGGACGAGGGCGTTGGCGATGCTCCGGACCAACGAAGAGGTCCCTGAGGAAGCTCTTGCGACGGGGGTGCCGAAGGTGTACTCAACGGCAGCAGGGCGTCGACGGTGGCGGCGCAATTGAAGAAACAATGCCGGCGGCGACAAAACCTAAAATTGGAATTGTGGCAGCGCTGGAGCTCTAGAGGATCGGTGACTTGGGGTTTTGGGGTGTGAGAAGGGCGAACGCTAGGGGTTATTTATAGGGGCTTGAGCGGCCTCCAGATGGCGTAACGGCGCAAGAGTTCTTGTCAGAACCGAGAGGGGATAAGGAGATTGAACGAGATTCAAACTCAAATTTGAAAAGATAAGAATCAGAATTGGTTGAGGAGAGATACGGCTTCTAGAATGTGAGACCCGTGCGGACAATTCGGGCCGAATTGTCCGTTGTCGGGTGAAGCTCGAATGGTAACAATGGCGGTCGCGCGAGGGAATGAAATCCAGCGCGAGGAAGAAAGAGAGGACGGGGACGATGCACTGTAGCGGGCCCCACTCGTCAACGTTAGCAGAGCAAGGAAAGAAGAGGATGCGCGGGGGCCGTCTGATGGCGATCCAACGGCCACAAACGTTTGGGGTTAACGCGCATGATGTAAGCGTGTCGTGTGGCATAGCGTCTTGATAGGATTGGGCCATTAATTTGGCCCACTTACTGTTAAAGATTTATTTTGATTTTCTAATTGATTTAATTCGGATAAATCAAATTGGCTTTAGGAAATAGTAAATAAAATTCAAAAATTATGAGAAAATTCACAGAAATCTCTAGAATTATTTTTGGACTTAAATAACATAATTCCAACTTAAAGTTGGTAATAGATTTTGAAATTAAATTTACTTTGGCTTTAAATTAATTAAGGAATGGCTTTTAAAATTCCGTAAAATTCGAGAAATTAATTAAAATTTTATTTTTCAACTTTAACTCAAATAAAACTTCAAGAACTTTAATACATTTTATTTTTTTAATTTTGTTTTAAATTTTAGAAATTCAAATCAGGCAAAAACTCTTTCAAATTCCAAGAAATCCAAAATAACAACTTTAATTAAAATTTTAAATTGGTAACAGAACTTTAGGCTGTTACAAACTACCCCCTTAAAAGGAATCTTGTCCCCGAGATTTAGAGAGGCTAGAAAGAAAGAATATGCACATAGGGTAAATGAATTGAGAGATAGAAAAAGTCTATCTTCAAGTTGGCTTCTTGTCTTGGGTTGTTCGAAGTTTTGAAGTATCGATCCGTCCTTTAAGTCCCAGGTGCATAGGTTAGAAGTCCAATGGATTGTTAGAAAAGAGGAAAATAGCAAAAGGTGAGAGAGAAAGCTATGAGGAGAGAAGTCTACCCATTTAAAGAAAACATTGTACACAAGATCAAAAGATATGCGTACGACGTACCAAAAGAAAATATACTATACAAGTTAAGAAACAATACAGCGTTCTAATCGATCGATAATCGTAAATTGGTGAAATGACAACTTTAATTAAAATTTTAAATTGGTAACAGAACTTTGGGCTGTTACACCCGAGAGGGAAAGACGGTCTAGAGCCCTGTGCTCACGAGGACCGATGTCGAACCCGGGAGCGAAGGATCCCGAATTCTCTGTGTTCATACATTAGTCCAGGATAGCTAATGTACACAGTCAAACAAAAGTGATAATCAAAACATATCACGATTTTATTAATATTTATTGAGTTTATTACAAAGGGCCCGAGGCCAAATAAAGTAAAACACAATGAGCGTAAAAATAGTAGTAGACCCAACGATTCGCCACAGGCAATCTGGGGCGCAATTTTAGGCGCCAAGATCCTCACCGCCCTGGTAGATATCTTCTCTGAATAAAGATTATTCAAGAAGAGTGAGCACTACTACCGTGCTCGCTTAAGTTACACCCAATATGGAATTGATATGCATGCATAAGGTAGACAAAGGATCTTGGCAAGGTTATTTTATGTAAAGCGCTAGCTTTTAATTTAAATAATCATATTAGATTACAAAGCCATTTCATACAATAATCTAAATCACCATTTTAAATGACAATAGTTTATTGTGGATAACCTCCATAAAAGATGATGGATATCCTCCAATCACAATGGCTACCCGCCTAATTTTCCCCGGGACTATCCATCCGAAATTATCTGTTGAAATCACTTTTAAAACCAAAAACAAAACTAACTCGAGTGGCTTTGCTAGCATGTCCATGATCATGACGCGCTATTCAATAGTTTCTACTCTGCAGAGTTTGTACAACTTACCCACAAGAGATATTATACTCTTTGTGTCGGCCAATCCACGCTTCCTAAGGCGTGACAGAGCAAACATCACAAGGTCGTTATAATGTTCTACCTCAAAGTACTCGTGTTCGCTAAGGTTTCGCTTCCATTGACCGTAGTCCTCAAAACCCCTCTTGCGCCAGATGGGAAAACTGTCTCACCCGACACCCATACATACAACATAGCACAAATAACTAAGAGGTATTACAAATTATTAAGCTGTGTCATGCCCATACAGACATGTGGTTGTACGATAAGGCATAACAAAATGCGCCAAAGACCGGTCCTCAATTGACTTGGCGCTATTCAATTTAAACCACAGGTCTTAATCTTAACGAGACTAAGCAGTGCATAAACCTCGCACCCACCATTCATCCTTTTCGCCCAAGTCCAAACCCTTTTGATTTTATTTCTATAAAACCATCTTTACAAATTCTCTATGGTAAAACAATACCATAGTTTAAATTTTCAAACAAATTTTATTGAGTTGGCTAAAATTCTCCCAAAAACATAAATCATGGTCTAAGTATTTGCGAAGCATTTGATTATTAAACATAATAATTTATCTAAAGTGACAAAGGAATGACATGGCAACATCCAAAATTTGGCATACAAGGATAATAGGAATAACTAATTATTTAAACAGAATTTGAAATACTTGAATAAAATTATGCATGCATTTAATAATTTAAAAACTGAATTTAATTAACTTTAAAATAATAGGGCAAAATGGTCAAAGTATAACTTGCCTTCGTTGCGATACCGAAAATCTAAGTCTTGAGAAGTATCAAATTCCCTTAATCGTCAGTAGTCTAAACGTGAAAATAAAATAAATCATATGAAATTCAAATAGAACTCAAGCAGACAAATTAAGCTGAGACCAAATAATATAATATCATTTTAAACAGCTATAAAATCATTTTAATAGATTTTAGAAATTTATTTCACTAATTTTTGAAGTTAGAATTCAAATGATATGGATTTTACAAATTTTAACCTAAATTTGATATTTAAAAGAATTCTAAATTCTAAAACAGAACTAAAATGAACTCTAAATTGAATTATTATATTTTATTTAGTTAGACAATAATTTTCTAAAATTTTAGCAACTTGAATCATCTAATTTGGAGTTATAATGCAAAAGTTATGAATTATCCAATTTTAATCCTAAATCATTATTTAAATCAATTTCCCGAATTATTTTTCTAAAGAAAATTCTAAATATTGCATGTTGACGTCAGCGAATGAATTCGAGATTTAAATAAATTAAAAGAATTTTCGACATGCGGGCCCCATGTGTGATGACTTGGTCCATATGGACTAGGCCCACACGGGTTTTGGCTCATGGGAGGTGTTTGACGTGGCGTGGTTTAGTGCCACGTTGGATCCACGCTGTGGGGTTTGAGGACGTGGCGCCCACGTGGTGTGGTGGCGCCGATGTGGCGATGCCACGTAAGCACCTGGCGAGGTGGCGCTTCGGTGGCGAGCTTCGCCGTCGTTAGGGCGCTCGGCATGAGGGGAATGGATGACATCAAACGAGAGGAGGCGATGGTGATAAAGATGCTCACCACGGCGGCACTAGGGCTCAACGGGTCGCCGGTGACGAGGAGTTGTGCTTGGCGGTGTCGGGCCCACGCGGTGGCGCGGTGGTTCCGGTGTCTTGGGCTCGGGTGAGTCTTGCGGCACGCGAACGCAGCGGTGGTCTTCTGCGATGCCGAGTCGAAGACGACGGGCCGGCAAGCGTGACCTCGCCGGAATTGAAGAAATACTCGCCGCGGTGGTCATGATGAGCTTGAAATTCAGCGAATAGAGGAAAGAGGAAGGGCGAGCAAGGGCTCTGGCTCGGAGAGAAGGCGAGCGGGCGCTTATTTATAGGGCAAGGGAGGACGCGGAGGAGATCAAGGCGGCGTTAGTGGCGGCGGCATTTGGGGAATCCGGCGATAGTGGGTGTAATGGAGGGCATAAGCAGGCGGAGGAGGCGGCGGAGTAAAGGGTTTAAATGCGCACGAACGCCCATAAAGACGGGAAGGGGAAACGGGGTGGAGAGGAGCTCAAGTGACGCGACCATGGCGGCGGTTGAGATGCAGCGCGCTGAGGAAGAAGGGGATGGGGAAGAGAAAGCCGGGGCCGTTCGATGTCCATCCGAGGGTGCAAAATGACCAAGCGATGTGTGCGTGTGTGGACCGTTGGATTGAAATCCAACGGTGCCGTGAAGAGGAAGGCGCGCATGGAGAGCGGGCCGGCTTGGGCTGTGCACGCGTGAATAGAAGATGGGCGGCAGGTTTCGCCCAAAAAGCGTGTCTGATTTCTTTTGATTTTCTAATTTAAATAATCTGATTAATTCCTTTTAAACTTAGAAAATAGCAAAATAAACTCAAAAATTCCAGAAAAATTCTCATAAATTCTCAGAGGTATTTTGGACTTAATAAAATTATTTCCAACTTAAACTTGATAATGGTTTTTGTAATTAAATTTGTTTTATCTTTAACTAATTGGGGAAAAGCTTTTAAAAATTTCAGAATTTTCCACAAAAATAAATAAATTTTAAATTTTCTCTGAAATTGAAATTTTGGGTTGTTACAAACCTTCCCCCCTTAAAGGAATCTCGACCCCGAGATTCAGATTTGGCCAGCAAGGAGATGGGGATACTCTGCCTTAAGATCTTCCTCTCGCTCCCCGGTGGCTTCACTTTACAGGTGGTGGCTCCATCGACTTTATATGATCGGATGATCTTGCTCCTAGTAACACGCTCATGACGTCTAGAATCTTGATTGGTTGTTCTACATAAGTGAGGTCTTCTTGTAGATTGATACTCTCTAAAAGAGTCGATCCTCCGCACTCGAAGGCACTTCTTTAGTTGTGACACATGAAAAACGTTGTGTAATCGCAGACAAGGTGGTTGGCGGCCCAACCGATAAGCGACTTCACCTCTCTTTGCCAAAATTTTGTAAGGACCCACAAATCTGGGTGCGAGTTTTCCTTTGGTTGAAACCTTCTTACTCCCTGAGTGGAGTAACTCGAGATAAACAAAATCTCCTATTTCAAATGTCAATTCTCTTCTTCGATTGTCAAGATAACTTTTCTCATCGGGTTTGAGCTACTTTGGACGTTCTCTTATTGCTTTAACCTTGCTTTCGGCGTCTTTGATCAATTAGGTCAGAAGAATTGGTGCTCTCCTACTTCATCCCAAAGGAGCGGAGTTCTGCATTTTCTGCCATATAAAGCTTCAAATGGAGACATCTGTAGACTAGCTTGATAGCTATTGTTGTACGAGAACTCTGCATAGGGCAGATTCTTGTCCCAACTTTTTCCATAGTCTAAGGCACAGGCTCGAAGCATGTCTTCAAGAACTTGGTTGACGCGTTCTGTCTGACCATCCGTCTGAGGGTGATACGCTGTACTGAAGTTGAGTCTGGTTCCTAAAGCTTCGTGAAGACTCTTCCAAAATCGGGAAGTGAACTGGGAACCTCTATCAGAGACAATCTTCTTGGGTACACCATGTAAACAAACAATCTTGGCCACATATAATTCGGCTAGTTTGCTACTCTGATAGGTGGTCTTGACTGGAATGAAATGGGCCACTTTGGTCAATCGGTCAATTATCACCCAAATGGAATCACATCCTGTTTGGGTCCTAGGAAGTCCGGTAATGAAATCCATACCAATTTCTTCCCACTTCCATTCAGGAATTGGTAATGGTTGCAACAAACCAATGGTCTTTGATGTTCTCGCCTTAACTCGTTGACATACATCACAACGGCAACAAATTCAGCGATTTTCGCTTCATGTCGACCACCAATACTTCTCCTTCAGATCTGGTACATTTTGGTACTTCCGGATGAATGGAGTAGGGTGATTCATGTGCTTCTTCAGAATTGATTGTTTTAATTCCTGGCGATTAGGCACACAGATGCGATTTCGAACCACATCGTTCCTTGCTCATCTTGAGAGAATCTCGGGCTTTGCCTCTTCTCATATTCTTTTGATTTCTTTGATGTCTTCGCCTTCTAACCTGCTTTTCTCTAATCGACTCAAGAGTGGGTTGAACTTCCAAAGCATTGACACATCCTTGATTGACAATCTCCAGATTTAGATGTTTCATTCTTCATACAATTCTGGCCGATTCTTCCGAACCAAAATGGTATTGCAACACGCCTTTCTACTCGGGGCATCTGCAACTACATTTTCTTTACCCGGATGATAATGAATTCCAAGGTCGTAATCTTTTATCGCTCTAGCCATCTTCGTTGTCCGAGGTTGAGTTCGATCGAGTAAAATGTATTTCAGACTTTATGATCTGTGAAAATCTCACAATGGTTACCAATGAGATAATGCCGCCAGATTTTTGAGCATGCACAATTGTCGCTAACTCAAGATCATGAGTCGGATAATTTCCTTCGTGTGGTCTTAATCGACGAGATGCATAAGCCACTACTTTGCCTTCTTGCATAAGTACACATCCTAGTCCTTGACGGATGCGCCGCAGAAGATTTCAAAGTCCTTATGAATATCAGCAAGATTAACACCGTGCAGAACACTAATCTCTTCTTCGCCTCGAAACTCTTTTCACGTGCCTTTGTCCATTCAAACTTTTTCTCCTTTTTGAAGTTGAGTCATGGGTCTCGCTATCTTGGAGAACCCTTCAATAAATCATGTAATACCCCGCTAATCCAAGGAAACTTCTCACCTCAGGATGACTTGGGTTGTTTCCAACCCATTACGGCTTCAACTTTGGCTGGATCTACTGCGACTCCTCCTGCTGACACAATATGTCCAAGGAATGCCACTTGACTTAGCCAAAATTCGCACTTGCTAAATTTGGCATAAAGTCGATTCTCTCGAAGTTTTCCCAAAATTATTCTCGAGATGATCCTCGTGTTCTTCTTCATTCTTTGAATAAATGAGAATATCATCGATGAACACAACCACAAACTTATCCAGGAATTCCATGAACACTTTGTTCATCATATTCATGAAGTAAGCAGGGGCGTTTGTCAAACCAAACGACATCATCAGAATTCATACTGACCCATATCCGTTGTGAATGCAGTCTTCTAATGTCTTCGGTCCGATCTTGATTGGTGATAGCGGATCTCAAGTCAATCTTGAAAATACACTTGCTCCCTTTAATTGATCAAACAGATCATCGATCCTAGGTAGCGGTACTTATTCTTGATTGTCACTTCATTAAGTGATCTCAGTAATCCACACACATTCTCATACTATTGTCTTTCTTCTTGACAAATAATACTGGCGCTCCCCAAGGTGATGATCTTGGCCGTATATAACCTTTCTGTTTTAGTTCCATTATCTGCTTTCTTCATCTCTGCCAACTCATTGGCCAAGATTCTGTAGAGGGTCGCTTTGAGATTGGGGCGGTCCTCGACTAAGTCAATTATAAATACTACGTCCCTCGGGTGGTGGCATGGTGTAGTTCATCGGGAAAAACATCCGGAAATTCTTGTACTCTTGGTATATCTTCAAGCTTTAACTCTTTCAAAATTTGGTTAGAATTGATCTTCCTCCGAAGATTAGTCTTGGGCTTGAATTAAGCGAGATTCCTTGCTCATTGGTAAGAGCAATAGACCTATTGGCACAATTTATTTGTCCTTGATTCTTGGCTAGCTATCCATTCCAAGGATTACATCCAAATTTTGAGAATGCAGACTATCAAATATGCTAGGAAGGTTACTCAGGATATTTCAAGGGTAAGGTTTGGGCAAAGATAATCGGTTCTCATTTCTAAGCTCGGGAGTGAATTATCATAGGGTTATCTAAAGGAGAGATAGGTAACCTATGTTTTCCCACAAATTCATTGGAAACAAAAGAGTGCGATGCTCAGGAATCAAATAGGACTAATCTTTGGTCTTGAATTGATCGGAAACGCATACCAAGGGCGACATCCGGTCTTTGCTTGGTTGATGTTAATGGATCGAGCTAGCAGGTGTCTATCGATGTGTCGATTGGCCATCATCTCGGCGCCAATCGTGCCCTTCACCGTGGAGGGGTGGTTCTTTGGACGTGGTTTTCTGGTAATCTGCGTTTGGATTTCCTTGGCCTTGAGCGCTACCACTGCGGTGCGTGTGGTAACCATCTGTGGAATCTTCTAAAGACTCGTAATAGAGTATAGAAATAAAGTTCTAAGGAATAATATTTTTAATGACCCAAGAACAAACAAGCACAAGACAAAAGAACCAAATTTTGCCAAAAATAGTCCTTTTATTATTTTATTTTATTGTTTGATTATGGCTATCACAAGAGACATCGACTGACTTCATAATTAGTGATCTAACGATCATATTATGAGATATCGCTAAGGTGTAAGAGGGGTATAACTGGCTCGCAAGTACTACCCTCTCTCGCCTTGTAGGTAGCCAGACTCTTCTTCTCGCAGCCTTTCAACCTTTCTTCGTGATCTAGCAGTCGTTTACGAGTATTACGCAGTTCATCCAGAGTGTTTAGTAGGCATAATCCATTGCCTTAGACAGTCCACTTGGTGAGTAAGTTCAGAGAGTCCTCGTTCTCGGTGAACGAAAGGTACTATCAAGTTTAGCCGGAATGTGCATGGGGTGGTAGTGGAACTCTGAGTCTTCAAAATGATTGTTGTAAATATGGCGGAGGCGACGTGTTGCTTCTCTAGCTGCGTCCTCAAGTCCATCAACAAATTATCGCGCCTCATTGGGGCGTCAAGATGTGGTGGTTTGTGTTTGGTTGAAGATTGGCGTGAGGACTACTTCAAGTCTCCAACGCCTTGGTTTCCGCTTTATACATGTACCCTTGATAAGTTGGTCTCTGGTTGTAGCCTAGGTGTTGCATCATCTTCCATAGGAGTGCGGCCCGATGTCGTGAAAATTCCATGGGAAATCCGGGTTGGTTGTTCAGCCATCTACAATTTAGAGAATAAGATGAGTTGATAACCATTTTAAAAAGAAGTGTTGAGAAGACTCTTGGATAGACTCAAAATATTTTTAATTTTTGAGAAATAAATCCTTAAGGCGATTCTAAGGCCACGACCTACAGTCGATATGGCTCTGATACCACTTTTGTCGAACCCGGAGCGAAGGATCCCGAATCTTCGTGGTTCATACATTAGTCCAGATAGCTAATGTACACAAATCAAACAAAAGTGATAATCAAAACATATCACGATTTTATTAATATTTATTCAGAGTTTATTACAAAGGGCCCGAGGCCAAATAAAGTAAAACACAATGAAGCGTAAAAATAGTAGTAGACCCAACGATTCGCCACAGTAATCGTCGGGGCTGACCTAAGCGCCAAGATCCTCACCGCCCCGGTAGATATCTTCTCCTAATAAAGATTATTCAAGAAGAGTGAGCACTACTACCGTGCTCGCAAGTTACACCCAATATGGAATTGATATGCATGCATAAGGTAGACAAAGGATCTTGGCAAGGTTATTTTATGAAAAGCGTTAGCTTTTAATTTAAATAATCATATTAGATTACAAAGCCATTTCATACAATAATCTAAATCACCATTTTAAATGACAATAGTTTATTGTGGATAACCTCCATAAAAGATGATGGATATCCTCCAATCACAATGGCTACCCGCCTAATTTTCCCACAGACTATCCATCCCAAATTATCTGTTGAAATCACTTTTAAAACCAAAAACAAAACTAACTCGAGTGGCTTTGCTAGCATGTCCATGATCATGACGCGCTATTCAATAGTTTCTACTCGCAGAGTTTGTACAACTTTACCCACACGAGATATTATACTCTTTGTGTCGGCCAATCCACGCTTCCTAAGGCGTGTGTGAGCAAACATCACAAGGTCGTTATAATGTTCTACCTCAAAGTACTCGTGCTCGCTAAGGTTTCGCTTCCATTGACCGACCGTCCTCAAAACCCCTCTTGCGCCAGATGGGAAAACTGTTCACCCGACACCCATACATACAACATAGCACAAATAACTAAGAGGTATTACAAATTATTAAGCTGAGTCATGCCCATACAGACATGTGGTTGTACGATAAGGCATAACAAAATGCGCCAAAGACCGGTCCTCAATTGACTTGGGTGTCATTCAATTTAAACCCCGGTCTTAATCTTAACAGACTAAGCCTGCATAAACCTCGCACCCACCATTCATCCTTTTCGCCCAAGTCCAAACCCTTTTGATTTTATTTCTATAAAACCATCTTTACAAATTCTCTATGGTAAAACAATACCATAGTTTTAATTTTCAAAGAAATTTTATTGAGTTGGCTAAAATTCTCCCAAAAACATAAATCATGGTCTAAGTATTTGCGAAGCATTTGATTATTAAACATAATAATTTATCTAAAGTGACAAAGGAATGACATGGCAACATCCAAAATTTGGCATACAAGGATAATAGGAATAACTAATTATTTAAACAGAATTTGAAATACTTGAATAAAATTATGCATGCATTTAATAATTTAAAAACTGAATTTAATTAACTTTAAAATAATAGGGCAAAATGGTCAAAGTATAACTTGCCTTCGCTGCGTACCGAAAATCTAAGTCTTGAGAAGTATCAAATTCCCCTTAATCGTCAGTAGTCTAAACGTGAAAATAAAATAAATCATATGAAATTCAAATAGAACTCAAATGCATAAATTAAGCTGAGACCAAATAATATAATATCATTTTAAACAGCTATAAAATCATTTTAATAGATTTTAGAAATTTATTTCACTAATTTTTGAAGTTAGAATTCAAATGATATGGATTTTACAAATTTTAACCTAAATTTGATATTTAAAAGAATTCTAAATTCTAAAACAGAACTAAAATGAACTCTAAATTGAATTATTATATTTTATTTAGTTAGACAATAATTTTCTAAAATTTTAGCAACTTGAATCATCTAATTTGGAGTTATAATGCAAAAGTTATGAATTATCCAATTTTAATCCTAAATCATTATTTAAATCAATTTCCGAATTATTTTT
Source organism: Phyllostachys edulis (assembly GCA_036346405.1). Lineage (NCBI taxonomy): Eukaryota > Viridiplantae > Streptophyta > Magnoliopsida > Poales > Poaceae > Phyllostachys > Phyllostachys edulis. The sequence continues at coordinate 34,503,636 of CM070553.1, forward strand.
CTAAAGAAAATTCTAAATATTGCGCATGTTGACGCCAGCGAATGAATTCCGGTGTCTTGGGTTCGGTCAAGATGCGACGCACAGCACGGCAGTGGTCAAGCGATGTCAGTAGTCAAAGACGACGGTCGGAAATGGGCGTGACTCGCCGGAATTGAAGAAATACCTCATGCGCGGTGGCCGTGAAGGAGAGCTTGAAATTCAAAGTAATAGAGGAAAAGAGGAAGGGCGAGCAAGGCTCTCGGTCGGCGAGAGAAGGCAGAGCTTGGCGCTTATTTATAGGGCAAGGGAGGACGCGAGGGAGATCAAGGCGGCGTTAGTGCGGCGGCGATTTGGGAATCCGGCGATAGTGGGTGTAATGGAGGGCATAACGGGCGGAGAGGGAGGCGGCGGAGTAAAGGGTTTAAATGCGCACGAACGCCCATAAAGACGGGAAGGGGAAACGGGGTGGAGAGGAGCTCAAGTGACGCGGCCATGGCGGCGGTTGAGATGCAAATACACCGAGGAAGAAGGGATGGGGAAGAGAAAGCCGGGCCGCTCGATGTCCATCCGAGGGTGCAAAATGACCAAGCGATGTGTAGTAGGTGGACTGCTGGATTGAAATCCAACGGTCTTGTGCAGAAGAGGAAGGCGCGCATGGAGAGCGGCCGGGCTTGGGTCAGGCACGTGAATAGAAGATGGGCCGGCTTGGGTTTCGCCCAAAATCGTAGGTATGATTTCTTTTGATTTTCTAATTTAAATAACTGATTAATTCCTTTTAAACTTAGAAAATAGCAAAATAAACTCAAAAGTTCGAGAAAAATTCTCATAAATTCTCAGAGGTATTTTGGACTTAATAAAATTATTTCCAACTTAAACTTGATAATGGTTTTGTAATTAAATTTGTTTTATCTTTAACTAATTGGGGAAAAGCTTTTAAAAATTTCAGAATTTTCCACAAAAATAAATAAATTTTAAATTTTCTCTGAAATTGAAATTTTGGCCTGTTACAATCGAGAGGCGAAGGGGTGGGTGGACAAAGACTAGTCATTGTGGTGGGTACTAAGCAAGACTTAACGAAGTCAGGATCTGATGTAACCTCGGCGGTGTGTAATGAGGTGCCGGGTCCTCGTTCACCAAGAAGTCCTGCGCGTCCACATCGCCCGAGGAGCCCCCTACGTCATAGGGCAATGTACCTGCACAGCAAAATATTGTTAGTTAGTAAAAAAACGCAATGTGTGGTGACAAACAGAGACGTGACGTACCCTCGGCTAGTGCCATGGCGTGCACGAAGGCGTCCATAGGGAAGTGTGGCATGCCGTACGCGCCCTGCGTGTGGAAGGCGAAGGGTGTGGATGACCCACGAGTGCGACGCGCCGGCACGGTTGTGCCTCAGCGGACCTCCGGCCTCCTTAGGCCTCGGCGGTGTTTCGGACGTGATCTGGCCGACCCTCGCCTTTGTCTGCGGCCGCCGGACGGCGTGCCCGGCCAGACATATAGATCAGTGGACCCGCCCCGAAGCGCATAACCTCGGGAGCCTAGTGCACGACAACAAAGAAAAATACATGTGGCTTCTTTGTGCCACACGACGGATAGCTCGGCCGTGTCTCTCGCGGTGCCCTCCACACCGTCCGTGAACCTCTGAAGCCAAGAGCGGCAGTCCGTCACAATCTCAGCAGCCATGCTCGCCTACATCGAAAACAAGACACGGTGAAAACAACAAGACATGATGAAAACTGTAATGGCGGATGCCAAAAGCGAAGTTTTCGAAGTAGGATGTAACGTACCGCGTGGTGCACGTCCTGCGCTAAATGCACAGGGTACGTGTCGGTCCATGCTCACACATGCACGTTGTTGGGCACTAACCGCCTAACTGGTACTGGAACTTGCTGCCGTAGGCCGAACTGGCGCATCACACGATGCGCCCCGTAGTCCTCGACGAAGACGTCGAAGACAAGCGCCCTGCAGGTCAACTAGTAGTCCCGGTCGCGCAGGCACAGTGAGGACAGGCCGTGAGGAGCGCGGGCAAGTAACTCCTGAGGCGAGTATGGCTCCCAGTGAACGTCGTCCACCGTGAGCCGATCGAGCTGCTCCACGAACGGCTCGTACACCCGTGTCACCTGCACATGCGCGAACTGTACCTGCAAGGAACACAAGATATTAGATAGGACGGTCGGTAATGTGAAGAAATTAGTCACGCGAAAGAGTGCGTACCCGTCGCCGGCGCCAAACAGAGCCCATTGTCGGCTGGTCCACCTCGTCTGCGTTGTACATCTCCAGCCCGTATGAAGCGATGTCGTCCAACAGGGGCCGTCCGAGGCTAAAGTGCTCGAATGACCACAACTGCGGTAGGAGAGGACACCCTGTGAGGACGGAGTTCGGCCTCGACCTAAAGCACGCATCGCACAAGCCGCGATAGGTGGCAGCAAGTACGGCCGAACCCCAGCTGATCTAGGGGGCCTCCTCGTTGGCGATGGTTCTAGCAGACGCTGATGAGCTCGCGGCCGACGGTGTCGCTGTGGTCGGCGGTGAACAAGACCCAACCAAACAGTACCACAACAAGTACGCCGAGGTGGCGTGACACTGGCCGTCGTCCCATGGCAGGTCCATCCGCCGACTTGTGCACAAGGAAAAAGATAGTAAGACCAGAGTACGGAAAGGAGAGCGTGGCACTTCCAATGGGAACGGCGTCGAACACGCATCCGGAACTATTTACAACCACCGCAAGGGCGGGTCAGGCTCTATGCCTTCGGAAGACGAGTACCCACCGCGATCGAGGCGGAAGGACTCCCAAACCCAGCTGAAGGTCCTCGTGCGGCCGTCCGAGAGACTCGCAGAAGGCGGCACCTCCGCGATAGGGAGGCCAAGAAGGCAGAGACGCCCGCAGTAGGGGCTATCTCCCGAATGGGAGATGGAAAGTGTGAGTCTACTGCCGCCACCGTCCACAAGAGTCGCCAGGAGCGGTCGAATGGGAAGCGCCGTGACCGCTCCCGCCTGCAAGATGGACGTCTCCATCGCCGCCGATCGCGGTGCATCGCTCGCCTCGTCCGTGGCTCGCACCATCCGGGTGATAGGTAGTAGACCAAGCCACCGAGCTCGCTGGCAACAAAAGGTTAGTACGTATGTATGGCGAGAATATAGTGTCAACGATATTAACCACCGTCGGCGTGGGTCTAGCCTCCAGCACCCGAGGTGTCCGCGCGGATCACCCCAACACAACAAGGCCGACAAATACCGCAGGATGAGGGACACGACGCGGACGCGCGATGTAGTTTGGCCGATGCGCCTCCAAGAGGCCAAACTCGGTCGGATCCGTGAGCCATACCGCAAAACAACTTGAAGTTAGCAACACGCCGAAAATAAAACATCGAATGTAAAGAATGAGTACATTTAACTTGCAAACAAACAAATCAAAAAGTACTAGGCTACCAGACAATCTTTCAAAAGTAATGAAATATGGATAGTACTACAAAGACTTACATAAACATTACGTGCAACATACAATACATGTCTTACAAAGATTACGCACATCAAATGAAAATTGGGTAGTAGCAGTAATCGCTTACATAAACAATACAAAGCATGATGACAAATGTACACTGCTTGTAATTTTGGTCCCACTTTGCACACTAGGAGAAGTGTTAACGCAAACCATGGCAAAGGTTTACCTCACCGGTGCCTTGCATAAAATGCGGTCAGGTGGCTCCTCCGGCGTCAGAAGGTTCGCAAAGATCTACCCAACACCCTGGCTTGTGCTTCGTCCATATCATTGGTAATACGACGACTCTGTCGACGACCCTTGCCACCCTTCAGCATGTCAATATCCGGAATCTAGATCCTATTTCCAATATCCAAGGTGGCGAAGTTACCCACAACCCTGAAGCCCCTAAGCTCGCTAGTCCACGCCTGCACCACCCTCCTTCATGAAGTACTCGGACACAAAGTTGAAAGGGTCCATGCGATGCTCCAGATGCAAGCGCGAGCACATGAGAGCATGGCTTGTGTAAGAGCTTCGGTTTGTTGCACGTACAGCTACGTTTGTTCACATGATCTCCAAGGCATACCTCGTGGGTGACAAGAGAACGAGCCGTCCCAAATCCGGCTCTATCCCAGAGGAGCACGTCGAAATGATACTCCATATTGCCCATCACGCATATCGTGCGACCGCCCTTCTCTCGCTTTCGCCGCATGTATGTCGAATCTTCGAGCAGACGGAGTTTGAGGGTTGGTGGTATGAAATACGCATTTGCATGCCTCTCCTCGAATACCTGGACAGGCTGTGCGTAACACCTTCCACGATGGCGACGAGGCGCTAAGAACGAAGGCCCCTAAGAACCCAGTTGTACACCTCCGCAAGGTTAGTTGTCATTATGCTGCACTTTGCCCTGGTCTGTGTCGAACAGCAGAGACCACTTGTTCAATGGCTCTCCTCGATCCAAAGGGGAGAAGCACTGATGTTCTCCACCCTGACCAAAGAAGTTCAGACTGTCCCCGGTTCCTCGGCCCACATGTTTCTGTTGTGTTCATCCAAAGAAATACCATAAGGTGTCAAATTTATACCGCTGGTTTCTCAAGATAGCTAGCCTCTTGAATAGCTTCACCAAGGGTTGCTTCGAACTTCTTGAAGAAGTTGGCCCTCAAGTGACGTAATGCACCATCTACTCCTTATATCCGCCAAGGAACGGCTCCTCCGCTCTTCCTCAAGTGTTCTTATGGCCTTCAAGATCCTGCCGTGATCATGGATCACACACACACCAAGACAAGCTCCAACAACTCCCACCCTCGGATGTCGGCGAACCACAACCAATGTTGAAATTTCACCTTCCACTTAATGCGATGGCCAATGGCGTAATTTGATTGTTCCCGCCAATGCCTATGGCCGTAAGGATCCGCCTTGTATTTCTGGCCAAAAGGTCCCATCAATCGAGATCACAGCAAGATATGCCTAAAAGCCTCGGCGCAGGACCAAGGCTAAGAAGGCCCTATGCATATCGAAAAACCTCATGATTTTTAGATGGCATGTCCTTACAATGCAGTATGTGCCTGTGTTTCTCCCCGCAAAGACCCCAAGCATACGAGGAAGGTTGTCGACGTCACCAAAAGATCCAAACCGCTTTTCCAAAGCCTTCTACTTCAGACGTCACGCCTTCACAGAGTCGATCTTGTGTACTCGAATTTCTTCTCAATAGCCATCATAATGTGCTTGGCCTCCACATCCTTCTTCTCCACTATCTCTCCATACATCAAATTGGCTATGAAGGTCAACGTTAGGTTATGATGTCTGGACGAAACACTGTTGAGCATGCAGGAGTGCGGCTCCACCTTCGAGACAATCCAGTGAGTCTCATACTTCGGTCTATGTGCATGCACTTGCTAAGGACAACCGCTTGCTCGCACTTGACGGTGCATCGCTTCCTCGCCAGATTTGACGATTCAAACGCCCATCGCATAGACATAGCCCACAACTTTAATGCATCCTCGCAAGGATGTCTTATCAAGAAACATTGAGTGCAACCGAACCTCTCGTGGCATGGTACTCTCGCGCGATTCGTGCTCGCATGCGCGAGATAAACCCTCAAAGATCAACTGCTCCATTTCCAGAGATGGAGCTCCGCCCTCATCGGAATCGCCCTCGCCGCCCTCTTGTAAAGCTTCTTCACCAAGGCCATTCGGTCATCGCTATCCATTTGACACAATATGTACTCCCTATGCTCTCCTTCATCACCGTCTCAGAGGCTCACCATGCGGTGACCGATCTTCCTTTCCTCAGATCTATCGCGGCGGGCTCATCACAAGCAACATCCTCCTAACCCTTCATAACACACCCTCCGGGTCCTCTTCTTCACCAACATGTCTGGCACTCTGAGCCGCTTCCCACCACCCAGATGATATCCAATGCATGGGCCCTCGACAAACTTCTTTTGGGCATGGTTGCACAAGTAGCACACACTCATATCCACGACGCCGACATCCTTCTATAAAGCCCTTCCATTACGTACTCGCAAGATCACTCTTCTAACTCCCATCTAATGTCCGTGGGAGACCGGCTCCAAAGCCCTTGTATGACAACGCAGACACCTCGAGTTCAAAGAGAAGTGCGAGCCACACCTCGTGGTTCAAAGAGAAGCTACAGCGAGCCAATGCATGTCATCTTCGATTCGTGCATTCTCGCCGTCTGGTGTACCAGAGTGGCTTTTTTAAAACCGCCAAGTCAACACCGCATGGACCTTCACTTAACGGTGCCAACACCATAATGCACTTTCTATGTAGTGAGTACATGCATGACTTATTGTATGGCTGCAAATATTTCCAACATTGCAACTAGTCAGATCGCAACGCACGACATGCAAGTACTACTACATTGTAATTTACATTTGTAAGGCTCTTTGCCTATCGTCGACAACTACACTACAGCATGATCAAGACGTCATTCATTCCCTGAGGCATAGGCCACAATAAACGTGCAGTACAATATTCAGAATCAACCTCAAAACTGAGTTATTCCATACCAAGCATTATCCGATTATAACGTTAACTTGCAATCCAAAATGCTACAAGTGGCGTTCCAGTTTTCTACAGAGCTATACCAATTACCTAAGTCAATAAGTTCATACTAATTTACCTCTACTAATTAGTTCATACAATAATTACTTAAGTCACCACACATGCACCGACACAACCACAAAGATTCTCACAAACAACACTAATACTACCTCACGGACTTTTTTTTTCTAACTAAAGTTTTCTATCGCTGCTACATACATACAAATTAACAACATTTCGATTTTCTAGTTTTTTTTCTCTAACTAAAATTTCCTACTATTTTAACTACATAAACTAAGCTAATTACTTACTAAAAAAATACACTACGAAATAAAAAAAACTTACCTCACGGTAGAATCTTTCCTCTTCTTCTTCTTCTTCTCCCTCTCCCTCTTCTTCTCCCGCTCTTTTTTCCTCTCCTCTCCTCTTTTTTCTTCTCCTCCTCACGCCGCTCTCGCTTTCTTTTTTTCTCTCAAGCGCCTCGCCGCCAGTAGATCACACACACGCTTATATAAACAATCCAATACCGACGGCTCGACGACCGAAGGCTCCTCACACCGCACGGTCGGGCGACTAGAAGTTATCGCCCTCACCGTTGATCGATCGCAATAATGCCGCCAATCTGCTCGACTCTCTAGTATAAATGCCGAACTGCTAGGCGATTAGACCGCAATACTAACGGTTAGATTAGGAGCTACCGCCCAACCGTTAGGCGACAGACGTATATTTCTGTAAAAAAAAAAGATCGTATAAATATATTTTTAATTTTTAATAAAAAATAGATTATTTAAAAAAAAATTCCACGAATGACTAGCACTGCCTCCTCGCCATCGCCAAAATCTCAGAACTCCCAGCCCACTTGCCGACGACATAACCCGCCCCTCCGCGACGCCAAGGGACGCCGCCCTGCAAGCGCAGTACAGGGCAGTGCGAGTGAGTGGTCCTTTCCGTCCTCCCATCCGCAACGACCACCAGACAAGACTAGCTTTCTGGCCTGGCTATCAATATGTACGATAATATAGATAAGTATATGTATTTCTTTACGTTATTTATAGATAGGACTAAAAATATAGATAATTATATATAGTTCTTCACGTTATTTATAGATAGAATTAAAGATAACTTCCATAATGAGTTTTTAAAATTTATTTTAATTAAATCTTAAAATCTTTTAATTATAGTATTAAAATATTTGTTATAAAATAAATTGCTCATATAATGTTGCTTTGTGCTATTTTTATGTCCTAAATTCATAGGCTTAGGCAGTGGCGGAGCTACACTAGTGTATGGGGGTACAGTTGTACCTCAAAAAATTTTGCATGTAAACTTTTTATACAGTATATATACTTAGTATAATATACGACTATACAATGAATTACATTGTGCTATTCTCAAAGAATCAATAATCAATTTCACCAATACAAGCAATATTTTGTGATGTCGGTTGTATTAGAAACATGTAATTTGTTCCACTTGAATCTTTACTATGTCATTTAAATTTTTATGTTGAAATATATGATTTAAGTTCGCATCTTTATGCACACACGAGTGCACTTTCAGTAGATATTTTGTAAGGCTGTGGATTTATTCCCGACCTCCGTCTTTCTAGACATATGATATGAGATGCACTCATGCGTGTGTGTGGGAGGGTGCATATATCTCTTTCTTGTAATCGCAAAAAAAAGTTTACACCCCTGTCGGTGAAATCCTGACTTAGGTTGTCTCTTAAAAAAAGACAACTATACTCTCTAACATTCTCTCCTTTATATCAGAAAAAAAAATTCTATATGATAAGTCTTACAGACGACTCATACATACATTTGTACATGTCCCCGTAGCTTCGCTTATCCGTGGTCACTGGTCGGTGACACCGACACATGTGCACGCATTAACTACCAACAACCGATCAGCTCAGCCGTGAGCCTCCACCTCCGGCACGTCGAACATATCAGGATAACACTGCGGCGCATAAACTAACTTATCCATAAGCCATAATATCGCCGTAGCTTTACCCAAATAGGATCAGCTCTCACGATACATATCCCAAATGGCAGGTTCTTCTTCGGAGAATTGATGGTGGGGTATCGGAGGCTTCTTTCTCAACCCAAATCTGAAATATCTCTCTCTCTCTCTCTCGTGCTCTCGTGTTCAGGAAACTACCACGCAGCAGGAAGATAGGGACGGATGCTAATCCTGTCATCGTGCAGCCGCTTTGGACGGCAAATGAATAAAAAGGGAGAGCTGCACGTACGCACGCACGATCATCCGGTCGCCGTGGGCTACTGGGCTCTACTCTGCTCGGCTACCTGTTTAGGAAAAACGTTGAGATAAGGATGCACTCGATCGACATGGATAATTATTGGTGCGCGCATGTGTGATGCGTGTGCTCTCCAATAGTCGGATGAGATATCTGCGACTGCAAGAATCGCCACTTGTGATAATATCTAGATTGGGTTTAGAACCTTCTTCCCCCTCCCCCCGGTGAACAGTTCGGTTTCCGTCGAGATCTTAGCAATCTTTTAGACCGGAGCAAAGATGCCTGCATCGATGCCGATCGAGGCGTGCGATACGAATCATTATGGGAATCGAAGTGGGATTGAGACGAGGTTGATGATACATAGAGGCCTCGACATGCCCAAAGCTGAACAGAACAAGTCAACGGGGATGGATGATTTTGCGCCTCCTGATGGACTGATCTCCTTGCGTGTAGATGAAAGCAATTGGCATCTTTGTGTGCTGCTGATACGCTCGCGGAACGAACCCCTCTTTTTTTGTGTGTAGAAGAATGTACAGGATAGAGAATTGGAAGCAAAGTGATGGTACTGTGACTTTCCTATGCAATCGACGCGTGCTTTTTGCAAATGCAGCAGTCAATGTTGTTAATGAAACCGTGCAAGGAATTTAATCTACAAACAAATGTGAACAATCAATTTAAAATGTAAGATTCTTTTGGACATAAAAAAAATGTAGGAAAAAGGGGTAAATTTACTATAATTGTGGGAAATTCTAACGTATCGAACGGGCCTCACTTATGGCTCTTCTACCTTCCAATTATGCGTGATCAATCTCTTTGTTTTCCTTTTGTAGAGATCATGTGTATTATTCGGTGTCGAGGTGTTTAGAGTTCAAACCCTCAATTTAGCAAATTATCGGATTTGCTTTCAGGCTGCAAGCGGTTTGACCGGCCCTGAGGAGCAGTCTGACCGGCCAGGAGTGACGATCAGAACGGCCGTGGCTGGAGATGTGAGGTTTTGAGGATTGCATACCAAACACTTGTGTGCGAGTGTTTGTGGGAGTGTTTGAGTGTGTTTGCACTAGGTCCTATTGAAAATGGAGACTAAACGCGAAACTAGATAGTGTTTTGCAGAAAAGTCTAAAGATGGGTGTTTTTGGTTTTGGGAAGCGGTCTAACCGGTCATTGGTTGGCAGTCAAACTAGTTCTGCTGGCGGTCAGACCGGGCACTACAACAGAAAAAACCTTCACAAACGGTTCAAAAACATCATCATGCATTTGCTGCGTGAGCCGCCTCGAAGTTTATGGGTCGATGATGACATGAGGTCATCACAGATGGTCCGTCTCAGTGATGCATGCTATCACAAACGGTATTAACTCGTAACCGCCTCAGGATATGACTATCACTGCACGGTTCGTGTTCAAAGACTGCTCTGTGATAAATGTCTATCATGCATGGTTGTAACACGAACCGTGTGTGATATATAAATAAACATCAAGCAATGGCTACTTGTGCCTTTAAAACCTATATATATATATATATATATATATATATATATATATATATATATATATATATATATATATATATATATATATATATATATATATATATATATATATATATATATATATAGTATATCAGTCACTTCGCAATGCGTTTCGAGGATGTCATCGATCAGATACTGGACCTGACATCAAGAAACTACCGGTCTTGATGTCAAGTCCAATTACCTATCGATGACATCCAGTAATTGTAATGTCACGTGTTTTCTCTTGCACTCTACTACTTGAATCAAGGGCTCGATGAGAGGTTGCCCATGGCAACTGCCTCTATTCTCCTCACTCACTCCAATCGAAGGGTCAGACTATAATCGTATATATATATATATATATATATATATATATATATATATATATATATATATATATATATATATATATATATGAAGCCGCTTAAAGGCACAAGCGTACCATCGCTTGGAGGTTTTAGAGAGAAGAGATGAATAATAGAATGGTAGGACGATATGCACTGGACGCAAGGGAGGTGAACTTGACCTGGGACACAAATATGAAAAGTTAATCGCACCAAGCCCCATCCGAACCACATCGATCCCATGTAAGCTAACCAAGCACAAAGAACCCAAGATCAATAACCCTCAGTATCCATTAGAGAGCATTAACCAAACCCACCATTTTGACCCATTCATTTTTGTCAATCTGAACCCACAGATGAACTAAGCAAGATGCACAGAATGCACATACACCAATAGCCCTCAGTTTACATCATAGAGCAAGGTGGCTATTAATATGAACTAATTATCAATTCAATTTCAACATAAGACTATTAACATCATTACATCACAGAGCTAGAGGACTATTAATATGAACTAATTATCAATTCAATTTTAGCATAAGACTATTAACATCATTACATCACAGAGTAAGGTAGGGTGATACCTTAGTACAACAGAACTACTTCAAGCTATGACCCCACCACCAAAGACAACCTCATCCATCTCCTTCACCTTGCATAAATCACACAAACATCAGGACACAAATTAAGATTCAAGAATAAAAACAAACTCAACAAAAGACATTAAGCTAACAGATCTAGAGGAGAATAGAGGAGGATGGGGAAAGCAAAGCTGTGGGGCCACTACCGAGCGCAGGAGGCCGAGCAGAGAACCAAGACATGGCGGCAAGAAAGCGACGCTGGCCAAGCCTAGTGGCTTGGGTGGTGGCGTCACAGTAGTTGTGGCACGATTTTAAATCAAAGCAAGACACTACTATCGACTGAGTGTCTTGTGCAAGAGTGTCTTGTGCAAAGGCAGAGTGGTATCACAACCGGTGGCGACGGCGACGGTCGAGGCGGCAACGGCGACGGGCTAGGAGGCGATGTCGAGTGGAGGGAACGGACGAGAGTAAATGCGCTTGAGTGACGAGTTAGGGCGGCACAAATTTTAGCGGCTGGGGAGTGACGAGAGTTAGGCGGCGCGAAACCCTAGTGGCGGGTTCCTACTAATAAAGAGATTTATCACAGACGGTTTTATCATGGAACCGTCAGCGATAATTATCACAGACGGTTCCATAATGGAACCGCTTTGTCATATAAGTCGATATCACGCATTTGTTCCATAATAGAACCGTCTGTGAAATGAGTTTTTCTCAAATATATTTATCTTGTATATACACTTACATGACATGAAGAAATTACATGTTTATATGTCAATTTTTCCATTTAAATACTACTGAAATTTTGCTTTATCACAGATCGGGTAAATATATATAATTAATTAATTTGTTCCACTAAACCGTCTCTGATATAATTAATATTGTAACTTCACCTCCAAACTAGATTTTTTTCCACAAAACCGCTCTATATATATATATATATATATATATATATATATATATATATATATATATATATATATATATATATATATATATATATATATATATATATATATATATATATAATTAATATAGTAACTTCACCTCCAAACATTTTTTTTTCATTTTGGAATTTTCTATATGGCCAAACAAATGTGGCTAGTCGCTACAAAAAGATTAAAAAGTAGAAACCTATAAATAAACAAAGTTTTTCTAGTGGCGGAGGTAGACTGCTATCTCCGCTCTTCAATACTTCATAAGCGGCGTCGGTTCAGATTTGACGGTTCCTCGATCATCGAACGAAGCTCGAATGCGCCCACCGCTAATCGCGCCATTCGAAAGTGTCTCAAGACCCTGACCGTTGAACCAAGAAGAATTGGGCCCAAAGGCTCTCTTCCTTCTTGAGGGTCTCGGCTCGTCAAGCGGATGCGACGAAGACGACGCCATTTAAGAAACTCATCAGCTTCAACCGAGTCAGAGCGATATTATCACGCACGGTTATAACAAAAACCGCTCGTGATATGTAGAATATCATAGACGGTTATTGTTAAGAACCGTCGTGATATGTAGAATTATCACGATTTGCTATTAACAAGAATCATTCAGGATGTTTCATGACAGTTTTAGCTATGAACCGTCTCGTGATAATATGTAATGTCCCGCTTTTTCAGAGTTTTAAAATAACCATTTGGTTTTGGTGAGAGTTTAAAGCTTAACCTCGAAGTTTTCAAAAAGAAGCTTTAATTGACTAATCTAAACTTGAACTAAATCTGCTCGATTTCCTTTGGGAGTTTGTTGGTGTGTTCCTTTCCTCCCTCTTGTGCTTTGTGTGCCTTTTGGTTTATTTTCTCCTTCCTGCACCTCTTTTGTGTCTGGGTGCCCTTCTTTCTTTTTCTTCTCCTTGTCGCCCAGCCTCCTTTGGTTTAGACCATTTCAGTTTGTGTTTCAAACTCCTCCGATCTTTGGACCTTTTCCTTGTGCCTCATCCCAGTAGTCCGCACCTCCTCTTTGTTGGTTTGAATCTCTTTGTGTCCTGACCTCCTCTCAACCTAAACCTTTCTCCTGCCTAGACCTCCTTCTATCTAGACCCCTTTTCCTATTTTGGCCTCCCCGTGGACCTCTCAACGCCCATTGGCAACCCTGAGTTCATTTGGGCATCACTAAGTCCTCCGACTTCCCCATGCCCAGATGGACCTCTTTGTATCCTTGTGGAACTCCTTCTGACCTCCTCTCGCCCTTTAGAACTCCTTGCCTATTTGATCTCCCCGGGTTCAAACAGACTTCCTTGTTGAGATCTCGACCATTTAGGACCTCCTCTCGAGATCTTAGCCGCAGACCTCCCCTTGTTGAGATCCGCCGTTAGGACCTCCTCTCTCGAGATCTTAGCGCTCCTGCCTCTCCCTTGTTGAGATCTGGCCGTTAGGACCTCCCTAGCTTTGTACTCTTTTCTACTTTTTGTCACATCCCTAGCTTTCTTTATCCCTTTTTCGTACCTTTAGCAGTGTACCTTTTGTACTGATGCCTTGAATCTGGACGTCCCTTTTGAGGGTGCTCCTATTCTCCCTTTCTCTTTAAATAGGGCACCAGGGCCTCCATTTGCTCCCTGTTCATCATTTCTTCCCCTTCCTCTTTTCTCTCGGTTCTGGAGGAGCTCTCCAAGCTCTTCTGGTTCGGACCTCCTTGAGTCCGATCCCTTCACTTCTTGACCCCCTGTGGGATTTCCTCCTCCTGACCTTCTCCTTCCTCCTTGTTGGACCTCCCTTCGTGGATCTTTTTCTTTCGTTCTTGCTAGTTCTTTTCGGTTTCCTTTTTAAGCCGCTTTATTTAGTTGTTTTTTTTGCATCGTAGATTCCATGGGTGCTAAGGAGCGTGAAGATCCAAAGCACTCGTTGAAGCTTCGTGAAATTTCGCCATTGAAGGCAAGACATGGGACCCTTGACCATCTTGATCCCATTTGCAAAAGTATTTTGATTTGTTGCTTGCATTGCTATTTGTATAAAATGATTTGGGCTCTAGTTAAGTACCCTCTTGGTTTTATGCCTCCTTGTCTATTTGGTAGTCCACATGTTGACATGTTACCTTTGTGATTTTAGGATGAATCTCGTTAGTTGGTCTTGTATTGCTATTGCCAACATGGGTATCATTCTTGCTTAGCCTTGCTCTAGTAGACGTTGGTCTCCTCATGAATCATCTTTATGGCTTAATCTTGACTAATGAATTATGGAACTTTGGTTGGTGCCACTGATATGCAACTAGGGTTGAAGCCATAGTTGTGTTGTTTGTGGTGCAAGACCACTTTAATTTATGTTGCGCCAGGACTGGGTGGTCTTTGGCCAGGTTGAACCTAAAAGCTGTTTTGCTCGGGTGAGTTGGCCAGAGGCGAGTAGTGGGTGCTCCAAGGGTTGTAGCCATGGAGTCACCTGGGTGATCCAAGGGTGGTAGCCATGGAGTCACCTGGGTGCCCCAAGTTGTTGCTGGGGTCACATTTGGGTTGTGGAATGCCTCGCGTGAGCAGCCATTTAAGGACTGAACCTTGGGAGCCATTGATCTGGGCCAAACCGTGCAACCACATGTCCATTATAGGGTGGACCGAGTAATAATCTGGTCTTGTTCTCGATTCGGTTCCAAGGTAGAGGAGGTGTTGATGGAGCACCACGGCTTAAGAGGGGGCCACTGGTGCTATACGACACCGTGATGGCGAAACCTTAATGTTGGTGATCGAGTCGAGCAGACCTTGTAGAAGCCCTGTGGTAGTCTCCACTTGATTCACATGTCTAAGGTAACGGTGTAATATCAGCGACTACCTCTTGTGGGTAAAGTTGTGCACCTCTGCAGAGTGTAAATCTATTGAATAGCGGCGTCCTCTCTACATGCATGCCCGGAGATTTCGAATGAGGGGTAGAATTCTGTTTGTGAAATGGTATTCCTCCTGGGCGCTTTAGTGAGAGGTCATGGCTTTTACCTCGAAGAGACCTTGGCCGGCTCCAGAGGGGTCATGGTGGCTCACAAAGTGGTCCAGGGCTGGTCTTGTGGTGCTCTGGGGTGTGTGCTCGAGAGGTTTGGGTTGGTGCCTTGGGTGTGAGTGGGTGCTCTTTGTCCCTTTGAAAATCAAATGTACTTATGTATTATGTTTTCTAAACTTGAGCTTTGCAATCTATTATATTATTTGCTGTCAAACTTGGCTTTCTGCAAACTAACCATATAGCTCTCTTTGTCAAGCCGTGCATAATACTACTTGCATACCTTACCCATGGCTTGCTGAGTACATTCAAAGTACTCATTGGCTTGTGCCCTGCTGTTTTGACCAGCAGAGGTTGGAGTTCCAGGTGGTCCAGTGCTTCCAGGAGGGGAGCACCCTTGAAGACCTTCCGCGAGAGGGTGACGCCCTCCACTTGGTAGCCTGTGGGGTGGCGAATGGACCTAGTGTTTATGTTTTTGCCTCCACTGTAGTTGTCTCCTTTTTGCTTTTAGCCTTTAGTGGCACCCAGACAAACCTTGGCCATAAGGCCACTTGTTAATATATGTGTTATTTTGGTTTGTCTTCTCTTTAAGCTTGTTGTATGGATTTGATTACACTTGTGTTTGTTTTGTGCGAGCTAGCCAATTTGTTCCTGGGACTAGCTCGGTGGCAGAGGCGTGACCTCCGGGAGGTCCTCACGATTTGGCTTTGGGAGATCCTGCTTGACCTCTTTGTGATATACGTTGAGGTGCTCCTGGCGGGTTGTTGGCCAAGACCTCCAGGAGGTCTTGGAGACCTCCTGGGAGGTCCTGGTGGTCAAGACCTCCAGGAGGTCTTGAGGACCTCCTGGGAGGTCCAGACAGACCTCCTGCGGGCCGAGCGGTACTACCGCTCCTCCATGTGGTAGTACCGCAGGCTAAAAAATGGTCCCAGGACCTTTGTCAGATATCACAGGTGGGACGTCACAAGGTGGTATCAGAGCTCCATGCCGATCAGAGGACGAACCTTTGTTAGGTGGTCGTTTTAGTCCTGCATTTCAAAAGCTATTTTCTAAATCGAACCAACTTAAAATTTGATTGGTGGTTCTTTTCTTATCTTGTTCCGCTCGTCCTCAACTTGATTCATTCTTTTCTTTTCTTGAGCTATCCTTTCTTGGCTTCTTCTTGGGTTCTTGTATCTTACCCTTTCTCGAAACTTTGTTTCTAAGCTCAAAATGACCTCCTCATCTCAAAGAATCTTGTTAGGTCCGGCCTTGTTTTAAGTGGACCACCCTATAGGTTAAGTTTAGTAGTGCTTTGTCTTTAGGCTACCCTTTTGTTTTTAGCATCGCTAGCCTAGTGTCTAGGGTCTTTTGTTGAGTTTTTCTTGCCTCTTAGTAGCTTTTGGCTACTAGTTCTCTTCGAGTTAACCTACTTTTCCCTACCTAGAATGTTCCATCTGCCTTCCTCTGTCTTAACTCACCTTTGGTGCTTTTCCTCTCACCTTTGTGCTTGCTTTTCTCACCTTTTTAAACCAGAGAAGCTTCTTGCAGATGGTTCAGACCTAAGATTCAAGAAGTCGAGTGAGCAGAGGACCTCCTTTGTCACCACCTCTTCCTCCAAAGAAGACTGCAAGGCAAAGTTTGGAGCGGTTTATGGCAGCCCAAGCTCAAATGATGAGTGCCATGATGCGTAACATGAGTCGATGATGGCCCAACAAAGTCGACAACCGCCGCCTCCTCGCCTTGGTGAACAGAATAGCCAGGCATTGCCAGGCTGACCTTCAACTCGATTTTCCTCGGTCAAAATTGGTGGACTTCTTAAGGACCCGACCTTCGACATTCTCTAGCTCCCCGGAGCCCTTGGATGCTGAGGATTGGCTGCGGTCAACAGAGAAGAAGCTTACCATTGCCCAGTGCAGCGACCGTGAAAAAGTCTTGTATGCAACTCACCAGCTTGAAGGCCCAGCAGCAGAGTGGTGGGAGAACTTTTGTGCCGCCCATGCAGACCACTAGAGCATCACCTGGACTGAGTTTTCAGAAGCCTTCCGCCATTCTCATGTTCCAGGTGGGATGGTAGAAATGAAGAAGAACGAGTTTCGTGAGCTAAAGCAAGGAAGTTTGTCAATAAGTGAGTACCTCAACAAATTCACTCAGCTGGCACGCTATGCTCCAGAGGATATTGCCACAGATGAAGCCAAGCAGAAGAAGTTCAAGCGAGGACTCAACCCCAGTCTGAAGGTTCAGGTTATTGGCAAAGACTATGTAGATTTTCAGCATCTGGTAAACAAGGCTTTATTGATTGAAGAATCTCGATAAGAACTTGTAGAGACATTCAAGAGGAAGATGTCACAGCCTAGAGCTTATCAAAGACCTCCCCAGCGAACCAAGATGTCTGAACAACACCAGTTTTGGGACCTTCGGTTGAGTTCGGGACCTCTACAAAGAAAGCGCTTCTATCCAGATGCTCAGAGTTCGACAAAGAACCAAGCAATTTTAACACCATGTATGCTGAAGGTATCTAGTGCTTCAACTGTCAGCAGTGGGGTCATTTCGCCAAGCACTGCCCTCAACCCCGCCAGTGGAACCAAGCCTTTACCCAAGCTTCAAGGCAAGCCATAAGACCTCCAGTTCCAGCCGCAAGAGGGCATGTGAATTGTGTTGCTGTGGAGCAAGCCCAGCCGGCTCAGGATCTCTTCCCTGGTAAGTCTCTGGTCAGTGTTTTGGTAGTTTGGTTTTGTCTCACTCAAAGAGGAAGTTGTTGGAAGAGTGAGTGAAACCCAGCCCCGACCCATTCTTTAGTCAGCCCGAATCTCGGGGTCGAGATTCTCTTTTAAGGGGTGTAGGTTGTAACGTCCCGTTTTTCCAGAGTTTTAAAAATAACCATTTGGTTTTGGTGAGATTTTAAAGCTTAACCTGAGTTTTCAAAAAGAAGCTTTAATTGACTAATCTAAACTTGAACTAAATCTGTTCGGTTTCCTTTGGGAGTTTGTTGGTGTGTTCCTTTCCTCCCTCTTGTGCTTTGTGTGCCTTTGGGTTTGGCTTCTCCTTCCTGCACCTCTTTTGTGTCAGGTGCCCTTCTCTTTCTTTCTTCTCCTTGTCGGCCCAGGCCTCCTTTGGGTTTAGACCAACTCAGGTTTGTGTTTCAAACCCCTCTGATCTTTGGACCTTTTCCTTGTGCCTATCCTGTAGTCTAGACCTCCTCTTTGTTGGTTTGAATCTCTTTGTGTCTGGACCTCCCTCTCAGCCTAAACCTTTCTCTGTCTAGACCTCCTTCTATCTAGACCCCTTTTCCCTATTTTTGCCTCCCCGTGGACCTCTCAACATCCATTGGCAACCCCTGTGTTCATTTGGCCATCCCTAAGTCCCTCTGGACTTCCCCATGCCCGTATGGACCTCTTTGTATCCTTGTGGAACTCCTTCGGACCTCCTCTGCGTCCTTTAGGAACTCCCCTTGCCTATTTGGATCTCCCCTGGGTTCAAACAGACCCCCCCCCTTGTTAAGATCTGGCCGTTAGGACCTCCTCTTTGGAGATCTTAGCCGCTCAGACCTCCCCCTTGTTGAGATCTGGCCGTTAGGACCTCCTCTCTGGAGATCTTAGCCGCTCATACCTCCCCCTTGTTGAGATCTGGCCGTTAGGACCTCCTCTCTGGAGATCTTAGCCCAGACCTCCCCTTGTTGAGATCTGCCGTTAGGACCTCCTCTCTGGAGATCTTAGCCGCTCGAGACCTCCCCCTCCCCTTGTTGAGATTTGGCCGTTAGGACCTCCTCTCGAGATCTTAGCCGCTCGAGACCTCCCCTTGTTGAGATCGGCCGCCGGATCTCCCTTTTGGAAATCTTGACCGTCTGTGTCCTCCCTTGAGATCTTGGCCATTCAGTTTCTCCTTTTAGATCTGGCGTCGGGACCTCCGTTGCTGTTTTTGATCTTGACCGTGTAGGTCCTCCTCTTTGAGATCTTGACCGTTAGACGTCCCTTTTGGAGATCTAACCGTCAGGACCTCCTCCTCGTGCGTGTCTTTTGGACCTCCCGTCCATAGGACCTCCCGTGGTTGTGTCTTTGGACCTTCGTCCATAGGACCTCCGCGTTGTGTGTCTTTTGGACCTTCTGTCCACAGGACCTCCTCTTTTGTGTTTAGACCTTTGTGGTCTAGACCTCCCTGTTGCGTTTGGACCTCCTTTAGGTTCAGACCTCCCTATGTTGTGTTTGGACCTCCCTTGGGTTCAGACCTCCTCTTTTGTGCTTAGATCTTTGTGGTCTAGACCTCCCTGTTTGCCCTTGGACCTCCTTGTGGCCTTAAGGACCATTAGTCCTCAAAGACCTCCTTGCCTGTCCTCTCTGGATCTCCTTGTAGGACCTCCCCGTAGGATCTCCTCTGTGGATCTCCTCGTTGGACCTCCTCGCAGGACCTCCTCCTTGGATCTCCTCTTTGGACCATGGACCATGCCCTTTGACTAGTCTCAGTGCACTTTTGATGGCCCTTGGGCGATCTTTTATGCATTTGATGTGAGTTGAGTCACATTACATACTGCCAGCTACCTTTGTACTCTTTTCTACTTTTTGTCACATCCCTAGCTTTCTTTATCCCTTTTTCGTACCTTTGGCAGTGTACCTTTTGTACTAATGCCTTGAATCTGGACGTCCCTTTTGAGGGTGCTCCTATTCTCCCTTTCTCTTTAAATAGGGCACCAGGGGCCTCCATTTGCTCCCCTGATAGTCATTTCTTCCCCTTCCTCTTTTCTCTCGGTTCGGAGGAGCTCTCCAAGCTCCTCTGGTTGGACCTCCTTGAGTCCGAGCCTTCACTTCTTGGACTCCCCCCCCTTGGGATCTCCTCCCTCTCGGACCTCCTCCTTCCTCCTTGTTGGACCTCCCCTTCTGTGGATCTTTTCTTTCTGTTCTTGCTAGTTCTTTTCGGTTTCCTTTTTAAGCCGCTTTATTTAGTTGTTTTTTTGCATCGTAGATTCAGTGGGTGCTAAGGGCGTGAAGATCCAGTGAGCACAGTTGAAGCTTCAAGAGTCCGCCATTGAAGGCAAGACATGGGACCCTTGACCATCTTGATCCCATTTGCAAAAGTATTTTGATTTGTTAAACTTGCATTGCTATTTGTATAAAATGGTTTGGGCTCTAGTTAAGTACCTACTGGTTTTATACCTCCTTGTCTATTTGGTAGTCCACATGTTGACATGTTACCTTTGATAGCCTTAGGATGGTACTGTTAGTTGGTCTTGTATTGCTATTGCCAACATGGGTATCGTTCTTGCTTAGCCTTGCTCTAGTAGACGTTGGTCTCCTCATGAATCATCTTTATGGCTTAATCTTGACTAATGAATTATAGAACTTTGGTTGGTGCCACTGATATGCAACTAGGGTTGAAGCCATAGTTGTGTTGTTTGTGTTGCAAGACCACTTTAATTTATGTTGCGCCAGGACTGGGTGGTCTTTGGCCAAGTTGAACCTAAAAGCTGTTTTGCTCGGGCGAGTTGGCCAGAGGCGAGTAGTGGGTGCTCCAAGGGTTGTGGCCATGGAGTCACCTGGTGATCCAAGGGTGGCGACCATGGAGTCACTGGTGCCCCAAGTTGTTCTTTGGGTCACATTTGGGTTGTGGAATGCCTCGCGTGAGCGACCATTTAAGGACTGAACCTTGGGAGCCATTGATCTGGGCCAAACCATGCAACCACATGTCCATTATGGGGTGGACCGGGAGTAATAACTGGTCTTGTTCTGATTCGGTTCCAAGGTAGAGGAGGTGTTGATGGAGCACCATGGCTTAAGAGGGGGCCACCGGGTGCTATACGCACACCGTGATGGTGAAACCTTAATGTTGGTGACTGAGTCAGAGCAGGACCTTGTAAAAGCCCGGTGGTAGTCTCCACTTGATTCACATGTCTAAGGTAACGTGTGTAATATCAAGCGACTACCTCTTGTAGGTAAAGTTGTGCACCTCTGCAGAGTGTAAATCTATTCGAATAGCCGCGTCCTCGGTTACGGACATGCCCGGAGATTTCGAATGAGGGGTAGAATTCTGTTTGTGAAATGGTGTTCCTCCTGGGCGCTTTGGTGAGAGGTCATGGCTTTTACCTCGAAGAGACCTTGGCCGGCTCCAGAGGGGTCATGGCTGGCTCACAAAGTGGTCCAGGGGCTGGTCTTGTGGTGCTCTGGGGTGGGTGCTCCAGAGAGGTTTGGGTTGGTGCCTTGGGTGTGAGTGGGTGCTCACTGTCCCCTTTGAAAATCAAATGTACTTATGTATTATGTTTTCTAAACTTGAGCTTTGCAATCTATTATATTATTTGCTGTCAAACTTGGCTTTCTGCAAACTAACCATACAGCTCTCTTTGTCAAGCCGTGCATAATACTACTTGCATACCTTACCCATGGCTTGCTGAGTACATTCAAAGTACTCATTGGCTTGTGCCCTGCTGTTTTGACCAGCAGAGGTTGGAGTTCCAGGTGGTCCAGTGCTTCTAGGAGGGGAGCACCCTTGAAGACCTTGCGCAGTAGGTGACATCCTCCACTTGGTAGCCTATGGGCTGGCCGAATGGACCTAGTGTTTATGTTTTTGCCTCCGCTGTGTAGTTGTCTCCTTTTTGCTTTTAGCCTTTAGTGGCACCCTCAGACAAACCTTGGCCATAAGGCCACTTGTTAATATATGTGTTATTTTGGTTTGTCTTCTCTTTAAGCTTGTTGTATGGATTTGATTACACTTGTATTTGTTCTGTGCGAGCTAGCCGATTTGTTCGTTGGACTAGCTCGGTGCGCATAGGCAGGACCTCCAGGAGGTCCTACGGAACTTGGCCTGGGAGATCCTGTTGGACCTCTCTGTGATATACGCTGAGGTGCTCCTGGCGGGTTGTTGGCCAAGACCTCCAGGAGGTCTTGGAGACCTCCTGGGAGGTCCTGGTGGCCAAGACGTCCAGGAGGTCTTGAGGACCTCCTGGGAGGTCCGGGTAGACCTCCCTCGGGCAGCGCCGAGCGGTTCTACCGCTCCTCCATGCGGTAGTACCGCAGCTAAAAAAAATGGTCCTTCCGGACCTTTGCTGTATATCACAGGGTGGGACGTCACATATTACTTCTTCACAGACGGTTTTTAACACAGCTTGGAACACAGACGGTCTCTAAACCAAAACCGTCTGTGATTGCATGTAATACAGACGGTTTTGGTCAACCGTCTGTGATGAGGCGTCCAGTATTAGCCTTTTTGTAGTAGTGGGGCGAGGTGTCCAAAGTCATGAACTTGTGGATTCAATGGCTTGCTTGTGTGGTGAGCTGTGATGAACTTGTGGATTTGGCCAAATTCAGGGGGTTCAGTGCATAGGTGTTGCATGATACATGTTTTAACTAACGTAGGTCAAGTTGCGAAGAACTTGTTCTAGGAATCGATTTCTTGGGCTATTGTTGTGCAGGGAAACTTAGAGTCAACTACAGTAAACGACGAGAATGATCGAAACTAGGCTAGAAGAGTTGAGGTCCAAAACGATCAAGGATGTCGTGTGAAGTGACTGAACTCAACGAAGGTGCAAGATGGACAACAACAACCGAATGAGAAGTTTAGTGCAACGGGTTGCATCAAGTGGCTTGGGGCTAGTGTAAGTGTCATGGTGGTTCCGGTGAGAGTTGGATGGAAGAGACTTGTCGGCACGTGGAAAGCCTTTGATAAAGCTAAGCGTGGTGAAGCATGGGATTGCTTCACGATGATTGGACTCGGTCATAGAGAAGGATCGAGAAGGGGTATTTTGGTATCTTCATCAAAATACTGGGTTGGTAACCTTAGAGAAATCGTGGCGCAAAATGGTACAAAGGAGAGACGATTTAGGTCAAGAGAAGAAGAAGATCACGAAGAGACGAATTCAAGAGACCCAGATCGTCATCCACTTTGAGAAGCATGCGTGAGTGTAGACTCATTGGTGTGTGGGCTTAATGGTTGTCCGATAAGGCTTTATCTCTAGACCTAGCATCCACTATATAAGGGTTGGTGCAAGATTTGCCCAACCAAGCCTTGAAAACCTTAATTTGTGATTTGGTGAAAGTGTAGGAAATAGCGGAGGCTAGGGTTTGAGAGAGAGAGAGATTGTAAGTGATGAGGAATAAAACCTCTAGGTATTACCTTAATACATAATAAAAGACCATACGCCTTCATGGTCGTAACGCCTAAGGCTAACGACTTCACTGGTCGTAAGGATTCCAGAGGTTATATAATGGGTACCCTGGTCGGACAAGGTCCTGTGCCTAGTCTCCGACCAGGTAGCTGCGCAGAAAAGCTATGAACTAGTATCTGGATATGACTCCAGGTATATTTTTACCGTGTGATGAATGGAACACGTGTTGTATATTCCATAACATGCGATATTACATAATTCTAAGACACTGACAACAACCACCATACGGTTGAGTGTCTCACAGACACTCAACCGCAGAGCTGTTGATACATTATCAACTGTCGCCTCGCTCCGACCATTTGCAATGCTTCACCAGGGACACCTTATCCAGGAGTAACCTCTTCGGAAGTTATTTAAGGGTGGAGCGCAGAAGACAAAAGGCGATCTGTGACAATCAAGACAATGACATCAGTTAAGAACAGCATAATCGACCTTAGACTCATGCTTTAAGTCTGATTGATTAGCATAGCAAAGATCATACTCAATAATTAGGATTAGTCCCCAGTCGGGTCGTCGACACCCCTATAAATCCAGTTCGTATTAATAAAGAGCAGCCCCATTATCTCGCAGAAGATCTGTGTCATTTTCCTCTATTTTATATCGTAAGATCGGCGACTCGATCGTCGACAACTGGCGCCGTCCGTGGGGAAGAAGACGCAAGTTTCCTAAAGAAACTCTTTTCTCATCAAATCCTCGCCCATTCCTTATAATCACACATGCGGCTATGGCAAGAGTTTGGGATGAGGAGAACTGGTTCGACTTGGCGGACTACTCCAACATCGATATGGAAGGATGCATCCACGCTATGCAAGAAAACAGAATATCATCATCCTCTTCCTCCGCCGGTTCGCACGTCACCGACATCAGCGAAATTAACCAGATGGATGAGGATACACCACTATGATAAGTGGCGCTTTCAGAGGAACAAGCCATTCCGACTAGCTCGGAATGTCCAAAGACCTCTCCAAGCCCGGTCCTTTCGACCGGCAAAAAAAAGTGACGAAAATTCAGCACCACAATTCGAGAATCACTATACTCGCGATAAAATCATGGCTGAAAGGTACTCACCTACGGCTTCTGGCAATTCCAAGGGCCAACCGACATCTGGTAACGGTGTCGATGAAACCCCCACTGGTCATAGGCCAAGTAGGGATGATAAGACTCAGCATACGATCGGCAATCCACTGCATCAAGCTGAGCCCACTACGAAGACCTCAGGAGGTGCTCATCTTCGACCGCTCTCCATCGTGGAAACTCCTAACAGAAGCATTGGAAGGCTCTGCATTAGTTACGATGGAAGCTCGTCGGAAGATCGCTGTTGGAGGCACGAGATCAATGTGATCGGAGATACAAATCAAGATGTCTTGCACGGTCCTACACTCTCTGCCACACCACCACGTCTTTGGTAGAAATGATCTGAGCCATCAAGCACCAAATCGGAGGAGATAGTGAAGCGATAGGCGTCCATCGAGTTAACTTCAGCAGCATTGCCCTACCAAGAGTAGATGATCGGACAGAACAAACCAGGAGGTCGGGAGAAGTTTCAGATCTTCGAACACCTACTACCAACATGAATTCTCCGAGACCTTCGGTAACGGTACAAAACCTGCAATGTGTTCAGGATATTTTGAATAATTCTAACCCTGCTCTAGCAGAGACTCCAGGTTTTGTACAACTCATAGGCTAAGTATAAGAGATTCTTCAGCAGACAATGCAACGAACGGAAGCATACGAGGAACAAAGGAATTCAGGAAGTCAAACCATGACTTCATCCCAACGTTCCTCCCTCAGTAGAGGGCAGCATGGTCATATTGGGGAACAAACAATACCAAGGCCTCCTCGATGATTCCGACCAAGGAGTCATGAGGGGAGAATGATATTTCAAGTAGCCACTCCCTCACCTCATCGAGAAGAGCAACCGCTTGGACCAGACGATCTCTGACATCGTCTGAATCAAGCAGGCAGTCGAAGACATCATACTAATGTCTACGACCGGATCGGTACACCGGAGCTCCAACTTTCCAATCTTAGGAACCGGTCTCCGACCGACTACAATCCGGCACCTTTCCAAAGAAGGCGCCATGATTCGATTACAGGTTGTCGAGCCTTTTCTGCAGGGCTCCAAGCTATACGTTAGCCAAGTAAGTTCTGACTGGCCAACCTGGACAAGTTCAATGGGACTTAGAACCCATTGGAATTTCTCCAAATCTATATGGTGGTGATGAGAATGTGATGGAAAATTATCTACCCACAGTACTTGAAGGGTCTGCCTGGTCGTAGTTACTTAACCTACTGGTCGGATCGATCTACACTTGGGAGCAACTTTGCGACCTTCTGATTGCAAATTTTCAAGGCATGTACGACCGCCCTGGAAAGGAGGATGACCTTCACCGAATCTGGCAAGGATCCAATGAGACTCTCCGCCAGTACATCAAAAGATTCGGCCAGGTTCGTAATTCAATACCAGAGGTCACAGAATCATCTATCATCCAAGCTTTCAAAGCAGGTCTAAGGAATCGACGGTTCACAGAGGACATAGCAATGAACCCTCTAAAGACAACCGTCAAACTTTTCGACATGGCCAACAAATATGCAGCCACTAGTGAAGCAGTTGAATGGTGTGAGACCATCGATCAAAAGGATAAAATCCCTCAATCTGGCTTGGATAAACCAGAGAAGAAGAATAAGAAAGCTCTCAAGAAGAAGAAAAACCACAGACCCGGCGATAAGGAAGTCCTTGCTATTCCTGAAAAGTTTACAAAGGGTAAGAAAGACTATACCGGTCGAGGTAAAGCAAAAGCTCCAACCGAAGGATACAAGAAAAACAAGAAGTGGTGTCCACTTTACCAGCAGGCAGGGCATGACTTGCGCACCTGTCGAGTTTGGCAGAAAAAGCTGAAAGATTACTATGCAGGTAAAAGTCCAGTCTCCGCAATACAAGAACTCGGTGAGACGAGTTCCAAGAAGGACAAAGATGGCGATGAAGAAATGGAGTACCAGGAGCCTCAACATACGGTCAACATGATCTTTGGTGGGTCTTCTTCGTACGAATCAAGGCGTCATATGAAGGCCATGGAACAGGAGGTCAACCTTGTCGAGCCTCTGACCATCATCAAGCCATCAAGGTGGTCGGACATTGTAATCTCCTTCAGCAAAGAAGACTGCCCCATCCCATCGACTCGACCAGGTAGGTTTCCAATTGTTGTTGAGCCTACAATTAACAACTGTAGAGTTAATTGAGTCTTAATAGATGGAGGTAGTTCTTTAAATATTTTATTTGCGGGAGCATTAGAAGAAATGCAAGCTCCCCAGTCAAAGGTGGAACCTGTGAAATATGCCTTCCATGGTATAGTTTCTGGTTCTACCGCCAAACCGATAGGACAACTTTCCCTACCGGTTACGTTTGGAAGACCTGACAACTTCCGAACGGAAAGGGCTCCATTTGATGTGTGGATTTCGAATCCGCATACAATGGGATCCTTGGTCGTCCGGCTTTAGCAAAATTCTTAATAGCCACGCATTACGGTTATCAAAGTTTGAAAATACTGGGACCAAAATGAGTCATCACGGTTCGAGGAGATCAGAAAATGGCTTACGCATGTGATCGGAAATCTTTAGAGTTGGTCGATGAACTTCCGACCAGAGAGGCTAATCCATCTACTGTGTAGGTCAAGCACTCGAGGCCAAAGATGACACTAAAGCCTTCCGACCAAACAAAGAAGGTACCGCTCAACAAAGGTACTTCTCCGGAAAGCGCCAAGTTGCCACCTGGGTCAGGAAACACTGACTCGTCTACCCGAAAGATACTGGCCGGGGCAAGACTCGACCCCAAATAGGAAGATTCGCTCATCTCCTTCCTCCGAGTAAATTAGGACGTATTCACCTAGCAGGCGTCCGACATGCCCGGAGTCCCCCAGGAGGTGATCGAGCACAGGCTAGCTCTCCAGCCTGACAAGAAACCGATCAAGCAAAAGCTGCGGCGTTTTGCACTTGATCGGAAGGAGGCAATTCAGTCAGAGATTGACAAGCTCCTCAAAGCTGGATTCATTGGTGAATTCGACCACCCTCAGTGGCTCGCCAATCCTGTAATGGTTAGGAAAAATAATGGGAAATGGTGAATGTGTATTGACTTTACTGATCTTAATAAAGCTTGTCCGAATGATGATTTTCTCCTTCCACGCATTGACCAACTTGTAGACTCAACTTTAGGGCGTGAGTTATTAAGTTTTTTAGATGTGTATTCAGGGAACCACCAGATTAATATGAGTAAAGAAGATGAAGATAAAACTTCCTTCATCACCCCATACGGCACTTATTGCTATGTTAAGATGTCATTTGGTCTCAAAAAATGCTGGTGCGACTCTTCAAAGGTTGATGCAGAAAACATTTAATCCACAGATAGGTCAAAATCTAGAAGCCTACGTTAATGATCTAGTCATAAAGAGCATCAACACTGGCGATTACATCCCCGACCTACAAGAGACTTTCAACAACTTGAGAAGGCATAACCTCAAGTTGAATCCAGAAAAAGTGTGTGTTCGAATTTCATTTGAAAGCTACTCGGTTTCCGATTTTGGCTAGAGGCATCGGTTTAATCTAGTAAAAATATCGACCATCGACTGATCGCCCTCGACCACGAAGAAAGAAGTCGAAACTAACGGTTGTATGGCGGCGCTAAGTCGTTTCGTAGCATGGTTAGGTGAAAAAGGATTACCTTTCTTTAAGCTTCTCCGGAAACATGGAAGTTTCGAGTGGACAAAGGAAGCAAACGATGCTTTTGAAAGCCTAAAAAAGTACCTTACGATTTCCCCGGTCTTAGTTTCTCTAAGATCAGGAGAAACATTGCTAATTTACGTAGCTACAACATCACAGACGGTTAGCGGTGTACTGGTCGTAGAGCATGATAAAGTCCAACGACCAGTGTATTACGTAAGCGAAGTCTTACATGGACCAAAGGAAAGATACCCACATGTACAAAAGTTGCTCTATAGTCACCTTATGGCTTCAAGGAAACTAAGGCATTACTTTCAGACCCATAAATTGGTTGTACCTACCTGGTATCTCCTTGGTCAAGTCCTTGGAAACAGGGAATCATCAGGACAAATAGCAAAATGGGTGGTTGAGCTAAGGGCGCTCGACCTCTATTTCATCTCACGAACAGCAATCAAGTCCCACGCAATAGCAAAATTCATTGCCGAATGGACAAACCCTGAACCCACCCAAGGGCCCGAGTACGAACACCACGATGAGTGGATAATGTACTTTGACGGTTCCTTGATACTCAAAGGCTCGAGGGCTGGAGTTGTCTTGATATCCCCTACTGGCGAACACATCAAGTACGCCATCTAGTTAAATTTTCCTGCTACAAATAATGTGCAGAATATAAAGGTTTACTGGCAGGACTCCGAGTAGCTCATTCGCTCGAGATTCGCAGATTACTAGTGAAAGGTGATTCTCAACTAGTAGCGAATCAAGTAGGGAAAGAGTATCAATGCTCGAGTACCAAGATGCCATCTTATCTCGCGGAAGTACGGAAACTTGAAAAGCACTTCTTCGGTTTCTAGGTCCAATATATTCCTAGAAAGGAAAACTTTTCGGCAGACCAGTTGGCACGGATGGCCTCCACGAGGTCAACCATCCCGCCTGGAGTTTTTCTCGAGCAACTCGATTCACCCTCGGTAGTCAAGCTTTCTGAGAACATACATGCTTCTATACAGGTCGTACAAACCGATCGTGAGAACATGGATGCTCCACAGGTCATTGACGGTTGGCACTGTCACAATCAGGGTAGAGATTGGATGACATCGATCTGTAATTATCTTCAGCATGACATAATTCCAGAAGATGATGTAGAGGCTGATCGTATAGCACGAAAAGCCAAATCATACACTTTGATCGAAAGTACCTTATAGAAACGAGGATCTCATGGACTGTTGATGAGATGCATATCTCAAACGGATGGCATTAAATTGCTAACCGAAATCCATGAAGGAGTTTGTGGAGCATATCATTCCTACGGAACACTGGTCGGTAAAGCCTTCAGGTAAGGATACTATTAGCCAATGACAGCATTGTTTTGTCACGCCACGGGTGATGGCGTGACCAAAGGGGTCAAAATTGGAAATAAAGTTCGTCGGAGGCTAACTTTAAAATAAAAATTAAAAAAAGGCTAATTAATTAAAAAAATCAAAACCTTTCAGGGGAGTTACTAGTTTTCAATAATCAACGGTGAGGGAAATACTTGTGCACAACCGCGACAAGAAATTGAGAATATGTGATTAACTTCTGCGCTCTACATGTATGAATACAAGCAAAGCGGGCACAAACATATGGAGTTTTTAGCCATATTGTCACTTTTGCGTCGCATATTAGCAAGAATGGCCGTTCGCGTTCGTTTTTTGCAAAATTGGCAACGTACCACACGGCCACCATGTCGTGCCCGCCCGCCACGTCCTCCCCTCCCGCACGACCACCATGCGGTGCCCGCCCGCACCAGGTGCCACACGCCCTCCTTTCCCTCTCCCACACGCATGACCCTCCCTCCCGCCAGCCCTCCCCTCCCACCACGTACCCTCCAGCCAAAAAAACGGTTTGGTTCTCCACAGAAACAAAAACCACCAGTTTTTCAGTACATGTGTCATTCGCACAAGGCTTGGAAGCCAGGCTCCTCCCCTTCGATCCACCACCAGGCCTCTCCCCATCACTTCCATCGATCGTTGTTGTCACTTTATTCCCCATCCCGTCGTTGTCACATCGTTGTCTAATGCATGCATGTGAATTTCAATTCGCTTGCGTGGGGGAAAGGATTCTCTCCCACAGCAGCTATAAATTAGAGAGCGAGCGAGCACAATTTCGTTTCACCGTCACTCGCTTGCTCTTTCTTTCGTCACTCTTTTGCTCTGTCGATTATATTTTTGGAAAAAATTTAGCGTTATTTACCGCCGTCATTAGAAGCCAATTTAGCAGGTAATTTTTATCTCCATCGATTTTTCGTCATTCGTAAATTCTTTATTAATTGCGTACTTAAGTAGTTGTAATTTTCTAGGCACATCCATTATAGGCGTTCTGAAATTTTCGTAGGAAATATGTTTAACTTTTTTAGTTGCATTTAGTTAGCCGTAGTCGAACTAATCTTACATAATTAATTAGTTTTAATTCTTGAGACCTCGTTAATAAGTTACAAAATAATTAGTCGTAATGAACAGTGTTTTAGATGCTCATGCAACTCCCTAGTACTACACACTACTGGTCCTAATTATTTTACAGTGTTTTAGATGAAACAAACATGCACAATCTAACTCCCCATGTTAGTACCAAGGTTAGGGTCAACAAACATACATATTATTTGTCTTCTAGCTAGATACTATGCATTGTTTCTAATGCCATCAAGTAGTTCGAAAGCATCGGCTCAACTAACACCAATTAATTAGTTCGTTACTACTAATAATTTAAACATATCTTGCATTAGTGTGTGTTTAACTGAGGACTAATTATGTCAAGATTACTAACAAATTGCATGGTACAATCAATTATATACTATTATATGTTCTTTATTTTGCAATCCATGGTAGTACTACTGCATGCTTTGTCTTCTAGCTAGATGTTGACCTGCTTCCCGACCATTTTATGCGCAATTAATTTAGTCATGTTTAAATAGTCTTATTTAATTTTGTACTAGTAAATTAGTGTACACATGGTCCTAATTTTTAATTTGCAGTATTTTATGGTCATTATCAGTCTTCTCACTAATATTTCGTCTATTCCATGTGTTGCAAGCCATGTCTCTACCGGCGCTTCTAGAACACTTCTACGATGGGGATCATCGGTGCAAGCTATGGATCGCCGGTGATGCGGATGGCCCTCGGCCCCTATTGCTTTGGTCGGGGAGGGATTACTGGGAGCTGGACACTCGCCATGTCCCAATCCTCTGAGACACAGGCTTGTTGCCCCTTGCGAGGCTGGTCTCCGTTGGACGCCGGTTCACCTTAGACGCCAATCTACTGTCGGCACTTATCGACAGGTGGAGGTCCGAGATGCACACCTTCCACTTTCGGTGGGGTGAGATGACGATCACTCTACAAGACGTCTAGTTCTTGACCGGTCTCCCGATCCGGGATGAGGCACTTGTTCCAGGCCTCCGCCGGTAGACTAGAAGGCCAGGCAGGAGCATCGGTTCGACCAACCTGTCCCAAAGCGTGCACGTGGCGTCCCCCGGACTTGGCTGAGGCACTTCAGCCAATGCCAATAGGATGCACCTAACGAGGTCGTTAGGACGCACCTCGTTGCTTACCTTCTTTAGCTCTTTAGTTGGGTCCTGTTTTCAACCACACAGGGCGATTTGTGCTACCCCAGCTTTGTCCGCATCACCGAGTTGTTGGTTGACGTGGAGGTTGGGCCGATGCCTTAATACAACTGGGGATCAGCCATCCTTTGCGCCACATACTGGGGGTTGTGTGACGCTTTGCGGCACGACACCGGTGCTACCCCCAACCTGACCGTCTGCTACGTGCTCCTACGGTTGTGGAGTTGGGAGCACTTCCCTGTTGGACGGTCGGCCTTCGAGAGAGTGGTGCACCCGTACGCTGAGTTGGACGACCTGATAGACGGACCCACTATGGGCGTACGGTGGACTACTGCCCGTCTACGCTGAGCCAAGGATAGACCAGCGAGGTGCTACTCGTTGTTCCAAAACGAGTTTGAGTCGTTGCACGACAACAACATCATCTGGGCTCCATGGACTCTAGATTTCGTGCAGACGGTAGTGCCACACGGGACCTACCATCTAGTGTTCGCACATATGGTGGAGCCATACGCGCCGCAATGCGTAATACGACAGTTTGGTTTGTACCAGGTCGTGCCCCCTCCGGACGGCAGGGTCCTGCAACGAGCCGTACACCTGTGAGTCAAACTTCATCCGATTAATGTTTACACTTCTTATGTTTTCTTTTCTAACATTAATCCTTCACAGCGAGCAATCGAGTGAGTCGGCATACTCGGGATCGCAACTACCCAATATGAGTGGATTCTGATATGGACAGAGAGGGTGCACTTGGAGGTCTTGCAGGAACAGCATCTGTACGACGTTCGGACATACAGTGAGTACCTAGAGTGGTACATACCACGGTCGCACACCAGACTCACCCTTCCTCCACCAGAGCGCCCGGAGCAGGTGACGCACCACGAGAGCCTCCGTTGCTCGTTCGATCGTCACAGCGCTTCGCGGCGTGACGACACCGTAAGACACTTACAACCTCTAGTCATTTCATTGATGATATTTGTACTATTCGTTACTGAACCTGTTATGTATGTCACTTCAATTGGGGCGAACGTAATGCATCGCAAGCGCATCGAAGACCGCCATTTGCAGCTCAGACACAACACTGGGGCAGCTGCTGAAAACTTTGAAGTACATCTTCACAGAGTCAAAGAACATAATAAAGAACTTGAGCTGCGGTCGTTCGACAGACGACGTCCTGCGCATCAAGCACCAAGTGGGGGGACCGTGCTCACCTGCTAGGTCATCACGACCTAGCGATTCTGGCCGGCGTCGCTGCACTTCCCATCGGTCATCCGCGGGCCAGATCAGTGGGGAGGTAAGTTATGTACAAATATACTTTCTATTTGCTGGTTATGTCTTACATTCCGCTAACATCATGTCGTTCTCCCGCCGCAGGTCCACCCGGATGCATCACTTCTACCGTTCGCATTCGGTACACAAACTAGCGCTCCCTCTCGGTCATCTGCATTGCACATCCGGGAGGTACGAGATTCTTAGTTTATGTCTAGAGTGTTTATTTTGATTAACATCGTTCGGTGTTGCAGCCTTCAGTTGACTATGGGGGTGACGTACAATTCATATACACTGATGATGAGGATACGGGCCTCCCAGCTCCTACCAGGGAGCAGTGTCAAGGTTTGGACCATGGCAGCCAGGGTTTGGAGCGTACGTAGGGCAAAGCTCCTCTGGGTTCGCTGTCCCACCGTATGTTTAAGGCCAGAGCTCCTCCGGGTTGGCTGGCACACCATACGTCCAAGGCCAGAGCTCATTCGCATAATCGGAGTTGCAGACATCATACCTTGGGGCGGACAATTCGGGAGTGGATTTATATAGTCCGTCATTCATGAATTCATTGTAGGCGACCCCGAGTTCGGTATGCCTCAGTAGGACGACATGTACGCTTACCAGACTCAGCTTCCTGTAACTTAGCTTACTAGTGCACCTCCGCCCACTCAACTGAAGGGATACGGGTAGGCTACACTAGCTGGCAATTAAAAAAATTCTAACACATAAACTAGGAAGCCATATAAGTAATAGATCATAGATCGTTACCACTAGACGCGCAGTGCAGTGGGAGAAGAGTTAGAGCAACCTAATCTAACATAGAGCATGTCGATGAAGTGGTCATAGTCGATCGTCCAGCATCCTCTGTATCGATCGTCTCCTCCAGCAACCAATCGCGTTCTTTGCGAAGTCGTTGATTGTCCTTGAGTGCAACAGCAACCACAACAGCGCCTCTACGGTATTCACACATCCAGGGATGGAACACCGTACACTGGTGTGCTAGCACCAACTTGCATGGCAAGGCTCTCTTGAGAAGATGGCAGCTAGGGTTTTGGAGGAGCAACTCACGTTGCGTGTCTGTCTCGTATGTTCCAACAGCCTCATCCATCTCCTTATATAGAGCCCATGACGGATCATATCCGAACACGTTGTTCCAATCCGTTAAGTGTATGACCTTATAGGTTCATGCGTAATCGGTTGTGACTCGGAAACCATTTTTCGACCACGAGTCGTTAGCGGTTCCTAGCAGGACATAACGATTCCCGAATACACATAAATTATATCAGACGAACCTTAATGCAATATGATCTACGACCAGGTCCTTATCACTTACGACCAGCACGTATCTCTATATGACTAGTTCATATTTAGTCATGATCAATTCGTAACTCCTTACGACTAGTTTACGACCAATTAGTGATCATGTTCGACCAATTTACAACCATCTCGTATCTCCATACGACTATTCTGTATCTGATCGAACTAAACGACTTGCTCGTGTATTCTCCCTTTGCCTCACGATATCTAGTTGAACTCAAGGTGAGATATTATTTCATCCATGGACTGTTCAATACTTTCTCGATCAAGTGTTGGATAACATCATGTGGTCGACTCTTCGACCACTAGTGGCATGGCCATGCACTTTTTTTATCCGACCACATCAAGGAGCCCAGAGATATCTCTCCTGTTATGTTAGGAGGGGCAAATCTCATATCCGACTAGTCACATTCTTCCGCATATTTAATAGCATACCTGAAAGCTACCTTTATAACTACCTAGTTATGAAGTAACATTTGGTAACCCCAAAGTGTACTATTACACATGTAGAAAACTATGCTGATCTCAGGTCTAAGGATTATACATCATTATTACTTGAGATCAATTGATGACACAAAAAATCATAACAATATCAATAGTGTCTCAAGGTGGGTCAATCCAACACCATGTTTTCCAACATGTGTTCACATTATTGATTCGATATCTCTATATCCATGACCGGTGAAACATGGTCATCAATCAATACATGCGCTAGTCGATGAGTCACTAGTGTTTCGACCAGTGACATCTGACTAGGGATACATTTAGAACAACATCATATAAGTTAAAGAGCTTCACCAACAAATCACATACTTGTTAGTATTTATAACCGATGATTCATTTAAGGAATATAATAACATTTATTCAATAACTCATAAACATAGACGTGATACAATCATCTCTATGATTGCCTCTAGGGCATATCACCAGGTTCGTTGTCCCCCCGTACGTTCAAGGCCAGAGCTCCTCCGGGTTGGCTGGCACACCGTACGTCCAAGGCCAGAGCTCATTCACATGACCAGAGTTGCAGACATCGTACCTTGGGGTGGACAATTCGGGAGTGGATTTATATAGTCCGTCGTTCATGAATTCATTGCAGGTGGCCCCGAGTTCGGCATGCCTCAGCAGGACGATTTGTACGCTTACCAGACTTAGCTTCCTGCGACTCAGCTTACTAGTGCACCTCCGCCCACTCAACATACTCAGCGGTCTTCGTACCCTCTCCGATCCGACACGTGTTCTCCGGACCGGCTGACGTATCCCACGGGACATGCTCGACGCAAAACATCCAGCGCACACGGACGCCGACGCAGAGAGTAGAGAGTAGTGCCTTAGACAAGTGAGCCATATTATATCTCGTGTTATGCTATTCTGTTTTGGTATATTTGTATTCATATTTTGTTTTGCTATATTTGTACGCATATTTTGTATGTTATGTGTGTACTGCTGCGCCATATTGTATATCGACATTTCCAATAGAGTTGCAATGTAGCTTTTTTTCCATAGATAAAATTGACGACATTTTGGAATGTTTACAAGTATTACATGTGTGCAGTTCGGTTACAAGTATTACATGATACACGCGTGGGTTTGTAGCACTCGGGGTGAAGGAGGATGCAAACCCTAAAATCCCCTCCCAAAACCTCCACATAATACCCCCTCTCTTAAGAGGGTCTCTTATCTAGAGTAGTCATGTGGTACTAAACTTTCCACATTCTAAGTCACATGAAATCATGAAATCCTAATTTTCGAAAACTAAAATCCAAATTTTCGAGACCTAAATCCTTAATTTTTGAGACAATTTCAGAACACATATAAAATTCTAGAAACATTACACAATCAAGTTCACTGTGTAAGGAGCCTTCAAAACAAATTTCATAATTTTTGGAGCTCATTTTCTATATTTATAAATTCCTATGAACAGTACACTTAAATGAAATTGCGAGAAAAATTCAGGACAAATAAAATTATAAAAAATTACACAAGCAAGTACACTGTGTCGAGAGACTCCACAAAAATGTCATGATTTTTTGAGCTCATTTGCTATATTTTAAAATTCCTACAACACCCCACGGCCACTGAAACCCTAATTTCTAGAGGATGGAGAATCCGCAAGGTTGCCGTGCGGGAAGTCCTCCACAGCACAATGGCCGTGCGGCAGCGGGCAGGTGTTGGCTTGAGCGCCTCCACTGTATGGTGATCGTGCGACAGGGTGTTATTTTTATAAATAACGTGCGATGATGACCATTCTTTACAAATTCGCGGCGCAAAAGGCGACAGCTAAGAACTCCACAAACATATGCAGCATTATTTGACCCCCTAGGGACAAACAAAAGGCGAAAAACTCCAAATGAGAAGAAAGCTCAGCATCTTCAATCATTACACCAGCAATCACAGACCTGTCATGCATCTGTCGCTACCACATACTGAGTAGTGCTTGGCGGTCGGTTTCCAAGATTGAGTTTTGATAAACTTGATAAACCCCAGGGGCCTCGACGATGACGAGAGGTTCCGTTAGTAAAAAAAAAACACTTCAATCCCTTAACCGCACCCCTCTAGTTCCTTGCTACAACCCTCATGCTACGACGCCAACAGCATTCGACGTTTCCCCACCAACAATTCAACATTGATCTTAATCCATTGTTCAGAGGAGCTCTCCAAACCTGCCTTGGCTTGCTTCGAGGAACACTACTATTTTTTTTCGGCAGCTCCAAAGAGCTTGGACCTGGGTCTCCTTTATGTACCCCATGCATTTCATTGGCGCAAACCCCTCCTCTCCATGCACCAGCTTGCTCGTCGACAACCAAATACACCACATAACTCAATCTCACTAATTGAGTTATGCTAATCGAGAGCACCTTCGACAGTCATACCTAAATACTGTGGATGGTGGCACAAATTTTGATTTGAATCTACCATCGGAACATGTATCTATGTAGTTTGAACTACAATCATTTTTAAAATAGAATTACAGAAATAAATGATCGTTTAATAAAATTACAAAAATAAGTTAATGTGACCAATTCAATTAGCGACAGGAGCCCTATTACCAGCAAAACATTGTCAAAGGTCCCTGTCGCCATTTAAAATGGCGACAGAGACTTAAGTCACCATTTGAAATGGCGACAAGTTCCTGTCGTCAATTCAAATGACGATCGGAGCTGGTTTTTTACATATTTTTTGGCAGAGAATGCAGAGCTGGCCTTGGATTATGCTGGCACCAACGTACGTGTCATTTCGGTGGGGTCTACTCATCTGTTTGGTCTACACAATGTGTGGGGTGTCGCAATGTTGAGTCCCGCACAAGGTTAGTCGTACGCGCAACAACAACAAATGAGATCGAAAATGGACACAAGCATAACGTTAGTCGTACATAAATTAATATTTACATAATATGGGGTCATACATCTAGTCACGAGCCCTCTTCGGGCGTACTCCACAGGTGGCCCCTGCCCTCGCCTGGTGGTCCCACGGCTGGTGCGAGTAGCCGAGTACGTTAAGGGGTTTGGTGCCCAAGCTACCCTAGAGGGGCGACCAACCTCCACAGGTGTGGCCAACCCTAGTTATGTCGGTTGGGACGGTGGAGGTGCACCATGGAGTCGTGAAGCCCTAACGAAGATTTAACTAGCACCACCCTCCAGCTAACCACACTTCTATAACTAAACTACACACGCCTAATAAAGATATACTACACCGAACTATACTAAAATAACCATACATCTAAAACTATATAATCCATTAAATTACGGACTTGCTAGTTTCGATTGCTAACGTACCAGGGTTTTACCTGTAATGTGGGCGGCCGAATCTGCTCCTCCCTCTCTCCCCTCCACAGACGGATAGGGCTTCGCTATCTCTTCTCCTCCCCTCTTTTCTTTTTTCAGATTAAAAGTGAATTTAGATAGAATTTTTGGATCTTTTATAGCTTAGCCTTTGTCGCCATTTGAAATAGCGACAGAGACCTTTGCCACTATACTGCTGGCGACAACTCTTCTGTTGTTATTTGGATTGGCGTCAGAAACTATTTTTATAATTTTATTAAACGAGCATTTATTTTTATAATTCTATTTTTAAAATGTATTATTAAAAACAAAATCCTCATTCAGAATGCGGAATACAGGAATTTTGATTCTGAGCTGGCCGTCAAACTTATTCAAGGGAAAGCAAGCGCACTTTTCCAGTCCAGCCCCTCGGGATCTACGAAACAACGGAGCACGGACGCTCCGCCGAGCCTTTATATGCAGGCACAGATGTAGGCCGGAGCAGGGCGCCACGAGGCGAGCCAAGAAGTGTTGCTTCCCCTCGAGCCGCGCCGCCGCCTATAACGAGCACTTCACGTGCCCTATCTTTCTTTCCTTTTGTTCACGAGTACATACATCGTCTAGAGTCCAGACACGAAAACCACCACCATGGAGGCCAAGAAGAAGCCGAAGCCCACCCCCGCATCCGCCGAAGCCGCGCCGGCAGCGGGGAACGGATACTTCAGCTCCTTCTTCTCCGTGTCGCCTGTGGTATTTTTTCTCCACGCCGTCTTTGCGATCTATTTGTTGTTAGGTTCTTGGTTTTTAGGGATTGTTTCTACATTTGTGGCGCAAAGGTGCCGCCTTTGGTGGTGGACTTGTGATGTGATTCGATAATTCTGGTGCTTTATTATTTCTAGTGATTATTTGATGGTTTTCCCTCTGGGTTTATTCCGTGGATTCTTTTGGGGTAATTTTTGTGATTGAGGAGTTCTAGGTTTCTTTAAAATCTTATTTGGGTATCCCTGTGATATCGTTGCTTTTGTTTTACCTGAAAGGCAAATGCAAAAGACGCGAAGCAGACGGACTTGTACACGATGCTGAACAAGCAGAACTCCAAAGGGCAGCATGGCGGTGGCATTGCAGGTTGTTATGGGATCTCCTGTCTATTTGACATTGTTATGTAATTAAGGTTAAATTTGTGAACAGAAAAAAGGGGGAAATATTTCAAAGCATTTTCATTTGAAGGGAAACAGTAGGAAAGGATCCTACTTTGTATGTATTATATTAAAAAAAAACATATAATGTACAGCAGAAAAGGAAAAAAAATGTTACTGTAAACTATATAGCCACTCAACAATATTAGGGAATAGGGAGATACTTCTTCTTTGCACTATGGATAACCATGGATTATTCCAAAGCATTAACTGGCCTAAACTTTGGATTTTGGTGAAGTGAGCATGTGAACACTCATGTGTGCAGCTTGCGTTGATCTTTGAAGTAGTATTGCTCCCTGGCTATAGGTTTTACTACCATGTTGATGAAAACTTTAATTTGGAAACAATTGGTCATTGATATGTGATCCAGCAGCGAATTAACTGCGCAAAGTTATTCGTCCTCCAGATGGCAAATGCCATGGCAGCCCCACTAAAGGCCGTGCGGCATACAAGGATGGAAAACAAATTTATCCAAACGAATCGTCAGAGTCGCCTTACTTTGGCTCTTCTGTGCATTACGGTGGTCGGGAATTCTATGGCATCTCGCCACACAAGCAAGCCATTGAATCACCAATAAATGTATGTAGAAATGACTATTATTAATAATACAGCTCGTGGTTGATTATATCACTTATATGTTTCAATGTTTACTTTGTATGTCCAATGCAGTATAAGGAGGACAATCCGGATGGCTCCCTCGCTACCAGAGGTGATTGGTGGCAAGGTATCGAATTACTGCACGATTGGATATTATCTAAACAAGATGAAATACATATGTACTGACTATAATCTACTGTCAGGTTCACTTTATTACTAAATAGTTTGCTGAGGAGTGAGGACTCTCCTTTTGTGAACAAGGTATACTACAGCAATGTGCTTTATATTTACTCGCTTGCTTAATTGTTTGATTCGTCTCAATTTTGTGCCCTTATGCTCTGTACGCTATGTCTGCATCATTGGTGTCATGCAATATATTTCATTCCAATTTGAGCAGTGGTAGGCTGGCAGCAGTATCTTATAGTGTAATTAATTAAATTTCAATGTCTGTCTGTCTGTCAGAGGTAACTTGAAATTGTTCTCTCTGGTAGAACCAGCTCACAATAGATTCTCTGCATTTGTTTCAAAATAGTTATAACAGAGAGCAGATTGCTTAAGTCTTTTATATAAGGAACATGAAGTATGTATTATGTATTTATGTAACATGAGATATGTGAACTTGGGAAGCTGCAATCAACTAAGGTTCATTCAGTTTCGCTGTCTCTGGGGTACTTCACTAAGTCATAGGTTCACTGTTGATCTTCTTTCCTTTCCTAATACACAAACATTAAGAACTTCAAAAAATATCATTGTTTATGTTTGTGTCCTTGTCTCAGTTCTGGTGTCAATAATTAAATCCTGAAATCTGCACAAGATTTACTTGTCACATGTACGCACAATGATTGCAGAGTAGTGGTGGTTGACAATGATAGCTCCAAGACCAAAATGGTTAATTGTCCTCAAGTGAAAGTTCAGTTAATCTGCAAAATTTTCTCGAGAGCTTGTAATAAGCAGCATTCCATTATCAATACTATCGTATATTTAATAAGAGTGTGTTAATCTTTGGAGAACCTTGTTATTAGTGTTGCTCCTAAGAACTCCATACATTTGGTATAGTTTGATGTTTTAGCATTTTACTCATGTTTATCATGATACGAACTTGTGACACTTATAATGGTCATTTCTCAGGCTGTGAACAACCTTTACTTAACACCCGGTTGGCATTTTACTATTTTGTAATCCCCAAGGCATTCCTAGAGGCCTCAACGACTCACCTATTTGATTGGTTTTGACTGAAGGGGAAATTGGCTTAGTAGCATCCATTACTATACAAAGGGTCATCATAGACGATTCTAAACCGTCATCACAAACGGTTTCTGAATTGTCTGAATTTATGTATCTGTGATAATAAGCAGTTATCACAAACAGTTTTTGAGCTGTCTGTAATAATTCACAACACAGACGGTTTTTGGTAGAAACTGTCTGTAAAGACCTACCACCACAGATGGTTTCTACCAAAAACCGTATGTGATATGTTGGCTATCACAAACGGCTATATGCAC
Organism: Phyllostachys edulis; assembly: GCA_036346405.1. Taxonomy (NCBI): domain Eukaryota; kingdom Viridiplantae; phylum Streptophyta; class Magnoliopsida; order Poales; family Poaceae; genus Phyllostachys; species Phyllostachys edulis. The sequence goes on from CM070553.1 coordinate 34,544,807, forward strand.
CAACCGTATGTGATTGGATACATATCACAAACGGTTAGTAAAAAGAACCGTCTGTGATTGGATGCATATCACAAACGGTTAGTAAAAAGAACCGTCTGTGATAGTAAGCCTTCACAGACGGTTTATACCACAAAACCGCCTGTGATAGATCCTTTTATAGCTAAAAAACATTCAGTTTTTCGGCTAGCCTCAGGAAATGCTAGCCATGCCCTCTGACAACAAGTAAGTAAAAAACAGATAAATCACAGATATATAACTCAATTATTCACAGCTCAAAATCAATTACAAAAAAAGTTCATGTATTGTCGCTAGAGTTACAATTGAATTATAACTCAAAGTGAATACAATTGAATCAATTGTTTGAACATGTATTAAGCGGTGTCGCCGGAGGAGTGAAAGTCTCCTTTCATGTCAATGATATCTGTCTTGATGAAGAAACAAAATCGTTCTCAAACGCTCGACAGTTCGTTCAAATCAAATGTACTTGATTCAATTGTCATGCCTTGTCGTTAGGAGCAAAGTAGTAAGCATATATATATAAATTGATAATTAGGAAATAATTATTATGAGATGGACAAACCTCTAGATCATTCATCTTAGCGCTCATGATTTGTTGCATGTGATGGCAAGCGCAGAATGCACATATGTTGCCTTGTAGTTGCTGGTGGCACTGCAAAAATAAAATTACATATACAGGTATAGTCAGTTCGAGAGGCATTATTACGAAGTGTGATATAGGATTATTGTGTTGTAGCAGGTACCAAAAATAGCGTCCTGTCATGCAGTGTGGCGCTTGATTCCTTGTGTATCCCTCCCTTGGCAACATAGGCACTAAACGACCTATGTGATTCCAAAAAATTATCATCGGCCATTTCAAACGAAGGAATACTATAATAGAGCTATGTATAGAGGAAATAAGCATACATCTCGAGTACTTTTTGCACAAGGGTGAAGTTGTGGTTGTTCTTGACTAGGGAATCAAGGTATATTACATTGTTCCACTTTGGTACAATAACTAAAAGGATCCAGTGCCACCTAATCATGTATGTCGCTATAGTCATTAAACCTAAGTTCGTGTTGCGTATAAAGTACAAATGAAATTTGTATAGCAAGTAGTGAAACACTTACCCCCTGGTTGTAGGGCACCAGTATGTAGTCCTTGTCGCCATGAGCAAGCAATCCCTTCATTATGTATTTCTCAACGTAGGATATGTCTTGGGTGATGCATTGCTCAGATATCAAATGTGGGTCGAGGAAACCCACTGGTTCTTGCTTTTGTCGGGCTTCTTACATCATACATCTATACATAAGCAATGAGTTATAACATTTATCAGTATTACGTGAATGTAGAAATTGAATGTACACACTTACAGTGTCCAACATCGTAGAAGTGAGGCGTCGAGGGTGTCGAGGTGGAATAGATCGAATAAGTCTTCGAAGGTCACGACGAAGAAGCCCGGCTGGTTGAGGAAATGCTGCTCCGTGTATTTGACGGTGATTCCAGTAGGCTGGTCTGTCCTCACCTCGTTTGTCTCCAATGTGGCGTAATTGTGTGTTAGGGACAAACACCTTTCCGAGGGAGAATGGCCAAGTCTTACAAGGCGCCAGGATGTTCTTCGATTTGGCCTTAGCACACTTATCTTGTTTCTTTGGTGTCGTCTCCATGGGAGCTGATACGGAGGCCTTCTAAAGCAAGGGTTGAGGCGGAGGAGGAGAGGGTTCTGTTGGAGAGGCATGGTCATCTGGAGATCGTAGCACTACATGCGCCTTAATCTTGTTTGATTTGGCCATAGCGCCTAGTGTGCTATACGTCTTCGGGCGGGACAACTCAGCACGCTTTTCTTGTTTCTTCGGCGCCGTTTCTATGGGAGCTACTACGGAGGCATTCTGAAGTGGCAGTTGAGGTGGAATCATCAAGGGTTCTGTTCGGGAGGCATGGTCGTGTGGAGATCGTGGCACTACAGGGTTCAGGGCGATGTCCCTCTTGGGCCATTAGACAAAAGTGTGCACGGTATCTCCTAGTGTTATGATGTCTTCATTCGGGGCCTTCTCCAGCGGGAAGGCCATGAAATTGTTGTGTACAATGTCCACCTGGACCATCGCGTAACCCTACGCTAGCTGAGCACCGTGTAGCACTATCCCTTCTTGGCATGGAAATGCCCTCCCCCGCCCAGCCTTAATAGAAATGGACCCATCCAGCCTCACTTGGAGCCTACAGGGCGTGGGCTTCTACAAAACTATACACAATTTGCTAATGCGTCCTACAGGTCTATCTTTGGAGTATTGCAGAGATGTACATTACTTGGATGTCGTCGATAGGTAATTGGACGTCGCTATGTTCAGAATGTGGCGTGGACGCGCAGCTACTTCGACGTTGATGGGGACTAGCTCCCAAAATAACGGGGGCGATATGCGACTGGTTGAGGACATTCATTTGTTCCTGCAATGATGCTATATGTCCTTAAAATTCTACATGAATATCCTCTTTTCACCATTCCTCGCGCTCAACCTTCGATCTCTTCCGACTCCTATACTCCTCGGAGTCGTGTGGGAATCCCTGCCTCCAAGGTACGTAAACCCCAAGACCTCGCGTGTGACCCGAGTGCTCCTTGTTTCTCAAGGTCATGGATAGTATATCCTTCTCCCTGACTGCTTCGAAGGAGCATTGAGAATATTCGGTAGTCAATGTTTGCAGCAATAGGCTATCATGTTATTTTAGACCCTATAAAGGTTTGGACTTATTAACAACTAGGTAGTTCAACATATCTTACCCGTTGGGACACTTCCTCGTCTGCCAGGTTTGTAAAAGAGATGGCGCCCGAAGATGTGGTTGATGATCTCGCTCTTAACTAGTTTCGGGCGCGCTCATCCGTGATCCCAGCAAATAGCGGGGAGGCATCCCACCGGATTGCGTTGTCGTCCTCCGCCGTCCATTGCTAGTTTTTACCCGCGTACCCAGCGGTGCCGAGTCTGTGGGAGTGAGTGTTTCGTGTCTGGATAGCCTTGTGCACCGCACTTTGCTCCTGAAATTCGGTCGTCGTCTTGATCCGCACAAAGGCATCCCATATACCCGCCAACATGAAACGATACTTCGTGAAGGGCGTCCGATCCTTGTTCACATACTTCGTGGCAAGCGTGCTCTTGAAGGTCTTCCACGCTTTTTCCATTGTGAGCAACGCCTGCCGTCGCATGAGTTCCTGGACTTCTACTGGGATCTCGAACGAGCTTGAAATTTTAGCCCACATCAGGCCTCTCTCTACGTTCGTCAGAGACTTTCAGCTTGGTGTGGTGATGGGGACTTGTTTTCTTCCAAGTATGCCGTAGGTGGTCCGAAGTGTTGCCGCTGCTTTCTTGGGAAGCAGAGGGACCCCAGCGGTACTGACCTCCATGATGTTCATTCGGCCCTCAGGCCTTTTTGATATTCCTCTACCATCCGCTTAGTGGCCCCTTTCTTCGAAGTGCCAGATCATTCGACGACGGCGGCGCAGAGTCCGTCGAAGCCCCAGATGCATTTGGTGACGGCAGAGAAGACTGTGCGGACGCCATCTCTAAAGATACACACCTAAAGAACTAAATTTGCAGGATTCGAATGACTAAAATTTTATTTTGTATTTTCATGGAGAATTTCTCCTTGGTAACATATTAAATATAGAAAAATAAACAAGTTACATACGCATATATTTTCTGAATTGTTGTAAATAAAGCAGTTTTAGCAAATATTTAGAATTAATTCCACAAACATGCAATTTCTGCGTATGAATTAAACAGGAGAATATGCTTGAAAGATAGGACATGAAAACATAAAAAATCAGCATATTACTCAGATTTAGAATGTTTCAAGTTTGCTCTCAAATGTAGAGTTGCATAAGATACAATCTTGGCCTTTCTCAATACTTTTGTTAAGATTCTTCACTAATTAAAAATCATAACAATGGATCGGACTATGAGCTCAGAATTTTATGCTCTACTGGTTATGTCAAGAATTATCTCAAATAGCAAAGTTGCTTTTAGTCAACAGAAGGTTATACAATTAACAGTGCACAAGAATCACTTCATTAAAACATAAACCAATCTGCAGATTGAGGATGAATCACTTGATAGAATAAATAGATCACTAATTTCAGCAACGTGAGCCACTTGGCTAACAGGAGAAAGCCAAATGACTAATAGAGGAACAGCAGGATCAAAATAACATGATCAGATCAATCATAGCCAAAAACAGAAAGCAACCGAGCCAAGCTGTTAGATATAATCTAACAACAGTAGGCAATCCTAGCAGCTCAAGCCTGATTTGTTACCAATTTAATTTCACAATATGACAAAAATCATCACTAAGCAGTAAACTGAACCCACAGCAGTACAATGCAATATCTCCTAGTACTAGAATTAATCCAAATTCAAATTTAGACTAGCACAACACATATATGCAAAGTAAAGCACTCCTGTAAACATAAACAACTCACAAAGCGGATGGCAATCGAAGCCACCGAGTAGAACCGGGCAAGGCACATCCAAAGACGCTGTCTCAGAAAATCAAGCGCCGAATACTAGCAATAACATGGCAGTAAACCATGAGGTACAAGGAAATACCTACAAGCATGGATGACGGAGGAGTACTGTAGGCGGTGTCGGGAGCAAAGCAGAGGGGCGGTGTCGGGAGATGGACGATAGAAGCAAGCGAGACGAGTGGCGTGGGAGCCAGCAGGCGACGTTGAGGAGCGGCAGGGACTGGCGGATATGGGAAGAAGAGGGGTATCGGCATCGGGGTCAGGGAGAAGGCGCGGCGTCGATGTCGGGGTTGGGGAAGGGTCGGCGTCGGGGAAGGGTCGGCGTCAGCGTCGAGGAGAAGGGGAAGGGGCGACATCGATGTCGGGGTCAGGATCGAGGAAGGGGCAACGTCTGCATCGGGGAGAAGGCGAAGGGGTGGGCGAGTAAGGAGTTAAGGGTGCTGGGGAGGGAGATGGGCGAGTGAGGAGTAAGTGCCAAAACCCTAGCAGGATCCTACTTATAAAGGGATATCATAAACGATTCCATAATAGAACTGTCTGTGATATGGTCTCATAGCACAGACAGTTCAATTATAAAAAACAATCTGTGATAAGTATCACAGACGGTTACATAATAGAATAGTCTGTGATATGCAACCATATCACAGACGGTTACGTAATAGAACAGTCTGTAATGTGCGACCATATCACAGACGGTTACATAATAGAACAGTCTGTGATATGCGACCACATCACGGGCGGTTTTAAATTAAAATCGTCTGTGATATATATCACAAACAGTTTATTCCACTAAACCGCCTGTGATACTTCCTTCTATAGCTAAAAAATATTCTATTTTTCAGCTAGCCTCAGGAAATGCTAGCCATGCCCTCTGAAAATAAGAAAGCAGATACAATCACAGATGGAATAATTTCTTAATTACTGAATCAATTACAATGGAATACTTTCTTAATTACATGTCGAGTTTCTTAATTACAATGGAACAATTTCCAAATAGGTCTTCACCATGTGGGATCAATAATCCACTTAGCTATTTCCTTTCAACAAATAGCCCTTTACGATGATCGACGCGCATATAGCTAGCTTCCTCACTAGGTTCTTCCTCGAGCCTGATGCCGTCTCCGAAAGGAAGGCAACTCGTCAGATTGATTGTACTCTTCATCATTCACGACATTCTCAGCTCCAACAATCCTTCTTTTTCTATAAAGAACTACGTGGCGGTTCTTATTTGCACACCTATCGGTTCCACCTGAGCCATGTAGTCGACGCAGAACTCAATGACCTCTTCGGTTGCATAACCTTCGATGATGCTGTCCTTCGGCCGAGATTGATTCCGTACATAGGACTTGAGAATTCCCATGTACCTCTCGAACGAGTACATATGACGTAGGAACACATGACCGTATATTTTTATCTCTTTCACAAGGTGAACAATAAGATGGACCATGATATCGAAAAATAACGGAGGGAAATACATCTCAAGATCATATAGAGTCGCCACCACCTCGGCCTGCAGAGCATCTAGTCCTTCGAGATCGATGACCTTCTGAGCAATTGAGTTAAAGAAATAACAAAGCCTCATGATTACCACTCGGATCTTGTTCGGCAAAATACTCCTAATTGCAACAGGAAGCATTTGTGTCATCAACACATGACAATCATGAGACTTCATACCAATTAATTTTAAATCTTCCATAGAAACAAGTTTTTCATGCTGGCGGAGTAACCGGACGAAACTTTTACACCATGCAAGCTCTGGCATAGTTCCTTTCTCTCGGCCTTGGACAGAGTGTAGCAAGCTGGGAGAAGGTACGTTCGGTCTTTCTCGGTCTCTTTCGGTGCTAACTCGGTCCTTATTATCATATCAACCAAGTCACGCCATGCGTTGACACCCAATAAGGTAAGTCCTAAAAAATTGATCGCTTCTTCCAGATGTTCTTCTAACGGGTCCTCAATTTATGTCCCTTTCCAAGCACAACATCGATATCATTAACCATATCATAGACCTCTTTTCCTCCAAAAGCCCTTGGAGCTGAACCATCTTGCTTATTTCCGTCGAATTGTTTCTTCTTCTTGAGGTGTGGGTGATACTTGAGAAGGAACTTACGGTGACGCATGTACACAGTTTTGCGCGAGTTGTTCAGCCACACACTCTCGGTATCATCTAAGCAGTACGGACGAGCTTTGACTCATTTTGTACTGAACCCCGACAGGTTACCAAGGGCAGAAAAATCATTGATGGTGCAGAATAGCATGGTACGTAAAATAAAGTTCTCTCATTTGTACACATCCCATACTTGTACCCCTTCATTCCACAGTGTCACAAGATCTTCCAGCAATGGTGCTAGGTGCACATCAATATCGTTTCCAGGTTGCTTCGGCCCTTGGATAAGTAGTGACATCAAGATGTACTTCTATTTCATATACAGCCAAGGAGGAAGGTTGTACATACATAGATTCACGGGACTAGTCCTATGTCAGTTGCTCATGTTACCGAAAGGATTCATTCCATCTGTACTCAACCCAAACCTTATATTCCTCGGTTCCACACCGAAGTCTTTGAAGCTCCAATAGAAGTTTCTCTACTGGGTAGAATCAACAAAGTGTCTTATCTTTCCATCTTTCTTACGCTCCTTCAAGTGCCAACGCAGCAATCTTGCATCCTTTCGGATCGCAAATAAACGCTTCAAATGGGGAATTATAGGCAGATACCACAACACCATAGTAAGAGGTCCTTGCTTTACCTCGATGCCCTCGCCGTCATCGAAGTGATTTTGACGCTTGTATTAGGATGCTTTGCACACCAGACATACATGCATGTTTGTATACTCTGTACGGTAGAGAATACAATCATTCGAACATGCCTGTATTCTTACTACTTCCATTCCCAATGGACAAAGAACCTTCTTGGCTTGGTAGGTGGTTCTGGGCAATACGTTTTCCTTTGGAAGGATGTCCATTAGGATACCTAACAATGCCATGAAACTCTTGTCGGACCAAACATTGTTTGCCTTCAATTTCAATAGTTCAAGCATGAATGATAATCTTGTGTATTTCGGCTTGCAGCCTGGGAACAAAGGTTTCCGCAAGTCCATCATTAAGCCCTCGAAGTTACCAAAACTCTCTCTCACTATAGTTCTCTTCTGCATCGTGTAGCATCTGATCCAAAATGTCATCGTGTGACCTACCCTCATCGAAAGCACAGTCCACATCCGGTATATCGTTGTCTCCCTCGACGAAGTTACTGCCTTCCGGTATAATCTGCTCTTCACCGTGACTGGTCCAACATGTATACTCCTCTTTGAAAGCCCTTCAAATCAAGTGCGCTTCAATCTGCGCTGGGTTGGTAGACATCTCCAGATTATCGCAGTTGATGCATGGATAGTACATAAATTTTATCCCCTTCAACATATCCTGCTCGACGGCTCTTCTAAAAGCAAACACGCCTTCAATGTACTCTTCACTCACACGGTTCTCAACATACATCTAGCTTCGGTCCATCTACACTACACACGTAACAAATTAGTGTTAAATTAGATTAATGCTCCTAAAGTAGCTTGCTACAAATTATTCATGAAGCAATATATATATCATGCTTGCATATCCAATATCATGCTAAGAATAGCTAGGATTTCCAGAACAATATGCCATTCGTTATTTATGAGAAATAAAAAGGAATACTAACCTTAGATCGCCAAGAACAAATAGATCTACAAGCACACACTTGCAACTCTACGGTATTTAATTCTTTCACCAAACGCCCCAAAGCAGGCCGCCTCCTTCAAAGCAGCCGCATATCAGAGACATATCTCACTACAAATAAATTTGTCAGGATGTCTAGATATTTAATGGCGTATATCACAAACAACTCTTAAAAAGAACCGTCTGTGATACGTATCATAGACGATTTTAAACACAAAGTCTCTGATTCTCCGATTATCACAAACAATTCTATATTCTATAATTGTCTATGAATTATCACAGACAGTTCTTATTTTTTTAAAAAAAATTGTGATATGCGACCGTATCGTAGACGGTTTTAAATAAAAACGGTCTGTGATATTCGCAGTCCTCACCGACGGTTCTATCACAGATGGTTCTTAACAAGAACCGTCTGTGATATGCGCCATTACATATCTGGTCGTCTCGACCTGTCTGTAGTCTAGATCTGTATCTGATATGCGGCTGCTTTGAAGAAGATGGTGAGTACGCCTAAGAACGTCAAGACGGTGGAACGTCACCGTCACGTGCGCCAGCATAATCTCCGTCGGATGAGATAGGACACTATTAGTACAGTGTCCTTCCGCAGGTTTTGCAAGCGTACTGCCGACGAGGTGCTCATACAGGATGGCCAGGTAGGCCATCAATGCATGTGTCAGGGAGAAGAGTGGGGAGCCATTTCATTTGTGCTTGAGAGTAGAGCGATGTGTGAGGAGTACAGTGGCGGATGATCATTCTTATAAAACAAGGAGTAACGTCAGCGTGTGAGACGAAGAGACGCACCGTAACGTCGACAAGATGAAGAGACGCACAAGATGAAGAGATGCATCGCGTGGGAGTCGAAGCGGCATTGAACATGTCACAGACACTTCCAACCATAAACCGTCTGTGATACAAAATTATCACATACGGTTATTGTTAAGGAGTGTCTATGAAGTATCACAGACGATTAATGTTTAAAACCGTTTGTTAATTATCACAGACGGTTCATATTTAAAACCGTCTGTTAATTATCACAAATGGTTCTTGTGTCGCATCGTCTATGATACTTCACATACAGTTTTAAACATGAACCGTCTGTGATATTGCCTCTTTACAGACGGTTTTTAGCGCAGCTAGTAACACAGATGGTCTCTAAACCAAAACCATCTGTAATTGTATTTAATACTGACAGTTTCCAGAAACCATCTGTGATGAGGCGTCTAATATAGTCTATTTTGTAGTAGTGTTCACATTCGGCCGTATTTAGAGGAATAACATTATGTTCGTGATGCAGTGCAAAATAACATCGTGAAGACAAGAAATTATGCCAAATGACATTGACGTCAGTTGTCATCCCGTTTGCTCACGTTGGACTAGTTGCGAGAGAGGGAAAAAAGAAAATGGCAGCAATGCGCCTTCAAGCATCTATGCTGTTGAAAATTCAGAAAATAAATGATCAGAGTATACTAACAAAAAAAACATATTAAACCGACTAAAACAAAAAAAATGGCAATGCATTTCTCTTTTCCCTGATGGTTCAAAGCTGCTAAAAAAGATGGACATGCCCGGTCCAGATCTGGTCACGGCGGGCTCAGGCCGATGGCGAGGGCGAGGAGCTAGCACAACATCGTAGTTGCTTGTGCCTAATCGTGTTGGATCTGGGGGCGCTGCCCTAGATGAGCCACCGCGTCACCGAAGAAAGGAGATGGTTGTGGCTACAGTGTTGTCCAATCGGCGTTTGGATGCGGCATCGGGGCAGCCACAACGTCGATCGGCGGCGCGGGCATGAAGGCCGGGGGCGGACTCCAACACGGCGGCGTAGCGAATGCGACACGCGCATGGAGGCTCAATAGCCTCCAACATGGCGGCACGTTGTCATGACCCCAGCTGACAAGGAACAGGAAGAGCAAACAAGCACGAGGAGAAGCCAATGGACACAGAAGCCCAACCGGAGATACATAACAGAAGAATGGGCCAAATGACTTTAGGCCACCTGAGTGGTAGAGTAAGGGCTACGAAAGAGTACTGTTGTCGTTTGTTAAAGTCTGGCACTTGTGCCGTTTGGTGGTAAGGATTGTAAAGACAGAACTCTTCCAAAACCAATCTATCTCCTTCCTCCTTCTACCTCTGACTGGTTCTTCCTTATCTCTGATCTGTGCTTCCTTTCCCTTGATGACATTGTTCGTTTCTGGACAACTGGGTACGTAACATTTGGTATCAAACCGCCGATCCTAGCGTTAAGAGGCAATTTGGAGAAGCCAAAGTACCACACGCGTGCTCAAGAAAAGTTGTTGGCCATGGGGAAAGAGATAGCAGCGCTTCTCGTGCAATTCAAACACAAAGTGCCACCATCCAGACACTGGTGGAAGTGGTGGCCGAGATCAAACCAGTGGTCCTAGAGTTGAAGGAGTGGAAGCCGCTGATGGTCGCCTCAGTGGATGATCTGCACAGCGAGGTGGGGGAATTGCGTGATCAAGTCCAACAGATGGCTCGAGAAGCTATTCTAGTACCCAAGGCGTCTAGATTGCCCCCATTATTGTCGATCCCTAAACATATGAGAATCAAGGAGACCAAATAGGAGGATGACTATGGTCATGGGCCGAACGGCCACAGCACGACAACACAAAATCGGAGGAAGGCAATGGGAAATCACACCCCAGAGCTACCTCCGGCCAACGGTACATATGGGTTACATCCTCTACCTCCGCCCCCTCTTAATGCTGGAGAGTTGAGTGGATGAAACTTTGGGGGATACTATCACCATCCAGTGCCACCGAAATTGGATTTTTCCCCAATTCAATGGCGAAAATCCAAAGGCGTGGAGGCTGAAATGTGAAGTTTATTTTTAAGTTTGCTCTACAAGGCCAGATTTATGGGTTAGTATAGCTACCATGCATTTAGGGGGTAATGCAGTGTTATGGTTGCAATCCACTCAAGCGCATACTAGATGTAATAGTTGGGAAGAATTTGTGGAAGCTGTTTGTTTGCGTTTTGATTGGGAGGAATTCCAGCAACAACTCCGACACTTCAATCGTCTTAAGCAAAATGGAACAGTAACTGAATTTGCTGAAAAATTCAATGAATCCATGCATAACCTCCTTACTCATCACACTTGGGATCCCATGTTTTTTGTGACTCAATTCACAGACGGATTGAGAAGTGAGATTAGAGCCACTGTAATTTTACATCAACCGAAGAATCTCGATACTACTATTTCTCTGGCCTGTTTGCAGGAGGAGGTCTTGGACACAATGCGGCGTGAGACGTGCCAAACTGATTTCCAGACACGGGGGGGGGGGGCGACCTCCGACACGAACGATGTTGCTACTGCCAGCACCACCAAGTAGGCCACCAGGAACCAACGGAAATCGGGCAGATGACCGAAGGAGTTTAGATGGTGCGCGAGCTAGTGGATTCGACGACAAGATGGCAGCACTCCGGTCTTACAGGCGAGCTAAAGGATTGTGCCATACTTGTGGGGAAAGGTGGAGCCGAGAGCATCGATGTGGACCCACTGTAGAATTGCATGTTGTTCAAGAATTATGGGAGTTGGTCCAAGAATCAAGTCCAAAGGCTAAGCCAGCAGAAGAAGGAATTTCTCACGAAGAAGAGATTCTGACAATCTCAGTCACCACAATGAATGGCGCAGAAACACCGAAGACGGTGAAACTCAATGGCCATATCCAAGGAATTGAGGTGACTATCCTGATTGATTCCGGAAGTATGCATAGTTTTGTGAGGGAGGAATTGCAAATAGGCTACAAGGGGAGCAGAAGGCTCAGCAAGGAATCAAGGTCAGAATTGCAGATGGTGGCACTCTAGCATGTCTTCGAGAGTTTCCCAATTGCTAATGGTAGGTGCAAGGAGTGCAGTTCACAACCTCATTGAAGGTCTTGGCACCAAGCTGCTATGATATCATTGTTAGAATGGATTGGTTAGAACAGCACAGTCCGATGATTATTCATTGGAGTAAGAAAATTATGTCGTTCTTCTATCAGTGCAGAAGAGTTGTGTTACAAGGACTGAAGGGAAACGTCCCTATTCAAGAGTCTTAGGCAATTCAAGTGGAGTGGTTAACCTGGGAAGATAGAATTCAGGCCAGTGTAGCAAAAGTGGAACACTCTCAGACTCCCGACACTATTCACAATCTTTTATTGGAATTTGCAGAAGTATTCAGAGAGCCACATGGTTTGCCGCCTGCCCAAGAATTTGATCATGCAATCCGGTTAATGCCAGGGGCATCACCTGTCAATTTGAGACCCTACCGCTACCATCCAGCACAGAAAGATGAAATGGAGCGGCAAGTGACTGACATGCTTAAGCAAGGCATTATTCGTCCTAGCACCATCCCTTTTGCATCACCTGTGCTATTGGTCCCAAAGAAAGATGGGACATGGCGTTTTTGTGTGGATTATCACCATGTGAATGCAATCACTGTGAAGAATCGTTATCCACTGCCGATCATTGACGAATTGTTGGATGAGCTGACCGGTTCATAATGGTTTACCAGTCTGTACCTATGGGCGGGTTATCATCAAATACGAATGAGGGTGGAGGATGAGCACAAGACTGCGTTCAAAACACACCACGGACATTATGAATTCAGAGTGATGCCGTATGGGTTAACCAATGTGTCTACTACCTTCCAAGGGTCGATGAATACAATTCTTGGGCCTCACCTGCGCGGAGGGGTGTTGGTATTTATCGATGACATACTTGTTTACAGTCGAACGCTAGAAGATCATGTGAAACAACTTCGGCAAGTACTGGAAATCCTAAGGGGCCATCAACTAAAAATCAAGCAATCCAAATGTGCATTCGCCCAAAGGCAGTTAACCTATTTAGGGCATGTTATCAGCCACAAGGGAGTGGCTATTGATCCCAAGAATATCTCAGCAGTCAGAGAGTGGCCGGTTCCAGAGAATGTCAAGCAAGTGAGAGGATTCTTAGGCTTGGCAAGGTACTACCGAAAATTTGTCAGACATTTTGGATTAATCAGTCGTCCACTTACTGAACTCCTGAAGAAAAATGTGGTGTTTGCTTGGACAAAAGACAAAGAAGTTGCTTTTCAAGCCCTAAAGAATGCCCTGATCTCAGCTCCAGTCTTGGCTTTGTCGGACTTCACTCAAGAGTTTGTAGTAGAGACTGATGCATCAAAAAGGGGGATAGGAACAGTGCTGATGCAAAACAAGCATCCAATCGCTTACCTCAGTAAGGCCTTAGGATTGAGGGCACAAGGGTTGTCCACCAATGAAAAGGAGGGATTAGCAGTCCTACTGGCAGTGGAGCATTGGAGACCGTACTTGCTGACCAGGGAGTTTGTAATTCGAACTGATCAAAGGAGCCTAGTGCACCTCAGAGACCAACGCCTGACCACTCTGTGGCAACAAAAGGTCATGACCAAACTACTAGGGTTGCAATATCGGATTGTGTATAAACCTAGAACAGAACATAGGGCCGCAGATGCTTTGTCATGCAGGGAGAAGGGAGATGATCTAGAGGTGATAGCAATCTCTACAGTTGTACCTGATTGGATGGAGGTGATAGCAAATGGGTATCAGCAGGATCCACATGCTAGCAAAATACTATAGAATCTAACAGTATCTGGCAATGGCGGTTCCAAGTTTGAATTAAGTAATGGAATCCTCAGATTGGGGGCAGAGTGTGGGTAGGCAACAATGTAAATGTTCAACAAATCATCTTGAACTCTTTGCACTCTAGCGCAATTGGAGGGTATTCAGGATTCCAAGTTACCTATCACCGAATCCGGAAATTATTTGCCTGGTCGGGAATCAAACGAGATGTGCGACAATTTGTTGATCAATGTTCAGTCTGCAAACAAGCAAAGTCTGAACATGTACGTTATCCTGGGCTACTTCAGCCATTGTCAGTACCCGACCATGCCTGGCAAATTGTGTCGATGGATTTTATAGAAGGTCTACCAAGGTTAGCTGGTTACAATTGTATTATGGTGGTAATTGACAAATTCTCAAAATATACTCATTTCATAGCAATGGCACACCCTTTCACAGCTTATCAAGTAGCGCAACTCTTTATGCAAAATGTGTTCAAACTTCATGGATTGCCACAATCAATTGTCTCTGATCGGGATATAGTGTTCACAAGTGTTTTGTGGAAGGAGCTGTTTAGGGCAGCACAGACTCAACTCAGAATGAGTTCGGCGTACCATCCACAAACTAACGGACAAACTGAGTGCGTGAATCAGTGTGTGGAGGCTTACTTGCACAATTTTGTTCATGCGTGTCCAAGCAAGTGGTTCAATTGGTTGGCTTTGTCTGAATATTGGTACAACACTGCCTTGCATTCTACCTTGGGCAAAAAAACCTTTCTAGATCTTGTATGGTTACAGCCAGCGTCATTTCGGAATCAGAGACATTACAGCCTGTCCGAGTAAAGAACTATCAGCCTGGTTGAAGGAAAGGAAACTGATGACGGAGCTATTAAAGCAACACCTCAATCGAGCTAACAAATACATGAAGGATCAAGCGGATAAGAAAAGATCTGAGAGTGAATTCCATGAGGGTGATTGGGTGTTCTTAAAGCTCCAACCATATGTTCAGAGTTCAGTGGCCGTGAGAGCTAACCACAAATTAGTATTTCGTTACTTTGGTCCTTTTCAGGTTGAAAGGAAGATTGGATCGGTGGCTTACAAACTCCAACTACCATCCACTTCAACGATTCATCTGGTGATTCATGTGTCCCAGCTCCGGAAGGCGGTTCCTCCTTTGAGACTGGTACTACCTGAACTCCTGGGGCTGACTGAAGATCTCAGAATTCCACTCAGGGTGCTTCGCAAGAGACTCCAAGACAAGGGACCAACATCGGTCACTCAAGTGCAAGTGCAATGGTCAAGAGAAGCTTCGTCGGCACCAACCTGGGAGGACCTGGATGAACTACAAGCTCAGTTTCCACACGCACCAGCTTGGGGTCAAGCTGAATCTGAAGAAGAAAGGGATGTCATGACCCCAGCTGACAAGGAACGGGAAGAGCAAACAAGCGCAAGGAGGAACCAACGGACGCGGAAGCCCAACCGGAGATACATAACAGAAGAATGGGCCAAATGACTTTGGGCCGCCTGAGTGGTAGATTAAGGGCTACGAAAGAGTACTGTTGTCGTTTGTTAAAGTCTGGCGCTTGTGTCGTTTGGTGGTAAGGATTGTAAAGACAAAACTCTTCCAAAACCAATATGTCTCCTTCTACCTCTAACTGGTTCTTCCTTATCTCCGATTTGTGCTTCCTTCCCCTTGATGACATTGTTCGTATCTGGACAACTGGGTATGTAACACACGCGCATGGAGGCTCGACTGCGCCTGCGGATATGTCGGTTGGGTGACGAAGCCAATGTGTAGATTTGGAACTAGTTCTCACTCATGGATTTGTTTAATTGCTCTAATTTGTTGCTTTGTTCTTCGATCATACACGAGTTCAGATTTGATTATTTGAGCATGTTCTTGCTTTTGTTCTATTGAATTTCTTAGTCATGAACATAAGTTGAATTTTTTTGGAATCAGTGAAATTGTTCTGATTGTTGAAACTTGAAATGGATGTATTTTGGGTGGAGTGTTTTGATTGTTGAAACTTGAAATGGATGTATTCTGGGTGGAGCAGAGAGACGGAGAGGAAAGGAGAGAGAGAGAGCAGCAGCAGCAGCGAATTGGGGAAAAATGAACCGAAGGCAAGGAGAGAGAGCAGCAATCAGATCGAAAGGGTACACTCGTCTTTTCACTTATCTAACATGAGCAAATGGCACGATAACTGTCGTCAATGTCATTCGACGTAATTTTTTGTCTTCGCGGTGTTATTTTGCACTGTGTCACAAACAAAATGTCATTTATCTAAATACGGTTGAACGAAATGCTATTGATCTAATTTCACCTTGACTAAAATACTCACAAGTCACAACCATTAGTTTGTCAGGTCCTCCATTGCCAGAAAATAGAAACTGAAAATATAGTTGACCATTGTTAAATATCTAAGCAGTTTGTGCATATTCTTATTCTTTTATGCTATTGCCTGGTGTTGGGATTGTGAATATTCCAAATCATTAATAAGATATATTAAGCTGACAGTAGCTGATAGGAGCCTAAGCTATTCCAAGTAGCTAACCAGGCTATGTCCTGTAACTTGCTACGATCATCCACCTGCAACCTCTGTTACTTAACTTCGTGAACATTGAAATTTCATTGAATTTTGAGGTTTTTCAAAAACTTTGGATGACTTTTGGGAATTTACAAAAACTTGGTTGCATCTCAAAAGTCAAATCAAAATCCTTGCCTTGAATTGAATTAATAAAAATCTACAAGAAAAGTTTGGTGCTAAAACCTCTCTAAATTTGAATTCAATTCAAATTCAATCATGAAAAATTCCAAATCAAAGTTCAAAGCTTTCTTCCCTCTTTTTTACCCTCGGGCTACCTTCCTTACGGCCAGCCCAATCATCTCCCCTCTCCCGTGCGGCCCATCTCCCCTTCCCTAGCCCGCTCGCACACCAGTTCCAGCCGCCTCCCTTCCTCTTTCTTTTCCCCCGCGTGCAGCCTAGCTCCATGCTAGCCCACTCGTATGCCTGCCCTCGCACCCGCACTCGCTGCCTGGTAGCCTTGGCCCCACCCGTTAGCCTTGGGCACAGTTTTTCTTCCTCGCGCTCTCTCACTCTCTCTCTCTCTCTCTCTCCTCTGTGCATAATCAAAGCAAGTGCACTTGAGTGCCTTTGCTACGGCAGGCCTCGAGCACACCATTGCGCCGTGACCTTGTCCTGTCGTCGCGCCAGCTCGCTGACCTTAATTCACACGCATTTGCGAGAAAACGCCGAGACGACCGCCACATCTTCGCCTTCTCCTCCCCTTTAAATACCGTCACGAGAGTGTCACTGAGAACACCTCACCATCCTCTGCATTTCCCCTCTAGCTATCATCTCTCGCTCGCTCACTCAATTGCCGGGAACGCTCCAACAACTGTGCCCTGGATATGTCATGGTCTTCGTCGTTGCCACCCATTCCTCGTTGTTTCAGTGAGCTTCGACCTTGAAGGTCTTGTTCCTCGTGTTCGCCTCGTTCCCCTCTTGTTGATGCTCTCCTTCTTCCGGTTCGACCACCAGAGCAGCCGGAGCCCCTTTCGTCCTCGCCGCCAAAAAAGTGTCACTATCGAGCCCCTTCTTCCTTGCTCCGTCTCCGATAAGCCCCTTTCCCTTCTCTTAGCGTCATATCGTGTTCCTAGTGGCCGCAAACTAGTTAGGCTAGATGTTTTTTGTCCTATAGGCTATAGTTTGTGTTGCACCGCCATCGCGAGCATCTTCTTCCTCGCTGCCGGCCGCTGTAGCCTATGCCGTTCCTGAGCCCCTTTTCATGCGCCGCCGTCATGGATAGCTTTCTTGTAGCGCATGATTGCTAACTCGCACCTCGTTCGCTAGCTTTTGGCCTAGCATCGTAGTTCCCTCTATAGCACAATAGTGTCGCCATCCCTGCCGTCGTGTCACCGCCACAGGTCACCTCCCGACGCACCACCGCAGCCGTTAGCTTCGCTCGAATCGCTGCATTCCATTTTGCTGGTCCTAGGAGTTCACCGAGCCCCACTGAGTAGCCATGGCCTTACCTTATGCACTCCTATGCTCTAAGGACAATGATGATGTGGCACTGCCACGTGGGCTATCATTAGATTAACCAGTAATTAGTTAGCAATAATTACTTAGCTAATGAGCATATGACAATGTCTCGACACCATTAGCAAATTATTTAATCCGTATAATCCGTATAACTAGTGGGCCCCAACCCCGGTGCGCCATTGAGTGGACCAGGTCCAGTGAACCATGGCCCCACTTGTTAGTCCCTCGGGACTTTCTCGATTAAAAATAAATAGAAAATAAAATAAAACCCCAGTGGACCCTACTTGTTAGATTTTCCTTAATAAAGATAAATTAAAAAGAAAATAAAAACATAGCTGGACCACCTATCAAGATTTTCATATTTTTTGGAATTTCCTCTCGGGTCAAACTTTAGAGAGCTCACTATCCTTCATTTTAAATCCAAATGATTTGATTTTTGTTTCTAAATTCAAGATCTTTCCAATGGTACCAAAACCATAATTTTTAGAGTTCATTTGGATTTATTTATGTTATGAGCATTTATTTGAAGTAGTCGTTTTTGCGTTAAATAGATTCAAATGTCGCCAAAGACTTCCTCATTGCTTCAAGCCAAGACCAAGACCAGTCCACACTTTAGCAAGACAAGTCCTTACTATTGATCATGTTGAACCTACATTTCAAATGCAAAGTATTTCAATTCAAATTATTACTTGCATGCTTATTATTATTATTTATGAAATGCTATGTTAAAGGTTCATATCTAGCTATGCCAGTGGATTGATTATTATTATTTCCCCTCCTTGAATGTTGGTAACCCTGATTCCTTGTCACCTTAAGGATAATTATTACGTGAGTAAAACTCTCGCTGGTTAAACAAAAATGACTATTGGTTGTGCTTAGACAATTCTTAGTAATTGAATCAGAATAGGACACAAACATTGCCATAATGAGAACTTGGATATATTTGGATCGTAGTGTGGTAACATGGGTTATAACGGGAAATAGGAAAATAGATTTATAAATGGTTGAGACTTGGACAAGTGGTTGGTATGAGAACGATACAGTGTGCACGCACTGGGTTGGTGGATTTTCTTGCCTGAGTCGTTTAAGGACCGAATCACATGTCGCATTCCAAGCTACTAAGTCGTACAACCACAAGTCTAGTATGTGATAAATCTAGCTAATTACTTAGCTTTGACACAAAAAATCGCACCCCTGGTTACTTATGCATTCGAGAAGGGCCGTGACTCCCTAACAACGGAGGCTCTCATTAAAGATGTACCTGGTCAAAGGGCATTCTGGGAGTACCCCGTAACAGGCATTGTCCCGGTCGTTGAGGGGTTTTACCCGCCGGAGCGGGTTTAGTGTCGGGGCTGGGTATTGGAAAAGGTTTGTGATAATCACTTAGTCGCACACTTATAGAAGTATGTCAAATGGACATTATAAACTGATTATCTCTTGTGGGTAAAATGGTACACCTCTGCAAAGTGTTTAAATCTATTAGAATAGTTGTCCCTCCCGTTATGGGCATTGTGAGGAAAGTCACACCGGTTAGTTTTATTAAAATAAAATTGTGAACTAACATGATGGGTAAACATGGTGGTTGTAATTTGCGACATGCTGGTTAAGAATGGTTGTTGTGAACAGGACATGATGGTTAAGCATGGTCTCTGGAAGTTGGGACATGTTGGTTAAGCATGGCCTCTGGAGTTTGCGGCATGCTGGTTAAGCATGGCCGTTAGGTTTGCGACATTTTGGTTAAGTATAGTCGAGATAATAATTGCTTATACAAAAGAAACTTTAGTTTTGAAGTAAAACAAGCTAAGTCATAGGTTTAGAAAATAATTACAGTATTTGAGCAAACTGGCTTTGTGCTAAAATAAATATACAACCCTTCCCTTGGAATCATTGCTTCTATATAATTGCATTTGTGGTAAGGGTTTGCTGAGTACCTTCGTACTTATAGTTGCTTAAATATGTGGACTCAGACTATGAAATCGAAGACCCGATGTATGGATATTTGTATGCATCCAGACATGGCAATGATGAAGACGGCCATAACTAGGTCCAAGCCCTAGTTAGTTGCATATGGCAATGCAGGGAGGCCCCCGCTCTTTTGATGTTCTTTCCGCTGTTACTTTATTACTTCGAACTATTTGGCATGTTGGCCGTAAACTTTGGTCTTAAAGCCTATTTACCATGTACTGTAATAATTATAATTACTCGTTTATGTATGTGTTGTATGAATATGATATTTATCAATATATATATTGTTGGATTAACTACTGATTATGAGACTAGTTCAGAATATATCTAGATCCCACACTTCATCACTTATTCGCATCTTGTTCGGTTGTTTTGTTCGGTTGTTTGTACCAGAAATAAAAGAAGTGGTCCGAGATGGTTTGCTGTAGAGTTGATATGAACCATCAGGCATAAAAAAATCATAGTAGAACTACATCCGTTCTGCCGGTGGAGGCAGTATTTAGGTGCATCATCTCACCTTGGCAGTGTTTAGGTGCATCATCTTATGTCTCTTTTTTTGCCTTTGCCTTTTGTTTTGCTGTTCACCTGATTTAGTGGAATGTAATGAACTGGTAGGGCAACCCGAAGCAGGTTCTATAAAAAGTTGCTACTCTTTCGCAACCGGGAAAGATCGCTTGCTGTATGTGCTGCGTATCCTTGTTCGTGGTGTGTTTTGGAAAGATTTGGATTTGTACATCTGTTTCAGTACACCATTTCTCTCGTAAGAGTAAAATTCATACTCATTTACGAGGACTCAAGAAGAAGGTTTTCCTTACTTCTGAGTGAGCTCCAACGATTGTAGGTGCAGCCGAGCATGCAGAGTTAGCCCACCCTCATGGGAGGACGCCGAGCGGAATCCGTAGCTTAAGACGATTTTCTTTGGCTGCGCGCCCCGCGCGGTCGGTGTAATGCGTGTAACCGGTGTTTGCGTGCACAGCGCACCCCCGCGTACGGCCGGCGGCCGCCTCTGGCTGAAGCCCGGAGTCTGGAGAATGTGGTGTTGCGCCCAAGCGGCTGCACCACTGCGCACCGTGGAGCACACGGCCGGCTGGGCTGAGTCGTTTGTTGCGCGTGCCTAATACTGGCCCGAACACCGCCATCCGCGCCCGAGCGGCTGGAGCCAGCGGGCGCTGTGAATTCGCGCGTGAGTGTGCGTGCGGGGAGGCGCCGCAGCCTAGGTGGAGCTGGTTTACTTGCCGACGGGGAATATGAGATGGGCTTCCGGCCATTTAACAAATCAAGGCCGATCGATGATGGGTAGCTATGGGGCTGCTGTTGTGTTGGCGTACCGGCTTAGATTTCCTGACCATCAGATTCAGAAGCATCACTTCTCTTTCTTGCGATGCTCCGTCACTTGCAGAAACGCGGAGCTCTTTGATCGATGAATATCGAATTAAACACTCTCTCAATACCGGTAAGTCTACAAGGCACTGCCACGCATTACAAACTGAGGGCGGCAAAAGGCAAAACAAATCGCCCTCCCATGCTACTGACATGCGTTACACGCGACAAGAAATCAGACACACATACACGAGGTAGAGTATGCACAGAGAGGCCTCTCTAGGCCTGGATTCACAGCTCGGTGTCCATCGGGACGTCGAACACGGCGCTGTCGACCACCATCCCCTTAACCTCCACGCCGCCGTGGTCCGTCAACGCTGATACGTTCGCGCCGATCCCCTTACCGTGGTGCGACCGCCGGTCGACGAGCAGCGCCCTCCCGATCTTGGACGGGCTCGATAGCTGCGCCGGCGAGAGGCTCGGCGTGGCGTACGCTGTCACGTACGCCGTGCCCGAGGCGGGCACCACCGTGAACGCCGACGACGGCACCGTGGCCTTGCTCTTGCAAACTATCTTGCCGTCTGCGCCACCGACGGGGAGCTGATCTGACTGCTTAATCATCTCATCAACGTAGTGCAGGTCGTCGATCCGCGCTATGATGTTGGAAGCAAGGCTCTCCAGAACCCTTGAGTAGCTCTCAAGGATCGATTTCCCCACATCCTGAAGTAACGTTCAGCGAAACGACTAGATGAGTTCACCAAACTTAATTACAAACGCACACGACGCTTAATGGATGGAGACTGCAAAGGGATTCACAAACCATGTTGTACTGAATCTTGCTCATGTCCAAGCTCGTCTGCGTCAGGCCGGGGAACCTCTGCTTGAGGGATATCAAGAGGCCCTCGGCGCGCTCGGCGAAGCGATCTCTCTTCTCCGTGTCCACTATCATGTCCTTGACGACGCCCCAGGCCGATTTGGAGTCCGCACGGTTCGTGCCGCTCGCTGATTTCGCGGTGCCCCTCCGGCGCCACACGTAGACGGAGGCCTCGACGCGGTTGGCGATCTCCAGGGCCTGGTACTCCGACGATAGGTCGAGGCAGTCGAGGAGGCATTCGGGAGAGAACTGATCCGACGTAATGTAGCGGTATATGATGCCGCCGAGTGCGGCACGTCCATTCTGAAAATCCAACGTTCATGACAGCAGCATGACAAGAAATGCACATAGCAGATTAGCACGTGTGAGAACGAGCAGGCAGTGTCCGTGCCGTGGTGCACCTTAGGTAATGAGTCGTGGTACGAGTCGGGGACGTCCATCTCAGCCAACGCGTTGCTGTTGATGGCCATGGCAGCCTTGAGGATTTGGTTGGCGCAGTCGAGCTTGTGCTCCAGCTTCCTCCTTGTGGTCTCGTGGAGGCCGCCGGGGGGCACGCGGGGCACCGGCAGCCACCACTTCTCGTCGCGGCGGTGGAACGATCTCCTGGTGGAGGCGGAGGCGTCGCAGTCCGGCGCGCATATCCCCTGGTCGACGTACCAGAATTCAGGGTCTCTGAAGCTCTCCAGTATTTCCTAGAAGCAGAGGGTTCGTCAGGAGATTTGATTTTGTATTGCTCGGTTTTTCAGAAGAATCAGCAAGTTTGTCAAACTCACAAGGAGCATGTGGTCTAGCTTCCGAAGTGCCGGTAGATTGATGTATAGATCGGACCGTGGTCTGCTTGTCATGATCTGAAATAGGCAGCCCATAAGTACCAAGCAGTTAGTAATAATGTTCTGTTTTTAGGTAAAAGCACATATTGCAGTGTACTAGTAATGTTCAAGGCAATTATTATTTCATAACTAGTGGAATTACTCGTGCAATTGCGCGGCTAGATATTATGTCTTTGTTATACAACTCTAATCCGTATTATTAAAAATATAATTGTATTTGTTATACAATTCTAATATCTATATATAATCAATCTACACATTTATAATTTAGCTCTACCTAAATAAGCGGTGTAGATTATTCTCTTTTTCTCTCGATTAATGAGATAATTTATAGGATCTTTTATTTTTCAGGACTATTGTGGGATTTTCCTACTTTTAAAACAAATGAGGTGGCTTGAACCTCACCGGTTGTTTTTATAGATATAGGTAGATAATGATATCAGATATACTCTACTCTACAATTAGTAAAACTTTTCACTTAAGTTTGATGTTTAGTGCATATCGTGGTGTGTACCATCCAGATGCGACAAGCAGCTGCTAGTAACATTTGAAATTTGACGAAACGCGCAAAAGTGGACAACCAAACGGACGGCACATTGATGCAGTCTTTACTCTTTGGACCTCAAAAACACCACGCGCCCAACGTATTAATAAATGGGATTTACCCAAACGGCTAAGCACGAATTTAATGGCTATTTGCAGTGGTCCATGTCCAAGTAAAATTCAAATAATGAGCGGTTTTGCGCTAGATTTTTGCTTCATCCGTAGAACGCCAAATTAACTCTGTATTTGCCCATGAACAAAAACACTGATACTAAATTCTAAGTGACCATTTTTTATAACTGAACTTGTTTAATAAATTCTACTATTAGTCCATGTTATTAAGATGGGTAGATTTTACCATGGCGGTAACTGGTCGACTCATAAGAACTTTTGCTTATAGAAATGTCTACTGAAAATTTCAATTTGACAGGGGAATTATTACTGGTTGGTTATTAGCTCTCGGTTACCTCAAGCCTTGTCCCGTCAGGGAACGGCTGCCATGTCGGCACCAGCTCGACGATGTGGTCGCTCACGCACAGCAGCCAGTCCATCTCTCGCTGCCACATCGCCTTCTTCTCCGGCGGCAGCGGCTCCAGCCTCCACAGCTGCCCAAATACCGTTGCTGCAAGAACGGCATAATTAAACGCAAGAACTTGATTACCCCCATTGTTGTAGTTAATTCTCGTCCAAGAAATTAAGCAGCTGCACAACATTTAACCAACGAATTGCACGCCCAGGTGATCGGTCGAGAATCGAGATGCGTCACGTACGTACCGCAGAGGTTGGTGATGGCGTTGGAGATGGCGAGCGCGGTGCAGACGCCCTTGCCGCTCCCGGACATGTCCTCGCCCAGCAGCAGCTTCGAGAACCTCTCCTTCATCATCTCCATCTCTGCCAATCAATTCAAACCACACGGTGAATGAGAGACCCCACTCATTCTGAGTCCAAATTAATTACACGTTCCGAAATTAAGGAAGGATTTGCCGTGTGGCGTACGTATGTACCTGAGACTTTGTGCTTGTCGGCGCCCGTGTCGTCGACGGCGCCTCCGTCGCGCGGGGGCAACTTCTCCTTGCCGGCGGGCTCGACCGTGACGACTTCTTCGGTCACGCAGCTCTTGATGGCGGCCCGCTGCCACTCGTCGGGCGGGCAGTAGGACTCGCTGGAGGCGGCCTCGGAGCTGGCGCTGGAGCTGCTCCCGCGGCGGCACTCGTCGTCCGACGCCGTCAGCGCCTCGCTCGTCTCCATCTCCTCCTCCTCCTGCTCGGCCGCGCCGCCTCTCGCCATCCCGGGTCGCCCAGCGCCTCGGACCCTCCTCACACTCGTGCCGGCAACGGCCCGGCTCATCCCCTGTTTCTTGGCTGCCGCGGGTTTGACGAGGAGCGCGAGGGCGGCTACTACGCAGAGAAGGCGCTTGCTGCTGCTGCTACTTCTAGTGCGCGACGAGAGGGGCGTCGCGGACATGGCATGGCTGTGTGCTCTTGTGGTCTTTGCCTGTGGGGCAATGCATGAGACGGTGAGGGGGAGTAAAGGCTTAAAAGAGGCGAGGTGAGGTACTGAAAGCCGGACGAGGAGTGACCGTTGGGCTTTGAGTTGTCTCTGTTTTGGTGGGTTCTTTTCTCAACCGGACAGTGCAGCAACGGTTAGTGGTAATTGGACGGCGTGGCAGCTACGCTCGATGGTGGTTTGGTCCGTCTCGCTGCTCTCTCTACGCATCACACTATCGCAGCCTTTCTCTCTGTCCTCACCGTCTTGCCGTTGTATGCTGTCGAGAGACTCGGCATGTGCGGGATAGAAAATGCTTGGGTTGCAGGATCTGCACGTTCAGGAGACAGAAATCTGAAGGGTCGTTTGATTCCTCGTTGCATTTGGCTTAGTTTAGTGGCGTCGAAGAATGATGATCAAACGGTCAATTTCAGGTTTCCAGTGCGATACTCGGAGTATAGTTTATTCAATTCGTGGCGGTGCTGTACTTGTCAGCCTGTAGAAAATTTCATAGAAACCCAAATGTAATAAAAAAAAATTAAGAAATTAACCCACTCAACATATACATACGTGTATCTCAAAATTAACGTACATTTCGTGCTGGTAGGACTTGTGTAAGTAGTAAGTAGCTCGAGCTCGCAGTTCAGTTCAAGACTTCAAACACAATCTCATCAGTAAAGTGGAGCATGAGCCAGAGTGATTTCAAAACCTGAGTTTGAAAACACAGAGATAAAACTAAAGGGGGAAAAGGTTGAAAGCGGATAGGAGGCATCTATCTATCCACTGGCGCGCAAAACGTTAGGGGGGAAAAGCGCCTGCGGTTTGACTCGGTAGTCGCGGCAACAACTTCTTTTTTTACGGCGCATGAAAAATCAAACCCGTGTCGCTGGCCGCTGTCACCACCCCACTGCGGCCCCACAAAAGCAACGTCGATTACTCACTCCTGCTCATCTATACTATGGCCTTGTTTGGATCTAGAGTTTTGTAAAAACTGTTTTTACTAAAGTCTTGTTTTCCCCTAGTTTTAGAAAAACGATGTTTGGATATCATAATAAACATGCGGATAAAAAAAACTGGTTTTCCGTAACCCAGTATTTTGAGTTTTGAGAAAATCAACTAAAGGTCGTTCTTCACAAAACTAAATTCTGGTATCCACCTTCCAATGTATCGCTATTTCTCTGTTCCAGCATGCGCATGTTGTTAGGTGAACTCCATACCGACACGCCATCGCACATGCCGCGAGGGCGTGGCACGCCGACGCTGGTCGAAGCCATCATCCCGGTGACTCGAGCTAACGTGGAAGAGGACAGGCTCGTGGGATAGTATGTGGCGAGAACAAGGCAGAGACACAAGACGCACTGCCGCAGGCACGCCATGGCGCGCGGTGGAGAGGTCGATGAAGCCGGGCCGAGTGGCGTCGAGTCGAACAATCTTGGCGTGTCGCCAGATGTACTTGGCGATGATGAGCGGTCGGTCTGGCGCCATCGAGCGATAGTCTGGTATGCTTGGCGCGCCAATTCTTGGACCAAACTCACAGATCGCTTTGCCGTTCTTTGTTCTTCAAAGTTCGAGTTAGTTCCTCGCCCATGACTACATGGGAATTGTGAATTGGTAGCTTGAGATGTCTTTCAACTTTACATGCATTGAGGCCTTGTTTGGATCTAGAGTTTTGTGAATTGGATCATAGCCGAGGGAGGTGTGGAGCTCATTTAGCTTAGCCATGGCGGACGGCCAAGCGTGGCAAGCGGGCTAGCGACGACGATTTTAATCCATAACTAGAGGAGGTGTGGAGCTCACCACGCCCACGTGGGAGCTTGACGATGAAATCCATCAGCAATGCATTTAGTCGTGCGTGGCATGGAAGGTGAGGGGGTGAGGAAATCGGAAGGGGTGGAGAGTGGAGGTGAAGGGGAAAGTAAGAGAGATGTGAGTGAGTTAATCAGTGAAAAGGGAAAGCAACGCTGTGCGCAGTAGGCGCAAGTATATCTTTAGCCAAACACGAAATTGGTGAAAACTTGTTTTAATTTTTCAGATCCAAACAAAGTAATCCATAAATTCATCCTAACAGAATAACAACTTAAAACCAGTTTTGCTAAAAATTCTCCTAAAACTAGTTTTCTTAAAGCTCATTTCTTATTCCTGAGATCCAAACAACCACTAAAAAAGCTCCAAAGTTAAATTTTAACTCTTAACTTTATATTACTATATTTATATTATATTAATATAGTTATAAAATATTATAGGAGTATAATATTATAAAAGTATTTCATACTACAAATCTAACTATACAAATTTAATACAACCAACCTAAATATTTTAAAAATATTATTAATCAAAGTCAAAGAGGATCAAATATTCTGAAACAGAAGGAGTACCATTTTTAAATCATCGAAATCAGATTTCGCTAGTGGGAGCACTGGTATTACTGCCGCACTAATAATCGTGCACGACTCACTTCTACTTGAAGCAAAGAGTTCCGAGGAGTTCAGCACAGTGCGCGGCAGGGTTTTTGGCTGCAAGCAACGGGCCGGAATGATATCCGCGTAGGGCCACCACCTCGCCGGTGCCTTAACTCGATACACGCGATCAGCTAGCTTTACCTGGCAAGCTTTGATCAATGCGCATGCAGAAGCTTCTCAAATTGTGCCGATGTGCTTGTGCAAAACAAGATCCACGTCGACCAATTGGCATCGTCAAGGAAACAGCGCAGGAAGAAAATTAATGGGATGCAACCGTTCCTTGGTCCAAGCGGCGTGGCACCTTTGATTGTTCATTTAGTGGCTGAAATTCCACTTTCACCGATTACGTTCGAGTGATGTTCGAAAGCACTCGA
The DNA here is from genome assembly GCA_036346405.1 of Phyllostachys edulis. Classification (NCBI taxonomy): domain Eukaryota; kingdom Viridiplantae; phylum Streptophyta; class Magnoliopsida; order Poales; family Poaceae; genus Phyllostachys; species Phyllostachys edulis. The sequence continues at coordinate 34,572,485 of CM070553.1, forward strand.
GCCTCCAAGGGCGGAGCTGGGTCTTAGGCCTCTCGAGCTATAACCCGAGGCCTAGCAAAAAACTGCATGTAAAAAAACTAAATTCTATTATGTATTGTAGCAGTTTGAGCCAAAACACAGTAGGCCGGCCCGAGGCCCAGGCCAGTGCTGGCTCCGCCCCTGCGAGCCTCCAGTATCAAACACATCAGTCATACGTGGATTTACTATGATTTGATTATTTGACTTCTAAGTTGTTACGGTAGTAGTTATATGGAGTACTAACCAGTCGATTCAACCACACCCACACAAAGCATGAAACCTATCAGATCCAATAACCATACAGAGGCTAAGTTACTGTGCATAGGTTCTCGCAGCTTCCAGCTCGTTTTCCTCTAAACAAATTACCTCTAATTAATTTACTTCCCCTCCAACGACTAAGAATTATAGTACTGGTCCAATGTGTATAGCCCGTACGTAGCAAATTGAATGAACCAAATTAAGCACCTCGTAACCACGGACAACGGCGGCTGCGGTGCCACTGTTTTTAAAACTCCCTCTCGGACAGGGCGTTGCGGTGTTGCCATTGTCTCACTAATCTGTCACATCGGGTACACTCACCATAAACCACATCTTGAATGGCTAAACCGTGCATGGACCAACTGGTCAAACCATAAACAAACAGCTTGGGACAGTAAAAAACACTAAAAATGTCAGAGGGGTCGCACTTGCTCCATGCGAGAACTCCAAGCCAGCGGCCCAAATGTCAAAAGACAAGACGGCCTCTACCTGTCCTGATGTCCTCTAACGAAGAGAATGTTCATGCGATGTGATGCTAGTGGCCGTACTAGTAGCAATAGCGTGCAGCACAGCCCTGCGAGTTTTTTTTTTAAAATTCTAAAATAGCAATGTTTACTCGTGCAATAACTAAAATAGTGAGATCAATGCTAAAAATAGCACCATAGAACCACCAATGGGCAATACATTGCCGAGTCCGCACACCGGACACTCGGAGCCCCTCGTCCACACACCGTGGGCATGGAGTTGCCTCGTCCATGAGCCAAGGGCACGGACTCGCCTTTGCGCCGCGCCACATCCTTTGCTCTGCGTCTCGTGTTCGTGCCCTCGGCGCACAGACGAGGCATGTTCGTGCCCCTGGCACACAGACGAGGCAGCTCTATGCCCGGGGCGTAGGGACAAGAGGCTCCGGATGCCCGACATGTCATCTACCGATGGATGCACGATATCATTTTCGACGAGAATTAAATCTCTAAATATTACTTTAATATTTAATTAAAGACCGCACGCCCTTCGTAGTCGTAACGCCTAATGCTAACGATCACATGGTCGTGAGGATTCCAGAGGTTACATTGTGGGTACTCTGGTCGGACGAGGTCATGTACCTTATCCTTAACCAGGTAACTACTCGTATAAGCAGTGAACTGGTACTTTGATCTGATTCCAAGTATATTTCTTACCACGTGACGAATGGAACGCATGTCTTATTTGTTCCAAACCACATGACGTTTGCAGCCCTAAGTCACTGACAATAACCACTATATAGTTTTATCTCACATTGACATCAATTGCTAGTCAGTTGGTTTTTCACCAACTACCACTATTTCTCCGACCGAACGCGACACTTTCAAAGGACACCTCTTCCAAGAATAACTGTCACCACTTCGTCAGTTATTTAAAGGAGAATACAAACGGTAGGGAGAACAAGTTCACAACAACCGCATCAAGATCGAAGGACACAAGACTTAGCAATCTAAAGACTGTTGAAGCAATAGTATAGCAGTCACCACACCAAGTGTGATTAGGGCTAGTCCACTGCCTTGTCTAAGGCACCCTCTGTAAATGATCCAGTTCATTGCAATAAAGAGCAATCTCATTCTCATCTAAGAACTCTTAGCCATTTTTCTCTATTTATTTCATAAGATCGGCGACTCGATCGTCGACAGCTGGCACCGTCCGTGGGGTAGAAGGCATTGAGTTCTTGAAGCTTTCTTTGCTCAAGCAATTCTCATTCACTTTCCTTCGCTCCATCATCACTCATGTGATCATAGCAGGGACTTGGGATGAGGAAAACTGGTTCAACTTGGCGGACTACTCCAACCTTGATATGGACGCAAGCATCCGCACCATAAAACATGATGCAATGTCGTCGTCATCCTCTTCCGCCGCCAGCTCGCCACTTGTTGAGACCAGCGAGATCGACCGAATGGAGGAGGATTCACCGTCACCATCTGTGGCGCTCCCATAGGAATCGGTCGTTTCGACCAGTTCGGAATGTTCGAAGGCCTCTACAAGCCCCGTTCTTTCCGACCGACAAGAATGGCGACAAAAGCCCAACATTGCGATCAGAGGGTCAATGTACTCTTGATACGGTCATAGGTGATCAGTATTCGCCAACAGCTCCTACGTATTCCGGGGGCCAACCGACATCTGGTGAGGGTGTTAATGAAGTTACCACCGATCAAAGGCCAAGTGGGAATGATAAAACTCAACATACGGTCGGCAATCAGCTGGATCAGACTGAGTCCACCACAAAGCCCGCCAGATGTGGTAATCTCTAACCGCTCCCCATCATGGAGGCTTCTTGCCGAAGCACTGGAAGGCTCTCCCTTAGTTACGATGGGAGCTCGTCGAAAGACTCCTGTTGGAGGCACGAGGTTAACGCAATCAGAGATACCAATTAAGATGTCGTGCACAATCCTCCATAGCTTAACCCACCACCACCTGTTGGTGGAAATGGTGCGAGCGCTCAAGCACCAACTGGCGGAGGCGATCAAACTAATGAACATCGATCAGTTAATTCGCATGTTTCTACCCCACAGCTCATAAGGGGTCGGACAAAACAAACCGGAAGGTCGGAAGGCAATTCGACTCATCGAACACCCACTGCTAGTGGGAATCCTCCAAGACCTTCAGTAACAATTCAAAACCTACAACGAGTTCGTGACATTCTTAATAACACAGATCTTGCTCTCGCAGACACTTCAGGTTATGTTCAACTCGCATGACAGGTATCAGAAATCCTCCAACAGACCATACAATGAACATAAGTGTACCGGGAGCAAAGGAACTCACAAAGTCACACCGTGACTTCTTCCCAGCGCTCCTCCCTCAGCAGAGGACAACATGGTCGAACGGTGGACCAGTCGATACCTAGACCTCCTCGAAGATTCCGACCAGGGAGTCACGAGGGAATACGGCTCTTTTAAGGAGCCACTCCCCCTCCCTCGCCAAGAGGAACGATCGTTTGGTTCGGATGACCTTCGGCATCGCCTAAACCAGACGGTCGGTCAAAGACGTTTCCCCAACGTCCATGAACGGATTGGTACACCAGAAACTATGTATGTTAATCTGATGAATCGGTCCCGAGCTGACTACCATTCGGCTCCTTTTCAAAGAATGTGCCATGACACTATTACGGGCTGTCGAGTATTCTCGACAGGTCTCCAAGTAGTTCGTTGGCCGGATAGGTTCCGACCAGCCAACATAGATAAGTTCAATGGGACTCAAAACCCGTTAGAATTTCTCCAAATCTATACTACCGCCATCAAAGCTGCTGGTGGTAATGATAATGTGATAGCGAACTACTTGCCCATGGTCCTTGAAGGATCTGCCCGGTTTTGGTTGCTCAACCTACTGGTCGGATCAATTTACACTTGGAGGCAACTATGCGACATCCTGATCACCAAGTTTCAAGGGACGTACAACCGCCCCGAAAAAGAAGATGGTCTTCATCGAATCAGACAAAAACCTAACAAAAATCTTCGACAATACATCAAGAGGTTTAGCCAGGTTCGAAACTATATTCCAGAGGTCGCAGACTCTTCCGTTATTCAGGCTTTTAAAGCAGGATTGAGGAATCGATGGTTTACAAAGGATATTGCAATGAACTCTCAACGAACGACCGTCAAACTTTTTGACATGGCTGATAGATATGCGGCCACAAGTGAAGTGGTTGAATGGAATCAAGCTATTGATCGAAAGAAGAAAATCCTTCAACCTAGCCTGGAGAAACCAGAGAAGCATAAGAAGGCTCTCAAAGGGTAAGAAGAATTGCAAACCCGACAACAAAGAGGTTCTTGTAATTCCAGAAAAGTTTTCTAAGGGCAAAAAAGACTATTCCGATCGAAACAAGGCGAAAGCCCCGACCGACGAATACAAGAAGAACAAGAAGTGGTGTCCACTTCACCAGGCGACAGTGCATGATCTGCGCACTTGCCGAGCCTGGCAAAAGAAGCTGGGGGATTACTACTTAGGTAAAGGTCCCTTCCCTTCCATACACGAGCTTGGAGAGCCAAGCTCCAAGAAGGACAAGGATGGCGATGAAGAAATAGAGTATCAGGAGCCTCAGCACACTATGGATATGATTTTTGGTGGTTCCTCCTCGTACGAATCAAAACGTCATCTGAAGGCCGTGGAGCGGAAAGTGAACCTTACCGACTCTCCAATCACCGTCAAGACATCTAGGTGGTTAGAGACAGTTATCTCCTTCAGCAAAGAAGACTGCTCCATCCCTTCAACTCGACCAGGTAGGTTCCCTATTGTTGTAGAACCTACTATTAATAATTGCAAAGTTAATCGAGTTCTGATAGATGGTGGTAGTTCTTTAAATATCTTGTTTACAGGAGCATTGGAAGAAATACAAATTCCCAGGTCAAAAGTAAAGCCTGAAATATGTCTTCCATGACATAGTTCCAGGATCTACTACTAAACAGATAGGGCAACTCTCCCTACCAGTTGCGTTCGAAAGGCCAGATAACTTCCAAACAGAAAAGATTCCAATTGATGTAGTAGATTTCGAAACTGCATATAATAGAATCCTTGGTCCTTCGGCATTGGCAAAATTCCTGATAGCTACACATTACGGCTATCAGAGTTTAAAGATGTCAGGACTAAAAGGGGTAATCACGGTTCGAGGGGATAGAAAAATGGCATATGCGTGTGATCGAAAATCCTTAGAACTGGTCGACGAGCTTCCGACCAGGGATAGTAGTTCACTTTCCACGCAGGTCAAGCACTCGAGACCAATGATAGCCCCAAAACCTTCCGACCATACCAAGGAGGTTCCACTCGACAAAGGTGCTTCTCCGGAAAGCGTCAAAACGCCGTCTGAGTCAGGAAATGCTAATACATCTACCCAAAAGGTACTGGTCGGGGCAGGACTCGGCCCTAAATAGGAAGAATCGCTCGTCTCCTTCCTCCGAGCAGACTTAGATGTATTCGCCTGGCAGGCATCCGATATGCCCAGAGTCCCTCGGGAGGTGATCAAGTACAGGCTAGCTCTCTAGCCTGACAAGAAACCGGTCAAGCAGAACATAAGGCGTTTTGCACCAAATCGGAAGGATGCAATCTAGTTGGAGATTGACAAGCTTCTTAAGACTGGATTTATTTGTTAAGTCGACCACCCAGAGTGGCTCGCCAATCCTGTAATGGTTAGAAAAAGCAATAAGAAATGGCGAATATGTATCGATTTCACATATCTTAATAAAGCTTATCCGAAAGATGACTTCCCCCTTCCACGCATTGATCAACTTGTAGACTCTACTTCCGGGTGTGAGTTATTAAGTTTTTTGGATGCATATTCAAGGTACCACCAGATTAATATGAGTAAAGATAATGAAGAGAAAACTTCATTCATCACACCATATGATACTTACTGCTATGTTAAGATTTCATTTGGTCTCCAAAATGCTAGCGCAACTTTTCAGAGGTTAATGCAAAAAAAAACATTTAATTCTCAAATAGGTCAAAATCTAAAAGCCTACGTTGATAACTTGGTTGTGAAAAGCATCAACGCTGGTGATCATATTTCGGACCTACACGAAACTTTCAATAACTTAAGAAGGCACTGTTGGTGATATGCCCTAGAGGCAATTATAGAGGTGATTGTATCACGTCTATGTTCATGAGTTATTGAATAAATGTTATTATATGTTCCTTGAATGAATTATTGGTTATGAAGATGAACAAGTATGTGACTTGTTGGTGAAACTCTTTTAGCCTATATGATGTCGTTCTACATGAATCCCTGGTCAGATGTCACTAGTCGGAACACTAGTGACTCTATCGACCAGCACATGTATTGATTGATGACCATGTTTCACCGGTCATGGATATAGGGATATCGAATCAATAATGTGAACACATGTTAGAGAACATGGGGTTGGATTGACCCACCTTGAGACACTGTTGAGATTGTTATGATTTTATGTGTCGTCAGTTGGTCTCAAGCAATGATGATGTATAATCCTTAGACCTGAGATCAGCATGGTTTCCTACATGTGTAATAGTACACTTAGGGGTTGTCAAATACTACTCCGTAACTGGGTAGTTATAAAGGTAGCTTTTGTGTATGCTATGAAACATGCGGAGGAATATGACTGGTCGGATATGGGATTTGCCCCTCCTAACATAACAAGAGAGATATCTCTGGGCCCCTCGATGTGGTCGAATAAAGAAAGTGCATGGCCATGCCAGTAGTGGTCGAAGTGTTCGACCACGTGAAGTTATCCGACACTTGATCGAGAAAGTATTGAATAGAGTCCATGGTTGACACAACATCTCACCTAGAGTTCATCTAGATATATATCGTGAGGCAAAGGGAGAATACACGAGAAGGTCTTTTAGTTCGATCAGATACGGATTAGTTGTATGGAGATACGAGCTAGTCATAGGCTGATCAAACATGATCACTAAGTGGTTGAAACCTGGTCGTAAGGAGTTACAAACTAGTCGAGACCAAATATGAACTGGTCATACAGAGATACGAGCTGGTCGTTAGTGATATAGACCTAGTCGTAGATCATATTGCATTAAGGTTCGTCTGATATAATTCATGTGTATTCGGGAGTCGTTATGTTCTACTAGGAGCCGCTGACGACTCGTGATCGGAAAGGAGTTTCCGAGTCACAACCGATTACGCATGAACCTAATGGGTCACACACTTAACGAGTTGGAACAAACCAGTACGGATACGATTCGTCAAACGTGTTCGGATAGGATCCATCACGGGCACTATATAAGGAGATGCTTAAGGCTATTGGGAGAGAGCTACGAGACAGAGGAGATTCACGTAACAGACAGAGTATATACGATATACAAGTTGACGTGAGTTGCTCCACCGAATCCTTAGCCGCCATCTTCTTGAGAGAGCCTTCCTATGCGACTTGGTGCTAGCACACCAGCGTATGGTGTTCCTTCTCTAGACGTGTGGATACCGTAGAGGCGCTACTACGGTTACTGTTGCGCTTGAGGACGATCCACGACTTCTCAAGGAAAGCGATTGGTTGCTGGAGGAGTCGATCGACATCGGGAACGTTGAACGATTGACTACGACCACTACATCGACGCGCTCTTCGTTGGACCAGGCTGCTCCAACTATTCTTCCGCTGCACTACGCATTTGTGATCTTTTACTTGCATAGCTTCCTGGTTTACATGGTAGAATTTTTAAATTGTCACCTAACGTAGCCTACCCGTATCCCTTCAGGCATAATCTTAAGTTAAACTCGAAAAAGTGTGTGTTCAGAGTTTCCTATGAAAAGCTTCTTAGATTCTTAGTTTCTGCTAAAGGAATGGAAGCAAACCCAGCAAAAATATCGGCTATCGACCAGATGCACCCTTCGACCACAAAGAAAGAAGTCCAAAAACTAACCGACTGTTTGGCAGCACTAAGTCATTTCATAACAAGGTTAGAAGAAAAAAGATTATCTTTCTTTAAGCTTCTTCAGAAATATAGAAGTTTCGAATGGACTAAAGATGCAAACGATGCTTTTAAAGAGCTTAAGAAATACCTTATAAAAGCCCCGATCTTAGTATCTCTAAGATTGGGAGAAACATTGCTGATATACATGGCTGCAACACCACAAGCGGTCAGTGTTGTACTGGTCGTTGAGCGTGACAAGATCCAACGACTAGTATATTACGTAAGCAAAGTCTTACATGGACCAAAGGAACGATACCCATTGGTACAAAGTTGCTATATAGTCTCCTTATAGCTTCAAAGAAACTAAGGCATTACTTTTAGGCCCACAGAGTGGTCGTGCCTACTGCATATCCCCTTACTCAAGTTCTCGAAAATAGGGAATCATTAGAACGAATAGCAAAATAGGCGGTCGAGCTTGGGGCGTTCAACCTCCATTTCATCTCACGAACAACAATCAAGTCTCAAGCTTTAACAGAATTCATTGCCGAATGGACGAACCCTAAACCCACCCAAGGGCCCGAGTACGAACACCACAAAGAATGGACAATGTACTTTGACGGTTCCTTGATGCTCAAAGGCTTGGGGGGCTAAAGTTGTCTTGATATCCCCTACTAGAGAACACATCAAATATGCGATTCAGCTAAACTTTCCTGCTACAAACAATATGGCAGAGTACGAAGGTTTACTGGCAGGACTCCGAGCAGCCAGAGCGCTCGGGATTCGCAGATTACTAGTGAAAGGCGATTCTCAACTAGTAGCGAATCAAGTCGAGAAAGAGTATCAATGCTCAAGTACTAAGATGTCATCTTATTTGGCAGAAGTACAAAAACTCGGAAAGCACTTCTTCAGTTTTCAGATCCAACATATTCCTAAAAAGGAAAACTTTCTAGCAGACTAGTTGGCACGGATGGCCTCAACAAGGTCACCTGTCTCACCCGAAGTTTTTCTCGAGCAACTCGATTCACCCTCGATGGTCGAACATTCCGAGGACTTAGATGCTCCACTGGAGGTCGTACAGCTCGATCCCAGTAGTGATTAGATGACATCGATCTATAATTATCTTCAGCATGGCATAATTCCTGAAGACGATGTAGAGGCCGATTGTACAGCTCGAAAGGCTAAATCATACACTCTGATTGAAAGTACCCTTTACAAACGGGGATATCACGGAGTGTTGATGAGATGCATATCTCAAACAGATGGTATTAAGTTATTATGTGACATACATGGAGGAGTTTGTGGAGCACATTATTCCTACAGAACTCTGGTCGGTAAAGCCTTTAGGCAAGGATACTACTGGCTAATTGCCCTTCATGATGCAAAAGAATTTGTGACGAAGTGCGTACAATGTCAATTTCAAAGTTGACACGTACATCAGTCGACACAAACTTTGCAAACAATACATCTTTCTTGGCCTTTTGCAACCTGAGGACTAGACATTCTGGGATCTTTTCCAAAAGCACCCAGGGGCTTCAAATTCCTTTTTGTAATGATTGATACATTCACAAAATGAATAGAAGCCGAGCCATTTGTTAAAACAACAACTAAAGCTGCTAAGAGGTTCCTCACAAAAAATGTGATCACACGATTCGGTATACCCAGTCGTATAATCACGGATAACAGTACCTAGTTCTCGAGCGGAATTTTTTTAGAAATTCTACGAAGATCGAGGAATCAAGATACATTTCGCTTCTGTGGCTCATCCACAGAGTAACGGAGAAGTCGAGCAAGCTAATGGTATAATAATGTAAGGAGTGAAACGCCGAGTGTTCGAACCGTTAGTAAAACGGTCAGGAGCTTGGGTTCAAGAACTTCCCTCTATATTATGGTCCGTTCGAACCACGACCAGTCGTGCGACTGGTGAAACACTATTTTTTCTAGTTTACGGTGTTGAAGCCATGCTTCCTTTGGAATTGAAAATTGGCTCCGCTCGAACTGATTGTTTCAATGAGAACGATTAGATAGAACGAAGACTTGCCGACATCAATTTCTTTGAAGAAAGACGAAACCAAGCCCTTATACAGTCAGCAGTTTACCAACAAGCCATGAGAAGGTACCACAGTCATAAGGTGCAACCTCACAGCCTAGCTATAGGTGATCTGGTTCTCAGAAAAATTCAGAGCCAAGCAAATCGCAACAAACTTTCGCCAAAATGGGAAGGTCCATACACTGTGGTCGAAGTCACTCGACCTGGTTTGGTATGACTAGCCATGTCAGATGAGCGTATTTTGTCAAATTCTTGGAACATTGATCAATTGCGTAAGTTGTTTGTATAGTTTTTCCATTTTTTCAATTTCAATAAAGATTCATTTTTCTTTACTTTTCGATGAGAGATATTGTTTATATGTCTGTTATCCGTTATCTGGTCACATACTATTGTTGTTTAACTGGTCGGAGAAGAACCATTTCTCACCGATATCCTTCTAAAAGGTCTTTTTTACTTTTTTAGACTTGACATAGTTGTCATAAGCCATAAGGGTCCTAATCGTGAACATCACAGCAATGGTTCTCACGAGCGAACATACACTCTTTTCTCACAGAAACAAACAAGTAAAGGAGCATAACACAGATAACTTGATATAGTTACTTACATGCTTAAGAATTCAAAGACTAACTTTCTTCATTTCAACATTTTGTTCTACTCTTGTTTTTGCTACTGATCGAGACACGAAAAGCCTCCTAGTCGAAATATCTCCTCTCTGCATGTGGTCCTGCCCACTGGAAGGAGTTTCCTAGCGATGGTCCTTTTTTACGATCTTTGCTACCAGTCGAAACTTGAGAACGAATATGTTTCGCGAAGTGTCTATCATGTCTTTGGTTCTTAGCAACCTTCACGACCAGTTTGGCTAATGTGTATAAACAAGACCACTTATCGCTTATACATACATTTTTGCATGATTTCTTATCATCAATACAAGTCTTATAGCATCTTACGACCACACCATGTACTATACAATATTTCGATTATAGAAATAGATCTAAAACTAGTCGAAGTCATGCACTAGTTCCGACCAAATTGATTTTCTAGTGCTAATTATATCTTTTTTTATAACATACTCAGCACATACTTTGTACCATGGTCGTAGCTTTTGCTCTTTTTCTTGGTCTACTGCTTCTTTAGTAAGCTTTTCTACTAACACAAGTACTCAAGGGCTAAGAAATATATGAGTATTCAGCAAAGTGGAAAAGATAAACACAGACTTTACTGGTGACAAAAGATGCGTTTTTACATTTACAATTCTAATATTGCATTAATCTACTCTTTGGGGCCACCAGACTGGTCGCTATGCGATGGAGATCCGACCTTTATCTCCTCTGCAACCTTATTCCCGAAGGGTATTACTCCTTCGAAGATCTTGGTTGCTTCTTCCTCCGAGCAGCTGAATTCCGCTTCGAGAGATTGGAGATTGATGGAGGGGTCGGTGGCTTTAAGCTTTGCCAAGGCAAAGCTAACTCAGTTAGCAACAACATTCTTCATGGTCTGCGTATGGTTCCTCCGAGTTGTTTTGAGCAGACTTTTGAGATCTTCAAGTTGTCGACCAAGGTAATTTACCTTCTCTACCGGATCTCTTAGAAATGGCAAACATAATCCCGATCCCATATCGAAGAGCATTTTATTGAGAGCCTTGACCTTCTCTTCAAGACTCTACCCGAGTTTTGCCTCCTTGTCATGCTCGAACTCAAGAGTTTTCTTTAATTTTTAAACTTGCTATGCATGAGTAGATCAAAAGTTAATGAAATATAATCGTAATATATAATGAACTGGTCAAGTTTTACGATCGGTTACCTTGAGCTTTCTTCTCGAAGGCTTCGATAGCTTCCTTGTGCTTGGAAGAGGCCTCACTGAACCTGGTCGACCAGTCTTCGATCGACCGATCTTTGGCCTCACACTTTTTCTCGAGCAGAGCTATTTTGGCTTCTTTAGCCATAATCTATTTCTTATGTACCTCTAATTTTGTCAATTATGATAGGAGGAGAGTTAAGAAACAACGAGAAGCAAAACAAAGGAAAAATTCAAGAAGATTTACTCACTTTTAGTTCAGAATTTTCTTTTTCCAAGTTAGTTATTCGTTGGGTCAGTCCTCCGACCACAGCAATATTCTCCAACATTTGCTACAAAAATAGCAAACTTCTTAAAGTTTTTTAATAAACTTTGAAGAAAGGACTATAAGAGTGGTCGTAGGCACTTACTTGGATCGCCATATCCGCATATTCGAAGTAGATAGCGTTAGGACCATTCTCTAATTAACGGTCCGAAATTCTCCTCCAAGCCTCATCGAGCTTCTCATCATCAAAGATCTAAGGGCAACTACGGAAGTTACTAGGATGAGGAGACTTCTTTAACAACGAAGAAATCCCCACTCCTTGAACGGTCCCAGCAGGGGGTGGAACCTGTTGAGGCTCTTCTTCAACTCTAGTCTCCTGGGCAACAAGAACCAGAACTGGAGCCGCCACCTGCTCGGGGGCTGGCTCAACCACCCTTACCTCAAAAACTTCTTCCTGAGGGGTGCTCCGATCGGAAGCAATCGAAACACCAACGGATCTACAAAAATAGAAGAAAGGAAAATCAAGATTGTGGAATATCGGAAGCATTAAAGGTATGCATTTACAAAAGTTCATTTCATGTATACATACCTGGTTGTCTTTTTGGTCCTGATCTTGAAACGCCCTGGAGAAAAATCCAAAGCGCTTGCCTTCCTTTTCTTTTCAACTGATTTTACCAATTCCGAACCGATAGGGTTGGTTAGACCCCTCACATCCTCCGACCGGAGGTCGGAAGAAATCTCCCCAACCACTTGGTTGGAGAGAAGCTCCCTGATCATCTGGTCGGAGGTAGTGGTTTCGTCGACCTCCAAAATAGTTGCTTCCGGAGCAACTATCTGGTCGTGCGCGACCACCCCAGGGCCTACGACCTCCGCAGCTACGGGCTATAGGTTCTCTTTCTCTCCCACCTAAGTTATGAATTCAATTTAATTAGGTGTGTGAATATCATGGGGATGTGTCCATAATCTTAGGATGATGAGACAATTGGCAATGGCGTTGAGGGTTTGCGGAATCACCCGTTTTCGGCGTTGCTCCAGTTCTGTCAGGCCTCTGGCGGTCTGACCGGCCTTGGTGGCGGTCAGACCGGCCATGCCTTGTGTGGTTTTTTTGGTTTGGTGGGTGGCGGTCAGACCGGCAGTGGAGCAGTCTGACCGGCTTTGCCTAAGCGGTCAGACCGGCCACTTTATGACTTTGGATTTTGGAGCTGGGCCAAAAATAGAGGGTGTAGGCAAGTGAGAGGTTCTTCAAGACTTGGTCCCATAATTTTGGAGCCTCCAGCAAAAGTTCTATTTGATTAAAAATTCCGAGAGGTTCGGATTTTCAGAGTGGAATTTTGGCTAAGTCCAGTGGTCGTCGACCACCTTGAGGTGGCGGTCGAGGCCAATGGGGCGTCAGAACGGCCAAGGGTGGCGGTCTAACTGGTGTTGGCTTGTTTCGCCGGCCCGTATGGCGGCGTTTTGTGGTTGTTAGGTCAAGTTCATGGTTATCATTGCATATGTGTTGCATGATGCATGTTTTGGCTAACGTGGGTCAAGTTGTGAAGAACTTGTTCCCAGAAATGGTTTCTTAGTCTATTGCTGTGCAGGTTGCTTGCAGGTCTATGACGGTCAACGGCGAGGTGGATCGGGACTAAGCTTGGAGAGCTGAGGTCCAGAACGATCAAGGATGTCGGGTGAGGTCAGAAGACTCAAGCGAGGCGCGGGATGGACAAGGATGACCGAGCGGGCAGTTCGGTGCGACTGATTGGATCAAGCGGCGCGGGAGTCGTTGCAAGTGCTCAGTGCTGCCGGTGGGATCCGGACGGGAGAGACTTGATGACATGGAGCCGTTGATCAACCTACACGTGGTGAAGCAGGCGAGTGCTTCGCGTAGATGGACTCAGTCTTTTGGAGAAGGATCGAGAAAGGGTATTGTGGTAATTTCACAAAATACCGCCTTGGTGACCTTTTGGCTAAACCGTGGCGCGGGTCGGTGCATGGTGAAGCGGTTTAGGTCAATCGATGATGAAGACGACGCTTTGATATGCGTGCGTGTGTTAACCCATTTGTGTGTGGGGTCTAATGGGTGCCCTAATGGAATATTATCTAGGATCTAACCTCCACTATATAAGGGCTAAGTGCTGGTTACACTTTGTAATCCTTGGCCATTTAGATAACTCTATTTTATGTTTTAGGGTTTGGGATGAAAGGAGGAGAGCTAGGGTTCTAGAGAGGGATTGATTTGAGTGCTCAAGTGTTGAGCTTTGTCCTCTAAGTGGGAGTGGCTATAAACAACAATCATCCATCTATCCAAATCAATCCAACTAGATTTCACAAGATGAGTCTCTATTTCGTTCTTGTGTTCATCCTCTCTATTTGATGATTTTGGGCATTTCTTTGATCCGGGAGTTTTTACTTGGTTTTTCTTCTTGATCTTACTTGCTGGGATATGTGGGAACCCATCTAAGGTCATCTAGATCATCATCCACCCACGAGCAAGCTTTTGGATCTAAGTTTTGGTTTTGCCCGGTTTTGGTAAAGAAATGGTGATTTTCGGGGGTTTTTTTCTCTTGAGAGCTTTTGACTTGATTCTTCCTGTGATTGAGAGTGCTAAGATATATGGGAGACCATCCTTAGCCATCTTGGATTGATTCCTCCCATGAAATCATCTCAATCACTGTTTTCGCATTTAGCTCGGTTTTGAAGCACCCTTCGTTCAAACTAAAAAATATAGGAACTTTGGGATGGATCTCTGCAATCTTTGATTGGAATAGGTTCCTGATATCTTTAAGAAGGTGTGTCTCAAATTTCGTGGAGTTTGGCCTTACGGATTAAAAGTTAGACCGATTTGAGTTTTGGTTTTCGGCCGTCTCAGGTCTTTGTTGAAATTTGTTCATCATCGGTGGCGGTCAGACCGCCAATATCAGAGGTCTGACCTCTAGGCAAAATATTTGACCCGCCAATATCAGAGGTCAGACTGCCCTATGGAGAGGTCAGACCGCCTTTCTGAGAGGTCTGACCGCCCAACTCTTTGAGAATTGAGTTTTTGGTAATTTTGGGTGTTTTGCGTCGGGGTTTTGATTGGATTCAATACAAGTCTTCCACTGTGCTTGTATATTGATCTTCATAGCTTTTATAGCTATTGGAGTGAAATTAGTATTGAATTCGATCTTTGTGAAAAAGTGTTCGTGCTCCTATTCACCCCCCCTCCTCCCTCTAGTCGCCTTTCCGGTCCTACAAGGTGATAAAATTTTCTATCTAAAATATATACTCCTTTTAAATGCTCTTTTTACCTCCGGGAGACCACCATCTTCTGTGGTCATCGAGCAGGAATCAGTCAGAACAACGGTTGGAGTAGAGCCCTCGCCGGACTCAATAATCCTCAACCCGACCGCCTACATATTAGGACAGAGTTATATACTGATTGGAGAATATATAAATGATGAAGAGAAAGTTGTTATTTACCTTGAGTCTCTCTATTCTCTCTTCTGTAGAGACAATAGCCAAAATACGGGGAAACTCGGCCTTGTCGTCAGGCTCCCAGGTGCAGATCATTCTGATCCACTCTCCGGTTTCATCAGAGGAAAGGGCTTCAAAATAATAAAGATATTTCAATGTTACAAAATAATCATCTAAATAAACCATACTGGTCGGGATTGTGCAGGACTTACATTCCCTAGAATCCCTAGTCACGTCATCACGACCAATGTACTAACGCATGGAATACTCTTGGAGCTTCAAGGGACTTATCCGGCGCATGGAAAAATCCTTCACCACGTGCCAAGAAGTCAAGCCCTTGGCGCTGAGGTTTTGGATGGCTTCGATCCATCTTCCAACCTTCTCTTCTTCTCTGCGGTGGACCTCCACCTTAGATTCTCGCTCGCCACTTTGCCGGCAAAGCAGAGGCTGTCATCATCCATGACCGTCTTGTAGAACCAACTCTTCTTTCATGACGACTACGAAGACTTTGAGTACATTCGAATGTACTCATCAGCTTTCCTGTCATGGAGGTGCAACAAGCACTCACCAGGTCCAATCGCCGACTTCCATGACCTCGCCATCTTGTAAGAGTATCTGAAGAGCTTCAGATTCGGCGGGATCCCCAGGTACGCCTCGCAGAGGTAGACGAAGATGCTGAGGTTGGTGATCGAGTTAGGGGCCAAGTTCACTAATTCAATTCCATAGTACTCAAGAACCCTAGAGAGGAATTTATGTGCTGGCAACCTGAGCCCGCACTCAATGCAGGCAAGAAAAACAAGGATTTCTCCATTGTCACCACTCAGGAAATGCTCTTCGGCCGCTGATCTCTAAGAAATCAGATCCTTGTCAGGGAGTATCCCGATCTTCTTCAAAGCCTTGAGCTTCTTCTCGCTTGGATCATAAATCAACTATTTGGTGATCGAGTCCGACATTGTTGGATTTTTGGCAAAAAGAAGTTGAAGGAAGTTTTTGGCGAAAGGATGAAAGGAGGTCGGAGGAATTTTTTTGCGAAAAGATGAAGGGGCAAGAAATTCTGAGAGCATAAAAACCCTAAAGCGGTGCACTACGAAGAAATTATAGCTGCAACTCCTTAACTGCAATTAGGAGTTACCCAAAGTCTAACAGATAAAAAACCTCTTCGGTTTCCCAGACAGTTTCTCAACTTTAAAGTGAATACATACCACCCCGTTAACTTTGCCATTAAGATGAGGGTTTTTCCCGACAAGGATCTTCGTCGGAAGGGGTTCACATTACAAATTCATTTAAAGTTCGGGGGCTAGCTAATGAGGATTAAATCTCTAAATATTACTTTAATATTTAATTAAAGACCGCACGTCATTCGTGGTCTTAACCCCTAAGGCTAATGACCCCATGGTCGTGATGATTCCAGAGGTTACATTGTAGCTACTACCTTTCGAGCGGGATCTGTGCCTTATTCTCGACTGTAATGGCTGCTTCAGAGAAGCGATGAACTGGTACTTGGACCCGATTCCAAGTATATTCCTTACCGTGTGACGAATAGAACACATGTCTTATTTGTTCCAAACCACACGACATTTGCAGCCCTAAGTCACTGACAATAACCACTATATGGTTCTATCTCCTACTAACATCAACTACTGGTCAGTTGGTTTTTCACCAACTGCCATTGTTTCTCCGACCAGACGTGACACTTTCAAAGGACGCCTCTTCCAGGAGTAACTGTTACCACTTCGTCAGTTATTTAAAGGAGAATACAAGCGGCAGGGAGGACAAGTTCACAACAACCGCATCAAGATCGAAGGACACGGGACTTAGCGATCTAAAGACTGTGGAAGCAATAGTATAGCAGTCACCACACCAAGTGTGATTAGGGCTAGTCCACTACCTTGTCTAAAGCATCCTCTGTAAAGGATCCAGTTCATTGCAATAAAGAGTAATCTCATTCTCATCCAAGAACTCTTAGTCATTTTTCTCTATTTATTTTGTAAGATTGGTGATTCGATCATCGACAAATTTTTACTTTAATGTCGAGAGAGTGCTAGTTTTGCTCTTGCCTCAGGCCTGCTAGTAGTACGAGAAGTCAATATTTGAGAACCGACGGCGAAAAAGGGAAATAGTACGAGTACTGGTTTGCGAATTTTGGATACTATTGGCCCCATGAGACCAATCAAATTCCTAAAGTAGCCCCCCTAGCCGTAGAATTTCAATTTTGCCCCCCTCTCTCCTCTATTGCGGAGAAGGAAGAAGCGGGGCACTGCTTTGCCCTCGAGCACGACGGCAGCACTTTCTTCCTCCCTCGATGACAAAGCACTTTCTTGCCGTTGAAGAATCTAGACCCGCCATTATGAGTTAATGGAGTATTTTGGTTATTAATGACAAATCTATTTGTGAGACTAATATGTTTATTGATATACCTATCGCTTAGTCTCATTTGGATATAAAGGTGAAAATCAAAGATGTATGTATTCAACATCATATTCTTATATCTTGTTGCATTCCTCGGATCCAAAATATAGGATGAACTCCACCTAAAGGTTAACTTGAATATGTGCATATATTCCCATTACACATTTGTGTATGCACACATTTAGGGGGAGTTCACTCTATATTTTGTGGTTTCATTAGTATTGATCCATATTCCTTTGTCCACATATATTTGGGATCTTTACTTTGAAATATATCCTTGAGTATATATAACTTGTGTAGTTAATATATTCATATGAGTATATGAGACTTGTGTAGTTCGTATATACTCATACCAATCTATTCATTTACTTGCAATTGAAGTGATTATCATCAATTACCAAAGAGGAAAAGATTGTGGTATCTTGTCCCACCATTATGAGTTAATGGTATGTCGTGGTAATTAATAATAATCATATTGTGGAATTAACATTTTCCATGAGTTGGATAAGCAGGTTAGGTTCCATGATGATAAAAACTTTGGATGGCATCATGTGTTGATTGTCATCAAGTCAAGGTTCGGGATAAAGAAAATCGTCATGTGTTGATGATGTTCGAGTCAAGATCTCGAAGTAAAGAGGATCATCGTGTGTTGATGATCATCAAGCCAAGTTCAAGAAAAAGGATGTCATCATATGTTGATAAGCATCATATCAAGAAAAGGAAATCATCGTGTGTCGATGATGTTCAAGAAGAAGGGAGATGATCATGAGTTGATCATCAAATCAAAGAGAAGATTCATCATGTGTTGATGGAGATCAAGTAAAGGATGCATCATGTGCTGATGCGTATCAAGAGATGATCATGAGTTGATTATCAAGTCAAAAGAAAACCCATCATGTGTTGATGGATGTCAAGTGAAGGATGCATCATGAGTTGATGCATATCAAGTCAATGACCTGGACTTGAAGCGAAGATGTGTGTCATTAAGCTTCAAGTGGTTGCTCAAGACAAAGGTATGACTAGCTAAGGCTAAGGATGTGTTCCTAGTATTTTACCGGTCTTGGTGTTTGGTTGGAAGACCGGATTGCTAGTATAGGTTGCCGTACTATTAAGAGGGGTCTTTGACTAGTAGCTTGAGGTAGTCATGTATTGATAGCTCATTGTGTTTGCTCTAGCTCTCGTTAGCATGTTGCTATTATTTGCGAATGTATTTTGCAAATAGTTGAAGCTTATGCATAATCTTTGTAGCATGTGACTTTAGTTTGCAAATGGTTTAAGTCCATGTACCTTATTCCTTGTGGTATTGATTCTAAAAGTTGGCAAATGTGTTTTGCAACTTGGTAAGAATCTTGCCTTTGAACCCGTGTTTGCATCACCTTGTCAATTGTCAAATGTGCTTTGCAATTGAATTTGTTTTGGATGCAAACTGCTGATTTCTCAGGAAAATCGGTTGTACCGGCGTGTTGTCTGCGGTACAACCACTCTGCAGTACAACCGGATCTTGGTGCAGTATGACCGCACATCGGTTATTCCGATTTCCAGTTGGCGGTTCGTTTAAAACAGTAGCGGTGTTTTTCGGTTCGAAGCCTCTCCTGGAAATCGGTAGTACCGTGGTTGCGAAACGGTAGTACCGCTCTGCGGTTGTACCGATGCCTGTGTGGCGGTATGTTTTTTCAAGAGAGCGTGTCTTTTCGGCTGGGTTCGAAACCATGCGAACGGTAGTACCGCGTTCCTTGAGCGGTACGACTGGGCTCAGCGGTTGTACCGCAGGTTGGTTGGCGGTCGTACCGCGCTGACTTGTAACGGCTAGTTCAGAGCTTCTGACATAGGCGTTACTGTGCTTTGTCAGAGGTGTGGTCGTACCACAACTTGGTTGGCGGTCATACTGCTCCTGCTGATTTTTCAGCAGTCTTCTGCCCAACGGCTAGTTTTTGTGTGTGGGCTATAAATACACACCTTAGCCGTGTGTGGGCAAGTTGCTGGTGCCATTATACACTCCCTTGAGAAAAGAGCAAGCCCTCTACTCTCATATGTGCATGTGTTGCATTTAGTGAGTTTTGAGAGGCAAACCCTAAGTGCATGTGTTGCCTTAGATAGTGGATTGAGTATCCACTTGAGCTTAGACATTTGATTAGTTCAAGTGAGAGTTCTAGACTTGTTACTCTTGGTGTTTGCTGACACCTAGACAGCGTGGAGGCGTTGTGCGTCGGTGATCTTCTCAAAGAAGCTTGTGAGAAGACCCGAGCGGTTTGTGAGTGGTGTGGTGCTCACCATCTCCGGAGTGGAGGAAAGAGTAACCCTAGTGGAGCGAGGTGTTGGTTCGGTTTGGAACCGGTCTAAGTGGTTGGACTTACCTCGGAGGTGTTGGCTCAAGTTGTGGAGCCGGTCCAACGTGGTTGGGCTTATCTCAACGTGGATTAGGGGAGACCGACAAATCTCCAATCACCACAGTAAAACATCATTGTGTCAATCGTGGTTTGCTTTCTTGTGCTTTACTTATTGCAATTTATATTCCTAGAATAAAATTTCTTACATGCTTTTGGATGATTGCAATAGTTATTCATAGTCTTGATTGTTGGTGCACTTAGTTGAGACTAGTTGATTTAAGTTTTAATTGTGCAAAACCGTTTGATATTAGCTTCCACATTAGAAATCGGTTTTAGCCAAAGAAGTTTTTAAAACCTCCTATTCACCCCCCCCTCTAGTCGGCCTCCTCAATCTTACAGTCATCCCCACAGCGGCAGCTCCACCCTCCCCACCCCCATGCGCGCAAATCCAAGAGTAGAGAGAAAATCCATTTAAGAATATTTTTTGGAGGAATTTCTAAATCTAGAAAATGAGCTCAAAAAATTATGAAATTTTTTGTAGAGCCTCCCAGCACAATGTACTTTCTTGTGTAAGGTTTTTAGAATTTTATCAGTTATTATGTTTTCTCTAAAATTCATTTAAGTATACTATTTGTAGGAATTTTTAATATAGAAAATGAGGTCCAAAAATTATATTTTTTCTAGGCTCCTTATACATTGTTCTTGATTGTGTAATTTTTCTATAATTTTATATGTTCTAAAATTGTCTCAACAAATTAAGGGTTTAGGTCTAAAAAATTAGGACGAAAGGTTTCGAAAATTAGGGTTCCATGATTTCATGTGACTTGGAATGTGGGAAGTTTAGTACCACATGACTACTCTAGGTAAGAGACACTCCCACCCCCGTACATCTGTCGTCCCGTCTCGCTACTGTCCCCCCTTGCCCGCAGTGCTCGCTTTTATGGTGTGCCGAATCTCGGGACCTGACTCCCGATTGATTCGCTCGCGCGCCTCCACCAGTAAAGGTGTTATGTGACGCTTCATGGCACCACACTGGTGTTAAACCGAACATATTAGAAAGGAAAAATTAGCTCAGTGACGTTACGTTATAGCGTATTCGGAGGAACGACACTCCGTTCGTGACGCATTGGAAAATAACATCGCGAACACCAAAAAATTAGACGAATAACATCGTAGCCAGTTATTTCTATTTCTAGAATTTTTTAAATATAGAAACTGAGCTCAAAAAATTATCAATTTTTTATGGAGCCTCCCGACACAATTTAATTGCTTGTATATTTTTTTCAAAACTTTATATGTTCTGATTTTGTCTCTAAAATTCATTTAAGTATAATATTTGTAGAAATTTTCTAATATAGAAAACGAGGTCCAAACATTATGAAATTATTTTTTTAGGCTCCTTACATAGTGGACTTGATTGTGTAATTTTTCCAGAATTTTACAAAATTAAGTAATGCAATTTCATAATGTCCACTGTGTGAGGAGTCTAATATTTCATAATTTAAGGATATTATGAAATTACATTAATTAATTTTGTAAAAATTCTAGAAAAATTATGCAATCAAGTCCACTATGTAAGAAGCCTGAAAAAAATCATAATGTTTGGATCTCATTTTATATATTATAAAATTCCTACAAATATTATACTTAAATGAATTTTAGAGACAAAAAATCAGAACGTATAAAGTTTTGGAAAAAAATACACAAGTAATTAAACTGTGTTGGGAGGCTTTGCAAAAAAAAATGATAATTTTTTAAGCTCAGTTTCTATATTTAAAAATTATGGAAATGGAAGTAACTGGCGGCGATGTCATTCGTCTAATTTTTCGGTGTTCGTGGTGTTATTTTCCAGTGCGTCAAAAACGGAGTGTCGTTCCCCCGATTACGCTCTAACGCGATGTCACTGAGCTAATTTTCCCTATTAGAAACCCTTCCTACAAACACATCTTGTCCATTTAAATACATATAAATACATACTTCAAGCGCATATAAATACATACCTACTACATATACAAAAGATTGTGCTGGTTCAAACCAGTTCAAACATTAAATTTTAAAACTACCATCCTTAATCAATAATAGAGCATGAAAGATTTGTTGCCAACTTGGCATGGCCCCACCACCTAATTCTTCATGTGGTATTTTTGGAAATTTTTGCCGTATTGGCACATTTTAGGACAATTTTATGTGTTCTGAAATTGTCTCCAAAATGAAGGATTTAGGTCTCGAAAATTTGGATTGTAGGTTTCAGAAATTAGGGTTTCATGAATTCTCACACAAAGTACTCATAACAGAATTAAGGTTTCAGAAATTAGGGTTTCCAATGGAGCTGCAGTGTATGTGTTCATACATAAAATTGACGACATTTGAAGCGTTACAAACATTACATGATACACGCGTAGGCGCAAGTTTATTGCAATCGAGACACTCTTTGTTAATTTATCAGTTTATTGTGGATAATATTCATTAATATTGTATTATACCACATACTAGATAAGCTTATGCATGAACCAACTGAGGGAAATGTTTGGTATGCAGATGATATAACAATGTGCATGCTATGGTATGTTGTTATACGATCTGCATGCCACACATTTCCCTCTGTTGGTTCATATACAAGCTTATCTATCGTGTGGTACAATACAGTGTTAAAGAATATCACTTTAACACTGTATTGTACCACACGATAGATAAGGCTGAGTAGGACATGACCACCCTCTGCAAAGTAAGACGTGACAACACTCTGTCTCACCAGCTTTTCAGACCAAAAAGACAGCACTCTGCAAAACAGGACATGACTTCTCTCTGCAAAGTAGGACATGACCCGACGAAACAGCTTTACACAGCGACGTAACCCGACGATTCCTCTTGGGGGCCGCTAGCAATTTTTCTGAAAGACAAGACAACACTCTACCTCGCAAGCTACTCACATGAATTTAACCACACCATGCCAACCCTATGGCTTATAAAAGGAGGTAGAAGAGATATGAGAGAGAACACTACACAACCAAACCCAACGCTACACCAGTGCTTGCTTCACCACGCTGGGATGGACAAGATGTAGAGGCAATGGGACGAGATCCGCGAACTAGCAAGGGTTGCTGGAGCCCGGGACGAACAAGCAAGGACTGTTGTGGCCCGGGTCGAACAAGAGGAGCGTGCCAGGATGGTAGCTCTGCGCAATGACGCCCCCCATAACAGCAACCCCTACTAGAACGTTCCAACCGAGTCTTCGTCGCAACACCCGCCAGAGGTGGAGACGTCGCCCCTCTGTTGGTGCAGGGACACATGTAAGTTCTTCAAATCCAAACAGCGGCTCAGCCTGGGCATGCGTTACTGGGGTTGTGCGAACTACTCCTGTGACTATCCCGACCGCCGTTGGGACACGAGCAGCTATCGAC
This sequence comes from Phyllostachys edulis, assembly GCA_036346405.1. NCBI lineage: Eukaryota > Viridiplantae > Streptophyta > Magnoliopsida > Poales > Poaceae > Phyllostachys > Phyllostachys edulis. The sequence continues at coordinate 34,595,801 of CM070553.1, forward strand.
AGCCGGTAGGGACCATTTATAGTATGTTCCTCCACCATTTCTCTTTCAAAGTATGTACTAACAACATCTCCCGTCTACCCGTAGTCCCCAGATCCGCTATGTGGCTACCGCAAGTGGATCGACCTAGAGATCCACCCACGTGACCAGTGGCAAATCAACTACGAGGAGTGGGATGCCAAAAGGGCACGCGAGATCCGGGAGGAGGAGCGCCGCAACGACGAGCACAACGAGCGTATCCAGCGGGAGACACAATCTCGTCTCGAGGTGTGCAGGCGTAGGGAGCGCAAGGCTCACAAGAGAGAGCGCGAGAAAAAGAGGGAAATGGCGGTCAAGGCCAAGGCGGCCGGCGAGGAGTACAACGCCGAGCTCGGAAAGAAGGGCAAATGACCCCGGTCCGCACAGTAGTTCGAGTCATTCCGTAGTAGTCCCCCGTCTTACCCGTCATGTTTTTTACTATCCCCTAAAGGCATGTATACTTATATGGTCCGGATGCTTGCGTCGCAGTGTACCGTAGTAGTAGCGAGGATGACTAAAGCAATTAGCTGAACCATCATGTCATGTGACCACGTGTAACGTGCTTTTGTCCGCAGACTCTAATATAGTTCTGGTTCCGTGCCTCCGCTAAGCCATCAAAGCAAGCCTATATTGCAAATATGCTTCTTCTAGTCAAATCTCAGAAAGAACCATTCGCACCAACATCAAATCCTCCATATTTTAGGGCATCTTCATAATCGCAACGAGCGTTCTCAGCCCCTTCAATTGCACTCTGTACAAGCTTCATAAAGTACTTTGCTTTAACTCCACCATAGTGAAGTAATGTTATCAAGAACCGTAGCGACCAAGATATTATTCCTTCTTAAATACATTGTACTGCAAGGGGATGAATGTCTCCCACAAGTGTTGTATGCCATCAAACGTTTCTATATGAAATTTGGTTAAGGAAGCTAACGAGCACAATTTGGTTAACATGGGAGCGAACAATGAAAACTTCCCACATTCCAAGTCACATGAAATCATGAAACCCTAATTTCTGAAACCTTTTGTCCTAATTTTCGAGACGTAAACCCTTAATTTGTCGAGACAATTTCGAAACATATAAAATTATGAAAAAAATTACACAATCAAGTACAATGTATAAGGAGCCTAGAAAAAAAAACTATAATTTTTGGATCTCATTTTCTATATTAGAAAATTTCTACAAACAGTATACTTAAATCAATTTTAGAGAAAATATGGTAACTGATAAAATTCAAAAAAAAAAATTACACAAGCAAGTACACTGTGTTGGGATGCTCCACAAAAAAAATTTAAATAGATTTTCTATCTCCTCTTGGATTTGCATGTGGGGGGGGGGGGCTGGTGGCCTGCTACTGTTCCTAGCCGCAGCAGAAGGAGAGAGAGGGCCAAAATTAAAATTTTATGGCTAAAAAGGCTACTCTAAAAATTTAGATGGTCTGATGGACAATAGTGACCAAAATTTTTGGTTTGTTTGTCCCCTGTGGCAGCGCGCGACTGCAACTCTGCGTGTCGTGGCTCGGCGACCCATGGATGGACGGATGCGTCGCGTCGCGGGGCGGCGGTGAGGGCAAAAGTCGCGATCCGCTGCTACGTACTTCTAGCCCGGAATCCGACTCGTCGATTTCTGTGGCGTCGGGGTCAGATTGGTCGTAACGGGCCTGGGGAGATCGAGCTGATGGGAATCTTGGGGTGTTCGGTCCGTTGGTTCTCGTCTTTTTGCAGTGCTGCACATGGGTGCCCCCGTGCCTGGTGCAGTGATACATATGCGATAGTCCTTGCTTAAGCCTGGTACGAGCAGAATGAGGCTTTGAGCTGAAAAATCTTGAGGTTAAATCTTATATGGGACGGCATTTTCTAGCCCGGAGTAATTTAAGCCCGCTCTGATGGTTTAATAGGCACTTGTTGCGACATCTAGAATTGATAGTTGGATAGTACATGCGATGGTTCAAGCAATAGATAAAAAAAAACTATGGTATTCCAATGTGCATGTGCCAAGTTGCAATATGGTTATCCTGAGCTCTAGAAGTTAGAGCCGGCGATTAGCCGTTCCATGTTAGAGAGTTCCTGAGCCAAGTTTGCGATTTTTTTAAAAAAACTAATCTACAAAATCACAAAAATTAAATAGTAAAAAAAAACAATTACAATTCTAGGCTACTGTCGCCAGTTCAAGTGTCGACAGACCTCTGTTGCCAGTTCAACTGGTGAGACTGTTTTTTGTGTGTGTGTGTGTGAAGAATTGAGGATAAACATTTAGTAATTTTTAGGGAATTTTTATGGTAATTTCTTGAAATGTCCGTGTAGTTCGAAACCCGAAATTGGAGAAGATTAGGGTTGCTATGCTCGCTGTTGACCCGATTGTATTGTTCATGGGACCGGTTCCATTGAGAAAAGATTACATAATATTTAATAGTCAAAATATTTGAGAAAAGATATTTAAGTACGAAAGACTTCATAATTTAATTACGAATTACATGGCGCGCCGGGTTTGGTTATATGCATTAGAAACGACAACATGCATGAATCAACAATCCGAAATACGCCTACCATACATGTGTGCCTTTTTGGAATCGAAAAAAATGTTGATTGGAACGAAGTCGATTAGTCCTGGCGGCCCATTGGTCTCTTCCCCTTGTCTTTGGATTGCCTACGGTGGCAGCTAGTAGCGAAGTCAGCTATGTTCTATAAGACGGACTGGACGATTGAATGATATTAGAATAGTAGAGGGGCCAAATCAATAATTAGGATGCAAATTGAACCTAATTTGCCTCTTCGATATGGAGTGCGCCCGGGCGATAGGGAGCACTAAGACAGCTGCCGGTCTCACTAGCAGGAGCCTCTGCCTTGTTCGCCACGCAATCGGCCCGATCGTACTCAGCTTACTCTTCGGGAGTCCTCCACCACCAATCAGCTTTCCTAGGCTCATCCGGTGTCTTTTCAATAGGGTCGGGTATGTAAGGTTTCCAGCGTTCGAATGTCTCCGTTCGCTTCGCGTAGTTGAACATGTACTTGTGCTCAATGAACGCCCTATCGTACATGTCCGGGTCATCGATCCATTGAAAAAAGTTGCATCACATCTCCGGCTGCCATTTTGCACCCATGAAGTTAGGGGATATGTGGAATGCAACATAACATGTGAAAAATCTATAAGATTCACTTACGAGGATGTCCTGGCACGTGTAGTACACCCGGGTGGTGGTTGTCGGGTGTGTGTACTGAATGATTTTAACCGATTCTTCACACACACAATGCGGGCGTGGGAACTCCAATTATCGACGCATCCTTCATAGAACAATCGGGGTAGGGTTTAGCCCTCTCGGTAAGCCACTTGAGCTTCTGCAGCATCTTCACGTAAAAGTTCAATGACGAGTCCGACATCTCCTTCTTGTCTGTTGTGTGAACCAAGTTGTAGCGAAGTGTTGGGTATGGTGCTGTAGTATTGTCCTCCAGCTTTCTTCTCTCCTTTTATGAGCGGATAGGGTGTAGTACTGAGGGTGAAAGGAGAAGTGCGAAGACATCGGTTTGAAAAGTTGGTGTGGCGAAGTGTGGTCATTTCGATGCGAAAAAGGTGGCGTCACATGTGTTGTCTTTTCGGTCTGAAAAGTTGGCGTGGCGGAGTGTGGTCATTTTGGTACGAAAAGGTAGCGTCGCATTGTGTTGTCTTTTCGTTCTATAAAGGTGTCGTGGTAGAATGTGGTCATTTCGGTCTGAAAAGGTAGTGTCGCAGTGTGCTGTCCTCTAAGTCCGTAAAGGTGGTAGTGTGCGCCCTAAAAGTGTGCGGGTCATTTCTGTCTGCAAAGGTGGAAGTGCGTGGCCTGACAGTGTGCGGTCTTTTTGGTCTGAAAAGGTAGCGTGACCTAGTGTTGTCTTTCTATTCTGAAAAGGTGTCATGACAGAGTGTGGTCATTTCGATCTAAAAAGGTGGTGTAGCCTAGTGTTGTCTTTCCATTCTAAAAAGGTGTCGTGGCAGAGCGTGGTCATTATAGTCTGAAAAGGCAGCGTCACAATGTGCTGTCCTCTCAGTCCGCAAAGGTGGCAGTGTGTGCCCTAATAGTGCGCAGTCATTTCTGTCTGCGAAGTTAGCGTGCGGACTTTTCGGTTTCAAAAGATGGCGTGAAAAGTGTAATACCGAAATTCATACGTGAATCCCTTGTCATGTTACGTTCGTACAGACCCAATTGCCAAAAGTTAAAGACTTCTCGTAATTCATAAAAAGCATACAATATCGTTCTGGATATTTCACCAACGAAGAGGTGATGCAGACCTAGAATGCAGAGTTGTATGGCTATGGCGTGGTTAGCCATTTCACTAGCTATTCGACTTGGGAGCAGCTCATCTGGGCCACAAACATCGCTAGGCTGAAGGGAAAGGTTGGCCGGCGGCAGTTACGGCGTATTAGGAACGACATGGATGAAGGAGAAGTGGGGTGTCGCACGAAGAAATGCTCAATTTGCAAGGAGTCCAGGCATACCTACAAGAAATGCCCTACGAAAAGTGCACGAGATGAAGGAGAGGTTAGTAGTCCGGACAACAGCCATTAGAATGGTTTGTCTTCTCGAAATGCGTTGTGCTGAATGTTTTGTATTGTGATTGTAATTTGTTCAAAACCTATGTGACAATGTCTTGCGAGAATGTATTGTAATATCGTTGTGATTTATCGAAAAACTATGTAACGACATTGTGTTGGAAAGTTATGTAACATCTTTGTGATCTATTGAAAAACTATGTGATGACGTTTTGCTTTCAAATATGTTGTGCTAATATTGTTTTTCTTATTACTTTCTTATTCTGTTTCTTATTATGCCTTATGCCCAATTGTAATGTGTAACTTACCTTCTTTCTGAAACCACCACTATTGTCTTTGTCAGTGGCGCCGTTCGTGATGGTAGTTTAGTTGGTGGGTGTTGTGTGGCAGTTCGGACGCTAGAATAATGGTATAAATTTAAATAAATAGTAATAAATATTTATCCCCAATTCTTCACACACACAAAAAAAACAGCCTCCTACAGCCAGTTGAACTGGCGACAAGGCTCCTATCGCGAGTTCAACTAACGATAGAGGTCTATCGCCACTTGAACTGGTGACAGGAGACCTGTTGCCAGTTCAAGTGGCGGTGGTAGCCTAGATCTGCAATTGTTTTTATTATTATTTAATTTTGCATTTTTTTTAAAAAATAATATTATTAAAATAAATCCCCAAGTTTGCGACAGAAGAGAATCTCTACATTAGTACTTACTCATGCAGAGGGTTACACGAATTTTTTTTTAAAATAATCTATTTTTTATTCGGAAATAAAACCGCTTAATTTTTTTTTACAGAAATAATCGCGTGTCGCTTTACGGTTGGACGACTCGTGCAAGTCGCACAACCGCACTGCGACCAACCTTTAAGTCGCCCAACGGAACGGCGATTTAAAGGTTCGAGGCAAGGTCGCTTTATGGAATGGCGACTTTAAGAGAGTCGCCATACAGTCGAGCGACTTGCTCGCACCTCAACCCAAGTCGCCCAACCGTATGACGACTTGGAGCGGTTATAAAACCCCGCGCGTGGCCAAACCCTCGCCATTCCAACGAGCGAATCGCCAGGAGCCGAGCAGAAAAGAAGAGAAAGAGAGGGAAAGAAGAGGAGGGAAAGAAGAGAAGGAGGGAAAGAAGAGGAGAAAAAAGAGGTTTTTCGTTTCGCATCGACGACTAGGACGATAAGTATTAATTTGTAAAAGTTTATTTTTGAAACCATGGTAGGTTAGCAAGCAACTTTATGTGTAGTGACATATTGTTAACAAATATTTAGAGATGGTATGATTAATTACTAACCATGGTACGTTAGCGAGTAACATCGTGTGTAGTGACATTGTTAGCAAATGTTTAGAGATAGCATGATTAATACAAATAGTTTAGAAGTTCGTATAAAGGAAAAATGAGTTAGTAAAAATAAATTTAGTTGTACTATTCCGCGTGCTGCGTTAATTGCGTACGGGCTAGATGAATGATAACATGTTACTTTTGTATTATATAAACACGTCGATAACCTGTGCATTCGCAAATGCTAGTTTATAGAATGTTAAATACAAGTATTTTTTATAATAAAGAATTGAAAACATTTACTTCATAGTTTTGGTTGGATTAAGGAATCACGAATCGTGGTTGAAACACGTAGGATTGTCAAACATGTAAAATTTTGCTTTTTCTGAAAGCTTCACCCATTATAAAAATGCATAATAACGATGATGTATTAAATTTTTCGCATAATCCATAGCGATCGATGCAGCGTTAATGTAATATAGTCTTTAAATGCGAAAAGTTATGTCATTACCACGTGGGTTTCATGAAATTGTATATGTATTACCATTGTGTTGGAGCAAAGTCTTTAGGTGTCACTAAGAACATATCAAATATGATATATTTCCCATTGGAATATAATTTAAATGCTTAAGTAATTTGAATGCTTTTAATCTCTTAATTTGCAGGTATGGCTCAAGACCCTAGTGGTTCGGATTGGCATTTCAGTCTGTTGAACCGGTTGGTCGACGTCTTGACATCGCTATGGCCGTCGTGTCCGCATCCGGTTGGCGGGGATAACTTGGTGAGTTGGGGGGTGGTTCAGTCTGCGGACACCCCGCGGGCTGGAGACTAGACCCTGTTGGGTAGAGAGGTTTGTGCATAAGGCGTGCCATTTTTTGTATCGTAAGCGCACTATGTACTTACTTCTTCGTGCTTTGTAGGTGGCCGTTCGGCCTTCTACCTCTCGCACGGATGGTAGAGGCCACGAAGAAGAACGACGGTGCAGTCGGCGACGATGGGAGGTCCAGCGGTCCGGAGCGGTCACGACGATTCCCGTTCGACCGGTCGCTCTGGCCCGCCTGGTGGACCGTTGGCGGCGAGACACACACCTTCCGCCTCCCTTTGGGCGGATGGCCCCTCTTGTGCGAGGATGTCGCGATCTTTGCTCGGCTTGCCTATCGCGGAACCCTCGCATTCCCGCGGACACGATTGTCGATCGGGCGGCGCCTGTTAGGCGGGTTTGAGGTTCTTGAGGCGGAGGCGCGCCTCCGTGCCGACTTCTCGGGCGACAGCGGCATGGCCCACCTGCGGTGGCTTCGCGAGCCCGCATGCGTATACTACCAATTTTCCATGTTGGCGATTCATTGAGGCGTAGCCATATAGCGGGCTTACTAATAATTCGTTTACTGCGTGGGTCAAGCGGATGGTCCCACGACCCGCGTCGACCGGTGTCGCGGCACACGAGACGCACTGTTGTGGCTCTTCGGTAGTCTTGTTTACGCTATGACCACGGTGACTCGTCGGCCTTGCCTCGTAACGCGAGGGCCATCGTCGGCGGCGAGAGCTAGAGATCGATTGGGGCTCGGTAGTACTTGCCGCGACATACGCGGCATGTGCGATGCGTCTTTGTAGGGCCAAGCCGCATCTATCCTCACTGTGCCCCCTCTTCATTGCGGTACCGTGATCGTTCGAGCGCTTCTCTCGGACGGCCCATCTTCGTAGACTCGGACCGCATAACGCGGACATGTACCATGGGGACGCCTTGATGGACCGGCGGCCGTAGGGTCCCTTTGGTGCCGTAGTAAGCAGTGCGTACTTCCTATATCTTTTCTTGATCGTATTACATGTAATCCTTTGTAACCACATTACGCCCGCAGTACGGTATACACGTCGAGTCACACGCGTCGTCTGAGCACTTTGTGGAAGCGGTGGACCGCCTCACTTTATGGCGGCGGCGTGCTGGGAGCCTTACTCAATCGAGCGGAGGTCGTGCTCCATGGGTCTTCGTTTTCTTTGGCCGGGCGCGAAGGCGTCTTGGCGACGCAGAGAAGCTTCGTCTTCGGCGTGTTCGTCGAGACTACGCGATGCACGTGGTGATCGCCGGTTCGGCCTCCGCTAGGTTGTTCCAGTTCCCGTCGGGACAAGGGTGCCTGAGTCGACCCACGCGTGAGTTACATGCAACACATGTTCACATATGTTTTTGATATTTCTGTAACGGTGGCTTCTAATTGCAGTGGTATGTTTCGCAGGCATAGTAGGAGGGGTGGCACCAGGACGCAGTGGCCGGCCAAGATGGAGCCGTGGGTGGCACAGTGGGCGAACGCCCACGAGGACTGCGTGCGGAAGGGCGCCCATCGACCCAGTCGTCTGACGAGTACCTTTCTTTGTGCGCCCCAGAACACGCACCGGTGGTGCATGTCGTCGACCCTCCCCGCTTCGCGTGCAAGACCAATCGACTCCTACCCTCTGCACTTAAGCGGGCGTGCACCTCGCGTCGTAAAATCATGTTTGAAAATGTCTGCGTCTTTGTTACGAATTATAGGTTTGGCGCTTTGACATACTCCTTGCGCAGACATCAACGTCGGGGTTGTCGGCGACGACGGATCGATCTGGGCAGGATCGGCATTGGTGCAGAGGTCACGCGCGACGAGCTAATGCAGTTTGTTCGTCGGGCATGCAGTGCGGCGAGGCGATGCGTGGCCCTAACGTCATGCAGGACGGTAAGGAGGTGGCCTCATCGGTGCAGGAGGTGGGCTCGTCGGTCCGGGAGGTGGCCTCGTCGGTGCATAGGTCGAGGACGCCACGTCCTACAACAAGCGGCGAGCTCGGGAGGGCACGTCCACATGCCCGCTGCGCTTACACCTGCTCGCCTCCTCGCGCTGCACCTAGGCGGTGGAGGTCCGGAGTGAAACGCGTGGTACGCACCCACCGCCCCGACCACCGCCATCATTGTCTGGGCGGTATGTTTTCATCCCGACCGGTCCGGACGATGGGGTGGGTATGACATCCCGCGCCGCCTACGGTCGAGTCGTTTCCTCTCTTGATTTGCGATCGTCAATATATTGTAGAGATTAACATTATTTGCCATCGCAGTCTTTGTTGTCCACCGACACTTGAGTTCTCCTGCGAGGGCGTGGATCGATGCCAGCGGAAGCACGGGGAGGTCGAGGCGGTGAGCTGCGCCGAGGTTATTTCCATTGAGCGACTTAGCGGGCCCCAGTGATCACGCGACACCAGTGGAGTCGACCCCCACAGGACCACGGATCGGCGAGGGCTCTGGCGCCTTTCCTGTGGGCCCGGCCTAGGCACCGCGCCGGAAGCCCAAGCGGGCGATTGCTCAGCCTTGGACCGGGTGTGGGACATGGCGACGACGGAGGAGGTCTTGCGGTGGCGCGGCGGTGGCTAGTAGGGGTTTACATATTTTTGTTTACGTATTGTATTTACGTAGGTACTATGACATGGTTGTGTATGCATAACTTGTATTATGTGTTGGCGTATTACGCCGTAATTACTATGACATCGTTAAGTGACCTAGTCGGGCGATTGCTCTCGCCAAGTCGTCCAACTCATTTATTCGATGCATATAACTTAAAGCACGCGACACATCAATGCAACATGTCAACTTCGATAAAAGGCAACCGCAATAACGCGTCCACCATTTAGTTACATGCTTTAGGAGATTGAACATAAGTGCGTCTGAAGGGACACTACCGGCGTACAAGCTTCTCCGCCTTGCGTGCCTAATTGTAGAAGGTGCCTCTCGCTACCCACATAGAGTGTTCTCGGTTAGGCGCCTCGGGCGTGGTGGCCGTCGTTGTAATGGCACGCTTATATCTGACTAGGGTTGGCACGGCGACATGTGGGATCATAGGAACTTCCTATGTTCACGACCTCCTCATTGCCCTCTCTTTGCATCTGTTGGCGGAGGTCATCATTTTGCTCCTTGAGATCGTCAATTTGCGCCTCCAAATTAAAGATTCGATTCCACAATACATCCACGTACCTCACAACATGTCGTTCATGAGGAGGATCGATTCAGCGGGTGAAGTTGCATTTCACCTTCTGCTACAAGGAACAGTTAGTACGGAGGATGCATTAGCAGTAACATGAACAAAACTATTTACTCCAGAGTATGGGCATCGGAAGAAAGCGCCGTCTACCATCGAAAGGGCCGTCTATGACACGCGATAGCGTCCTCCCGTGTCGCATTTCACCATACCGATTGAGCATGCTTCTTGGCATCAGCGGTAGTTAGGGCGAAGTCCTCCCTCCTTTCGGCGTGAAGGTGCGGCTTGGCGACCGGTTGGGTGGTCCTGGCGTCTGCCATCATATATTCTTGTAAAGCGGAGAAGGTTCTTCTTCCTCACGGTTTCAAGGGTCGAGTGGTCCTAATTTGGGCGTGGTAGCGTGCGTTTTATAGCCCTGTGAGGCTAACAAAGCGAGTAATGTATTAGCTTGCAGATGACAAGACCAGACGGGACTGGGTGCTTTGAGCATAGATAAGACCAAACGGGGTAGGTTTGCATAGTGACAAGACATAATGAGGGCAGCCTTGTGCGATGTGAGGACCAAGCGAGGCTGACTTTTTGCGGATGACAAGACCACGAGGCAGTTTTTTGCGCGGTGATAAGACCAAATAAGTCAACTTTCTGCAGTGCCAAGACCACACGGGTAACTGCGCCTTGAGAAGACCACAGGCGATTTTCGCGGTGAGGCAATTTGCTTGCGATTTAGGGTTTAGGTTTAGGGTTAGCCTTTTCAGATCGAATTTCTACTTAGCACTCATTACTATCTCAATCGTCCTCACAAAATTCTACAGAAATTTAGCGCACTACAACAATATACAACGATCACAACATGTTATTGCGAGTCTGACATATTTCGTACCCTTCATATTCTACGAAAATAACAAACAGACCAATCAACGTTGTCACCACACTATTATCTTCTAAAAAAATAACATCATATAATACAATTTGCTAAATACAATACCTACAAAATGTAATATCTATTTTAACACAATTGTTCCAATTGGATTTACATAATTCCAAGTTTATTTGCTCACATCGCCCACTCGTCGGGCGATTTAAAATAAATCGCCCGCCTCTCGCGCTGACGTGCTAAACTCGCTCTACAAATCAACGATTCCAACACATATACTTTGTCGGTTTGGCGACTAAGTCGACCGAGTTATAGTCGCTTTACCACTGCGCGACTTGAAGGTTGATCGCCGTTCGGCTGGGCGACTTGCATGACTCGTCTAACCGTACAGCGACAGGCGATTATTTCTGTAAAAAAAAAAATTTAAGCAGTATTATTTATGTATTTCCGAATAAAAAATAGATTATTTTAAAAAAAATCAGGGCTACACTACCCTGTAATAAGACCAATTTGGACTATTTGATCAAAGCTTGAATGGCTAGGATTGAGCCGCTGTAGGACTATGCTACAGTACCAATCTATATAAAAAAAAAGGCAGCTACATCAACCATGCTATAATACTCCATGAAATCTAGACCATTCATCTTGAATCCAATAGCTAGAAAATTAATGCAAAACACTATAGCAGCGTGTATTTAGTGAAGTAATGCAGAACATCCGAATCCCAGCGTCGGGTTCTCAATTCTCATGATTCATGAGTATGTGGACCTAATAAGGTTAAGAGAAAAGACATTCTTCACATGAAAGGCTTAGATATAGATTAGTGTATAGATTTAGCACCTAGTCCTTGTCATTATTTGGCTAGGTAATAAGCAGTTCACGAGAAGCATGTAACCATCATGTCATGTCTGACCAACCTCCGATATACGTGGAATCCTCTGCAGTACTGTAGAGTTTCACTAAGTGAACAATGTTTTATGAGAGAGAACAGTGTCCCGGTGCAGCGATTTTTACTATAGTGAAAATACTGTAGCACTTGATATCAGCCTTTGATTTTTGATCAGCCAATGGAGATCGTTCCTAATATCATACACTGTAGAGCCTCTGTATTGACTCTTTCAATACAGAGGATCCCAATCCATGTGCTGCAGGGGCACATTTAGTACATAGCCTACTAGTTAGTTATACCGAACAACACCACCTCCAAAAATAGGGGGGATACGAAATAAAGTAGCTTGCTGCTCTAAAGTATATCTAAGATTTGAAGTTTGCTACTTGGTAAGCATATTTTATATAAAACCTTGCGGTCCAAAATCCGCTAAAAACCTAGCCTCCACACGGGATAGGCATACATACGTAGCACCTCGTTTGGACTTTCGACCCCTCTTCACCCCAAAGGGTTAGCTGGGAAATGCTATGATTTGGGCTAATATGTATTATATGATATAACTCAATGTAAACTGACAATTTGATACTACATGTTGGAGTGTTACATGCTCTAATAACATTTGTAACATCTTGCAGCCCAAAACCTGCTAAAAGTTCAGCCTCCATGCAGGACGGGCATGCAAACATAGGACTTCGCTTGAGATTTCGTCCTTTCACCAAAAAGGATTAACCTAGAAGTGCTATAATTTGATCTAACATATATTATATACTAGTGTAACCTAACCTAATGTAAACCTGACAATATGGTACTAAATGTCGGAGTGTTAAATTCTAAGCTCGCAGTGTGTACTCCTAGTTTACATGGACCGCAATTAGAGCTTAGCTTTTGACCGTACCAGCATAACACATTACAGGAATTCAACTTCGGAAGAAAATGTTTCAGCAGCTATACTTATCCTATCCGCGGCAGAAAAAAAATAAGAACCAGGCAAGGGAGTTGTAGAGTATATAATAGCAAAAGTTTGTTCATTGCCATATTGCCAGTTGCCAAAGTATTCACCAAAAGAAAATCGGTTCCTTTGTGAAACTACAAATAGCCAGACCGCAAAACATCGTTCGTAAAAACATTAGATAATGATGAGGAAACGAGTTCGAGTTGCTTTCATAAGGGGTAGTACTGTAGTAGGCTTGGGAATGATTTATGGTCCTGTGGAGCAGGTTTGGGAGGTTTTAGTAAGTAGCTAGCATTCGAATCATGTCCTCACTAATACAAATTTTAAACACCTAACTGGGATCAGCAACCAAATGTGAAGTTCAGAAATGTGAAGTTCAGAAATGGTAAGTCATGAGTCAAGACACACACAGAGACAACCTCATCTGTTCAGCGAAAAAACTCAGAAGACAAAGCAATACAGTAAACGGTTAACGAACAGTCACCCCACCTTTCAGTGTTTATACGGTAAGTGGTCTTGTAAACGGCATTGTAAACGGTTTTACTATTATAAATTCAGAGAAATATATACATATGTTTGTATTAACAATATAAGCATCTAATTCATCTTCTTTCGTGCATATAGAATGGAACTACCAGGCTATCAACAATTGTCCACAGCAGTGACATGAAGAAAAAAGATGACATGATATGAATGTAATTAAAGAATCATAATTAAATGAATGAACAACGCAAGTAGCAATGAAAAGAAAAGCTAGCATTCATCTCATGTATCTCATAATGTTCCATGTCATATGGCAATCTTGCAACTTTACCCAATAAACAGGCCTGTTGAATGAGCCTATTAAACGTTAACGGCCGTTAAACCGAATAAATGGTCCGATAAAACAGGCAAACCTTGAAATATCCATAAACGTAATGGGCAGAGGATCTTTACCATTTTAACGACCGTTTACAAGGTGTTAATGGCCGTTATTTAGAACACTGCAGCAGCGTTTTTTAGCATACAAGTCCTGCATGCATACAAAAGCATAAATTACGGCAAGAAGAGCATTTCAGCTAACTATTAAAAGGATTTTAAGTCAGGAACAACGAGATGACACTGTATACTTAAAACAAATGCACTGGTACTGTAAGTATCATGCAATCTGAATGTGAAAATTTGTGGACACTGAAGGCAACCATAAGTACATCACTAGTAATATATGGTTTTATCGCAGGTAATTTATCGCTATGCAACCGTATAGCGATAGCCAGGCCAGTGTGCAAGTTAAGTTTTTATGAATAAAAGCATCTCAAGAAACTTGTGGTGACTAAAAGAAGATACAAATCTTAACTAAGTGATGTTCAGTACACCTTTACACAAGTGCAGAAAGCAGGAACCTTCCTGCTGGTACTGCACTAGCCTTGCTTCCTGGCAAAGGGGGGAAAGTCATTGTGACAGTAGTACAATAAACCTGAGTTGTTGCTTCTGATTAAAAGTTAAAACAAGTAGAGTCTAAACTCTGAAAGTCAGAACTGTGGTTGTAGCAAAAAGAGCACAGGAGTGAATCAAACTGAATTTATCAGCAAACATTATGATCCTCCCGGCCGAGCATGTCATTAGTAAACAGAACTTGTCATGTTCCTACTGCAGTGAATTTCAGGAAGATTACTCATGCAATTTTACAAAGTTTGAAATTCAATTATGAAATAATACAACATGCAAAGAATTGTCACATCAGCAAAGCTAGAATAAACTTGATTCATTTATCTAAAACTACAAGTCATCACTAACAACAACTAGTTAGGAGCTCTCCAGTTCACAATCCCTCACATATGCATCGTGCCTTCAAATCTGAGGCAGCATATGGTGTTTCCTTTTCGCGCAAAGTCTGTCGGAATCCCAAAGAGTCCTTATTCCATCAGACAGCAGCAACAAAGAAAATGTAGTAGGTTATATCCTCAATTATGATCTGCAGCTCACGCATGTATAGTTTGAGAAATCAGATCCAAATGCAAAACAAGAGATTCAAAGTTGGTAGCTATTAATACCCCTAAAATTGAATTTATGTGCGTAGCAGTGATAGCAATTCAGCAACAACCAAGACTTTTCTCATCAAGACAGACTAGCTTTGGTCATTATGAAAACTGAAGCATTACAGTACTATTACACAACGGCTGAAAGTACATTGTAAGTAATATATCATAGCATGCGTTTCAAAAAGTTATAAGATCATAGCGAGGAGTAATACCTATTGTACATCATATGTGATCCCTACTCCAGAAATTCTTCCATAAGACCCTATATAAGCTCAACATATTATTAGCAGATGAAATAATGACAGCAGGAAGATCAGATAGTAACAGATAACAAACCTGTGATATAAAATGCTCAGTATCTGTGCGCCTTAGGAAATGGAGTGAGTTCTTGGTTAATGATATGGAATGGTCACCAAGAGATACTTCACCAATGTCCTCCAACACCCGAACCTGGATGTAAGGATCCTTGGGAGGCACCATGTCCTATAAAAATGTACATAAAGTCTGGTAAATGCAGTCCATCCCTAAGAAAGTAAATGAAATAAAAAAAATACCGTACCACTGTTAAATCTATATCCATCTCTGATATGTATGATTTAATGGCTGCAGAGTGATTCTTGAAGTACTCTTTCTCCGAAAAATGAAGCTTTTCTTGTATTTCATGAGGAAGCACAGGACCAATTTTCCATCTAAAACTCTGAATAACCTCTGCTCGGTTATACCTGGTTGGATACAATTCTTTCAGCTAGCGTGTACACCCAACATCAGGTTTATGCATATGCAATTAGGATAAAACAGCGAGAAAGTACATGTAAGCCATGAGGCATCTTTTGTTACGGAGCAGCGAAAGATGGTGGATAGCTGCACCATAGTGGTCCTCATTTCTGGTTGTTTCAATATCTAAGTTTTGCTCCACCATTTTCCTGTCACAAGCACAGAGCAAATCAGGCTTTCGAAAAGTTAGTAAACTGTGTTACTGATGAAAATAACTAACGATGATCTTGATTTGATGTAGCTCTGTATTGTTTTGCTGATGAAAGACATTCTGGAAATTGATCAGAACTCATAAGGCAAAGGTAGATGAAGTTGATCAATATTCTGATAGGATATAAGTTACCTTATCAATGACTGAAATTGTGCATTGTGCTCATTGCACTCTCTAATGACCTGATCAAACACGTCGCTCTGCGCATTCCATAAGACAGCAAGTTAGGGATGAGCATATTACACAAACTAAAAAGAACTAGTATAGCTACCAGTCATATTGCCCAAACAGTATCAGACTATTATACAGTGCTGTGGTAGCCGCCTTAGTTTCATTCTAAAGATTTCACAACACTATTAATTTATCATCGCATAAATAATAAATACTTTAATGGGCGATACCATGGAATTTGGGATCATGAGCCTGACAATATAACTGGCACATGTTGGCTCACACAATCAAAAGGAAATGGCCCGATGCTCTTCAGAGTAAACACATGCTGGCTCACAAATTGAATGTAACTTTGCAAGCCATACCGCAGAGCCAAATCGCTAACATTTGTACTACAGGTGCCAGCATATAACACTTTCTATTAAGTAGTAAAATACACTGTTTATAAACTCAATTGCTCCCATACAGACACCTAAGACACCAGATCAAACAAAATTGCGCCCTAATACACAAAGATCAAGGAAACTGAAGCACCGGCCACTCAGATTCCGAACGAGTAACTGCGAGTGCGTATGGAGAAGAGAAGAAATTACGTTGAAAGGCGCGAGCTGGCCGGCCTCGCAGGAGTCGAGCTCCCTCAGCAGCTGCGACGCGCTCCTCCCGTACATCCTCCTCCTCCCCCACGCCCACCTGCCGCCGCCGCGCGCGACGTGTTCGACGGAGTGGCGCTGCGGACGAGGGCCGGATCTGCCACGACCGGAGGCTGATACTGGCAAGGAGACGGTCAAGGAGCGTACGGCGGCAAATCGCGCGCGGCGGTCGGGCGTGCGGCCACTCGAGGGGCAGCGGTGGTAGTGGTGCGCGGCGCGAGCGGTGGTGGTGGGAGGGGAATTTGGCGTGGCCGCGCGGGATAAATTTTGGGGGCTCGGTTTGGGAATTTGGGAGGCGGGAGGTGGAGAGCCAGGACAGGAGAGGGCGTGATTTGCGTTTGTGCGGGCTGCGGGGCGTGTCACGCGTTTTGTGGCTGCGGCTTGTGAGATCCAACGGCCAGCATCGCTCCTTACCTTGGACGCGTGGTCGGCAGAGATGGGAGGCCTGGGTTACACGTAGCTGTCGAATCGGCGATCGAACGGACTGGACTGTCACTGATCGAAAGGTGGTTTTTGGACGGCCCAGCCTGAGAGGCAAGACCAGCCCAATCACCTGATACCAAAAAGAAAATTGGGCCGGCCCAGCAGCATAACCGAACCAGATCTGCTCCAACTAGGCAAACCGTGCATTTCTTTTCCCCGAGAAAACATAGGCAACCTAAACACTGTGCAGAAACAGGGCAAATTCTCCGGTTGTTCCCGAATGAGCCTCATAGTTGACTCCCAAATAAGCAGATACAAGGAATGCAGTTCAAAAGCACCTAAAATCAGCTAGGACAATCGAGACATTACTGTAACAGTATGCTTTGTTCGTCTGAATCGTCAAATCTGGTCTAAATATAAAGTGATTCCCATAATTGAGCACATCAGCATCGAATGTCCACAAACAGACTCGGCTAGAAGAATTTGCGAGGGCTGCAACATTACACACACGAGAAGATCCATACTTTATTCAGAAACAGTAACAACACAGAACACAGTGCTATTCCCACCCATGTTGTATCCTCACAACAGTGGTAGGCTGGCGGCTGCCCGCTACTTTCCCTTGACGACTGTCACGGGGCACGATGCGTTTGACAGCACGTAGTTTGTCACGCTTCCCAGCAGAATCCTGCAGTATATTTCCAGACAAGAAAGTCGTCAATAAAATGGGAATAAGCTAAACTGTTACGGGTCATATTGTGTATGCATCAAGTTCCGATTTCTGAATGTAACATTTGCATGTTATAGGAATGTAATGGAGTTTACATTACTACCGGAAAATAACGATGTCACATATTGTTAGTCCCAACCATGGAAGAAAAAGCCGGCCGGTTACCATCAGTAACCGGTCTTACCGGTGGGGACCGGGATCCTAAACCCCGGCCAGAATCCTTCAAATTCAAAATCTCAACGGTTTCATCCCGAATTCAAATTCAATTTAAGGAAATTCAGCCGAATCCAACCTGTTTTTTCGGGGATTTATTATCCACTCGATCAAATTTAGAAGCCAGCATATCACAGTACTGGTGATTTTCATTGTAACAATCACAAACTAAGCATAAACTTGATAAGTCTATGGCGCACCCCACCCCCCCCCCCAAAAAAATAATAAATAAATAAAATATCAAGAGTCCCTCAAGCGTTTTTCTGTACCAAATTCAGAATTATTCGCGGGTAACATAAGCATTAAAACCTCCCAAATGTTTGTTCTGACTTCTAAATGAACAATTCTAGGCGGTCAAGCCATCAATGTATCATAGGCACCAAAACTTTCATTGACTAGTGCCCAAATAATGTTCTTTTTAGAAAGTAAATAAATAATGTCCTTGTACCAAACATTACAATTTAAATGCAATCACCAATCAAGAGAGTTTATTGTGACTTGAAATAAGCAGTTTTTTTTAACAATTGGCAGGAGCACTGCCGTTTCATAATAAGCAGTTTAAATTCGACCCAAGTGAACTATGTACACAGGATGTCATCATCTATGAGCTTAGCTTCTGTTAGGCTGTATGTTATGCATAGCAACATAAAACCAGAATAGGCCTCCTTTTCAGTTCAAGCCTACAATCAGTAGTAAAGACAAAAAAAAAATGTTCTTCTTGACACTATAAAAATTGTCGAAGGACCACTTCAAATGGATTAACAAAATAGTTTAATTAATGTGAAATACGATGACATTTGTTCTGTTTTAAAATTCATAGT
The DNA here is from genome assembly GCA_036346405.1 of Phyllostachys edulis. NCBI lineage: Eukaryota > Viridiplantae > Streptophyta > Magnoliopsida > Poales > Poaceae > Phyllostachys > Phyllostachys edulis. The sequence goes on from CM070553.1 coordinate 34,614,332, forward strand.
TATAATCTTTGGATGTGGACACTCACCTTATCAAGATAACTGCAAAACAAGTTGTCAATATATTCAACTGAAGTAGTAGTTCCAGAATTCTTATATATATTCCGGACCTTGAATAGCACAAACATTGTAGTTGTTGAGTCAACTCTATATACAACATTCTTATGCTTGAACTGTTATAAGAGCATTTGAATATCGAAGGCAGTTTCACATGACAACATAAACAATTCGGCAATCAGTAATCACGATGGACATGTCTCAATGACAGTGATCATGCCTTGTGCAAGTTAATAATTCGCAAGGCAACAACTTGATGGTCCCCTAAAAAACGAGTACAGCCCAATATTCCAATCTCACTGGATACAATAATGCAAGGTACAATCAGATAAGCAGCGACCCAGGTGTGCATTGTTGTAATGGCATTCCAGCGTAAGGTTACGTATGAGGTATTGTGATTTAAAAAACTGTACCACACAAATTGAGTCAGTATGCAGCTTATCGATTCAAGCAATGCCTAATAGATTATAACCCTTTATTCCGACACTCCAATGACACAAAGATTGCCCATCTAAACAAGAATACTGTTAGGATTAATCTTGTTTGGTTAGTTTCTTTTTGGAAGCCTGCATGCAGTCCGTTTCGGTTTCGTACTGGTGAGTCCGAGTAGATTAAGGGCGTTGAGTCAAGTACTTAGCCTATATAAGGCACCATTGAGTCTTGTAAACTAGCGCAAGCAAACAGCAAGCAAGAGAGTTGAGAAGCAAGTGAGCAAGCATCGGAAGATAAGCAATAGACAAGAAGAAAAGGCTGCAGTTGCGCATCACAACAAAAGACTTCAGTTCTTTGTTCTGTTTGTTCCAACAGTTGGTATCAGAGTCTGTTGATCTTGGTGCCATCTGAAGATCATGGACGACAAGATGAAGACCCGGGATGGGCCGTTCTCCCTCCTATATCCTGTCCTGACCGACAATTATGCGGTGTGGGCTATGAAGATGAAGGCAAGCGAGTCTGGGGTGCAGTCGATCCGAAGGCGAAGGACAAGAAGGTAGACGACAAGGTGGACCAGACAATTTTGGCCATCATCTACCAGGCAGTGCCAAACTCCATGATGCGGCAGCTCATCGGCAAGGAGACGGCACGTGAGGCATGAGTGACGCTTCAGAAGATGTACGAGGGAGTTGACCACGTGAAGGAGGTGCGGCCCCAGAATTTATACACCGAGTTCGAGAATCTCAAAATGGGAGAAACCCAGTCGGTGGACGAGTTCACTATACAATCAGATTGTCTCTCTCGGCGACAAGATGAAGGAATCTGTGGCAGTGAAGAAATACATGCGCGTGCTACCAGAAAAGTTTGTACCTGTCGTCACCACGTTCATGTACTCCTTGGATCTGGAGACAAAGAAGATCGAGGAGATCACCGGTTCCCTCAAGACGCCTGTGGAGCTACTGAAGGGATATCAGTCCCGTAACGAGCAGAGGTATCAGTCTCGTAATGAGCAGGCGTTGCTGTTAAAGGGAGATATAAGAAGCGATGACAAGCAGTTTTACAAGGAATCATCGGAGGAGGAAGATCGTGGCTCATCAAGAAGTCACGAGCGTGGACACGGGCGTGGGCAAGGCGGCAGAGGAGGACGTGGAGATGGGGCTAGGCAAGACGGTAGTGACAGATCCTGTGACAAGTCACATATCAAGTGTTTTGAATATGACATACGGTCACTACGCGACGGAGTGCCGTAGCCACATAAAGTGTTTTAACTGCAACAAGTATGGACATTACGCTTCGGATTGCCCAAACAAGAAGAACGAGGAGGTAAACCTCACCTGAGCCAATGAAGACGACGAGCCTGCCCTGCTTCTCTTCTCATGTGTCGAAATGGCGCCGTTCATGGTGTTGCTAAACGACGAGAACGTAGTTTCTAAACTACGCACGGAGGGAGGCAACCACGATCACACTGATTTGTGGTACTTAGACAACGGAGCAAGCAATCACATGACGGAAGATCGCTCCATATTCCATAAGCTTGACGTGAAGATTTTGGGGAAAGTCAAGTTTGGCAACGGCTCGACGATGCAGATAAGAGGCAAAGGATCAATAGTATTACGATGCAAGAACGGCGATCAGAAGATTCTGCCTGAAATTTATTTTATACCGAGCTTGTGCAACAACATACTCAGTCTCGAGCAGTTGAGAAGGGTGCAAAGTGGAGCTGCATGATGAGTTCTTGCGTGTCTATGATAAGAACAAAGATCTGTTGATGAAGGTGAAAAAAATCCCCGAATTGGTTGTACAAAATTTCCCTAAAAACTTGTAAGCCGGTTTGTGTGAAGAACAGTCTGGAGGAGCCAGAGTGGAACTTGAGTATTAAACCAGGACATAGCGGGACTCGAGGTGGCACTTGATTGGTGCAGCGGTGAGTCTCGGTAGGTCGAGATGGTATGAGGAAGGCGCTTGAGGCGATGAGTCCTCTGGCGTATGAAGGGTGCGACGTACACGAAGTTGACTCAGGAGTTAAGAGGTGGTGTAGCCTTAGCTGAGATGTACACGGGAAAACGGACAGACTTGGTCCAGGAGAGAGGAACGAGAGGTTCAGGGTTCAGGTAATGGTGAAGCCCTAGCGGTCATGGGAGTAGATGCCCCAGCCTAAGTAGGTGTGCAAGGAAGGAAGTGTTCAGTCCAGGTGCAAGACGCGGTAAGCGTTGGTTTGTGTATGGCTCAGGATGAAGCAAGTGCAGCCGGTAGGACGGTATCGGCCCAGGTAGGAATGACACATGGGAGTACAGGTAAAGAGGAAGACTTGGAAGTTCAAGAAATTAGAGAAGATTGGTGTGATTTAAGGAGGTGATTGTTAGGATTAATCTTGTTTGGTTAGTTTCTTTTTGGAAGCATGCATGCAGTCCGTTTCGGTTTCGTGCTGGTGAGTCCAAGTAGATTAAGGGCGTTGAGTCATATACTTAGCCTATATAAGGCACCATTGAGTCTTGTAACTAGCGCAAGCAAACAGCAAGAGAGTTGAGAAACAACTGAGCAAGCATTGGAAGATAAGCAATAGACAAGAAGAAAAAGCTGCAGTTGCAGCATCACAACAAAAGACTTCGGTTCTTTGTTCAGTTTGTTCCAACAAATACTAGCAACAACCAAATGCGGGCTCTATGATCAAGGATTTATTTATTTATTTATTTGGTGGGTGGGGGGGGGGGACTCTATGATCAAGGATTGCACATTTGATTCTTGATGAGGCATCAAAAGTAGTAATGGTATACCTCTGGATCGGGCCAAGGCCGCGGCTTCCCATGACGAGCGTGTCGATCTTGAGCTCCTCTACTGCATCGCAGAGCTGCTCCCTGGCGTCGCCCCAGTACAGCTTCGCCACCACCGCCAGCTGATCAGAACAGGAACGAATAACAGCTAGTTGGTTAGTTATCTCTTACCTCCATGCTTGGTCAATCAAAGTCGTAACACGCCTACGGCAGCACAGAAACACCACCGACGTACGTACCTCCATCTGGCGCGCGGCGGTGTCGAGCATGTCGAGAACCTCGGCGTCGGAGCGCACGTCGTAGTGCTGCATCACCGCCGGCTCCCGGAACTCGGAGAGAGGGATCAGCGCTGCGGGGGATCGAACACGCGACGCCTACATTAATTTGAGCCGACCAAGACAAGAGCTCGAAGCAAATCGAGAGCTTTAGCCGAGGGATATGTTAGCGCTTACGGGATCCGGACTTGGACCAGAGAGCGTGCTTGGCCTCCTCCCCGCCGTGGTGCAGGACGTGGAGGACGACGAGGGTGTCGCCCCTGCGGAGCAGGTTCTGGATGGCCCACTCCAGCGCCCTCTTGCTGCTCGCCGAGTAGTCCATCGCCACTCCGATCTTGCGCTCCCCGTCCCCGCTCCCGCCGCCGGCCATCGCGCTCCTCGCCCGAATGCCCCGATCCGATCAAAACCCCTGCGCTGTCAGTTTCTCTCTCGCTACCTGCTCTTCTCGCTCGCTACCTGCTCTTCTCACGCCGCGAGGTGGTGGGACGCGAGAGTTGGAGCGAGCCGAGAGAGAGAGGAGTTCATAAAAGGAGTCCTGGGTATGGGTGTCGGCGTTTGGAAGGAAACGAGCCTGGTCCGGATCGCGGCGGGCGGCACGGTGTTTTTCACTGCGTACGTCGTTTTCGGCTGGGTTCTTTTTGGTTGGGGGGCCAGACGGTGGACACCGGGCAGCGTCGTGGGGGAGCGTGCACCCCAGCGTTTGTTGCCTCGTGCACTCGAATCTTTGCACGTACCGTGTCGCCTGCGGCACGGTAGGGAGGGCGCCTTGGCGCTTCGTCATCGCGCCACGCGCCACGCGTCTCTACACTTCAGTTTGAGTAAAGGGGAATGTGTCCTGCCCAGGTATTCTCCATGTGACGGGCCACGATTTCTGTCGGTTTCCCTTGTGCTCGGCTAATGTTAGCTCAACGGACTTTCTTGCTTTTGCTCAGACAAGATAAGCACTACCCATTCTGTCCCACAGAGATTGCTACTCACGCCACGTATCATGCAGATAGTGATAGCGCTGAGACAGACTTAAGTGCCTTTTTATCTCCTACCAACGGGTCCTCTGGAACGCACAGCACACCTATGTAAGCTTGGGTATTCATGATTTGTATTCACCACACAGCAAACGCTTGTCTTGATAAAGTTCTACACACGGAGACTCCCATGTCGCTGCTTTAGGGCGATTCGGGAGACGACGTCGTAACCCCAGAGTACCCCTGCCACCAGCCCCATGGCTGCTCGACACTGTGGCGGCCCCTAACCACCCTCCTGAACCCCACGCGCCTCTTTCTTCCTGTTCTCGTTGAGGGAGCCTTATTGGTGGCGTCGCCGCTTGTGGCCGTTGTGGTGGCGGTAAGCCTCCGGCGGACCTCCTGTGTCGCGGAGTGGCCCTTCCCCCTTAGCCGGAGCTCACGGGTTGCCGGCGTCCCCCCTGAAGGCCAGATCTAGATCCCCGAAGATCTTGGGCCGCCGGCACCACCCCGATCGGTGGTTGCCGTGCTACCCAGGGCGACCCACCCGCCAAGGCAGCCAACGGATGCGGGCTCAGGGGTACCGACACCGAGGAGCTTCGTCGTGCGGGGAGCCGCCATTCTCGCACGCGCCGGGAGGACCCATGTCGTGCAGGGAGCGGCCGTCGTCTTCGTTCGTGGCGGGTGGGCCTCGGCCCTCAGTGGTCCCCCCCCCCTACTGATGTTGCCATCGGGCGGCCGGAGTGGGCGCAGCGGCCATGGGCTCGATGAGCGTCGGTGTTGTGGGAGATTGTTGTTCGTCGCAGCTTCGTGTCAGCGAGCATGACGGTGGAATGCGACGAGGGCTCCGTGTCGGCGCTCGACAACCGGTTCTTGACAACTTCTTGGGCCAGGCGGGTCTGCTTGTGCCTGAGCCATTTATCTTGGTGCGACGCATACGATGAGGGCCAAGGTGGCGGTCTTCGCGCAAAGCCAGGAGAGCTTCTTCACCGGCTGGGCTATCTCTTTCGTCAGGCTCACCGGCCTTGGAATCAAGACCGGCCCCGACGGCAAGTGGAGTTGGCATCGTGGAAACCTTCGTGAGTGGAGTTAGCGTTTTGGGTTTTCGTCGCGCCATCCTATGCTCACCACTACACGGCTGCTAGGGCACGTTCGTCGACAAGTTTATCCAGAGCTCATGCTACCACAGCCTGAGAAGTCTCCTCACCCCTAGCCCTAGAAACCCCTCCCCATGATCTCATTGTGCGCTCGCTTGTTTTGGGTGAGGAGGAGAAGAGAAGGTCGGCCTCTACTGGGGGTGGGGGGCGCTGTTGCCGGTGGAAGAGCCCGAGTAGGGGGTTGTTGCAGTTGAAGTGAAGTGTCGTCCTCGAGGCGCAAGACGACTGTCCGAGAGGCCCAACTAGTAGTAGTTGGTTCGGTCCACCTTGAATGAGCCGTGCGGGTGGAGGGGGAGAGGAGTCGGAGTTGTCGTCCTTCAATTCTGCTTTCATCCACTGTTATTGCCGAGAGGAAGAACCGCATCCCCACCTAATTCATATGAAGCTCCTCGCTGGTATCACTGTTAGCATGTGGACCAACCTGCACCTGCTTCTATTCTTCTATCTCAAGTCGGTGTTAGGGCGATCCTCTTCATTGTTTGGTTTTAATACCACAAAAATTTCTAGGTACCAATTAATACCACAACATGTGGCAAACCTTTTTATATATACCACAAAAGCTAGTTTTCTCTTATAAAATACTCTTTCCTAAATTCCTTTTTATCTAAATTCCACCTTTACCCTTCATCTTCTCACCATCACATCCGACAACAAAGCATGCCACCACAGCCGCCGCTTGCCCAAATCCCGGCCACCGGAACCTCCCATGCCCTAGTCGCTCAGGAACCTCTCTTCTCTCTTCCTCATGTCGGAGCTGGTGTCGCTCCTCCGCCGTCGCTGCTTGCCCATTTCGGCCACGGATCTTGTGCTGCGCTTCGCCGACACATGATCTACCACTACCCACTCCGACCATGCCAGATCTGGGTGGGTTTGAGGTGGGCCCGTCTTCGCCCACAGTCGTTGCTCTTGCTCTGGAGAAATGGCTATGACCGTTAAAGGTGAATGTCCTATCCCCAAAATCCGCATGATTTTGCATGGTTCACTAGTCAAGCAATGCCTCCTTATCAGGTGTTTTGGGGTTTGGGGATCAGTCTCCTCCGTCTCCCTCTTTCCTCCTCCTCCTCAGACCCCTTCGCCTCCTCTTTGATCTCTATCAACACCTTCATCGGCGGAACCAGCAGAGATGGAAGGGAGGGTTTTCACCATGCGATGAGGAAGCCGAAGGTGCCGAGGAAGCTAACTAGTCCCGCAAGGAGAGGAGCATGGTGGGGTAGCCGAGTGCCATGGGCACGACGAAGAGGAGGTTGGAGATGAGCCCCGTGTAGAGGTGTTGCCCCGTGGCGTCGGGCACCGCGCACCGGAGGAGGATCATCGAGATGGTGGTACACGGGCATCGACACGTCGATCAATGCTGTCATCGTATCCATCTCCAGCCACCATCGTCGCAGGGGAGGAGGGCGAGCAGATGCAGGCGAGAGGATAAAGAGGAGGGGAAGGGAAGAAGAAAGGGGCAAAAATGTCAAAGTCGTATAGATGAGAAGTTTTGCCACAAGTTATGGTATTAATTGGTACCTACAAAATTTTGTGGTATTTTTTGGTACCGGCTAAAATCTTGTGCTATGGATGAAATTTTCCCTATTAATAACAACAAAACATCTACTGGGTCATATACTCGTCGTTCTCTAGCACAGATCAACCTCCACAAACTGGGTTATGGTTCGCCCAGTTTAGCTTGGCACAAGATGTCGCAAGTCACAGCTGACGCCAACCGACGCTTATCGAGAGTTTTTGGCCGATATGGCACTGTTACCGGGCCTAATGCCAAATTTAGCCCCCTCCCGACCATAATGCCAAAAATGGCACCACAGAGCTATCGGCGGTCGAAATGTAGCCAAGTCCGATCCCTAGGGGGCCGGACTCCACCTCCACTATGCCCTAGGGGGCCGAACTTTCCCCCACGTGCCACGTGCTAAATCTGGTCCCCTGGGAGCCGGACCTAGCACGTCCACGCCCTTAGGGCCGGAGCACCCTAGTTTGTACCCCAAGGGCACGGTGAGGGTGAGTGAAGTGCCCCTGGGCACGGCTTCACCATGCAAAATGCCCCCAGGGCACGGTCTTGTCCTTCGGCGTGGGTTTTCCTCCCTCCTGTCGCTTTCGATGTGGCATTCTCTCCCTCCATCCCATCCATCACCTCCATCATGTTGCTACCTCCGCATGCAAGCAAAGAACACAGTCCGCGGGAGGGAATCCAATTCCCTCCCGTCGCTTCACGGTCGATAGAAATTGCGTTCGACGGATTCCCTCCCGTCGCTTCGCGGTCGGTAGAAATTGCGTTCGCGCGGTTATAAAAACTGGTGTCGCTCTCATTCTCGCGCTCGCCGTAGTTTTGTCTTAGTCAATTAGTTGTAATTAATTAGTCACGATTAATTAAGTCTTAATAAGTTAGTCATACTTATTTAGTGGTAATTAATTTAGTCATAGTTAATTATTCGTAATTAATTAGCCAAAAATAATTTAGTTGCAGTTAATTAGTCGTAATTAATTTTCTTCATAATTAATTTAGTCGTACTTAATTTTTGTAATTAATTAGGCGTAATTAATTTAGTCTTAGTTAATTAGTCATAATTAATTAGTCAAAATTAATAAGTCTTACTTAATTAATCGTACTTATTTAGTGGTAATTAATTTAGTCATAGTTAATTGGTCATAATTAATTTAGTCGTAGTTAATTGTTCATAATTAATTTTGTTGTAGTTAATTTTGTTCTAAACTGACTCGACATTTCATCTCTTGCAAGGCATGCCTCTACTGGAGCTACTCGAACCATTCTACGATAAACATCACCGGAGCAAATTGTGGACCACCGGGGATGGGGTTGGTCCTCCCCCCTCATGCTTCGGTTAGAGAAGCATTACTGCGACCTTGACCCTTGCTACGTCCCAATCCCCCGAGACACAGTCTTGTTGCCCTTTGTGAGGATGCCCTAGATCGGTCGCTACTTCACCTTGGACAGGAGTCTCATGTCGGCACTTGCTGATAGATGGAGATCCGAGACGCGCACGTTCCATTTTTGGTGGGAGAGAGATGATGGTCACTCTCTAGGATGTCTCCTTCTTAACCAGTCTCCCGATCATAGGAGACACATTTGTTCCACCCTGTCCACCGGTAGATTGGAAGGCTTGTTGGCCCATAGATGCTCCCACTATAGGCACCCAGTGAACTGCTGGCAAGTTACGCTGGGCTAGAGATAGACCGACGAGGTGCTACCCTGTGTTCCGCAACGAGTTCGAGTTGTTGCACGATGATAGCATCATATGGTCTCCACGGAGCCCACATTTCGTGAACACAGTAGTGCCGCACAGACTGTCTGTGCAATGCACGCAGGATGCCGGATTATGGGTGACTACCTGCCACCTTGTGTTTTCCCATATGGTGGAGCCTTACGCGCCGCAGCGCGTAATGCAACAGTTCGATCTCTACCAGCTTGTGCCCCCTCCCGACGGGAGGATGCCCGATTAAGCTGTCCACTTGTGAATGCAACTCCATCTAAATAATGTTTACAATTCATACATATATCTGTTCTTCTCACATAAATCCTTCTCGAATGCAAGCAATCGAGGACGGGCCGACATTCTAAGGATTGACAGGCAATCTAACATCAATGGACTACGGCTTGGATGGAGACGGCACATAATGAGGTTCTACAGGGGCAGCGGTAGTACGACGTTCAGACTTACCGTGAGTACATCAAGTGATACGTACCAAGGTCGCACACCAGACTCACCCATCCTCTGCCAGAGCGTTCGGAGCAGGGCACGCACAAGAAGAGGCTTCTTCACTTGTTCGATCAACACAGCACTTCACGGTGTCATGATATTTTTACTGTTTGGTACTGAACAGCTATTGTCTGTCACTTCAGTTCGACCGGCTCCAGCGGATCTCACGCACATCGGATTCTAACATCCGCAGCCCAGACCACATCGTTCCGAGGCTTCTCAGTACTCTCAAGTCCATCTTGGCAGAGTCCAATCAAATAATTAAGAACATGAGCTGCGGTCAATCGAGAGATGACATCCATCAGGCTGTGCACCGAGTAGGCCGACCGTGCTCACCTACTAGGTAGGCACGGCCTAGTGAGACTTGCGGGTGTCTTAGTGCTCCCCGTCGGTCATTCACACTGCATATCGATGAGGTAAGTTATGTTCAATTTACGTCTTGGTTATTTATTATGCCTTAGGTTGTGCTAACATCCGGCTTCCAGCTGCATGTCCGTCAGGATGCATCACTTCTGCGATCATCATCCGCACGACCTACTCAGATTGGTGGCCGTCCAAATGCTCCCTGTCGGTCATCCACACTACACATCGGGGAGGTACGTGATGTTCAACTTAGGTCCTGATTATTGATTTCGCCTAACATCATTACAACTTGCAGCTTTCAATTGAGCGTGGGGGTGATGATGAATCAACCGATGACGTGGCGACCATCCCGACCATCGCCACGAGAGAGCTGCAGGTGCGAGATTTGGGCGTACCACCTAGTGCGCCCACCCTAGTCTACGCTCAACAGAACCTTGACTAGTACAGAGTACCGTACCAAGGCTAGAGCTCCTTTGGGTCGCTGGTACAAGGTACGATCAAGGCCAAAGCTCCTCCGCACCGAGGACCGTTCATACATCATACCTCGGAGGTCGTGCCTCCGGGGGCAGATTTCTTGATTCGTTCATTACGGATATGATGGCAGGTAGTAGCCAATTTGGTATGACTCAACTAGACGACATTGATGTTGGACAGACTCAGCTGGGCCAGAGTTAGCATACTAAAACACCTCCGCCCACTCAATGGACTCTGTACACCATCCGAACCGATACACGCTCTCCGGACCAGTTCACATATCCTATGAGACATGCTCAATGCAAGACCCGGACGTGCACGCAGACATAGCGAGCAGAGAGTGGCTCCGACGAGTGAGCCATATTGTAGCCCATGTGTAATTACATTATATAGATGTTGTGCACTTATGGTGTACTCTATTTGTATACATATTTTGCATAACATATTTATATACATTATGTGCGTATTGTTTGAGTATATTGGTTCCAAAGACGACTGCAACGCCCAATATTCACATGTAATCATAAAATCATAAAACACCAAGGTTCACATGAAATCATAAATCCAGAAAACGCCCAAGGTTCATATGAAATCATAAAACTACTCCCGGGTAGGGGGGGGGACGAATCCGGCCCCTAGGGCCACAACATGGTGAAACCGTAACTGTGCCCGAGGGGTACTTCACTTGTCATCACCGTGCCCCTGGGGCACGAACTAGGGTGCTTCGACCCATAGGGGCACGAACGCACTAGGTTTGTCCCCCAGGGGTCCGGATTTAGCACGCTGCGTGTGGGGGAAGTCCGGCCCCCTGAAGCACGATGAAGGTGGAGTCCGGCCCCCTGGGGACCGGACTTGGCTACGTGTCAGCCGCTGGCAACTCCGTGGTGCCATTTTTAGCATTACGGCCGGGAGGGGGCTAAATTTAGCATTACACCCGGCAACAGTGTTATATTAGCCAAAAACTATGCTTATCAGTTCATGAGTCGTCACTGCCGTGGGGCCATGATTAGCAACTGTTGCCACAGCAATAACAACACCAATACAGGTAGTTTGGGCTCCACGACAAGGAGCCGGACTTATCCATCAAGTAGTCGTCCGGTACCGGAAGCCATCACCAACACATGCACATAGTTCTCTTCCGTCTTCTCCACCATACTCCACAGCGCACACAGTTCTCTTGTCTTCTCTACCATACTCCACAGCAACAACAGCAGAATCCCAGAGGAAATATATATCGACAAGTCAATACATGTGATGTCCTCCTGCTCTGTACGTTACAGCGCTAGGGGAGGCTGGCCATAAATACCAGAAAACACTATAGCATTTTCCAGCCAACCAATGCGACGAGGATCTAATAATCCTAAATTAATTAAACTATTTATATGTAATATTTATATAGATAATAATTTCTTCACACAACGTTCAGAGGTACTATATGGTCGCAAGTCATTCTACTACAATTATGGTCGTAAGATCTTTCTACAACCACCCATTAATCGTAAGTTCTACTATGATCACCTCATGGTCGCAAGCTTTACTATGACCAAGTCAATCATGACCACCTTATGGTCGATAAGGACCACAGACATGTGGACCCAATTGACTAAGGACCTTACACACTGTGTTTAATTACAAGCAGTAGTAAATATGTGTTGTTATTCTCTGATATAACTGCAGGTATTGATCTCTATCTCTATCATAATCACAAGGCGAACATGGGGAGTAATCTCTCTAACAATAACCATCATCAACGTGCGCAATCTATCAATCGTTGAGGTGCCTCCTGGCATGGACAACTGCCACCTCCTCAGACACTACCATCAATTTTGGATTTAATTGAGGTTTATTTTAATCATTTAAAATGTTTTTATTTTTTGAAAATTCAAATTAAGCTTTAAATTAATTCAACAAAACGCAAATGATTCCTTTTGTTTTTAAAACTTCAAAAACGCCCCAAAAATTGGGAGGTTATTTTTGAAATTAATAAAATCATTTCCAATTTAAAGTTGGCTTTTATTTTTGCACATAAATTATTTTTAATTTCGGAAAATAGAAAAAATCTTTTAAAATCCGAAAATTCAATCAATCAATTTAGTTTTTCTTTGTAACTTTAAATTCAATAAAAACGCAGAAAACTTAATAAATTTTCTTTTTGACTTTTAAACACTAAGAAATTGAGGAAAAGCAAGGAAACTCTTTTAAAACTTTGAAAATCCATTAAGATAATAACTTTATTAATTTTATTTTTGGTAATAGAACTTTGGGATGTTACTGAGTGCCCTAAAGCAGAGGCAGCACAACTAATCGAAGAAGTGTAGCCAGTCGACAAGAAGGTCGTAGAGGAGATGCAGATCGAATCTCCTCCATCAGAGTAGTTTGTAATAGGATTTCCTTTGTAAAATCATTTTCTTGTTTCTGTATATGAAGCTTCATTTCCTGCAATTTGTATTTTGGAGTAGTTAGTAACTCATAAGACAAGACAAAAAAAAAATAAGAATTGAAATTTTATGACTAAGAATTAAAGTCATAATTATAACTTTATCCTAGCCCCCGACTATTTGCTTAGTTTAATTAGATAGTGGAAAAAGAGCTTGCTTTAATAATTCGTTCGACCTTTGTTGTTGATCTCGATTTCCTTGTGCTGGTAGCAAGAGTTACGAATAGATCGACGCTAGGAAGTTCCTTCTAGTGGGCAAGATCATGTGCAGAGAGGAAAGGCTTTGCCTAGGTGATGTTACTTTCTCCGACCAGGTTAATCAAATCGAGTACATTAAAAGTAGTCAAACAAACTAGAAAAGCTCAAGTAAAGAAACTATGTAAATGGTTAAAAAGAGCTTGCTTAAAATTATTTCGACCACATTTTGTTGAACTTATTTTCCTTGTATTGGCAGCTAAAGTTAGGAATATATTGGCACTAGGAAGTTCCTTCTAGTGGGTAGGACCACGTGCAGAGAGGAAATACTTCGACTAGGTGATGTTATCTTTTTTGACTAGTGTACGGAAAACCAAGTGTTGTAAAAGGTGGTCAAAAAATTATCGAAGCGTTGCTCAATGGATATTTTAAGATAATAAAGATTGAAGAAAACATAAACTTTATTGAGAATATAAGAGATTGCACATAGAACTTTCGCAACTGGTTGATGTTCCATGAATTGGAAAGAACTCTACCGTCTTCTATTGCTAGTCGTACCGAGCCTAGTCATGTCACTTCGACCACTGTGTAAGGACCTTCCCATTTAGAGAAAATTTTGTTCCAATAAAACTGAGATTGAATCTTTTCAATACCAAGTCACCTACAACAAAGCTGTGAGGTTCGAACTTACGATCGTAGTATTTGCGCAGGACTTGTTGGTAGACTACTGAATGGATTAAGGCTTGGTTAATTCCTCTTTTCTTTGAGTAGATTGATGTCATCAGCTCGAAGTTGTTCTTGGCCAGAGTCGTTATAGGTTTTGACCCTTGTCAACCGAATCTTTAGTTCAGTTACAAGCATAACTTCATCACCAAAAACTAAGAAAAATGGTGTTTTGGCTATAGCCCGACTAGCGGTCATGCGAATTGCCCAAATACTGAGGGTAATTATTTTACCCAAGCCCCCAAGTGCTTTATAAGCTGGTCAAAAACTTGAGTTTTGATTCCCTACATAATTTAACCATTTGCCCTTTCGACTGCCCCATTGCTTTGTGGATGGACGACAGAGGCATAACATAGCTTAGTATCCAATTCTATGCAAAATTCTTGGAATTTTGTGCTCAAAAATTGTGTACCATTATCTGTTATGATCCTACTTGGCAATCAAATTGAGTGATCACATTTTTCATCATAAATTTCTTGGTTGCTTCTGTTGTTATCCCAGTCACATATTCGGCTTCAATCCATTTTGTGAACGTATTGATAGCTACAAAAAGGAACTCGAAACCCCCTGGTGTTTTTGGGAACGGTTCTAGGATATCAAGACCCCATGTTGTAAAAGGCCAAGAAAGAGGTATGGTTTGTAATGCTTGAGTCGGTTGGTGTATTTTCCTGCTATGAAACTAGCATTGTGCGCACTTCTTAACTAGCTCTTTAGCATCATGGAGGGCTGTCAGCCAGTAGAAACCTTGTCGAAAGGCTTTTTCGACCAACGTTCTATAGGAAGCATGCATCCCACATATGTCTCTATGTATTTCTTGAAAGATATCTAATCCTTCTTGAGTACCTCGTTTGTAGAGGACTCCTTCGACCAAAGTATATATTCTGGCCTTACGGGATAACTGATCAGCCTCAAGATCATCATTGGGTACCGTACCCTTCTGAAGATACTCATAGATGGGGTTCATCCAAGTATCCTCGTATTTTAGGGAGGCTGTCTCAATTGATGTCTCTGGTGTTTTGATCAGGGATGACTTCTGGAGCTATCCCAAGAAGACTCCGTGTGGTACTTGTGATCGAGAAGAAGCTATTCGAGCTAGCTGGTCAGCGAGGAAATTATCCTTTCGAGGGATATATTGTACCTTGAAACTGAAAAAAAAATGCTTTTCAAGCTTCCTGACTTTCGATAAGTACTGAGACATGGTCGGATTAGAGCATTGGTACTCTTTTCCGACCTGATTCACAACCAGTTGAGAGTCTTCTATCACAAGTAATCATTGAATCCCGAGCACTTTCGCTGCTCGTATGACAACTAATAATCCTTCATATTCTGCCACATTGTTAGTAGCAGGAAAGTTTAGTTGAATAACATATTTTAAGGTTTCTCTTGTAGGAGGTACCAAGACCACCCCAGCCCCCGAGCCACTTAGCATAAGTGACCAAAGAAAGTACATTGTCCCAGTCGTGGGATTCGTACTTGGGTCCCTGAACAGGTTCAAGATTTGTCCATTCGGAGACAAAGTCTGCCAAGATTTGGGATTTAATGGTCATTCGGGACACGAAATGGAGATCAAACTCCCCAAGTTCAACTGACTACTTTGCCATGCGCCCCATTGCTTTCCTATTTAGGAGGACCTCTCCTAAAGGAAACTAAGACGACACGATTAACTTGTGCGCCTGGAAATAATGCATCAGTTTCCTCGAAGACATGAGGAGGGCATATAGAAGTTTTTGGACCTGAGGGTTACACTTCTTAGGCCCATGTAAAACTTAACTAACGTAGCAAACTGGTCGTTGAATGTATTCACATTCGGTGACTAGTACTGCGCTTACTACTTGTGGCGTAGCAGCTAGATACATTAAGAGTGTTTCTTCTAGTTTAGGAGAAACCAGAATTGGGGTACTCGTAAGATATCTCTTGACATCATCAAAGGCTTTGTTTGCCTCCTCTGACCACTCGAAACCCTCATGTTTTCTTAGAAGGTTAAAGAAAGGAAGTTATTTATCTCCCAGTCGTGCGATGAAATGACTTAAAGCCACCATGCATCTTGTGAATTTCTGAACATATTTCTTTGTGGTTAGAGGGTGCATTTGTTCATTGGCCCTTATATTTTCAGGGTTTGCTTCGATTCCTTACGCAAAAATAAGGAATCCAAGCAACTTTTCTGAAGAGACTCTGAACACACACTTCTCAGGATTTAGTTTCAATTGGTGTTTTCTGAGGTTGTCGAATGTTTCCTACAGGTTGGAAATATGATTAAGACGTTGTATGCTTTTTACGACCAAGTCATCAACATAGCCTTCCATGTTTTGGACTAGTTAAGGAAGGAATGTCTTTTGTATCAATCGTTGGAAGGAAGCACCAATATTTTTTAGACCAAATGGTATTTTGACATAGCAAAATATGCCAAATAGTGTAATAAATGCTGTTTTTTCTTCATCATCAAAACACATACGTATATGATGATAACTAGAGTATGCATATAGGAAACTTAATCTTTCACAACCAGCGATGGAATCAACTAACTGATCGATATGAGGAAGGGGAAAATCGTCCTTCATACAAGCTTTATTTAGATCAGTAAAGTCTACACACATATGCCATTTACCATTAGACTTCCTAACCATTACAGGGTTAGCCAACCACTCTGGGTGGTTGATCTCTTTTATGAAACCTGCCTTAAGTAGCATCTCATCGATTAGGTGTAAATCTCCGTAAATTTTGTTTTATAGGCTTCTTGTCAGGCCATAGAGCTAGCATGTGCTCGATCACCTCCCTAGGGACTCCGGGCATGTCAGATGCTTGCCATGCGAAGACATCTGAGTTTGCTCGAAGGATGGTGACGAGGGCGTCTTCCTGTGCGGGGTCGAGAGCGACTTCGATGTGAACGGTCTTCGAAGGCTCCTCTATATTCAATGAAACTTTTTTTGACTTGGTCGTTTGGTTTTGGGGCAACTTAGACTTAGATTGCTTGGTCGAATGTTGCACTTTACTTGCTTCTCGAGTTGGTTTGGCCGAAGATCCCGGTACAATCCCATGAAGTGAGTACCTTACTGGTTTGATCTTTGTCCTAGGAACTTGTATTTCGTCCAGGGCACTCGTAAAGAGTATGTTTAATGAACTTCCACCATCAACTAACACGCGATTGACTCGACATATGTTGATGGTGGGCTCGACCACGATCGAAAAATGACCAGGTCAAATAGAAGGGATCGAACAGTCACCTTTGTCAAAAGAGATGGTGATTTCTCACCACTTTGGTAATTTATCGACAAGAGGAGGGTCGATGGAGTTTACCTCACGTTCGATAGCTTTGAGCTATTGTTTTGACTCATATGCTGAAGATCTCCCATAGATGTGATCGATGGTGTGTTCTGGATCTTGAATTAATATCTCCTCATCATCATCCGACTGTTTTCGACCACTCGTTTGTCCCACCTCTTTGAGTGTAGGAAGCAGTCCCTTGCTGGAGTAGTGATCCACGAGTTTCCGTTGGAAAACTCGGTAGTTGTGAAGGCCGTGTCCTTTTTTTGTGAAAAGGACACCACCTAGGTTTGTCGTTCTTTCGTTTGGGGTGTTTACCTTTGCCCCAGTCAAAGTATTGTTTGGAGCTTCGAGGATCCTTGTCGCTCACGACTAAGACCCCCTTAGAGCTTTTGATTCGAGGTTTTTGGCCTTTAGTCTTGCTCTTGGATTTTCCAGCCTTTTTATCTTTCTTCTTGCTACCTTCGCCTACTCCTCGGGTGTCCTTATCCTCACGATCAATCGTGCAATTCCATTCGACCACTTCTGCGGCTGTTGCACAGCGGTCGGCCATTTCGAAGAGCTCGGTGACGATAGTCGTAGGATTTAGAGCGATATCCTCCATGATCCTTCGATTGCGGACTCCCTGTTTGAATGCCTTGATGACAGAAGAATCATAGACTTCAGGAATTGAATTGCCAACCTAACTGAAATGCCTGATGAACTGGTGTAAGGTCTCATGAGAATCCTGTCGTATTCTGTGCAGGTCGTCCTCCTTTCTAGGGTGGTTGTAAGTGCCCTGGAAGTTAGCTAGCAGTAGGTCGCAGAGGTGTTGCCACGAATAGATTGACTCTTGTGGCTGATTTAACAGCCACGATCGAGCGGATCCTTCGAGCATCGTAGGAAGATAGTTGGTCATGATGTGTTCTCCTCCTCCTGCTCGAACTGCAGTGGTATGGATTTGAAGAAACTCGATGGGATTTTGTGACCCATCGAACTTCTCCATGCTCACCGGTCGGAATCGGGGCTGCCAGCGAACTGCTTGAAGGTTAGGCGAAAACGCTCGACACCCGATAATAATATCATAACGCCTTCTTTGTGGGAATGAAAGGTTGACATCACCAGGTGAACGTACTCAACGATATCCTGTGGTAAATGGACCTGATCTATCATAGATCTCAGTCCTACGAGGGTAATATTCCTCGTGCTCCATCTGCTGGTGTAGGTTTCTTGGAAGAAGTGGTGAACGACCACCTCCCCTAGGAGCTTGTCGACCACCAGTTGTTCATGGAACTCTTCTTTGACCAGTGTCATTTTTTAAAGAACGACCAGATCTGTGGTCCTATTGTTCTCCACGAGGAGAGTTGTTCGAATGACTGGTGTTCGATGGAGTTTTCCCGGTACGGCTTCCAGGATGATGTTGTCGATTCTGCTCGAGCCTGATCATTGTGCCCCGAAGTCTTTGTGCGATCTCTTGAGCGAAAAGGTCATAGCCTGGCACTTGTCCAAGCTCCAGAGTTAGGTTTTTGATCAGGTCATTGATTTGTTGAAGTTCTTGAGCTTCGCTGACTGGTATTGGGTGCGCCCAAGTAAGGATATATGAGTAGCAATTCTTCTTCTCCTGGCGGTTTCAGTATCATCGATATCTAAGTCAGCTGAAGTGTGTCTCAGTGGAGAGCGATCACTTTTAGGATTTTGTCCACACTCATGAACGTGGAGATCCTGGTCTTCGCCGGAGGTGTTTTTGCCATCACCAAGAGAGCCCGAAGCGGTTGCATGATGGGAAGTAACCCCAGCCCTATCTCTTGGAGAGAGTTTGGGATCTGAGGTGAGTACAAAGACCTCCTAGGTGCTACTATCCCCACTCGTGGCTGAGTCCTCCTGACTCGAGGAGTAGTCGAAGGACAACGCCTCGCGACTTAGAGCAATCCCCTCTAAGAAGGGGAATTCTGGGTTATAACCATCACCGGTTGAAGGTGAACCCTGCAGGGGTACGGTTGAATCTACATGTGAAGCATGTTTGACCACACACCTCGTGGGGGTAACCATAGGGTGACAGTTATTAGGTGTTGATTGAGTCCCAGAATCATGGATTTTAGGACTTGCTGTGCCAGATCGGACGACCTTAGATGAGCTTGAACGTTTGGAGGAGGAACCCTCGCTGTGTTTAGCACTCGCCGTAGGGCGATCCTGATCCTAGTCGGTTGGACCTTTGCCCTTTAGGGATTCTGGTTCCTCATTTGGACGTAATGTTATGTGGGAGAGGACGCCATCATCAACTTTGTTTGTGACATGATTACCTGGATATGGTGAAAGATCCCTGGAACCAGCATTGCCATTGGACAAAATGATGCTCGGCTCTTACTCGTAGGAGGTATCCATGTCGAGTCCTGCGTAGTCTGCCAAATCAAACCAATTCTCCTCATTCCACTCTCCTACCATGAAAGCATCATAGTTGAAAATAAAGACAATTTGTCGAAAAGAAAAGGAGAAATCGGAATCCCTACGGACGGCGTCAACTATCGATGGTTTAATATCGATCTTATGAATGAATGCTGGGGGGCTCTCCTAGAGTAAAACCATACATAAAAGGATACATGAATTTTATACAGGTTTAAGCCTTTTCTTGAGAGAATAATAACCCTACTCCTATATTGTTGTATTGATTATGTTTACAACATGAAGGAAGTCACTAAAACTAGGGCTTGGCGACTTCTGTCTCTTGTAGTCTTTGTCGAATCTCTCAACCGCCTGATCACTCGATCGCTTCCTCTCCTCTGTACACCGACTTTACATCTTATATAGCGTATGAAGGGGCAGCAGTTGTCTGTGTCAAGCGACACCTTGTCGCTTGATGCAATGCGCACGTTTAAGGGCGGTTATTGTCAGAGACATATCCCCTCATGTTGCCTTGAGGTTATATCAGAGACAAAGGTTTAATACATGCATTTATCTTAGGGAATAACGACACGCATTAGCTACTGCGTGTACACAGCGTACAAATGTCCCTAGTCGATTGGGCCCACATGTCTGTGGTTCTTATCGACTATAGGGTGGTCGTAAATGACCTGGTCATAGTAAAGCTTACTACCAAGAGGTGGTCCTAGTAAAGCAGGTGATCGTAGTAGAACTTATGACCATGAGGTGATCGTAATAGGACTTACGATCAATAGATGGTTGTGGAAAAACTTACGACCATGAAGTGGTGATAGGATGACTTATGACCATATAGGGTGGTCGTAGAATAGCTTACGACCATATGTGGTGGTCATAGAATAACTTACAACCACCAAATGTTGATAATCTCCCCCATTCTTGATATCGAGGGTTGTCGTTGAAGGTTGTATAAGACACATTATCATCTATAATAAATATTACAGATAAATAATTTAATTAATTGAGGATTATTAGATCCTCGTCATGAGCCAAGCATGGTTTCGTCTGATGACAATGCCGATTCCAGGGATCTTTCACAGGCCCAGGAAATCATATCCCAGACAAGGTTGAGGAGGGAACCTTTTCCCCCACAACCATACGCCCCGAGGAGGAGCCAGAGTCCTCACAAGGCAAGGGTCCAAGCGACCATGATCGCAACTGCCCCACAGCAAGCCTTGAAGGCAGCAATGATTCCTCCTCCAAACGTTCGAGTCTGTCTAAGGTCGTCCGATTTGACACGCCAAGTCCTGGAATCCATGGTTCCGGGGCTCGACCATCACCTGCTAATTGTCACTCTTCAGTTACCCCCCAACCAGGAGTGTGGTCAAACCTACTGCAGTTGCGGATTCGACCATACCCCATGAGGATTCATATTCAGCCGTAGACTGTTATAACCCGAAATTTCCCTTCCTGGAGGGGATTGCTCCAAGTTGCGAGGCGTTAACCTTTGACTACTCGTCCATCCTAGAGGGTTCAACCGCAATCGAGGACACCAGCAAACAGGAGGTCTTCGTCCTCCCCACAGATCATGATCGTTCTCCAAGAAACATGACTTGGGCTGCTTCCCATCGCTCACTCACTTTGGGATCTCATCGCAATGGTGAGGACGCCTCCTACAATGACCAGGATCTCAACCTTCATGAGCATGGCGAACATCCTTGAAGTGATCGCACTCGATTGAGGCACACTCCAGCCAACTCAGATGTTGATGATCCCGACACCATCCGGAGAAGAAGGATTGTAGCCCAGAATACATTGCCTGGACGAGTCCACTACCAGTCAGAAACCGCTAGAGAGCTACAACAGATCAATGATTTGATCAGGAACCTGACTCTGGAACTTGCACAAGCGCCAGGCTATGACCTCTTCACCCAAGAGATCACACAGATACTCCAGGACACTATGACCAGAATCAAGTGCAACTGACAACGCCGTCTCGGAAGCCATACTGGGACAACACCTTCAAATGCAAGCCGTTCGAACAACTCTCCTCGTGGAGGGTGACAAGACTACAGGCTTGGTCAATCTCCCAACCACGATGCTGGTTGAAAAAGAAAGTCAATCTCCCAACCACGATGCTGGTTGAAGAAGAAACCTTCCAGCGACTGGTGGTCGGCGAATTCCAATGGGAGGCGGTCGTTCACCACTTCTTCAAAGGAATATGCATCAACAGATGGAGCACGAGTAGTATTACCCTCATAGGACTGAGATCTATGATAGATCGGGCTCATTTACCATTGGGTATCATCGAGTATGATCACCTTGTGACCATAACCCTTCTTTCCCACAAAGAAGGCATTATGATACCATTACCGGATGCCAGGCGTTCTCGTCTGATCTCTGAGCAGCTCGTTTGTCAGCCAGATTTTGACAGCTAACATGGAGAAGCTTGATGGGTCCCAGAATCCCATCGAAGTTCTGCAAATCTACAACACTGCAGTCTAAGCCACCAGAATAGACGAGCATGTTATGGCGAAATATTTGCCGACAGTACTTGAGGGCTCTACTCGATCATGGTTGCTAAACCAACCAACAAAGTCAATGTACTCGTGACTGAAGGGATATGGGTAGGCTACGCTAGCGGGCAATTCAAAAATTCTACCACATAAACCAGGAAGCCATGCAAGCAAGAGATCATAGATCATTACCACTAGATGCGCAGTACAGTGGAAGAAGAATTGGAGCAGCCTGATCCAACGTAGAGCGCATCGATGAAGTGGTCGTAGTCGATCGTCCAATGTCTTTGATGCCGATCGTCTCCTCCAGCAACCAATCGTGTTCCTTGTTTTGGTTCAGGATCATCCTCGATCAGCACAATAGCAACCGCAGTAGCACCTCTATGGTATCCACACGTCCAGGGATAGAACACCATACGTTGGTGTGCTAGCACCAACTCGCACGGTAGGACACTCGATAAGATGGAGGCTAGGGTTTTGGTGGAGCAACTCACGTCGCGTGTGTTATCCCAACAGCCTCATGCATCCCCTTATAAAGCGCCCATGACAGATCCTATCCGAACACGTTTGTTCCAACCCGTTAAGTGTGTGACCCTGTAGGTTCATGTGTAATCGGTTGCGACTCGGAAACACCTTTCCGACCACGAGTCATTAGCGGTTCCTAACAGGACATAACGATTCCCGAATACACATAAATTATATCAGACGAACCTTAATGCAATGTGATCTATGACTAGATCCTTATCACTTACGACCAGATCGTATCTCTATATGACCAGTTTATATTTAGTCATGACCAGTTCGTAACTCCTTACGACTAGTTTACGACCACTTAGTGATCATGTTCGACCAGTCTACGACCAGCTCGTATCTCCATATGACCAGTCCTTATCTAGTCGAATTGAACGACCTACTTGTGTATTCTCCCTTTACCTCACGACATCTGGTTGAACTCCAGGTGAGATAAATTGTCATACATGGACTGTTCAATACTTTCTCGATCAAGTGACAGATAACTTCATGTGATCGACTCTTCGACCACTAGTGGCTTGGCCATGCACTTTCTTTATCTGACCACATCGAGGGGCCCAGAGATATCTCTCCTGTTATATTAGGAGAGGCAAATCCCATATCCGATCAGTCACATCTCTCTGTATGTTTCATAGCATACCCGAAATCTACCTTTATAACTACCCAGTTACGGAGTAGCATTTGACAACCCCTAAGTGCACTATTACACATGTAGAAAACCATATAGATCTCAGGTCTAAGGATTATACATCATCATTGCTTCAGATCAACTGATGACACATAAAATCATAACAATTTCAATAGTGTCTCAAGGTGGGTCAATCCAACACCATGTTCACTAACATATGTTCACATTATTGATTCGATATCCCTATATCCATGACCGGTGAAACATGGTCATCAATCAATACATGTGTTGGTCGATAAGTCACTAGTGTTCCAACTAGTGACATCCGACCAGAGATACATATAGAATGACATCATATAGGTTAAAGAGCTTCACTAACAAGTCACATACCTGTTGATCTTTATAACTGATAATTCATTCAAGGAATATAATAACATTTATTCAATAACTTATAAACATATACATGATATAATCATCTCTATGATTGCCTTTAGGGCATATCATCAATAGTCCCCCACTTACACTAGAGTCAATCATACAGGTATCTTATACCCATAGCTCTTGTGTGCACCTTATGCTTAGGCCGCGGGAGAGGCTTTGTCAACGGATCAGTAATATTCAAATCCGTGCGCACTTCGCATATCTTCACATCACCTCTTTCAACAATCTCACGAATAATGTGATATCGTCGAAGTATGTGTTTGAACTTTTGATGAGATATAGGCTCCTTAGCTTGTGCAATGGCTTACTGTTGTCACAATAGAGATCCATTGGACTGGAAGCACTAGAAACCACACCCAGTTCAGTAATGAACTTCCTAATCCATACGACTTCTTTTGCAGCTTCGGAAGCCACAATGTACTCAGCCTCTGTTATAGAATCAACAATTGTTCCTTGCTTGGAACTTTTCTAGCTAACTGCTCATCCATTAAGACAAAACACAAACCCAAACTGTGATCTAAAATCATCCTTGTCGGTTTGGAAGCTAGCATATGTGTAACCATTTACGACCAGCTCTTCCTCACCACCATAGACAAGGAATGAATCCTTAGTCCTTCTTAAGTACTTTAGGATATTCTTGACTGTTATCTAGTGACCTTCACCTGGATCTAACTAATATTTGCTCATAACACTTAGAGTATACGACACATTTGGTCTTGTACAAAGCATGGCATACATGATAGATCCAATAGTCGAAGTATATGAAATTCTACTCATTTTGTCTCACTCATCAAGTGTCGAAGGGCACTGACTCTTGCTAAGATTAATTCCATGTGACATGGGCAAAAAACATTTCTTGGAATCTTGCATGTTGAATTGCTTCAACACCTTGTCAATGTACATATCTTGGCTTAATCCAATTAGCCTTTTAGATCTATCCCTATAGATCCTTATGCCTAAAATATATGCCGTATCTCCTAAATCTTTCATAGAGAAACTATTTCTTAATGAAGTTTTAATAGATTCAAGCATAGCAATATCATTTCCGACCAGTAATATGTCATCTACATTTAAGATCAGAAAAATAAGTTTGCTCCCACTAACCTTCTTATAAACACAAGGTTCTTCTTCATTCTTGGTGTTGTCAAACCCTTTGACCACTTCATCAAAACGAAGGTTCAAACTCCGAGATGCTTGCTTTAATCCATATATTGATTTCTGAAGCTTGCATACCTTTCTAGCTTCCTGCGGATTGACAAAACCCTCATATTGTGTCATATACACACCCTCACTTAGATTTCCATTTAGGAAAGTCATTTTGACATCCATTTGCCATATCTCATAATCGAAATATGCAGCAATAGCTAGAATGATTCGGATAGACTTAAGTATGGCGACAGGCGAGAAGGTTTCATCATAATCAACACCTTGAATTTATTTGAAACCCTTCGCTACTAGTCGTGCCTTCTGAATGTGAACATTTCCATCTATATCTATCTTTTTCTTAAAAATCCATTTGCACTCAATGGTTTTAACACCACCAGGTGCATCAACCAAGTTTCAAACTTGATTATCATACATGGATCTTATCTCGGATCTCAAGGCTTCAAGCCAAGACTCAGAGTCTAGGTCCACCATCGCTTCCTCATAAGTCTTAGGTTCATCATTATTCAATAATAAAATGTCGTGCCTATACCTTTTAGGCAATTGATGTGACCTTTTAGATCTACGTGGGGCTGATGCCTCATCTATAGGTTCTACAACATTTTGTTCATCCTATAGAGGTTCAGTGGGAGTAGAAAATTTTCAGATGTTTCCCGAATTTCTTCGAGTTGCACCTTGCTCCCACTTGCTCCTTTGGAAAGAAACTCTTTCTCCAAGAAGACACCATTTCGGGCAACAAACACTTTGTCATCATCCCGCTTATAAAATTAATATCCTTTAGTTTCCTTAGGATACCCCACAAAGAAGCACTTATCCGACTTGGGTGTGAGTTTGTCAGACATCAAATGTTTTACATATACCTTACAACCACATATCCTGAGAAAAGACAATCCAGGACACTTCCCGATCCATATCTCATATAGTGTCGTTTCTACTATTTTTTATGGAACCCTATTTAAAGTGAAAGCCGCTGTTTCTAGAATGTATCCCCAGAAATACAACAGAAGATCAGATTGGCTCATCATTGACCGAACCATGTCTAACAATGTTTGATTCCGTCATTCAGACAGCCCACTCAATTGAGGTGTTCCCGGCGGAGTAAGTTGTGGAACAATTCTATATTGCTTTAGATGATCACTAAACTCATGACTCAAATATTCACCTCCATGATCTGATCGTAGATATTTAGTTGTCTTGCCAAGTTGATTCTGTACCTCATTCTGAAATTCCTTGAAATTTTCAAAGGATTCATACTTATGCCTCATTAAGTAGATGTAACCATATCTACTAAAGTCATTAGTAAAAGTTATAAAGTACTGAAAATCACCTCTGGCCGAAGTGTTCATTGGTCCACATACATCCGTATGTACAAGGGCCAATAAGTCACTTGCCCTCTCACCTCTGGTCGTGAAAGGTGCCTTTGTCATCTTGCTAAGTAAATAAGATTTACATGTTTCAAATGATTCAAAATCAAATGAGTTTAGAAGACCATCTTTATGGAGCTTCGTCATGCGCTTCTCATTTATATGACCAAGACGACAATGCCAAATAAAAGTGGGATTCAAATCATTGGGTCGAAGTTTCTTAGCATTTATGTTATAGACAAGCACATCCTCAAGATTCAAAACATATAATCCATTCACTAATGGAGCATGGCCATAAAGCATAACTTCAAAATAAAATTGAACAACGATTGTTCTGTATTTTGAACTCATAACCTTCTGCTCCTAAACAAGAAAAAAATAATGTTTTTACTTAAGACAGGAACATAATACCAATTATTTAATTCCATAACAAATCCGAAGGGTAAAACTAATGGTAAGGTGCCAATAGCTAATGCAGCAACTCTTGCTCCATTGCCCACGCGAAGATCAACCTCGCCTCTTGCCAAACTAAAACTCCCTATCAGTCCCTACATCGAATTGCAAATGTGAGCAACCGATCCAGTATCAAATACCCAAGAACATGTAGGAGAAGTGACAAGATTAATTTCTATAATATTTATACCTGAACTGGAAGTCTTACTTCCTTTGTTCTTTTTCATCTCTACCAAGTACTTCTTACAATTCTCTTCCAATGCCAGTCTCATGACAATGGTAGCATTCTATATCAGGCTTAGGACCCAGCTTAAGCTTAGCCTTGAGACTCTCGATCTTATCTTGAGTCTTTCCTTTGTCTTTTCCCTTTCCTCGAGACTTACTCTTCTAGTAGTCTTTTGAACCATCATCACATGATTAGAACTTTTCTTGATACTCTCCTTGGCACCTTTAAGCATGCCATGCAACTCGGTTATTGACTTCTCCATGCCATTCATACAAAAATTCAACATGACAGGCTCAAAGCTCGTAGGGAGTGGTTGGAGAATCACATCAGTAGCCAACTCTTGGCTAAGAGAAAAACCAAGCTTTTCTAAGCTTTTAATGTGACCAATCATCTTGATCACATGAGGACTGATTAGGCTACCTTCTAACAGCCTACAAGAAAACAATGCCCTTGATCCTAAAACATGCCTTTTAGACCCAGAATCATGTTGTAAGCGTCTGTGTTCTCATGTTGCTTCTGAAGCTCAGAGTTCATAGTGGAAAGCATAAGACAATGTACATCGACTGCGTCATTGCAATGCTTCTCATAAGCATTCTTTTCAGCACGAGTAGCATCGGCATTCGGTTCTTCTGGATAGGGCCACTCTAGAATATATTCCTTCTTTCCTTATTTGAGAACAATTCTCAGATTACGAAACCAGTCAATAAAGTTTGTTCCATTCAGCTTTTCTTTCTCAAGAATAGATCGCAAGTTAAAGGTATGTGTGGAGGAAGTATTAGGTGCTATGATCTACAACAGAAAATATGTATATGCAAAAATCAGCACTATGTTTATGTAAGATCTTCTATTAAACATTTTAATAAAAGATACTCCCACTATATGTTTTTAACCAAGTTTTCCTCTAACTTCATATAGTGGGTTCAAGATCCATATATCATTAAGTCCTGGTGAGCTTTGGCATCACTGCTAGAAACCTAGTGATTTAGGTAAGCAACCCCTTGCCAATCATATCTCATATGACTCTTGTTTGTTGGGTGGCATCTGTATGCCCCGACAACCAACATTATGCCCCAAGTTAAACCAATACTATGCATGTGAATATCCGACACCCACCTCATCTTATTAAGATAGTTAATGGCACCCTACTTTGGTAGACCTATAATTAACGATCAAAATCATGATAGACGCAGCAATTGGAAAGACATCAAATTTACTCAATTTTTCTTTAGGGATACCACTTTACCATGTTAAAACATATAATGATAAAACATGATCAATAGCATAACAGGAACAAAAATAAATATTCACAAATAATCATATTAAACTGTGAAATAGTATGGCCCTTAACAAGACAATCTTCATCACCATGCTTCCTGTCCACCGAGCCATTATGCTTGAAATCACCACATTCATCTACTAAGCTATTACTCCTAAAAGCTAGTAATGAATTACACATGATAATATCAAGCATCACATGTCAGATCGCAAACCGTTATACAATAATATGTAGCTCAATGGCTATAACACAACATGACACACAGGCCATGAAAAATTCATACATGCGTCACATACACAATGGGCCATACTATTCACATCAATACCTGTAAAAGGTGTTATGCATAGAATCCAATTCTATCGGGTGACATGAACACATAATACTATATAATGTGATAACGATTATCTAGCACGGCGGTCCCGCTAGCTGGTTAGCGGGCGGGGTTCGAAGGGGCATGAATCTTATTCGCACAATCGAGCCATGGAAATTCATCGGATTAATCATATTAACCCTATTCCAAACCAATATCATCATCTGGTTCTTTCAACTCATACCTCCCGCAAACCCATCTACTATCGCCGAAAACCGATTGATCTTATCTACCGGTGCCTAAACCACTCCATCCATATGAACCGATCTAGGTTACCCGACCAGACCAGTAATAGATCCAATCTACTACTGCTACATATCAAGTATATGCGACCGATCTAGATAAAAAACTGTGCAAGATGGCTCAGATACCACTGAAGGGATACGAGTAGGCTACGCTAGCTGGCAATTCAAAAATTCTACCATGTAAACTAGGAAGCCATGCAAGCAAGAGATCATAGATCATTACTACTAGACACGCAGTGCAGCGAAAGAAGAATTGGAGCAGCTTGATCTAACGTAGAGCGCGTCGATGAAGTGGTCGTAGTCGATCGTCCAACATCCTCGATGTCGATCGTCTCCTCCAGCAACCAATCGTGTTTGTTGTTTAGGTTGAGGATTGTCCTCGATCAGCACAGCAACAACCGCAGCAGCTCCTCTATAGTATCCCAACGTCCAAGGATGGAACACCATACGCCGGTGTGCTAGCACCAACTCGCACGGCGGGACACTCGAGAAGATGGCGGCTAGGATTTTGATGGAGCAACTCGCATCACGTGTGTTATCCCAACAGCCTCATGCATCCCCCTATAAAGAGCCCCTGACAGATCCTATCCGAACACGTTTGTTCCAACTCGTTAAGTGTGTGACCCTGTAGGTTCATGTGTAATCGGTTGCAACTCGAAAATACCTTTCCAACCACGAGTCTTTAGCGGTTCCTAGCAGGACATAATGATTTCCAAATACACATAAATTATATCGGACAAACCTTAATGCAATGTGATCTACGACTAGGTCCTTATCACTTACGACCAGTTCATATCTCTATACGATCAGTTCATATTTAGTCATGACCAGTTCGTAACTCCTTACGACCAGTTTACGACCACTTAGTGATTATGTTCGCCCAGTCTATGACCAGCTCGGATCTCCATGTGGCCAGTCCGTATCTAGTCGAACTGAATGACCTGCTTGTGTATTCTCCCTTTGCCTCATGACATCTGGTTGAACTCTAGGTGAGATAAATTGCCATCCATGGACTATTCAATACTTTCTCGATCAAGTGACGGATAACTTCATGTAGTCGACTCTTCGACCACTAGTGGCATGGCCATGCACTTTCTTTATCCGACCACATCGAGGGGCCTAGAGATATCTCTTCTGTTATGTTATGAGGGGCAAATCCCATATCTAATCAATCACATCTCTCTGCATGTTTCATAGTATACCTGAAAGCTACCTTTATAACTACTCAATTATGGAGTAGCGTTTGTCAACCTCTAAGTGCACTATTACACATGTAGAAAACCATGCTGATATTAGTTTTAAGGATTATACATCATCATTGCTCCAGACCAACTGATGACACATAAAATCATAACAATCTCAATAGTGTCTCAAGGTGGGTCAATCCAACACCAAGTTCTCTAACATGTGTTCACATTATTGATTTGATATCCCTATATCCATGACCGGTGAAACATGGTCATCAATCAATACATGTGTTGGTCGATAAGTCACTAGTGTTCCGACCAGTGACATCCGACTAGGGATACGTTTAGAATGACATCACATAGGTTAAAGAGCTTCACCAACAAGTCACATACTTGTTAATATTTATAATTGATAATTCATTCAAGGAGCATAATAACATTTATTCAATAACTT
The DNA here is from genome assembly GCA_036346405.1 of Phyllostachys edulis. Lineage (NCBI taxonomy): Eukaryota > Viridiplantae > Streptophyta > Magnoliopsida > Poales > Poaceae > Phyllostachys > Phyllostachys edulis. The sequence continues at coordinate 34,644,359 of CM070553.1, forward strand.
ATAAACATAGACGTGATACAATCATCTCTAAGATTGCCTCTAGGGCATATCACCAACAGTGGCAACACTTATGCAATCTGTTACTCGCAAACTTCCAAGGCACGTATAAGCATCCCAGAAAAGAAGATGACCTACACCGAATGCGACCACATTCTCACAAGACTTTGCATCAATTTAGAAGGCGCTTTAGTCAGGTTCATAATTCAATTCCTGAAGTCTCTAACTCTTCTATTGTTAGAGCATTCAAACAGAGAGTCCGAAGCCAGAGGATCACATAAGATATTGCTCTCAACCCTCCAGATACCGTTGCTGAGCTCTTTGAAATGATAAACTGCTACACAACTACTTCTGAAGCAGTCGAGTGGAATCGCACGATCGATCATAACGACAAAGGTACTCGAGGAGCAAGTGAAGGTAGCAAGGAGAAGGGCAAGCAGGCCAAGAAATCCAAGAGCAAGTCTACAAATAAAAAATCACAGATCAAGAGCTCGAATGAGGTCTTAGCTGTGAGTGATAAGCAGCCTTGAAGCTCCCAATAGTACTCGAACCTGGGCAAAGGCAAACTCCCCGAATGGAAAACAGATAAGCAAAGGTGGTTCCCTTTCCATAAAAAGGAAGGTCACGACCTTCGTAACTGCCGGCTTTTCCAACGAAAACTCAAGGACTATTACTCTTGCAAAGGACCACTTCCTACCCTCGAGGAAGTAGGGCAGACAAGTTTCGGAATGAAATTCTCCAAAAATTATAATCGTGCTATTGCTTTCTCCAAAATTCTTAACTAAACCCACAATATCATGCACTTAATTTCTCAAGCACATTTATCAATCGCAACCCTCCAAAATTTCTTTATATAAATCCAATGCCTTCATTATAGAGCTTTCCAAACGACTACTTAAAATTCACAAATTCAAATCTAATCCGCCAAATTATTTTATCACTATCTACACAACAATTATTTTGACCAACTCCAATATCAGTAAGATATCCATCAATCCAACAATTATTTAGACCAACTCCAATGAGTAAGATATCCATCAATCCAATAATTATTTAGACCAACTCTAATATCAGTAAGATAACCACCAATATTAGAATCATACTTTTCAATAACAATCTGGTGTATCTATTATCCATCTCATTGTCCCTTAAATTAATCCCCTATGATTGTACATCCTCTCAAATATAATAACTCCATCAAACTCACATATCTCGCAAGATTCAACCAACTCTACCAAAGATTAACATTATGATTCGATATGGAAAATCCAATTCTTTTCACCCTTTTACTCTCTACCTTTTCTGCACACATATCTCAATTCCAAGTTTCCAACCAATATTATAATCAACTCAAGATTCGACAAAAATCCAATTTCTCCTAATAATCAAATCAATACTTCAGATTTCTATATCATTCATGATCAATCAAAATTTTTCTTTACGATCATTTTCTTTCGCCATAATCTATATAATCCACCAATATGCTATTCTTTAAATCATTCATAATCAAGGCATATCCATCATCATACTCTAGTATTCACAAGAACTTCCTTTAATATCAGTCAATCTTAGAATTTCCTCATCCCCAAAATCAGGCTTATTAGCGATTCCCCAAAGCTACCTAACTTGGCATCCGAGCACACTGGTTAATCCTAACAAGAGTAACTTCCAAGCGACTTGCGTGTTTGAACCCGTTTGCAACAATTCTTCACAAGTTTCATATATGAGAGGGAGAAAGCACGATAGGTGAGAGGGAAAAGCACAATGGACGAGAGAGAACAAGATAGAAAGGCAGAAGCAAACTAACTGGGGAAGGTCGGTTAAACCCAAAGAACAAATAGCTAGAAAGCTATTAAGAAGCAATAAAATGTGACACTCAATCAAAAAGATCCTATTACGTGGACTAAACGATAATAAAACTGAGAAGGACAACTCTGCTAAAGCACTTCTAATCTAACTTATATAGACGGTTGACTTGAAACGCTCGGCAGATCGTGAAACTTCTAGGCCATCCATCGCTTTGATCACGGAAACTCGATCCTATAGAGATTCCTAAGGTAAAGAGGTCAATTTAAATTTTGAAAATAATGTTTCAGAAAAGATAAGATGTAAGAACCTAATAATGAGATGAGAAGATAATAGAATAAGATGAGAAAATAATAGAATAAGATGAGAAGAGAATAAAAAAAGAAAAGAAAAGAATATCTATTCATCAATTGGTTGGTTTGATTTATAAAATAAAATTTCAAAACTTTTGACTAAAATGACCATGCTAACTATGGTTGCGTTCTACAGTCGATATGGCTCTGATACCATCTCTGTCGGGACCCCGGATCACTGAATTCGAGCTCTTTGTGTATTATGAACTAGTCCCAAATCAGTAGCTAGTCCACACAGTTTGCAACACCGATGAAATCATATCCATACAACAAGGTATCTAAGAAGCAGACAAATTAATATTACTTAGTAGCAAAATGACCTTATGGTCAAGTTTTACAGATTTTACCGCGCAGGGCTTAGCGACAACAGAGTAAACATGTAGCGGAATCAAAACATCTCGTGGTAGCCATCTAACATGCCCACATGCAATCGAGTGGAGAACGCGACCTAGTTCGCCTAGTCTTCGAAGTATTCCTCTTCATGGAACTCTAAGTTCACTGGTTCTTTCTTGGTGATTGATCAACAAATGACGCAAAACCGTGAGTACATAAAGTACTCAGCAAGTCATAGGGAAATGTATGCAGATAGTATGCATGCATGGCTTAACAAGGATAGCTTTATGGATATTTTGCAGAAAGCCGTATTGACCGTAAATAGATTGAAAATCATAATTTGAAAGATTAAATACATAATTAAACAAGTTCTTTGAAACAATTCGTGAACAACCCCATTCACTTCCCAACCATCAACCAGCATCCGGATCGCACCCCAACCAAACCATTCCAACATTTTTATGAAAATCTACCCCTCGTATGAAATCACTAGGCATTGTCCATAACCGAGGACACAGCTATTCGAATAGTTTTTAACACTCTCCAGAGGTTGTACAGCTTGGCCCACAAGAGATAATCATCTTATACTATCCGCTCACACACTTCTGTAGGTGTGTGACTAAGAGATTATCACAAGGTTTTTACAAAGCTCCATTATGACTCAGTCCTGCTCGCTAAGGTTTCGCCACACCGGCCCCCTCTTGCGCCACTTATCAACCCAAACAGAACCGACTCAAAAATATTCCTAATTAGTTGGCCAGATCCACCCCATAAATATACTTGGGGTTGTACGGTATGGCCCAGATCAATGGCGTACAAAGTTAAGTCCTTAGTGACTACTCAGGCAAGACAACCACATCCCAAAAATTCTTCCCCTTTACTACACGATCATTCGCCTAAGTATAAAATCATTTTCGGTTCAACCCGACCAAATTGCAACCCTTGCCATGGCACAACAACTTTTAATAACAGTGGCCTCACCATAATTCTATATATCATTAGGTCAAAATTAATCATTTAAGAATATGTGATCATGAATCGCGTCGCGACTAAGCATGGCTAAGAATAATACGATACCCATGTTGGTATTACAATATGTCCAACTAAAATAACCCATCCTATGGTGTTCAAGGATACATGTCAAGCAATCATTCTAGGAGACATAATGGCAATTAGGCATTTAACTATTCTCGAAACCATTATTATGAAACTAGCAATGCATGTTGATATAAAACAATATAATTTTATAAAATGGGTTCAATATGATCAAAGGTCTACGACTTGCCTTCGTTGAAGGATTGAAGTTCTTCGGTAGACGGTTCCAGGAATTCTTCTGAAACATCGAAATCTACACGTGCGAAAAGAGCAAAATAAATACAACAAATCCAAATAAAATCGAAAAATTAACAAATCAGTAGAGAAAGAAAGAGGCTGAATTTAGAAACAAGAATTGATGAAATCTGAGTTCGTATGAAGGAGAACGAATATATGAAAGTTTGCGCTCACATGAAATGATAGAAATTCCCTGGAGAGAGAAAATAGAATTGGATTCACTATCTGATTTTTTGTTTTGCAGAGCAAATGAAGTGGGAGGATGACCAAGGGGACCCACTTGCAAGTGAGACCAAGAGGGAGAAGAAAGGAGATAGAGGAATGTGTGTATGGCACGTGGGCCCCCAAATAGAAGAGACACAAGGAAGAAGGAAAAATAGACAGTAGGCAGCAGCAGACAAGATGAACAGGGGGGTTTCGGGCATGTCGTCGGCGCCGACGAGGGGAAGTGAGGGGTGGCCGGCGAACTAGCAAAATGGAATCCTGGGAGCGAGGCGGACCCAATGGTCACTACTACAAAAAAGGTCTTCACAAACAGGTCAAAAACGTCATCACAGATGGTTTCGTGAGCCATATGAGTTTATGGGTCAGTAATGACATAAGGTCATCATAGACGGTTTTCGAACCGTCGGTGATAGTTGACTATCACGGACGGTTTGTAGATGAAACATCTGTGATAGATGACGTATTACAGACGGTTTATAGATGAAACCGTTTGTGATAGCTTATGTATCACAGAGGGTTGGTAGATAAAACCGTCTGTGATAGACTCTTCTCTATAAAATCTCCAAGCAGTGGCTGCTTTTGCCTTTAAAACCAGCTATATAGTTCGTAGTCCCTTGTTAGCTAATTCGAGGCTTGAATT